>CM057454.1:162070000-162805000 GCA_016271365.2 Neoceratodus forsteri | reverse complement strand
TCCCTCGGTCTTGCAAAGAAATGCAATGCCCACCAGTTGGAGGCGTATAGCTGCCAGAGATCTTCCCAGGCTTTCTAAATGGAGGACAAAGCTTTGAACTTGTCTTTAGGTATTGAGAAGTGCCACACTTACCTCATGACCGCAGAATTCCTGGAAAGACTCATAGCTACCTATGTATTTCCTCCATATTGAGGGGGCCACAGTGAGCTGTACTAGTTGCTGCAACCTTGGTTCTCAAGCCTCCAGACCACTTCCGGTATCTGCATGGGAAGTGGTTCCACCCAAGGGACTAGTTGCCTGACGTACTCGAGCTGCAACCAAGACAGGGCATCAGCAATTACATTTTCTTTTCCTGGCAAATGACATGCCTTGAAAGAGATGTTGTACCTTAGGCAGCATAACACAAAGATCTGCAGAACCTTGATCACTTCTTCAGAACGAGAAGTCTGCTAGTTCAATATGTCCGCTACCACCCTGTTGTCTGTGTGGAACAGCACTCTCTTATTCTCAAGTTTGTGCCCCTACACCCTTACTGCCACCATGATAGGGAACAATTTGAGCAATGTAATGTTTTTTGTGAGACGCCTTGTTACCCACTCCTGTGGCCAGTGTTCTGCAAACCATGTCCCTTGCCAGAATGCCCCAAAATCAATACCACTTGATGCATCTGTAACCATGAGCAGATCCAATAGCTGGTCTGCCAGTGTCTGCCAGATGGTGATACCGTTAAAATCTTGCACAAAGAGTTCCCATACCTGCAGGTCAGCTTTTATGCCCTGCATCAGTCTGATGTGGTGGCATGGTTTTAGAGCCCCGATGTGGCTGAGACCATCCACCTGAGGAATGGCCTGCCTGAGGAGATTGCACGGCATGCAAAATTCAAGTGGCCTATGACAGATTGTAGCTGTTTTAGGGTCACTTTCTTTGCTGTTCCCATCTCACTTAACATTCTGTTCAACAGAGACACCTTGTCTTGCAGTAGTCGAGAAACTATGGCCTCAGAGTCTATTTCTCTGCCCAGGTAGGAGAGAAGGGTGGTGGAACCCTCTGTTTTTTCTCGAGCTAAAGGGATACTAAAATACCCCATTAGTGTGGTGAAACCTTGCAGCATATCCGCACATGTAGTTTTTCCACTGAGACCCGCAAACACAAAATTGTCTAGATAGTGTACTATGCGTGGGTTCTGCGTGTGCCTTCTGGTGGCCCACTCCAAGAAAGTTGAAAATGCTTTGAAAGCTGAGCAGCTTACAGAGCAGCCCATATTGCCTTGTCCATATACCATTGGCCCCTAAATTTGTAACCCAATAGATCATGATCGCCTGGATGTACTGATAAAAAGCAGAAAGCTGACTTGATATCAGTTTTTGCCATTATTGCCCCATGACATAGCTCTTGTATCTGGCGCAGTGCCACATCAAATGATGTGTACTGTACTGTGCAATCTTCTGGGTCGATAAAGGTGATGTATCAGCCTGTACTCCCCTTCTGCCTTCTTGGGGACCAGCCCCAATGGGGATACCCTGATATTGTGAACTGGGGGGTAGTCAAATGGTCCCACCACCCTGCCTGCCTCAACTTCCACGGTGATCTTCTGCTCAATTATATCAGGGAGTAAGTTCACAGACTTAAGGTTGCAAGCTGTGGTTGCCACCCTTGTCACCTTGTATGGGATCCTAAAGCCATGTTTGAAACCATCATGTAAATATTTTGCTGTTGTTGTATCAGGGTAGCAGGAGAGCCAGGATTCCATCAAGTCAATGCATACTGGTGAATTAGCCAGTCTTCCCAGTCCCCTTTCCTTTCTCCCCCGGCTCCCTGTTTGCCTGGTTTCCTGGATGCAGTCTGCAACCCTGTGTTCACCTCCACATTGTTTGCAGATATGGCTGTATTTACAATAGGAACGAAAACACTTCCCTTTGTTATAATCAAAACAGGCCTTCCTACCTGCCACCTTTTTCTGGTCCTTCTTGTAGTCACCCCCTGTCTGTCTGGCAATAACATGACCACCATTCATGAATGTTACCACATTGGGTCTTCCACACGTCATACAGCTAACCCAGAAGTCTATGTGAGTATTTTCCCATTTGAGATTGGGCTGCCTAGATAATTTTAAACAAAATTGTTTGTCATATTTTAGCCAAGCATATCCATCAGAAGATAAATGGGCAGATTTAATGGAATCCCTGTATTTAAGCGGAGCAATCAGCTTATCAGGATGTTTCATCCCATATACAGACATAATTATGTCAAATGCTGCTGCCCAATTCTCAAATGTGAAAGGCACCTTTGGCCTCCTTGGCCTCTCCTGTTTATTCTTTTTCTCATCATTCACCTCTGGGATCTCCCTGTGTAATAATGTGAACATGTCTATAAATTCCCCCTTCCAAATTTTTTCCCTGACTGTGTCCGATAAGTGATCCCCCAATGGGTCTTCTACCCCGGCATAGGCCCAATGGTCTGGTTCTGCATGTGGGATGCTGGTTGCACTGACCCCTGCTGGAGCAATGGGAGTGACTCCCATCAATGTGGAAACCATTTCCCGACCCTATGCACCTGACGCAGAATGTTCTTTGTTCCCCCTGCGGAGGATGTATTGGAAGGGGCAGTACTCCTGTCCACACCTGAACCACAGCTCCCTGCACACTGCCCACTCCCACTGTGGCACCCTGAAAGCCACCACCCTGGGATGGCTGTGCAGGCATTGCATCCACCCCCGGGATGATCTGCTGAACCCTGCCCTGTCCCTGGAGACCTGATGGGACTTTTGTTGTCCCTTCTTTGGTGGGCTCCACCCCATTGCGTGTCATCAACCCTTGCCAGTCTATTGGGCCCTGCATCTTGACTCCTGCTTGACGCTGAGAAGTTCCCTCATCTGGCTTATTGGCCAGAAATGCCTGCAACCCTGCATTAGTAGTTGACATACCATCGTGTAGGGGTGTTGGGGGACTAGGGGCAAATGGACCCCAAGGATTCATTGCAGCCCAAGTTGTTGGTATGTTGCCTGCCCCCCGTACATAAATGGCAACAGGAAGGGGTTATGCTGCCATATATGAGGCCATGGCAGTGCCAGAAACTAATTATCCCCCAGAGCCCCAGGCCACCCCGGATGGCTACTCACCTTTACCCCCCCCGCTGATCACCCTGTGTCTTTTCAAAGTCTATCTGCTGGCAAAAGCGCCCCCATCCTGCCTTCCATGTGCATAGCTCTCTTCAGTTCCCATTCCCTGACCTTCGTAGCCTTAGTCATATCTTCCAGGTTTTGCCTCCATTTAGCATATTTTGACTCTGCAGCTGCAGATTCCAGTGGCAACTGCTTCCGGCCCTCACTAGATTGCTCATCCTCACTATCTGAATCCGACCACACCAAATCTAGGGAAACATCACTGTCTTGATACCCCTCATACTCACCAATTTGTAGTTGGACCATAGGTACAGAGGGGGCTTCTCCACTTCATCATTTGTTGTACTGGGCCAGACTATGGTCACTGTGGTCTCTTTGACTCCATTCCATTTCTTCTTAGTCTGTTTTCTGCCAGTCTCTGCCACCAGTAGGGCCTTATGCTTTTTCTGCCCACATTGCCCCTTTTTTCTACCAGATTTTGTTTGAGTCACCGATTCTAATAACCGGGCCAATGGCTGGCTCCGCCTGGGCTGTCACCCCTCCACCTCCACCAGGACTTGAGGCCTTCATTCGGCTATGGTGGGAGGGTCTGCCTCTGGCAGCTGTTGCCACCTGAACAGGTGACCAATAATTCTGGTTCTAGCCTGGATATGGCCAAGAGCCAATCTGACCCCCCAATTTTCTTAAGGCATTGCAGGGCCTCGTGTAGTGCTTGGTCTTGCCATTGTGATGGGGTAGCCTGGGCTGCAGGTTGCGTCTGGCTTCCCAGACCTGCATGGTCTTGACCTTGACCCTGGGCAGGTGTGGAAATTTGGGGAGCCTGGCTGTCTTGAATATGAGATGTCTGTGTTTCTGACATTTTCAACTATAAATCATAGGGGGGAAAGCGGTGCTAAGCATGGCAATACCTATTGAAACAAAACATCTTCGTCAGTCCTACACACATTCCCGTGACCACCCTCAGTTAGCCATCTAACCAACTCTGTTCCACAACTAACCAAAGAATGTAAAGCGTCCAACCCTGACTCTTGAATCCCCACCTACTGCTGTAACTTCCATCCTCTGCTGCCCCTGTGAGCCACTTGGTCCCAGATCTCTAATGTTATTATAGCCTATACCCTCTGACAGTAACTGAAATAGTTCCCTGTACAGAGCAAACCAACAACAACAAAACAAAAACAAAAATAATTTAATACATTATAAGGGTAAATGATACTAAGGTTTGTTGCCTGAATTTAGGTGATCACAATGTTATTCATTGTAGTATTGATACGGAACAAGTAATTATATCTCCTCCTAGACAGGAAATATAGGAGAAGTTATGTAAGATTTAATGAACATCTTTTTAGGGATTATCTGGCAAAAACGCCATGATATAGGGTATTTCTTATACCAGATTTGAACATGGCAGTGGAAGAATTCACTGCCATGTATTTAGATGCATGTAACAGGTTTGCACCTATTAAAAGGTTGAAAAATAAACAAAAATGCTTGCCTTGGATAAGCTTAAAAATAAAAAAAAATTAATAACAAAAAAGAAACAACTTTATAAAAGGGCAAATAAACTGTTGGACCCTGAAGTATAGATAAAATATAAACAGCTAAGAAACAGGATTTATACAGAGATAAGGAACTCAAAGGCCTATTACTATAAGCAAAAATTTAGAAAAACTACCGATCCCAAAAACTACTGAACCTTGGTAAAAAATCTTATAAATCCTGTCAGAAATTTTCCTGAAATAAGAATTAAAGACAATGGGATACTACATCAGAAAGAAGATGCTGTTGATTTGTTAAATACTTATTTTGTAGCTTTGCCTGACCTCAGGATAGCAAATTTAGATACAAAAAGGAGGACAAACTTTTCGGTGCCATATAATTCTTTAAAGTTTCAATTTCACCCAGTAACCATAGCTGAGGTAATTAAAATAGTTGGTAACTTACAGACAAATAAGGCTAGTGGAGTAGGCGGTATAGAAAATAAATTGTTAAAAATTTCAGCTGTGGAGATATCGCCAGTACTCAGAGACCTAATAAATTGGAGTCAGAGGGAAGGGATTTTTCCACAAAGTTGGAAGTTGGCTAAGGTTGTTCCAATTGCAAAAGGGAGTAATCCCACTGATTCATCAAATGACCGTCCCACAGCCTTATTGTCTGTTGTTTAAAAGATTGCAGAAGAATAGTCCATGGACAGTTAGTTATCTTGAGGAGCATGAGAAGCTGACAATGTTTAAGTCAGGATTCAGAAAAGGCAGGTCCATGGCCACAGTGCTCATGAACCTATAGGATGTGGTGGCCACCCCTTTAGGTCTGGCAAGGTCCGTGGGCACCGAGTATGTGGACCTGTCAAAAGCATCTGATTTAGTCAATCATAATATTCCATTGGAGAGCCTCAGTGTTATAGGGTTGAATGATGAAACATATCAATGGTTTAAATCATATTTGACAGGGGGGAATTCTGGAGCAGCTCTGGGACGAATGGCAGCATAAGATCGGAGCTCTGCTCAGACCTCTCCCCAAAAACAATAAAAAAGCCAGAATTCAGCTTAAAAACTTGGTAGATTGAGAAATTCCTACAGATAGCATTGAATATACAAAAGGGAACCATGAACAGATACAAAGTATTACCAATAGAGAAGAGAAATTGGGAGCTGAAAAATCAGACTTGCAGACATCAGAATTATTGCAGGCCCAGATGGTATCATCAGGAAAGAAACCCAAATGCAGGAAAACAAAAACTGAAGACCTGGTCTTAAAAAACAAGTTAGAATAAAACAGACTTACAAGAAATTAAAAAGGATTTTCAGGACTTTTGCTCACAACATGATCTTCTACGCACTGATGTATCAAATCTACAGAACCAAGTAAAGATGATGGAATAAAACAGCACAGACCAGACCTCAGAGATCGCGCACATCCAAACAACTATCACCCAGCTTCTCGATATAACCAAAGCCCTAGGAGATGGACAAGAAGATGCAGAGAACAGACAGAGATGCCAGAATATTCAAATCTATGGAATACCAGAGAATAGTGAGGGCACAGACATGATAGGCTACACAGAGAATTTGTTAAGAGAAGACTTAGATCTGGACTAGGACTTTCTCATAGAAATAGAAAGGGTTCACAGGGTACTCAGCCCCAAACCTGTGGATCCAAAGATACTCCTGCATTCCATAGTAGTGCGATTTCTGAGCTACCATACTAAAGAAAAAATACTCCAGAAAGCATGGCAAAGGGGAAAATATTCAAGGGAAAACAGAGACTGTTTTTCAGTAATGACTATGCAAGAGTAACAATGCAAAGAAGAAGGGAATATGTACCTTTGTTTCTGATTTTGAGACAGTTGCAGCTGAAATTCCAAACACTCTATCCATCTCGACTTATAATTCAATACCCCAATGGACAGACCACATATGACAGTGTAGTGAATGTGATGGAGGACCTGAGACAGAGAGGATTTGAGCTGCCCACAAACTACCAGGGAAACCTTACACTATGAGTTTGGGACTGAACAAAGAAAAGAGACCGGGAAGGGAATCACAGCAAGAAGTACTAGACAAGATAAAGAGACTATTGGGACAATTTGCAAATAAAATACAATGATTATCCTCTTAAATAGAGTAGGCCAATGAGTAAGAGTGCAGCACCCAGGTGAGATTGGAAAACAGCCCACGAGGAGGTAGGCCCTTTGATTAGACTGGGTAGGTTGACTGGGGGGAGCAGATCTAGGCCAGGTCAGGGGTGATTAAGCCCTCAGGGGAAGTATATAAATGTCCCCATCAGGGGAGAGGAGATACCAGCAGGCTGGATGGGGGTTCTCTGGAGATTGTTCCCACTAAAGAGTGCCAAAATGGCTCTGTGAGAGACATCGCTTATAGGATGGTACTAATGATCCCCAATATGAATACTAGAGAATGCTTAATGGTTTAAGAGAAGTGACCAGGGAGCTGGCCACTGTTTCTTGCTTAAAGATAAATATTTTAAAATCTCTTAAAAAAGAGATAAATCGAGGGGGCGGGTGCACCTGAAGTGAGGGATACAGAAACAGGGTAATATTTTGGACACTCTTGGCAGGGAGAAGGGTGTAAAATAAGACAGGACTAGCTAAACTGAGGATTTCCCTAGTGGAATCCCAGGGGGAGGCTCCCAGACTAGGCATGGAGAGCTCTGCAGAGACCTAACAGTCAAGATGGGGGGGCTTGCTGTTCTCAAATATTGGGTTGGATGCGAAGGCCAAGGGCCTCCTAGTGGAAGCTCAAGGCATATAGCAAAATAAAATCCACCAGAGGGCACACTCTGCTTAAAGCTAAGAAACAAGGGGATTTTTCTAACAGATTAGATGTAAGGGAAGAAAACAGAGTATATAAAAACAAATCAAAATAACATTAGATAAAACTGAGAAGAAGACTATAGAGGAAAAGAAAACTGATAATCTGGACTATTAAAAGCAAAAGGACATGGACTAATTGAATAAAGAAGATGGACTACCTGAGAGTTATGTTTGGGGGGGGGGAGAAAGAGCTATGAAGTGACCCGAGCTTGGCACCTGTATTAACTTTTTTAATTTTTTCATATTTTATGTTGGAAATTATACTTATTATTTAGAAATTTCTTTAAAGGGACCAGTTAACCAGATGGGAAACTCAGCTAGGACCCAATTTCATTTAGGTTCTCATTATGGGGGATATGTACAACCCCTAGGGCAGGCCTACAGAGTAAGACAAGTAGCCCACATTAGACAGACTTTTCTGTCCTTGTCAGGGATGAATCTGACATTGGAAGTCACAATGTGTAAAGGTTATACTCAGGGGAAGAGAGATAGTTATTTAGGAGGGGGAAGGAAAAAAGGAGAGGATACAGAAACATCGGAGAATCTAAAGGGATGAAATATGAAAAAAAAAAGAAAACAAGACATGAGTAAACTCAGGGATGCAAGCCATATCGAAGAGAGGCACTGTAATAGATATAAGAGAACGAGTACAGGGGAACAAGATCAAAAGTATTTACAAGGCTCAGATTAAGAAAACCCTGAAAGTGGTGTCCCAGAATGTCAATGGATTAAGTAACCCTATAAAGAGATCTAAAATAATCTCCCATCTCAGAAAAATGCATCCTCAAATTATTTTATTACAAGAGACACATCTATCAAACGATGAACACCAGAAATGACTAAAATATGGAATATCAAGTGTTGTGGCTCATACATACACAAGAGGGTGCAGGAGAGGTTCAGCCATACTTATACCACAATTTTTGACATTCCAAGTGCTAAAATCATATCAGGATGGTGAAGGTAGATTAAGTTTGGTGATGGGAAACTGGGAAGACCAGATTTATACAGCGGAAAGCATATATATACCCCCAGGATCAGAACCCATGGTGTATCAAGCAGTCTTTGATAAAATTATAGCATTTAAACAAGGGAAATTAATACTAGGAGGAGACTTGAACCTATTAATGAATCGTGTAAAGGATAGCTCAAATCTTAATACCCCCAAAGCAACAAGGGGAAAGAAACATGGCAAGAGACTTACAAAAGACCTTGCTTTAATAGATACTTGGAGACATTGTTATCCAACATCCTAAAGATATACATATTTTTCTGGGGTTCATAACACATATTCACATATAGACTATTTTTTTGTAGAAGTGGAATCCTTAGATTTAATATTTAAGGCCAAAATGTCCCCAATCTACCTATCAGACCATGCAATTATTACTATAGAACTAGAAGCAGAACAAGATGTAATAATGAAACAATGGAGGCTAATTAATATGTTAATTAAAGATAAACAGTTCAAAGAAAAGGTAAAGCAATGGATCTCCAGAATAATGCAAGAGAACACAATAGAAGAGGTGCAGGAGGGAACATTATGGGACACATTAAAATCAGTTCTAAGGGGAGAAATTATAGTATATGAAACCCACCAAAAGAAAATGAGAGCTAGGAAACAAAAATAATTGGAATTGGAACTAGAAACATTGTAACAAGTACATGCAGAGGAAAGAGAGATACAATTACACAGATTAAATAGATAAAGACAAAACTACAAGATATATTAAATCAAAAAACTGAACAAGCCTTGATGTATGTGAAACAAAGAAACTATGAAGGGGGAAGCAGGGTGGCTAAAACACTAGATTATAGATTAAGAAAATAACAGGCTATAACAACAATAACTAAAATAAAACACCCAACACAACCCAAAATACTTCATAAAACAAAGGATATATTAGAGGGTTTCAAAACATTCTATTCAAAATTATATCACCAGCAACAAGAACCAGAAGAAGAAAAATATAAAATGTTTTTTACAACTATGAAATTACCCCAAATCACAGAGGAACAAAGTAAGATATTAACCCATCCAATAACTTCCCAAGAGATAATTAATGTCTTCAGTAACTCCAAATCAAATAAAAGCCCAGCTCCAGATGGATACACTGCAGAATTTTATAAAACGTTCAAGAAAACTCTAATCCCAACACTTACTAAGCTATTTAATGCAATACAAGATGACAACTCTTCTATTCCAAACAGCTGGCAATATGCTAACATATCCACAATACTTAAAATAGATAAAGACCAAATGAACTGTGAATCATATTGTCCTATTTCAGTTTTAAATCAGGATTATAAATATTTCACAGCTATTATGGCTAAAAGATTGGAAAGTATATTACCACATATTATAAATAAAGATCAGGCAGGGTTTATCAAAAAATGTCATACAGCAGATAATGTTAAACGAACAGTATATTTACTAGAAGAAATATAAAAGGGGAAAAAATCCTCCATACTTTTCAAGTATGGATGCCCAGAAAGCATTCAACAGATTCTCTTGGAGATTTCTAAGATATACGATGGAAAAATGTAATTTCCCAATAGCCTTTTTAAACATTATACAGCGAATATACACATCTCCACAAGCTATGATAAAAGTGAATGGATCATTCTCAACCCATTTCCCCTCTAAATAGAGGTATCCGTCAAGGCTGCCCCTTATCTCCTTCTCTATTTGCTATATATACAAAACCGTTAGCCCAGGCTATTAGAGAAAATGAACAAATCACAGGGATCAAATTGCTTAATATTACCCATAAAACAGATTTTTTGCAGATGACTTATTAATATGTTTAACAGAACCAGAAACATCCATACCAAAATTATTCTTTCTTCTTGAGGAAATGGAATGTATATCTGGATATAAACTAAATACAAGTAAGACAGAAGTGCTATGTCTAAACTACCAACCAAGTGAGACAATCCAGGCCAGATATCCATTGAAATGGAAAGTAATAAATTTCGATATCTGAGGATAAATCTTACTAAGGAAACACACAATTTATATGAAGCCAATTATAACCCACTTACACAGGCTGTCAGGGAGGATTTCCTGAGATGGGATCTTCTGCTTCTCTCATTGAATCAGAGAATCAAGGTTATAAGAATGAATATACTCCCAAGATTCTTATACCTCTTCCAGACCCTGCCAATATACCCACTACAATCAGACTTTAAAAAATGGAATAGTATGATATTCAGATTTATATGGCAAGGGAAAAAACCAAGAATAAAATATAAAACCTTACAACTACCTAAAAATAAAGGGGGTCTTGCCTTACCTAACTTAGAACAATACGCACAGGCAGCAGTAACTTTGTATATATTACAGTGGTTAGATGAAGAATGAAATTCACGCTGGAAAGAGACAGAGGAATCCAATCAGAGGGAATAGAGAAATATCTATTTGGCCAAACAGTACCAAAAGTAACCACGAAAAAAGAGATCAGATTTAAAAAAAAAACAGACAATTACTGACTATTTGGAGATCAATAATTAAAACAACTAAAGACCACAAAATATACTTAATACAAAAAATTACAGCAGATCCCAGATTTGAACCAACCAAGCAGGATTATAATTTTACAAGATGGCACCAACAGGGCCTTACCAGATTCTATCAACTATATGAACAGGGGGACTTTTGCCAATTCTAGACACTAAAAGAAAAGTACCATTTAGGGAAACAAGATGTTTTCCGATTTCTCCAGATAAGACATTATTGTAAGAATCAATTAGCGAAAGACTGAGACCCAAGAGAGAGATACACCCACTTATGAGAATAATGGTTAATACAATAGAAATAGCAAAATATGTAAAACATACCAAGCTTTAATTAACAACCAAAAAGAGACCAAGATGCGCTCCCAACAACGGTGGCAAGAAGAACTAGACATAAATCTGGAGGAAGAGAATTAAGAAGGGATATACACAACAGTACACAGAATTACAAGACCTCCAACTTGGAGAGAATTTGGCTGGAAATGTCTGATAAGATTTTTTAGAACCCCACAAATAGTGGGGAAATATGACCCTCAAATGGGAACGACATGCTGGAGAGGGTGTGGGGAACCAGTAGCTAACCATAAACATATATTTTGGAGCTGCCCAACCTTGGAAGCATTTTGGAGACAAGTGGGGAGGGGGGCATTAGGAAAATTATTCCCTGTATTGGGGACTTTGTCACCAGAAATAGCACTTATTTTAAATTTCAATAGTGTTGTAGGAAGAGGTAACACAAGGCTCTTGCTAGCCATATTGCTCATGGCTGCTAATAAAGCGGTAATGAGGAAATGACTACAGAAAGACCCACCTATCTCTAAAGAATGGGAAGATATAACCTATCAAATATACAGAATGAAACTTATGACAGCACAGATTAATTTAAAAATCCAGAGATGTACAGCCATTTGGGCTAAATGGTGGCTCTGGATCTCTGGGCATAGACCTGACCTGATACCATAAGGGAAGATATCAAAGGACAGACCTGGGATCACCATAAGGGAAACTATTAAATACACTCTAAATGTATTACTGAGAACAGCTATTATAAGAAAAATGTCTGAGTATAATAAGAAAGATATATCTGTATAGACTGTATGGAAAATATGTATGAATATATGATGTGTACTGTAACTCTCCAGAAAATCATGAAACATTAAAAAAATTACAAAAAAATCATATTTGATAGGAAGAACACAGTTAGTAGCTGCAAATGGTTTTCAATCAAAAATGTCTGTTATCCGAGGAGTCCCCCGTGGTTGATTCTCGGCCCACTGCTATTTAATATATATGTAAATAGTCTTCCAGATAAAATTACATTGTCCAATATCCAGTTATGTGCTGATGATACAGTCCTGGTGGCTGATGGCTGTTCCTTGAAAGAGGCTGAATTTAAGTTACAACATGATTATTTGATGATGCAGGATTATTTTTCCTCCTTGGGTTTGATTATAAATAGCAAAAAGACTCAGACCATGTTTTTCAGCTCCAAACAGACTAGAACAGGCAAGCAAATAGAAATGAAGATTATGACTAGAGAGGGAATAGTTTTGATTCAAACTGAGGTTTATAGGTATTTGGGGGTTTACATAGATCAACATCTTACATTTGCTTACCATATTCCAGATTTAATAAAAAGAACAAAGGCTCATATAGAAGCTATGAGATGGTTTAAAAATTGTACTACTTTGAATGTGCGTTCCATAATAGCTAATCAATTGATTTTGCCAATCATGGACTATGGGTGTCACATATATTTGCACGCTGAAAAAAAACATCTAATTAAATTGGATTATTCCTATAATAGACTGGCAAGATAAGTGTTGAATTGTAAATTTAACACACATCATTGTGTTATGTATAGTGCATTAAGTTGGGATACATTAGAACAAAGAAGAAAGAAAATGTGGATAAATCAAGTTTGGGGTATTATAAATAATGAGGCCCCATCATAACTAATGATAAAGTTGCATAGACCAAATCATGGTCTGAATTTGAGATTAAAAACATCCAGGGATTTCACACAACCCAAGATAATCAATCATTTCAGTAAAATGACTTTTGAATATAAAACCACTATCAGCTGGAACGCAATTCTATTAAGATTATGAGATCAAGTTTACACAAGGGACAGGTTTAAGGCTGCTATAGAACAGGAATATCCCTTTTGATGCAAGTGCAATACCATTGGTTAATGCCGCAGAATTTTGGTAATGAAGTATTATGTACTGGCTCTTGTATATGAAATTAATGTGATTTGGATTTATTTATTGATTTGTATCTGAATATAAAATGTTATGTAATCATTTTTGTATTTTGATAGTATGTCTTGCTTCCCTTTTTGTGTAATTGTTTTGTATTTGATGTTTGTAAATGTAACAATTTTCACAGGTTCATCTTTTAAATAGGGCATATTATAGCCCTAATGGTGTTATACTGCATAAATGAAATTTTTACCTACCTACCTACCTACCTACCATATGCCTTTTAGTTGAGCTGACCCATCCAAAGGCCTACCGGGGGAGGATGGGGATACTAGGCCTGCGCTCTAAAGGCCCACACTAAGGCCACGACTTAATTATTCAATAAATGTTCTTTGTTTTAATTAAATACGGGGGGAAAAACTCTGCTTGCTGAAAGGCAGACAGGACCTTGGGATTTACACCTTAGTTGAAGAACAGCACACCCTAACAGTACAACATTCACTTAGTACTGCCCTCAGAGGCCAACACTTAGGTAAGAGCCCAATCTCAGATGGGGTCTGTGCCCAGCCACGCAAGAGCAGTGAAAACAGGCCGGCGCGCACCCTCGCGAGGTTAAGAAACCCCAGCCCCCCCATGCAGCAAGCCAAGGTTAGGCCTGCACAGGCAAGCCCCCAAAAAAACCAGAAAGGCAGGAGCAAACAACAGGAAAACTAATTCAGGTGACAAGATACAAGGGGAAAAGGTACCCCAGTCCAAACTGTTAAATCACAGTGCCATACCTGACTGAAATATTAACATCACTAAGGCAATGATTTAAATATATGCCAGGCCGAAAAAGGGGTATGCTGTGGCTGCAAGGGGCCCCGCGGGGTTAAGGATCACAAGCAGCAGGAACTAGGGAAACTGAAGGGGCTGCTGGAAGCTAAAAAGCGGCAAAGGCAAAAGCCGATTTGCAGGGTACATATGGCTTACCTCACAACCTCATAGCATGAGCTCAGCCTGGTAGGCACAGGGGCAGGCCGGGTGGATGGCAGGTGGAAGAAAAGGAACTTGACTGTGAAGGGAGGGAAAATTGCCTGGGGAGGAATGGTGGGGGCAGGTGAACTGCCAGGACTGAGTAGAAAAGGCCAACCAGGCATGAGAAATCCAGGGGGCGGAAGCAAAGCGGAGGATGAACGCAGGCCACACCATGCGGCCAGGGGGTTCCGGAAGGTCAGCGACCCACGTGGACACCCACCCCACCATGACTGGACTGGCAAATGGAGCTGAGCCCCCCCCTTGGCTGAGGCTGAGGGAGGATGAACGGCCAGAACCCGGGGAAGGGTGAATAAAGGGGGGTTGGAGCTCAAAAGTAGGTGAGAACCACAAGTATCTAACTTATACTAGGCCAAGCAAGCACAAGCAGGGCGAGGACCACAGGCAAATGCTCAGCAGAGGAAAAAAGGGGAAAACAGAAAAGGAAACAAATGGGCCAAGGGGAAAAAAGTGGGAAAAAGAGGGAGGACTAGCTGAGGGGGTGGAAAAGTCATGGGAGAAACCAGCAAGCGGCCACAGGGAGGGGGTGCCCCATGAAGTGTCGAAGCCTGGGCAGGGAGGGCCAGGGCAGCTGCCACCCCCAAGGGAGAATAAATAAGTGGATGAAAAAATCCTGCACAAAAAAGGGGGGCTGGAAAAAGGAACCCCCGGCCAGGGGAAGGGGGGGAACAAGACCAAGTCCTACCCCCAGCCTGGGCAGGCCCGCAAGTCCCACCTGCCCAAACAACAAAGGACTGCATGGCTGGGCCTACTGATACCCACATCCAACCCCAGCCAGGGAACTGAGAAGGCCTTGAGTAGCCATGCCCAGGGAGAAAATTGCGGGAGCAAAGGGTTCTGCTGTCGGCAAGGAGGGCTGCAAGGGGAAAACAATCCAAGGCAGAAACCAGCCAAAAGGGAAAACATTTTTACACTTACCCACTGAAGGAGAAAAGAAACTGCACAGCTGAGGAGCAGTTCCAAGAGGGTGAAATCCCCTGGGACCACTCCTTAAGAAACCTGCCAGGCCCCTCCCTAACAGGAGCTGAAGGGGCCAGCCCTCTCCATGGGGCCCCACCAATAGGGCTGAATGCTAAGGGGGGCCACCTCTTCCACTTCTGGTGGGCGGCCCTCCTGACCCCACCCTTTTGGAGGCTGTCATCAACTCGCCCCCCCGTTGAGAGGCCGGGGGGGGATCATTCCAATCAGGGAAAGCCAAAAGCCAGTCTGGACCTGCATAAAAGCAGGAGATCAGCCAGACTACAGTGCACTGCTGAAGAAGGCACTGGAGAGGGAGTACTGGAGGTGGCAAAGCAAGATGCTACTGTGAAAAACAAAGCTGTACTTACAGATCTAGCTTTAGTGCTCTGTCCCCAGGGAGAAAACAAAGCAGTGCCCATCTTAGTAGTTCAGATGGGACCAAAAAGAGAAGAGAAACCACATGACCTGGATTCCATTGTCCACATGAGAACTAATGACCTGGCTAGGGACAGGGCTGGGAAAGAGCAGGGGGAGTTAAAGGAGCTGAGGAGAAGTTTTAGGTAGTGCTGCCCATCTGGAAGGGGGGGGAGGAGGAGAGGGATCTCTACACCAACACCTTCAACTCATGGTTGAAGAAATGGTGCAGAGAGGAGGGGTTCAGCTATATTGGGAACTGGGAATCCACCTGGATTGGTAAGGGTCTTTACAGGGGTGAGGGCATGCATCCATCCAGGAGGGGAACCACCTTCCTCAGTGGATGGTCTAGATGCTACTTTGACAAACATTTAAACTAGCTGAGGGGGGTATTGCAAGAAATCAGGGATGCAGCAACTGCTCCCACCACAGGCTGAAGTAGAAAGAAGAGAGATCCTAAGGGGAATAGAATCTTCCAGGGTGGAAATTAATAAATGAAGCAGTGCAGCAGAAATGAAGGGGGATGGGAATGGAAACATTAAAAAAAGAGGAGAGAAGGATAGAGGGCATGAACGAAAGAAGGGGGTAACAAACAGAGTGGTAACCAAATCTGAAAGGCCCTGAGTTTGAATGCTAGAAGTCTAGGAAATAAGATTCCAGACCTAGATACTATAGTGCCAAAGGCCAATGGATACTGTTGCCATTATAGAGTCATGGTGCACTGAAAACCATCATTGGGTCATGTCCATACTAGACTATACTCCATTCAGGAGGGACTCGGTGGGAAGGAAAGGTGGGAATGTGATGCTTTATGTGAGGGAAGACATAAAAGCAACAGAGACACAGGGAATGCGGAAGGCGGAGTAGAGGTACTGTGGGTCAACTTAGAGATGGGGCATGGAGCCGGTATTCAAACTGATATGATCTCAAAACCTCCACTAGAGTGGGAGAAGTTAGATAAGGTACTGGAGAAAGCTACTGACAAGATGGCAGAAAAGGGGGAGTTGCTGTTAGTGGGGGACTTCAATCTGCTGGATGTAGATTGGAACTTCCCAGCTATGGCTTCAGCTAGAAGCAGGGACATCCTGGACATCCTACAGAGGGCATGCCTCAGGCAGCTAATCAGCTTACCCACACATGATGGAACAATACTGGACCTGATTCTCACAAACAGGGACAGTGCTGCAGACGTCAAGGTGGGTGGCTCCCTGGGGAACAGCGATCACCCTGCAGTGTGGTTCAGTATAATGATGGCTGCAGAACTGAGCCACACAAGAGTGAAGGTTCTGGACTTCAGGAGGGCAGATTTTAAAAAGATGGATGAATACCTTAGGGATACTTGGCAGGGGAGAATTACCTGGCTGGGTGGAGGAACAGTAGACAAAGCTAAATAGGGTTATAGGGATGGCAACAAATCTCTGTCAAGCAAGTGAGCAAAAGCAAGAGGAAAAAGAGACTTCCATGGTTCTTGAAAGAGGTAGCTGAAGTGGTAAAAGTTAAATGGATAGCATTCAGAAGGTATAAGGGGATGCAGAGGGAGGAGGAGGATAGGGAGGTGTATCAAGGGAAATAGAGGGAAGCAGGAAGAGCAGTAAGGAATGTGAAGGCACAAACTGAAGACAGAATAGCCCAGGTGGTGGCAAAGGGGGGCAATACATTTTTTAGGTGTGTAGGCAAAAGGAGGAAGACCAGAGGTGGTATCATCAGAATAAAAAGGAAGAGGGGATCATGCAGAGGGGGCCAGAAAAAGGCAGACATGCTAACAAATACTTTTGGTCTGTGTTCACAGAGGATGGGGAAGAGGAGGGCCCACAGAAAAGTAACAGGGGCATTGGAGGGAGGGAGGGAGGAAGGGAGGGAGGTGGACACTAGTCCATTTTCAGAGGAGAATGTCCTGAAGGGGCTCACTAATCTGAAAGTGGACAAAGTGGACAAAGCAAGGGGGCCAAATGCGGAGCATCCAAGGGTATTGCGGGAGCTCAGAAAGGTACTGGCCACACCTCTCACAGTCCTATTTAACAGCTTATTGGAAACAGGAGTGGTTTTGGAGGACTGGAAGATGGCACATGTAGTCCTCCTTCACAAAAGTGGCAGCAGGGAAGAGGCAGGCAATTATACAGTAGGCCAGTCAGCTTGACATTGCTGGTGGGAAAGTTAATGGAGTCACTTCTGTAAGAAAGGATTATGGAATATATTGAATCCAATGGGTTATAAGACCCAAGGCAGCATGAATTCATGGTGTGAGGCCATGTCAAATGAATCTGATAGATTTTTTTGACAGGGTGACCAAGGAATTAAATTAGGGTCTGAGCGGTGGATGTGGCCTTCCTAGATTTCAGTAAAACTTTCGACACCATTCCACATAGGAGGCTAGTAAGTAAGTTGGGTAGCTTAGAAGAGGGTCCAAAGGTGGTAAACTGGGTAAGAAATTGGTCAAGGGATTGGCGACAGAGGGTTGTGGTAAATGGAGTTCACGTAGAGGAAGAGAGAGTGACCAGCCGGGTGCCTCAGGATTCAGTGCTGTGACCAATCCTCATTGATGTCTTTATAAGTGACATTGTAGAGCAGCTAAAGGGAAGGTCTGCATCTTTGCTGATCACATCAATATCTGTAATAGTATGGACATTAAGAAGGGGTGGAAAGGATGAGCAGAAACCTGAGAAAACTTGAGGAGTGGTGAAGGGTATGGCAGCTGGATTTTAATGTGAAGAAGTGAAAAGTAATGCACTTGGGACACAGAAACCTAGAGGCAGAGTACAAAATGGGAGGAGTGGCACTGATGATTACCAACCAGGACAGAGACCTGGGGTAATCATATCAGATCTAAAGATGGCAGGAAGTGTGACAAGGTAGTTGGGAGGGCTAGTGGGATACTGGGATGCATAGGGAGGGGTATTGCCAGCAGAAAGAGGGAGGTGGTATTGCCTCTGTATAGATAGCAAGTAAGACCCCACCCAGAGTACTGTGTCCAGTTCTGGAGACCACATCTCTGGAATGACATACATTGGTAGTTACAAAAATGTTAACTGGTATTGCGGTATTTTCCATCAACTGCAGAAACAAATACCGCAGATGTACCCCATACTGCAGAAAAAAAGCCAATGTTATTCAATGCATTTTTACCACAGTAGTGGTAAATCTGAGGTATTTTTTCCGTGGTTGATGGAAAATACTGCGGTCCCAGTCAACTTTTTTGTAACTACCACTGTACAGTGGACAGAGTCGAGGTAGTCCAGAGAAGGGCAACTAAAATGGTGCCAGGTCTGCATCAGAAGCCCTTTGAGGAGTGACTTAAGGACCTAAATATTTACACCCTAGAAGAGAGAAGGGAGAAAGGGGATATGATAGAGACATTTAAATACCTCACAGGGGTAAATAAGGTGGAGGGGGAAGTATTTTTCAGAAAAAAGGTGTTCAAAGACAAGGGGGTAGATTCAGGAGAGATGCGAAGAAGTACTTCTTCACAGAAAGAATGCTAGATTCCTGGAACAGTCTTCCAACAGAGGTGGTGAGGGCAAAAACAATGGTTTATAAGAAGCTGGAGGAGGGTAGATTCAGGATGGATGTGAGGAAGTACTTCTTCACAGAAAGAATGTTGGATTCCTGGAACAGTCTTCCAACAGAGGTGGTGGGAGCAAAAACAGTGGTTTGGTTCAGGAATCCATGGGATAGGCATAAGGGAATCTCAGGTAAAGGGAAGGGGAATAGGTGAATGGGCCAGAGATCAGGTACAATCTGACTGCTATGATACTACAGGCAGGGAAAAATGGGCAGACTAGGTGGGCCATGCAGTCCTTATCTGCTGGGAAATTCTGTTTCTATGTCTTCTAATCAGTGAGAGCCAGTAGTTGCTCAGGACCTGCTTAAATACAGGATATCAGCTAGAGTACACTGTGTTGTGCTGCTGAAGGGAGCACTGGAGAGAGAGCACTGGTGGTAAGCTAATCAAGCTGCTGTTGAAAAAACAAAGCTGTACTCACTGATTAAGTGTTACTGCTCTATCCCCAGGCAGAAAGTAAAGAAATGGCCATCTTAGTTATTCAAGAGGGAGAAGGAAGAGAATTGGAACCATGTGACCTAGTACTCCAATCAGGAACAGCCAGGAGCCACTTTGGACATGCTAAAGGCAACCACACCTAACGTGTCCCATTCATATTCATATCCTAGAATGTGAGTGGAACAGAGCAGGAGAACTGTGATAAGATTGGCATCTTAGGCATCAGCAGGAGTCCACAGCTGACAGAAGGCATGCAGAGAACTCTGCCAGTCCAATAACGCAAGGTAAGGTAGACCACCGATGTACTGTTGCAACCTGTGTTAAGAAATTACACTAACCATAAACACTGTTAATCCAGGTTTTGATATCACACCCAATCTAGGGTACGCATAAGAAGGGGGAAGAAAAATGCTAAAAGGGAGAATCTAAAACAAATATCTAGGGTCAGATGACTAAGGAATCAGCCAAACAAAAATGGGAGTTAGAAAAGCCTTATTTAAAGCGAAAGGGGGAAACCGAAACAAAACTTTAGCTAGAGTAAAGCAACGAGAGGTAAACAAAACAACAATCTCTGGCCAGAGCTGATAGGGCTGCTGGTGAGGAATTTGGGGTCAAAATATTGAAAATGACCAAAGATATGAGCCTGTGTCTACAAAATGTAACATAGGTTCATACATTTGTATTTTTTGTAATATTTTTACACCAAATTTTCAACATAGCCTTGTTATGACCCTGCCTCATGAAGAAGGGCAGAGAAAATATTCAAGTCATGGTCTAAAGCTCATTTCACCCACAGACTGCAAAATCAATTTTCAGGATGCAAAAAAACACATTTTGGTCAGGAGCTGAAAAATGACAGCTGTCACATTCATGCGGTGATGTAAAGAAATGGCTATGTTGAAAATTTGGGGTAAAAATATTGAATTTTATCAAACTTACAAGCCTGCATTTGCAAAATTTAGCATAGTCTCATAATTTTGGTTTTGTTAAATATTTTTACACCAAATTTAGAACTTAACTTTCTTATGACCCCACGTCAGGAACAAGGATAGAGAAAATGTTCAACTCCTGTCAGAAAGGTGACTTCATTCAGGGGCCACAAAATCACCATTTTTATGGCTGTAAAAACACAGTTTAGGCACAACTTGAAAAATGATTGCTGTCACATTCATGAGATGCTGTAAAGACATGGCTAAATTGTAAATATGGGGTAAAGATATTGAAAATTACCAAAGTTACAAGCCTGCGTTCCCAAAATTCAACGTAGGCTCATAGCTTTGTTGTTTTTTTAATATTTTTACACTACATTTTGAAAGTAGCCTTCTTATGACCCCACCTCATGAACAAGGGCAGAGAAAACTTTCAACTCCTGCCTGAAAGGTGATTTCACATAGGGGCCATGAAATCACATTTCAGGACAGATTTACCTACTGTCAGTGCAATAGTTCATGAGGTGGGGTCCCAAAAAAGACATGTTGAAAATCTGGACCAAGACTTATGTTTCTGGTGGGGAGGGGTGTTGAGAGGGAGGGTCAGGTGGGGGGATATGTACAATTTAAAAAAAAAGAACCTCAGTCACAGTGAAACAATGGCACACTCTGCGGTGGCCAAGATGGCCACCGTACTGCACTATGCATGCGCAAGTAGTCGTGCATGTGCAATACAGTTTGGCAGTCATTTTTGACATGGCATAGTGTTCTATTTTCCACTGTGACAATGGAAACAGTAAAAATACTGCAGTGCGGAGACAACTGTGGTGCAACTCCAAGATGATGTTCGGTTGGAAGGAATGAACTGAGTCCTTTTCTCTCAGCAACAGATCTGCAGGGCTACGCCCACTGCAGCCCTAAAAAGGAGAACTTTGCAGAAGACCAAGTGATGCATAGCTGCATACACAATTACCATTATGGGTCTGGATGCAAGTCAATAATCATTGTCACACACATCTTTGTTAGTGAGTGGCTTGAGTTTTTGTGAGTCTGCACTCAGATGTACCTCTAATCTCATCATGTGCCCCTGGTGTACAGTCTAACAATTAATGCATTTTTGCCATTTAGTACACAGATCAGGTGTATTCCACGGTTAGAGGAACAGCAAAGCAGAGATGGGGAATAACCAGTGAAATATATTCCAGATGCCTTTCAGCTCCACTAAGCATAGCACTGGAAAGGTAAAAGAATTGTGTCATACTTGGGGGAGGTCTTTGTGACAGACAGAACAACTTCATTTTGGCTCAAGTGCTCTTCTGACAAGCAAACATAAGGTGGTTCAAAGATAGAGAAAGAACTCTCAGGCCTTTGCTAGCTAACTGGCATAGAATTCTTTTGGGTAAAAAAAGTCACTGTTCATTGAGGGCAAGGTAGCTGATTTCTGTATATGTGTGATAATGATGATGATTACAATAAAATTTTACTTTTTTCCAGGATACAAATTGCTAGGGTTTTACCCCTGTTATTTAACAATGTCCTGTACAATACATAGAATAAACAAAAAACAATACACATACATTGTTACTACGCTTTGTTGCTACACATCGTTACATACATAATCGGTTTGAAGTCAAGTCATAAAAACATTTACAATTAAAATGCAGATATCTCTTCAGAAGCGTATTAAAAGTAGTGTGTGAATTCATAGACTTTAAGTCATTGGGCAACATATTCCAGTACCTAGCAATACTCATCTGCAAAGTGTCATCCCCCAGTCTAATAAAAGATCTATGTACAGGTACATTTAAGCAATTATGTCTTAAATTACTGTATGCTTTCTATCATTTGGTAGATCTAGTAGACACAGGGTCATGATGCCATATGACAAAACAATGCAGCAATGTACCGCGCTGTAAATACGGCAGATACATTGCTGCCGCTGTAATAAAAAATGCTGAAACACACTTCGGGAAACAATCCAGTGGCTTCTTTGTTTTCTGTGGGGAACTCCGCCCCCCGCATCCTCCATTATGGAGGGCTTTGCCACCCGAACCACCCCATTATTATAATCAACTCTGGGGGGGGGGGTTCAACATGGGGACAAGGGGAAACACCGATGAAAGAGAAAAAAAGAAAACTGCACAGTGCAGTTTTTAGAAGTCTGGGACTGGGATACGATCTCCTGTCCACAGACACATAGCGATCATGCACTGCCACAGCTCATCCCACTGAGCAATAGTGGCAACTAAGCAGACCACCTCCACAACAGAGGTCTTGACCTCCATGTCACTCCTCCCTACCACCCATGCACAACAGGGTAAAAAACTGCATGCAACATATGTGCCTTGAGGGGGTTTGTACTCTGTCATGCTACTACGCCACACTATATGTTCCACACGGTATTACATGTACAATTCTGTCCACGCTATATTCACCCAGTGCTGCTTAGGCATTACCAGATTAAGTAATGGAGGAGTGTGACTTTACCATCATACCAGCTTCCTGGAACTCATTACATATTGCATCCATGACACTGTATTTACATCACTCCATTCTTTGTATTAGTACACATCAGAGTGATGTCTACACAGTGGCACAGAAAAACTGCTGTTACCCAGCAGTCACTGTAAGTTAGAAAAATACTGTCCTATTTTGATAGCACTACCATTGCTGTTCTAGCCCATCACCATGACAAAACAGACATTAACATAACAAAGTTAAACACAATCCATTATACAGTACTGACCTTACAACAGGTCTACATTTTTATTTTTATTTTTTTAATTTTCTTACAATTTATTTACCCAGAAGAGCTTAACAAATGCATTTCAGTGTTTTCATTGGAATCTTCCTTCACCCAATTTTAAAACTGGGATGACCAAAGCTGTGGTTCAAGTGAATTGTTTTAGGTCATGCAGAGAGCTAGTAGCCCTAGTCAGAGCTGAACCTTTAAACTTCTGCTTCACAGTTCAGTTTTCTAACCACTAGACCAAACTGTTTCCCTGGCAAGGGACGAAGGCAGCTCCAAAACAGCTAGGCAACCTGAGTATATACTGTACACAGAAAAGAGGGCTGCAAGATGTAGCTTTTCTTTCACACATGTAGCAGGGCTGCATGTTGCCCTTCACTGGATTAAAAGCCCAAAACTAATATGAACTGCACTAGTGGAAATGTCTTGACAAAATAGCACTACCTACTGTGATGGACAGGGGTCCTCTTCTATACTTCAATGCAGATACAAACGACAGTACATTATGTACATCCCCTTTCCAGCTTTTCTATATAGAAAATGTTATATATGAGTAGTGGTAGTTTTTACTGAAATGAGGTCATACAGTTTTATGCAGCATTAGGTAACGAAAATATATCTGTATTATAGCATTTAGTTGAGAAGGAGAGCACAAAGTCTGCTTTGGCCAGTTTGGTGTATTGTGACGGAAACTAAGTGAAGAAATCATGCAAAATAATAGCTGGTTATGTGCTGCAAGCAGCACTTGCAGCCTTTAAGAAAACCAGTGCATACATTTGTGATTGAAAGCATTTCTACATGTAAAAAATAAATTTTGGATCGGAAAGTGACTGAAAGGAGTGTGTGTGTGTTGGGGGGGGGGGGGTTGGAACCAAGATGGTGCCATGACACCAGTTGGTTACAGGAGTGGAGTTCCAAAGTGCTACCAAAACTATGGCTGAAAGTTAGAGCCTGCCTATCAACTTTATTCTATCCCTGCGTCGTATCATAGTTAAGATTCTTTGAGCTTAGTACACTGTCTAAGAGTAAGTACACTCTTATTTAACTGGGAATTCTGGTGAATTTATTTGGATGACAACCCACCCAAAGAACATAAATAAATAAAAACTTACTTTACAGAAAACAGTCGGGGGGGAGGAGTAGTAAAAGCACTTACCAGGAAAACGCATAATGCCTCTAACTCAGTGGACTGAATGGTCAATGTAAACAATGTTTTTGCCTTCCATTTAAAACTACCAGATAAAGGATGATGATGGACACTAGACACTTGCACAAATAAGGATTTTATTCCTCTCAGGGCAAGATTGTCGGCATCTTTTCTCATGGATGACAATATCTAGTTCCTGGCAGTAAACATGAAAGTATTGCAGATGTGATAACTTCCCTGGGGTGCCCTAAACAAACTACTCAGTCAGAGATGCTGACAGAATCAAGCACAATTGTACTTAATGAGACCCCACATGTAGTAAATTGGGACACAAAGAATCCAGGTAACCAAACTCCTTTACAAAAAGAGCAGCCCACCAGGAAACACTGGTAGGTCTGAACATTTGCACCCTTGGGGAATAGGAAATTCAAATAAAACCTCAGTGGGAATGATAAAGCAGACATGCCTACTGATCCTGGACAGAATAATGTGATAGTCACAGCGCCGCTTCAGAAGATGAAACAGAATGTTACACAAAGCCCTTCAAATAAAAAAAGTGTGAGCAGGAGTGTTGTACATGGAGGCAACTTTTTTTGTCACTCCAGCGTGTTGTTCATTTGCAAGGAATGCAGGAGTCCTTTCTGATAGCAAAAGGTCTGCAGGGCTCAGTCCACTGCAGCCCTAAAAAGGGAAATTTAGAAACACCTGTCTGGGGTAAGGGCACAAGTTCTATTCCAGATCAAAGGAAGTGTAGAACTGGGAATGTTGGGAGTGGTGCAGTGCAGTGGCTGTGAAGCAGTAGTCTAGAGAGAGACCTTTTGGAGATTGAGGTGCTGCCCCATCTGCATGCACCTCTCTGGGCTGAGGGAGGAGATCACCATACCAGACTGAGTTGGCTAGAATTCAGAGGAGCTCTTCCCCCACCCATGGGCCACCAGGTCTACCATTGATGCCTCAGTAGGTATCAAAGAGAAGAGCCAGCTGGACTGGCATGGACTCCAGGAGGGTGGGGTGGTGAGTCAGGAACAGATTCCACAGCTGGTGCCACTATACAACTCTTTCACCATTCTGGTGAGACAGAACTGCCAAGAGGAGGCACCTGTGTTAGTGTCTAGGGAGGATGTGGGTGTCTTCCATAAGGGAGGCCTCAAGGTGGGTGGCAGAGAACCCCAGAGGAAGAAGAGGCAAATTCTGGAGGGAGATTCAATCACTGGGGGGGTAGATTTGGGAGCAGCATGGCAGGGGAAGCAGGGGAAGAGGGAGGAGAGGTGCCTTCCTGGTGCCTTAGTATGGAGATATGAAGAACAGAATCATTAGGATCGCTAGGGCAGCAGGGCAGGTGGGGGAGCTGGATTTCATTGTCCATTTGGGGACAAATGACCTGGCATGGGATGCAGCAAGGGTAGTACAGAAAAGGTTTAGGGAGCTGGTGAGTGTCCTGAAGCAGGTAGCTTGCACGGTGGCCTTCTTTGAGGTGCTACCTGTAAATGGGTGAGAGGAGGGAAGGAGGCTAGGGAACACCACACCAAGGCCTTCATCAACTGGTTGGAGACATGGTGCAGGGAGGAGGGTTTTGGCTACAACAGGGACTGGGGTCCTGGGGAATAGAGGCCTGTCCAAGGGAGATTACTTTCATCCATCCAGGAAGAGAACAGCAGTTCTGGGTGGAATGTTTATGTGCTACTTCAACAGTCATTTAAACTAGCCAAGCAAGGGCAGTAAAAATAAGGGAGGCAGAGAATGCCCCCTCAGAAAATGGAGTAACAGAGAGGAGAAGCCCAGGGGAAATACATTCCACAGCAGTGGGGATAGGGTACGGACAAGGGAAATAAAAGAACGAGAGGGTCAGGAGGTGGGTCTAAGAGCAGAGCTGAGGATGGTGAGTAGAAGGAGGATAAAAAGGGGGGAGGAGAACTGTAGCAGGGACAAGGAAATGGCAAAGAATAGAATCAGGAAGGATGGCAAGGTAGCGAGAGGAAGGGACAAAAGGAATGGAGAGCCATGTGTGCCAATGCAAGGAGCCTAGGAAATAAAATTCCTGACCATGAGGCAACCATTGCAGAGGCAGACCTGGATCTGGTGTCCATAACAGAATCATGGTGCACCGACAACCACAGCCGGAATGTGGCTATTCCAGGATACACCAAGTTCTACAAGGATGGGACAGGGAGGAAGGGGGGTTATTTTACTGTGTATGTGAGGAAAGGCATAAAAGCCACAGAGATACAGGGACACCAGGGGGAAAAGGAAAGGCTGAAGGTTCTTTGGGTCAGGTTAGAGACAGGATACAGAGCCTTTACCCATGTGAGAGTGGTGTGCAGGCCACCAACACAGAGGAGATAGACAAGGTTTTGGGGGAGGCCATTGGCAGAATGGGAAGCAAAAGAGAGGTATTAATTATAGGAGACTTTAATCTTCCAAAGGTAGACTGGACCATTCTTGATCACAGCCACTGTATGTCAAGAAGTAGGGCCGTCCTGACTCCCTTCAGGGGGCATTTCTCAGGCAGCTTGTTGCACAACCCACTAGAGATGGGGCAGTGCTGGACCTGGTACTTACAAACAGGGACAGCATTGCAGACATCACAGTGGGTAGCCCTCCAGGTACAATCCCTCACCATATGATGAGCTTTGGCAAATGGATTGGGCAAGTATCACACCACACTAGAGAGAGGGTCTGGGACTTCAGGAGAGCAGATTTTAAAGAAATGGGTGACCATCTCAGTATATACCTTGAAGGAGAGGGTGGCCGGGGTGGTGGTGGAGGCACAACAGAAAAGATCAAAGACAGACTAACAAAGGCAACAGTAAGCTTTTCAAAGGATGTAAGCAAGGGCAGGAGGAGGAAGTGGCCACTATAGTTCTTGAAGGAGGTGGCTAAAGCAGTAAGGCAGAAACATAGAAACAGAGAAACTGACAACAAATAAGGGCTGCTTGGTCCATCCAGTCAGCTCATTTTCATTGCAATTGCTTTCACTGCAGACCCTCCTTGGTCTAGGGCACTGTCTCTTCTACCCCCTTCCTTCCCCTTATGATTCCCTTGTGCTTTTCCCAAGGTTTTTTTTAATCCCACCACTGTTTTTTGCCCCCACTACCTCCACTGGAAGACTGTTCCAGGCATTCACCACCTTTTCTGTGAAGAAGTAATTCCTCACATATCTCTTGAACCTACTTCCCTCCAGCTTCATATCATGATCCCTTGTTCTACAGCACCCCTTCCTTCAAAAAATACCTCCCACCTGTGCCTTAATCAACCCCGTGAGGTATTTAAAGGCCTCTATAATTTTCCCCCCTTTCCCTCCTCTCCTCCATGGTGTACATATTGAGTTCCCTTAGCCTCTCTTCCCAAGGCTTTTGATGCAGACCCTATACCATCTTGGTAGCCCTCCTCTGGACCACCTCCACTCTGTCAATGTCTTTCCTGAGGCATGGTCTCCAAAACTGGACACAGTACTCCAGGTGGGGTCTAACTAATTACCTATATTGGGGCAACACCACTTCCATCTTCCTGCTGGTGATACCCCTACATATACACCTCGGCATCCCAACCACTAGCTCTCCTGATCACTTTGTTGCATTGTGTGGCTTCCTTCAAGTCATCCAATATGATTACCCCCAGATCCCATTCTTGCTTGGTCAGTGCAAGTATCTCTTCCCCCATTTTGTACTTCACCCCCAAGTTCCTGTGATCCAAGAGCATTATTTTGCACTTTTTTGTATTAAACCTTAGCTGACAAATGTTTGACCACTCCTCCAGCTGTTTTAAATCTCTAACCATCCTTTGCACCCCCCTCTGGAGTGTCCACTCTGTTGTAGTTCTTGGTGTCATTCGCAAAGTGGAAGATTTTGCCTCCCAGTTCCTTCACTATGTTGCTAATGAAGATATTAGAGGACCAGCCCCAGCACTGTCTCCTAAGACACCTCACTGGTCACTCTCCCCTTCCCTCCTTGGAGCACACAACATTTATGACCACCCTCTGTCTCCTATTCCCTAACCAGTTTCTTACCCAGGTTACCACCTTACTACCCACCCCCTTGTTACTCAACGTGTTCACCAGTCTTGTATGAGGAACAGTGTTTAAGGCCTTGCTGAAGTCCAGGTAGGCCACGTCCACTGCCCTTCCCTGATCCAACACCTTGGTAAGCCAGTCAAAAAAATTCTAATAGATTTGTTTACCATGACCTTCTCTCTGTGAAGCCATGCTGTCTCAGGTCCTGCAGTCTGTTGGATACCAAGTATTCTATAATCCTTTCCTTTAATAGTGTTTCCATCAATTTCCCCACCAATGAAGTCAGGCTGACAGGCCTATAATTGTCTGATTCTTCCTAGCTACCATTTTTGTGAAGTGGGACCACAACCACTCTTCTCCAGTCTACTGGGACCACGCCGGTCTCCAGTGAACCGTTAAACACCACATTTAGGAATTACAAGAATACTCTGACAGACAGGGACAGAGCAGTATATCTAGATAAACAAAGGGAGGCAAGAAGGAGGGTGAGGGCAGCTATAGCACAAACAGAGGAGAAGATTGCCATGGAGGGCAAAAAGGGCATAAGACTTTCTTCATTTACATGAGTGAAAAGAGGAAAGTAAGTGGCTGAATGGTGAGGATCAGGACAGCAAGGGAGGAAATGTGCAAAAGAAGATCAAGAAAAAGCTAAGATTTTATAAATGAGTACTTCTGTTCAGTATTCATGGTGGAGGGAGGAGGGAATGGACCAACATGTATTAGCAGGTACTGGGGCAGGGGAGTGGACACAGGTCTATTCTCAGAAGAGAGAGAGTCTGAAGGGGACTGGAAGCTCAATAAAAAAGACAACGGAGCCGGATAGAATTTATCCAAGGGCACTACAAGAACTAAGTATGGTGCTAGCCACCCCGCTGGCAACACAATTCAGCAGCTCACTGGAGACAGGGGTAGTTCCAGAGGACTGGAGGAGGGCTGAAGTGGTCACTCTGCACAAGAGCGTCAGCAGGGAGGAGGTTAGTAATTGCAGGCCAGTTAGTCTCACATCAATAGTGGGGAAATTAATGGAGACCCTTCTGAAGGATAGGCTGATGCAGTACCTGGGGTCAAATGAGCTGCAGGACCACAGGCAGCATGATTTCACAGGGAGAATGTCATGTCAAACAAATCTCATACATATCTTTGAATGGGTGACTAGGGAGGTGAAACAGGGAAAAGCAGTGGATGTGGCCTAGCTAGCCTTTAGTAAGGCCGTTGATACTGTGCCACACAGGAGGCCAACAAAGAAACTTAACAACCTGGTGGTTGAGGAGAAGGCGATATGCTGGGTATCAAGCTGGTTAAAGGATAGGTGACAGAGGGTGGCAGTAAATGGAATTCACTAGGGGGACAGAAGAGTGACCAGTGGAGTGCCACAGGGATTGGTACTGGGTTCTGCCTCTTCAATGTATTCATAAGTGACATTGCTGAGGAACTGGGGGACAGTGTGTCTCTTTATGGATGACACAAAAATCTGCAATAGGGTGGACGCCCAGGAAAGGGTGAAGAAAATGCAAAGGGATTTAGGGAAACTAGAGGAGTGGTCTGGGAAGGGGCAGCTGGGTTTCAATGGCAAAAAGTGCAGTCATACATCTGAGGTGGGGAAATCCAGGGACTACGTATAAGATGATTGAAGTACTTACAATTGCTAAGCAAGGCAGGGACCTTGGGGTAATCAAGTCTTATGATCTGAAGGTGGAGAGGCAGTGCAACAGGACAGTTGGCAAAGCTAGTGGGATGCTGGGGTGCATAGGGAGGGGTATTTCTATCAGGGGAAGGGAGGTGGTGTTGCCACTGTATCACTCAATAGTGAGACCCCACCTTGAGTACTGTGTTCAATTCTGGAAGCCACACCTCTGCAAGTACGTTGATAGTGTGGAAGCAATCCAGAGGAGGGTTGCCAAAATGGTTTGGGGGTTGCATGAGAAACCATACGAGGAGAAGCTGCAGGAACTCAACATGTACTCCCTGAAGGAGAGGAGAGTGAGAAGGGACATGATTGAGACCTGTAAATACCTTTCAGAGGTGAACAAGGTGCAGGAGGGGAGTTTCTTTCAGAGGAGGAAGAGCGCCAGAACAATGGGCCATGCAATGAAGCTTGGGGGGGGGGTTAAGAAGGATATGAGGAAATACTTTTTCACAGAAAGGGTGGTGGACACCTGAAACATCCTGACAGATGAGGTGGTGGGGGCAAAGACAATGGGGGCTTCAAGCACGCATTGGATAGGCAGAGGAATGGGAGGAGAGAGGGACACCTGAGACCAAGAAGGGTCTGGCAAGCAGTAATAGGCAGAGATGTAGGGCAGATTAGGTGGGCCTACCAGTCCTTTTCTGCTGAAAAATTGTATCTTTCTATTTAGTTTTCCACACAGGATACATTGATTAAGTAAAAGCCTCTCACTTAGTGTACAGCACCAGACATGAGTACGGAAATAGTGCAAAATTCAAAATAATGACTACAAAGTATATTTAGTAACAATAAACACCAAGAACCTTGAAAATATGAAAGGATATAAAAATCACATTAAAAAAGCACACAGTTGTACACTCTTTTCTATTTCACAGGAGTTTGATTTGCCCTGGTCTGGGTCAGGTTTGAGCCCTGGCAACAGTGTTCATTTTTTTAAATTCAGTAAACATTATTTGATTTTCAAAGCAGTACACATATCATACAAAGACATACAGTCAAACAATAGAAATTCACAGGGTCCCTCCCCCACAGTACAGAGAATAAACAAGGTTAAATACTGCACAGTGGTAGAAGCACAGATAATGCAGGTATCAGAGAATCTTCCTCGCTAGGGGATATTATATATTGGTAGTACAGTTGTGATAAGCTTCTACTTTGCAAAGGCTGTGTTAAGCTAATATCAACAATGTGTACAAGGTTTCTCATTTTCCGCTGTGTGCTTTTAGCCTATTGTTCGCGCTTGCTATCACTTTCTCAGCATTCAGGGCAAAGAGTATTTCAGCATGCCACTTCTAGAAGGTTGGGATGTCCCCATCGAGCCAGTGCATCAGTACGATTTTCTTTGTACACACAGAGATAGACCCACATTTTCAAAGGAGATGCACAGCTCGAAATGAAGATGCACAGCACATCCCAAAAATTGCGCAGAAGCATGATACTCAAAAGGGAGAGATGTGTTGCACATTTCCATATGTGCAATCATGCAGAAATAATGTATGCGGCATGAAAAAAGGGGGCGGATACATGAATATGCAGCACATCTGTATATTTAGCTAAAATGTGCAGCGCATCTGCCACTCATCCCAGAAATGTGCCACACAAAGATAGGCAGACAAAAGGATGGCCTAAATCAGTCAGCCACCCACAGGGAGGCCACAGAACTGCAGACAGACCACCCTGAGACAGCCCTTGGAGGTGCACCAGGATATGCTCCAGGCACCCATACACAGAAGTCATGCCAAGACAGAAGTACCCAAAGCCACAGGTGCCAGCATGCCACGGGCACCACCCAGAGAGCTATCCCCAACACCACACCCGGGACATAAACACCCAGTTGCTATATGCCAGTGCTGTCGGATGCCCCTCTAGCACACCAAGGGAGCAGATGGCCACACTGCAGCACATGTACCAGGGGCTATGGCCTGCACCCATCAGGCCTGCAGGGCACCACCCGGTGGTGGCATGCACCAAGGGTGATGTCTGGGCAACAGTGCCCAAGTAGCCTGGTGGTATGTGTGGCAGCCTGGCACAGACCAGGGACTGATCTGTGGCACACACCCATGGTAATACACCATAGGTGCACACAGGTGGGACCCACCCACTCAGGTACCTGGTCACCCTCTGCACATTGCCTTTCCTTGCAGTTATCACCATGTTCCTCTCATATGGGGGGGGGGGCACTGCAGGTGACTGTACACACTGCATATGGAGCTGATGTATCACATGCATGTGGTATACCGATCAGACTGTGTCACCCTCTGCCCTTCCTTGTTACTTGTCCAGGAGGGCCTCTGTGGTCACTGTCCAGGTGGGACCCCCTGTACCCCAGTCTGAACCTGTACATGGCTATTGGTAATAGCACTGTACCCAGGCCAATGCAGTCCACCCACACACACACACACATTCCATCACACCTGCCTGCAAAGCTGCAGTACTTCCTGTTCACATTTGTTGGGTGGTGGGGCAACCCTGCATAGTTGGAACTGAGCATGCCGGGGGGTATGCAAATAGTTTTCATACATTCCAGTAATGAGCTGTGCATGAGCAGAATGGGCTTGGAATGTGCAATGAGGCTATTTGCCTATCCTAGCTGAATATTGCAATACTGCGCACTGCACATGTGGCCACCTGCCGCACATTTCCCCATGCTCCGCACAAGGTTTGGGTCACCTGCCGCACTGAGCATCTCCCATTGCGTGATCATGCATGTTTGGGATATTCAGCCTGATATGTGTGATCGCATCTCATGGTGCATCTTCTGAATACGCTATTATTTTGTGCCAGCACATCTCAGTTGCCCACCACAGGCACTTACACGATGCAGCCTGGGACTTTTAAATATGGGGCCCATTAGCCCCATACATTTTTGTGCCCCTATCAGATGATCCTTTAAGTCTCTAATTATACAGATGCTGGGTGTGAAAACTGTCTCCAGTCCCAATAAAAGGGTCTTAATTGCTTTGTATTGACTCCTGGAAGGGCTGTGCAATATCGCACACTCTGAGGATGTGGAGTAGGGTACCTGGCTGGCTATTAAAACTTGAGCAGGTGTCTGATGGAAGTGTGCCCATTTTATGCAGCTCTGTGGTGTGTAATATATATTATGTAACTCCTTTAGCTGCATTAAGTGGTATGTTTCAAATTTTACGTGTTTACCTATGTTCTCCCAAATTTGGGATCACTACAAGAACCCGAAACCCATTTCCCTGACACACTGTTGCCGAAGCCCAGAATCCCGAACCACAAAATCCCAACAGTTGCATTTTGCACCCCCCCAGCGTTTTTTATATTAATTCTGGGAGGCATGGGTGAGGAGCCCCCCTCATTGGGGTGTGTGGGGGGCAAAGCCCTCTGACACATGGAAAACAAGCAAAATCCCACTGTCAGGATTTTGCATTCGGGATTCTAGGCTTGGGCAGCAGTGTGTTGGGGAAATGGGTTATGGGTTCCACTAGTAGACCCCCAAATTCTGTCCCAGACACAGGATTTTCCTTGCGAAGAAAGAGCCTGTTACCAGTATGGGGCTGAGCCATCGACTTTATTAAGGGTAAGTTCATATTGTATAGTTGGCCAAAGAGGTACAGTATGGGATTTGGTTGCATGGCCTATATAACCAGAAGTAATACTTTAATGTCATAGGCATTTGTCCAATTCTTGTCTCCAAAGTGACAGGTCAAGGAGGGTGCCACCTGAAGAAATGCAAAGCAATATCTGCTGTGGATGCTATATCCAGCCTAAAGCAAGGATGTGAAATGAGTTTACCCCCAAATATCAATTGTTCCACTTTAGAAATATTCTTCTCCCTCCAAAAAGCAGAACTGATGGGGGCCCCTCTGATTTTAAAACTGGGATTGTCTAGTAAGGGCTGTGAGTGTCTCTATGGACATTCAGCTTAATATTCTACAAAGTTAAGAGTGTGCCCTCTCTGAGGCTTCTACAGGAGTGTGTTTACATCCCTCACGTAAGGTTTTAGGAGCAATGTAATAGCACTGTCAGAGATACTATACCGAACTTTGGATGCAGAGGTACCTTTCAGTATCAAACCACTGAGGGGTGTATGCAGTTGTACTGTCCTCCAAAGGAGACCCGTACCATTGAAGGTATTTACTGCAATCCAGTGCAAAATAGTATAACATAAAGCTGGGCAAGCTGTTGCCTTCTTTAAGTTTTGGGGTGGCCAGTTTGTGATCTGCCCATCTCTGTCTCACTGCTTTACTTTCCCATATAAAATTTGAGACTGGGTGGTGTAACTGGGCAAACCATAACAGTGGGAGCACAGTGTTTACTATTGCCATGAGATATAAATCTCTTGGCAACAGGTTCATCTTAACAATACTGATCTTGCCCCAGAGTGTCACTGGTAGTCTAGCCCATCTTTCTAGGTCTGTTATAATCTAGGTGATGGGCTTGTCTAGGTTGAGAGCTTTAGTTGGTTTGTTATACTGTACTTGTTCAATATGATACCCAGATATTTGAGGTTTTCAGCCCGCCATGTCAAATCCAAACAGACTATCCCCTCCTTGATTACTCTATAATTAAGAGGCATGACCAAGGCTCCTAGAATTCTGCGGCCGCAGAATTTTGTGCAGAACTTGCAATCTACCGCAGAATTTCTGCGGTGCCACAGAATTCGCTTCTTCTTGTTGATTTTATTAATATTTCTGTTTTTCCATAGAATCTGGTTCCCTTCCCCTCTTTTTATATCCTAAACCCCCTATATGCTCAGAATGTGATGTTATCATTGCTATAACATCATACATTAGCTAATGAAATGGCTGCAATCTGCAACAAAAATAAACAGTCACTTATCTACCACAGCTCCCACTGCCAGAGACAGTGGCACAGCACATCAGGCATGGTGATATTTGCTCAACCTGAACTACAGCCTAATACAATTTTCAGTCTTACATTATTGCACTAGGACCAACTTAAACAAAACCTTGTCAATAGCACAGACCTGTTAAGTCCATACCTCACTTTGTACATACCTATTTGTGCCTTTAAAGTATAGAGATGCCATCTGAAATGAACAACTGGTAAAATTAATTTAACTGTCATTTTTAAGAAAAATAAAGTAAGTATGCCCAGAAAAGTGGAATATAATAATGTGTAGACCTGTTAAATAATTGCACTGTACGCATTTTTGCTAGGGTTATTGATTACATATTGTCATTGGTTGATAGAATCACCTAAAAGTTATGGAGAAATGTTGTGTGCAGGTACAGCTGTTGGGCCAGAGGGTAGCACACTGTGTTTCCATGCCGGCAACTCAGGTTCAGAGATTAGCTCTGGGAGCTGGCTGGGCAGCACAAGGATTGGTGGAACACATCATTGCTCGGAGCGTGGGAAGGTATGGTGCAGTTGTCTGTCACATGGTGGACACATTGTGCTGGTCTGGAGAGCTCTATCTCACAATCAGTTCACATGCATGTCATGGCCTGATGGTGTTACGCAGTGTGTCAGGGAAAGCAGGTTGACATCAAAAATGAGTTTTGCAATAACTCCTCTATTCCATTTCTAATGGGACCTGTATGAATGAGGATGCAAGTTCATGGAAATTTTAAAAAATATATATATATATATACACACACACACACAGTATCTCTGTCTCTCTCACCACACACACACACACACACACACACACACACACACACACACACACATTTGTATGTATGTTACAGATTGCATATAAATATATAAGTGATACACAGTGGGAACCTCATGAGTGGCGTAGAAAGCACATACAAATACATATGTGATAGACAGTGGAAACCTCATTAGTGGGATAGATAGCATGCATATAGAAATACCTTATTTATCACATAAGATCCCCTCTGCATATGTCATTTATTTAACAGGCTAGGACCTTAAGGGAGAGACATTTGTTTTTAATTTTTAGGCATAAAATTATTTTTATAATTCTGTTATTTTTTGAACTAGTGTTATTGTGCTTTCCACCATCCTGATTGCTATAAAAACTGCCATAAAAGTGAAGTCATGATGACAAGCTGTCACTGTGATGTGGTAGTTTGTTAGTGCTGCAGAACTTCTGCAGAAATTACAAACCACCGCTGCAGAAGTTCTGCGGCAAATGGTAGTCTTGCCGCAGAACTTGGTCCCACGTGCCGCAGAAAAGTAGGGGCCCTGGGCATGACTTTAGTTTTTCCAGTGCTGAGTCTGTAGTTCAATACTGCTCCCAAATCCCATATAATCCTAAAGGTGACAAGCAGTGATGTCCTGGGGTTAATGCATGTGACAAAATGACACTGGTGTACACTGATAGTTTGTAGTGGCATGGGTCTATGGAGATACCCATAATTTCCTCACCTTGTTTGATCTTAAAAAGGGGTTCCAGAAAAAGGGTAAACAATAGGGGTCAGAGGGGACATCCCTGCTTGTTCTCCTGTACGTCTGATGTAGTCCAAGCAAAGTCAATTACATAGAATCCTAGCTTTAGGATTTACAGTATATAGAGAATTCTAATCCATGTTAAGTAGTCGTCAGGATTATTATACCTCTTCAAGGCCTGAAATAAGAATGCCGACAACACCCTATCGGATGCTTTCTGCATCCAGGAAGTCCAGCACAACAGATGCCAGGCCATCGCTGAATGTGGAGAAAAAATGTAAGGTGGGCCAATTTCCATAGGTGGTCTGATGAGACCCTATCCTGCATAAACCCCTCTTGCTATCTACCAATTAGCGTGCTCCATACCTTGTTATGGCATGTTGCCATACAGTACATTTGGCCAGAATTTTCATGTCAAGATTTATGAGAGAGATCACTGGTTATTGTTAACTGGAACAATCTTTTCTAGGTTTAGAAATTAAAGAAACCAGTGCTTCTGTAAGAAAGTTTTTTTGAAGACCCTAATGATAGGTAAACATGTCCAACATGATAGGGGTATTTCTATTATTAGTTGCTTCTAAAACTCAGGCATGTAGCAATTAGGGCCAGATGCGTTATCTAACCTCTCAAGTCTTAATAGCCTGCTGGACTTTATTTAGTGATATAGGGTTCTGTGAATAGGCTTAATGGTCCTGGTTCAATTACGGTAGCTGCACTGACTTTTGATAGTTTCTGATGGCTCTCTCCTGTCCTTCCTCCCTCTCGACACTATATAGAGACTGACAGAAACTGCGTAACAGTTCTGCAGTTTCCCGTACCTTAATAACTAAATGCTGGGGGTCCTCCCACATATCCTGGACAGTGTGAAAGCTTTCCTGTTGCCACAGGCACGAGGCCATTAATTTGCCTGCCTTCTCACGTTGGTCAAAGTATTTAGTATTTGATCTAAAAGTGGCTTTTTCAGCATTCTCTTGGTTTAATTTGTTATACTTACCCCTTAAGGAACTGAACTTGAACCAAGTGTTCACATCTGTGTGTGAACTGATGGATTTTAAAAGAAGTCTCATGTCAGTAAATATTTGAAAATCTTCCTGTTCCTCAGTTTTCTTTCAAATTGTAGCTAGCCGAATAAGCTCACCCCTCACATAAGCACCACCCAGAGTATATCAGCAATCTCAACAGAATCTTTGTTGTTAGTTATGAAATCTTTAATAAAGCTATGGATTCTTTGTCTTTTAGGATCTGATTATTCAGTTTCCATATTTTGTCCTGATCCATAGCTGTAGTAAAGCAATGCTGCAGGCAAAACGGATTACGGTCAGAGACCACCCTGGCCTCATGTTCACAAGAATATATGCCTTGGAGCATCTCAGCACTAATAAGAAAGTAATCTATCCTGGATAGTGAGTTGTGAGGGGTGGAATGGAAAGTAAACTCCTTGGAAGTGGGGTGAAGGGCCCCCCATGGATCCAGCACACCCAGAGAGTCCATTATTTCCCTTAATGCTTGCTGTGCAGGCAATAGCCCTTTCCATATGGAACACAATCTGTCAGCATCTGGGCACATTATCAGATTCCAGTCTCCTGCCAGTAGCATTAGTAAGTGAACCCAAGAAGCCTGGACACATGTAAGGTCTATAAAAAGAAGGAGGATCACCATGATTCAGAACATATAAGGAACCGATAACTACATCAGTCCGCTTTACTAGTCCCAGAAGCAAGATTCATCTCCTACCCCTCAGATCTAGCACCTCTTGAAGAAGCTGAAATTGTGTGTTGCAGACTATTACGATAGCCACTCCCCACTTCTGAGTTTCATCACCGGCACCATATGCCTCCCACTACCAAATCCCTTCAAAGACAAATCACCTGATCAGCATTTAGATGTTTCCTGAAGGAACACCATTTGTCCCTGCAGTTTCTTAAGATGCTTTAAGACGTGGAACCTCTTTTCTTTGGTTCGGCCCTCTTTGATGTTCCACATTAGGTACTTCTATGAGTTCCATCTGCACTACCTTGTGTCCTCCCAGTCCAGAAGGTGTTCCTCCTGAGGAAGTCCACCCAGCCCGCAGGACCCAGACACTAATGTAAATAACTACTACGATAGCTGAGGTGGGTGGGGGGCTGTGAAGCACTGAATCATTTCCAACATACAGAACCACATACCACCATCTCCCCCAGCCCTTCAAATCTACTCTATAATCAAGCCATCAATTTGTACTTAGGAAAACTGCAATAACTAAAACAAGTGAACAGTAAATTGCATGTAAACCATGTTCCTCTCCCCAATATGCAATCCCACAGTCAGTAAGATGAAGCTTGCTTCTGATATAAAAGCAAGCAGTAGCAGTGACTATGTTGATTGGCAGTTGCTTCCATGTCTGACGTAGTTGAAGTTGTTCTGGTGGGCCATAGCTGTGCAATAGTATCAAGCTATGATAAACAGCAGTCATAGCACTCAAAGTCAGGGCCCACTGTGCACGTCATTCACTTGTTGGAGGTCGACCAGCTCTCCCAACCACATTTTAAGGTAAACAGTTCAGTCTCATACCAAACAAAAGGGGGGAAGGGGTCAAGTGATAGGGGTCTCAGATATTAGTATCAGTGGGAAAAGAAGCATGCATGTAATTGCACACTCATTGAGACCGAAAGGGTTCAAACACTGCAGTATCTGGGGCTGAGAATTAAAGTCCAATTGTGAAATTAAAGCACAGTACTTACACTGTTTCAATGGTGGCCACCTCACTAAAACCCCCAGCTGGTAGTCAAGTATTGTCAAGAAGTAAATCTGGAAGGATTACAGAAAGACCTTCCATGGCTTCCTTAGCCATGTTGAACTGTTTTGTTCCAGCTTGGGTTGTGATGGCCAGTTTGGCAGGGTACTTAATTCATAATTTTATTCCTGCAGCATGTTGTTTGGACTTGATTGGCTTGTATTCCCCATGGAGTGTGCATGCTTGAAGCATCAGGTAATTAAATATAAATTACTTTTTTCCTTCCCAGCAGTTTCCCCTTCACCCTGGCCTGTTATTGAACATACAGTAAGTTTAGTCCAGGTAATTGAGTAGCTTTAGGAAGATTGAGCACAATTGTTCGCTGGGCCCAGGTGGAGGGTGCAGAGCATGGTAGCCCCTCTCAATGATGTACTGAGGCCCATTTGGAAAGGGCCCAGCCACATCAGTGCGGAAGGTCTGCACAAAGCTAAGGATATTGGTTCCTTCCACCTTCTCAGGAATGCTGACTATAACCAGATTATTATATCTGTTTTGACCCGTCTGGGCTTCAGTACTGGCCTCCAGCTTGGATACCTTGTGTCACAAGGCCATGCTCTCTACCTTGTCCTGTGCCTGTCAATCATCTGTCAAAGTAATCTGGGCCTCTGTATCCCCCTCACAGAGAGCAAAGCTTCCAAGACTGCTTAAAGGTCTTTATATCTCTGGATAGTTCGACAATAGCTTCTTTAATTGAACCCAGCTTCCTAAGAAATTATCTAGGGAATCTCTGTCCACTGCCCATGCAGGAATGTTGAGCGGTGAATCGTCTAGCTTCTGGTGCTTGCTGGCCTGGGAGCACTCAGTAAGGGACATCAGTGTGCTTGAGGGGTCCTTCTAGGCATTATTCTCTGCCATCCCAGCCCTCTAGCAAGAACTGCATGTATCAAAGTTCACTAGCTGAGTCATTAAACTACATTTGATATGACACTTGTGGTTTGAACGGGTAGATTTTTGCTTTTAAGTGGTAATTTTAGTGATTAAAATGGTCTGTTTCCCACAGAGCTCTAACCAGTGCATCGTAACAGTCAAGCAACATCAAATGACTCCCCGAAAAGTAATTGTAAGAGATTATTTCAAATGCAATTAAGATTTAGAGAATTCAGTGTAGGAAATACATCTGCACCTTTCTTCATTGGAAAACTCTTCTCTGCTAGTGCAAATTTATGTCTGTAATTTCCTTACCCAAGATAGCTGCATGTATTTCATGTATTCTGCACAGCTTGCCATGTTCTGTGCAGCTTGCCATGTTCTGTGCAGCTTGCCATATTCTGTGCAGTTTGCCAAGCTTCAGGCACTGGATTCAATAATGGCTGAACACCACAGTCCCTAAAACTCTCATCTCAGCTTCCTTGTTCCATCAGTTCCACAGTTCCTTCTGGTCCCGGTGTTCCTCTGGTTCCTCCTGGACTCATACTCTGCACAAACTTCAGATCCTCCACCACAGACCATAGGGCACCCAACAAGAAGATCCTGAAAAAGCTAACAAATAACACATTAATTCAATATAGTATATATATATATATATATATATATATATATATATATATATTAGCTCGCTAAAATATACAGTAAAAGGCAATTGCTTTGCTAGGCAACAATGGCATGCCATCTCTCTCAAAAAATGTACAGTAAGCCCATAGATCACCGCCTGAGCAGCTGCTCCACAACTGTTCAGAATCTGGCCACCATCTTCCTCAGGAATCTCAATCCATCATATGTCATACATATACTTCAAATGGAAGAAGTTCACTTTCTTGAATGTCAGCATTTTTATCCTCTTCAGTTTTGCTCATTCTTTGTTTGGTTCTGACACAGTTCTGTAAATTAGGTGAACTAAATGTTTCTCAAATGATTTTGCTGTTAAGCCTGTTCCTACTGCACTGCAGGTTCAAGGCCAGCTATACCTTGTATATTGTATTTCATGAGGCACTGAGATTTATATCTGATGTTATAAGAGTGCCATCTCATGCACTTTTGGGTGTGAGGACTACAAAGTGAAGCTGATTAATTCTGGCTACACATGCTTATGAATATACAAATATACGCAAATGTACATAGTATAATGATGAATTCAGGGAGGACAGGCCAGTACAAATCTACAAAGGGCATTGAAGAGGGGCGAGTTTGGTTAAGGCAATATTGCAGGTTTCAGAAAAAATGATGTCACCATTATCTAAAGGGAACAATCATACAATTGAGTATGTATTTCATGATGTTGAGAAGAAGGGAGTTGTTCTCCTTGTATAAAGCCCCACATTTGGCAAACACTTTAATATGATGCAGTTTATGGGCACAGAGTAGTCAAGATGTTAATCAAAGAGCAAGCCAAGGTATTTTGTAGGAAGTTACAGAGTTAGTGAAGTCACCTGATTTAGAGTGAATTTCCATAGAGGGTGAGGAAGATCTAAGCCAATTTCAGGAGCCAAATAGAATAGAAACAGCTTTCATATAATTCATAGCTAATTAGATGGCAATGAAACAATTTTGAACATAGAAGAAGTCGAAATTGGAGGCTCTGCTCAATGGAAGAGAGTGAGGATTCAGAGGAGAAGATACCAGTATCATCATCGTACATGTGTGAAGTACAGGAGGTTGAGGAATTAGGGAGAGCATTTATAAAGATTGAAAACAGGAGGGGTCCAGGACTGACCCTCTGGGGGCACAAAGTGTAACCAGGAGTGGAGCCAAAATGGAGGAACCTAACTTGACTGAATGTGACCTACAAGAAAGATAAGACCTGAACCAACATAGAGAGGAGGCAGAGACAACGGACCATGCTAACTTAGTTAGAAGGGTGTGATTCACTGTGTTGAATATCTTAGCTAAATCAATGAAAATTGCTCTGTTCCCCCTTAACCAGGTGTAACATTTCAGAACCAGTCATTTTCCCTCCCTCTCTCCCCACCCCAGTCATTTTTAGACAAAATCAGATATGGTTACTCGTAGAGATTATTTCATATAAGTCAACTTTATTTTAATGGCTTCTTAAATATCTATTAATAATACACAGCACTAAACTGCATATAGTTAAATCTGAATAAAGACAAAAAGTAAATTTTGCAGATTAAAGTTTCAATTCATTTAAATGAGAGTACACAAGTCACATTTTATTTTGTTAATTAAGTACAATACCTGAAAATTGAAATGCAATATAGTTAAATTATTTTTATTTCTATTAGATATTGATTGACAAGCTGCAATTCTTTAGTTCACAGGTACATCAAATGACTACGTAGGAATAGGAATACATATGTGACATACTAGGAATGACTGAAAGAGTATTAGGTACTGATTATGTTGTATTAGGTTATAGTATGAGTACAGTCGATATGTGGTACACACAGGTTTGACTGCTTATACAATGTAGGTTTGGTTGTTCACTCTTTTTGTGCCTGCTTCAGGGACTGCCACCTTTCTGAGATACCGTTAAGGCACAGGAACCCTCTTCAGGAGGGTTTCACACCTAGACATGCCTCAGGATGAGGTCCCGATAGACCAAAGGTACCTTACTGAAACAACCTAAAACTGTGGAGCTTAAGGTATTAAACAGAACATCTGAAAGTATTTACTTTCTGTAAAGACAGAGGAAACAAGGTCAATAATCACGATGCCCGATAAGGAGTAACTGACCAGGAATTGTCGACCACCATCCAGACCCAACTTAAGGTGAAATAATTATTATGATAGTACTAATATTATCATGATTGTCTGATACAGCCTGCAGCAAATCTCAAGCCAGGGAAAGGCGTTATTGAAATTTTTCTGTCTCATGTTTAGTATTTTTACATCAAATAGCACTGCCTCTCCTAACCTTTGCCTTCTAATTACTTGCTGCCTTGATTTAATTGTTTCTAATAATTAGATTCTTAGTGAGCATAGTTAATGTACATGCTATTATAACATTGTTAAAGTTTAACTGTATATTTTTCTGCTGGTTTAAGTGCAGATTTTTGCCCTTTTTGTTAAAGTGATTACAGCTCCTTTGATGCTTTTCTGTCCTGTCTGCCCAACTCCCTCCTCTGGCGCCACATGGCTGATCGCTGCCCTGGCTCATTCTCTTGTAAATTGAGCTGTTGCACCATCCCTGAAGCTATTCTTTACTGCTTGCCCTAACCCTCCCCCAGTCCTCTCTCAATCCCCTCTATCTCCCACCTCCTGATTTATCTCCCTTTAACTAACTCTCAATTCTATCTTTCCTCACCAGGCTCAGAAGCCCTGGTCCACAGATGCCCCCCCCTTCTGAGGTGAAGGTCCCGAGGTGGCACTTTACTCTACATGGCTGCCACCGCTGACCTCTCCTGAAGCACGGGCAGCACTATGGGTGCTCTTCCAGCTGCTGTCATCCCACCAGTGCTTTGTGCTGGCTCCCCCCCACCCCGTCCTCCCACCCTTTCTGGTGTGTTTTATTTATAGACATCCCCAAGGTGTAACTTACTAAGTACCTGCTTCTCATTAGCAGGTTAAACAGCTCCTCCACTAGAGGGTATATTCTTAAGCAAGCATCCTTCACTTTCTACTTCCCTATTTCAGGCTATTCAACTGAATACCTTGAGGGAGCTTTATTTTAAGCATTGCACCCCTTCCCCTCAGAAGCAAAGCAACTCTTTTCAGCTACACCCCCTTGTTGTAGTCTACCATCTACTAAAGTCCACCCTCCCTCTGCTGCTCCTTGACTCTAAGGATGTTTCCTCTCCATTCAAATCCTACTCTCATCTTCCTCCACCCTCTAATCTTATTTCTTACCCTCTCCCTATTCACCCCTCCTGCTCTTGCCAGCCCAGGGACCTATAACTCCAAATCCATCCAAACCCCCTGTCTCCAGGCCCCAACTTATAATCATGCTATTACTCCTGACCCCCTTAACATATTCTGGTCTCATTCCCTCATTATGCCACATGCATACCTACTAACTTTACCAAATTTATTTGCTGTTCTCCACCTCCTGCTTCCTCACTATACCACTCCCTTCTACCTGATAAGCCCAATAAAGCATCCCAAAATGTGGTAACCTCAACCCCCCCAACCTTAGGAGCTGCCATCTTATGGTATGCTCATCTCAGAGGCTTATTCTGCCCAACAAAATCTGTAATAATCGAGTGAACTTTTTTAGTCCAGCAAAGGGGTAACCACAATGCCACCAGTTGTATAGGACTAACTGTATAGGACATCTCTGCTGCTGATTTCTGTCTCTGCTATATGACAATGCCTTAGAGGCTGCACCTACACTTTAATTATACCTCCTGTACTAATACCAATACCCTAGCTACTAAATGTATAGGTCAACAGCCACCCAGGCTATTATATGTAAATACTTCCTTAAAACTGTGTTGTCTCACTATTGTATAGATCACTGTTACTACTATATGACAATGCCCCAGAAGCTGCACTTGTATTTTAATTTTTCCACTGTAATAATATAAATACCCTAGCTACTACACATATTGACTTTCAGCCACCTTGGCTATTATATGTAATTACTTGAAATGTGATGTCCCACTAATGTACTATCTCTGAATGTATGACTATGCTGACGCAGAGCCTTTTCAAATGAGTCTATGACTCAAAGGGTTGTAATTCTTATGATTGATTAAATAAATAAATAAAACCATAAGTTAAGTAAATTGAGTGGGTAAAAAAATCCTTGACAGGATATTCATTTTAATTAAGCTTACCCAACCCATAAGGATAAAGGCAGAGTTTTCCAGCAGGCCAAATCTTGTTGGATCCCCTGTAGTAGGGAGTCTAAGTTAAGCCTTTTCATCTTAAGATCACTCCTGGCAAGTTTAACTCCTAAATATTGAAGGTGTTTCGGAGACCATGGTAGTCCACTAACCAATACCTCACGTTTTAGGGTTCTGTCATTTAAGGGGAATACCTGGGTTTTGTCTAAATTAATTTTGTAGTTAGATATGAGACTATATTCTCTAATCATATCTAGAATGATCGGGTTAGGGGATTTGGGGTGAGAGAGATGTAGCAGAATATCATCTGCATACACGGATAATGTCACCACTTGGGTCCCCACTGTAATGTCACGTATCCTGGGATTCATCTTGAGTTTAAGAAAAAGAGATTCCAGGTATAAATTAAATAATAATGGAGACAGAGGACATCCCTGCCTCATGCTGGACTGTAAGGAAAAGTGAAGGAAAAGACCCCGTAACAATATATGTGGGCACAAGGGTCCTTGTACAGGGCTTGTATCCACTGGATATACTGAGAGGGAAGTCTGAACTTTTGCAACATCCTGAATAGGAATTGCCAATTAACTCTATCAAAAGATTTCTCCATGTCCAGGGATACCAGAGCAGCCAGTTGCTCAGAGTCCCTGGACACGGAGAACAGATGGGCCAGTTTACATAGATGGTCTGATGAGGACCTTCCTACCATAAAGCCTACTTGTTCTTCCCCAATTAGTGAAGGGAGTACCCTTCCCAATCTATTTGCCATTAAGTAACGAGATCAGTCTATAACTAGTTATCCTGTCCTCTGCTTTCCCTGGTTTGTGTAAAACAACAATCAAAGCTTCCAATAAGGGCTGGTCATTACAGTCTGATGATAGAATACAGGAGAATAGCCTGTACAACCAAGGCATTAGCTGTTCAGCAAATATCTTATAAAAATTAGGGGAAAAGCCATCTGGGCCTGGGGCTTTATTTAGGGGAAGGTTATTAATCACTGACTGAATCTCCTCTTCTGTTATAGGAGTAGTCAGACTGTCCCTCTCAGCATTGTCCAATGATGGTAAAGGGATAGACTCCAAGTAGTCATCTATCACCTGTACGTTTTGTAAATCTGGCATTCGGCTGTACAAATTGCGATAGTCTGACTTACTAAGAGATAGTCGATTCTAGATGAGGTACCGTGCACCATAGAGGAAGAGGGATTTAGGATCCTCCAAGGGTCACACAGCCCAAAATGGTCCGAGAAGTCATGTATTGCCCTTTGGGCTGGTGAGGACCCCTGATTTCTTGTGATTGACTTGTCTAAAACTGGGGTACAAGGAAGGTTCCAATCCCCTCCTAAAAGAATAGTAAGTGTTAGGAAAGGGGTGAGGACAGAAAGCAATTCCATGAAAAATGAGTAAGAATCGACATCAAGGCCGTAAATAGATCCCAAAACTACTTCTGTCTAACGTGCCTCTGAGAAAGATATATCGCCCATTTGGGTCTCTAATGCACTGGGCACAAATTAAAGGAGTCCTCCAGGAAAGCAAAATAGCAATCCCTCTACTCTGCATGCTGCAACCTGCTGCAAAAACTTGGCTAATCTTTTGCCTTCTAAATAAATTAGCCTTGGTTTCCAGCAGATGCATTTCTTGCACACAAAATATGTCCCCTTTAAGATATTGAAGGTGTTTAATAATCTGGAATCTTTCTATTTTATTCCAGGCCTCCTGGACATTCCACAAAATAATTTTCACCTGTGTAGCCATTTGCATAGAGTATATGTGTTCTTCAAATAGGGCTCTAACATCCAAATTCAATGTTCCCTGCTGCCTACAGGAATATTAGATGCTAACCTCCTCCCCCCCCACCAACCCACAGCTAACCCAATAACCACCTGTCCCCCTCCTCTGAATAAGTTCCCACAAACTAAGAAATGTAATGATAATGCTCAAAACTACCATGCAAAATACCCACTTCCCATCACTCAATAAGCTAGTACATAATAAACATGTTTATTTCAGAGAGCAAATATGCCCCTCCCTCCAAAGCATAGATTCCAAGGCCCATGATGTTCAACCCACTGAACGAGGCTCCTCACCCTCCCACCACCCCTTGATACCCTCAATATGACGCAGTTCTAAGGGGCTCACCCCAGACCTATTAATCTGTTGGCTAGAGAACCATAATAAAGGGGGAGCACCCTCACACTTTCCCAACACTAGCATCAGTTTGTGTAATCCCACTCCATCTCTGCCCTAATTAGGAGCATCTGACTGAATGGGACCAAATGGATCAGTAAACAGTAAATGACTCAGGGCTAAATAGTAATCAGCTGGCTCCAGAAACTGATAGTCCAATCAGGGACCTGTCCTGACCTAAGAAAAAGGAATAACCATAAAACAAAAGTTCAACATGTGTCTTTAAAACCTTATACAGTAGTTCCACTACCTCAGTCAGGTAAGAAACCATGCAAAGTCACTGAATTCTGTAGTTCCAGCTAATAAAACAAAATGTATATGTCTGGTTCCAAAATAAAGATATAGTGCTTTATTTAATAATCCTTAATAATTAAAAGGGATTAGAACCCTGTATAGTCTCATTTCCATATTTATTAAACCTTAGGCTGAACCCTCTCCTCGTCAGCAAAAGAACATACTGTTGCATCACATCTCCAAACAAAAATCTCTCAACTCAGGAACAGTCTCTTGCTTCCATGGTCTTAAAAGTTGAAACAAGGATTTATAACTGCTCTTCTCAGACTGTATTCTAGCAAGCAAAGTCCTTCAAATCTAGACTCTCCTTTTCCCTTTAATGAACATGGCAGTAAAAAGCCTCCCATGAAATAAAGCAACCAAAACTAGTGGACACTATATTATTGGTGAGATAAAGAGCCTGACAAATCTTGCACTCCATCATATCTTCTACCAAACAACTGAAAGTCTATAACTAGGAAAGGACTAGTACAACAAAATATTCAAACCATACCTTGGCATGTGTTAGACAGTTCCCCCCGACTAATGCACACATTCGACCTTTATGAGCAAGCTGGGTGGCTACAACTTGAAAGCGGGATACAATACCAAACCTGCCTATTAGCTAAAAAAACACTACTCGGACTTTAACCTTCTGGAGTCACAAACCTACTAAGCTTATTCTCAGGCCCACACTGCACCAGGAACTCTGACCATTAGGTTCTCACCATCCCACACTTCAGAACCTCCCAATGGCAGAGGTCATATGCTTACCGGGCACCACTTTGGCTCAATAACCTCGGCACTAAACATGATGCCACGCAGAGAATGGGGCCTTTCAAGACCAATCTAAGACAACACCTACTGAACAAAAGCTCCTGTGACTGCACATTTTAATTGCTCCCCACCCCCCTATCTTCTGACCCTGGTCTTATTCACCTTCAGGCCATTGCCTTCTCGCTACTCCTACTTTGTCCTTCTACCCTTAGCTTCCCCGTGGCTCTGCAATACCTTGCACTCTCCTCTCCTCTCCCATCTCCCCCTGAATAGTCATCATTGTCCACCCCCCCCGACTCAATGCCCCTACTCTTCTTCTGGATATCTGATTACCATCTTTTACCTGACAATGCCATCTAGGCTGCTACTGTTATCTGAATTATCCTAGCAAGATACTCCTAAACCCACAATATATATATATATATACCCACCCTTTACAATGTGTAACCTTTGTAAAAGAGTGGTCTACTGCTCAAAGGTATTGTAATCCAAGACTGAATAAATAAATAAATAAAATAAGACAGCTACCACAGTCCGAACGCTTGCTCAGTGTTTTTTAAACAAATTAGGCAGGGCTTCCACCAGGGTTGCTTCTGCTGACTTGGGATCTTCAAAACTGGACCATGTTCCATTGATCAGCACTTGAAATTTGGCTGGGTACTACATCTTGAATTTTGTCCCTGCTGGGATCAATTTGGTGACACTTGGCAGGAAAGTAGATCGTCGTTGCCAAACCGAAGTGGGTAAGTTCTGTGCCACCCTAATTTTCGTCTTGCCCCATCTGACCTCCTGAAGTTCTTTGACTTTGATGGTGAAGTGTTGCTGCTCCTGGTAATTCAGAAACTGGAAAATTAGCGGCTGAGGTGGGGCTCCGGTGGGGGGCATTGGTCTTAAGGCCTGATGTGATCTCTCAGTGGAGTAATTAGGCCCAAACGGTGACTGTCCTGCAAGCATAAGGACCAATTTCTGGGTAAATAGAATTGGGTCGGAGCCCTCTTCTTTCTCCAGGAGGCCTATAATGATGGCATTATTCCACCTTCTATGAACCTCTAGATCTTCTGTTTTAGCTTCTAGGTGGGTCAGACATTGCTTGTTGGCTATCAGCTCTGGGCCCAGATGTTCGAGTTTCTTCTCCAGGGAGACTATGCGTGCTTCATTATCCCATGTACACCTGGATTTCTCCTCCAAAGCTCCTGCCATCGACTTGACTTCTGATGTAAGTGATCTTAACTTGTCCCAGAAAGGTTTAAATTCTTCCAGGAACCTTTCCACTGTCAGTAGATTTTGTTCCGATGTAGTGGTAGCTGAACACCCGCTCTTCATGGGTTGAGACTAGATTTTTTCAGGGTTTTCTAAGGCACTGATGGTGGCGTGTGTTTGGGTAATGCCAAACGCATTTCTGCTTCCATCTCTGTAGTTCTAATGTATCAACAGTTGGCTCATCAACTTTAGGTAATCTAATAAGCCAGGAGATGTTGAAAATAAGGTCAGAAAGTTGAGAAAGTAACAGGTTTTATCGAGGGTAGCGGGAGCATCTGGAGAAAGCTGATATCCCCGAGGCTGCATCACATGACTCCCTGACCTCAATTTAAATTGCTTGTCCCCAGCAACATCTACCACAAGAAATGCTGTTAGTGCCGTCAGTGCCCTCAACCTCACACAACTAATTACAGAACCCACCCACTCTAATCACAAGACCTAAAACCACTCCCTGCTTGATTAGGCCCTAACGTCCCACACCCATAGAATCATCACCTCTGGCATCCTTCCGGATGTTCTCAGCCACCACAACCCGGTTTTCCTGGTCAGAAAAGTTCACAGCCCTAAATCCCCACATAAAACCCTACAGATACAGATTTATGAATCCCTAGAATTGGAACCTCTCCTGCATAGCCTTGCCCTTCAGAATGGTCCCCTTTAGCAAGCACCTTCTCGGTTCATAAAGCCTTAATGTATTTTAAAGACATTTCCTAGCAAATTGAAATACCTTCTCAGCCCTAAAAAAAAAGGGTTAGAGGTCATCGGCTCCCCTGGATTACCCCTGAATTACTAGACTGCCACAGAGCTAGAGATCGGGCCTGGAAATGATACAAAGTCTCCCAGTTTCCAAATGACCTTCTTATTTACTGAAAACTCTATAATGTCTGCACACGGGCTACCAGGCTAACAAAAACAGAATACTTCAAATCTACCTTTGCGACTAACATCAACTCCCCTTCCAAGTTCTGGAGAGTGTTCCATGCCCTCTTTACCCCCCATCCTGTCCACCTCCCAATACTTAAGATAAACATCACCCTCGTTCCTGATCCAGTTGCAGTTGTTAGCGAATTCAACTCCTACTGTACCACTTGTGCTGATGAGCTACTACAATCCCTCCCAAACTACACTCCCCCCTCTCCCCCTTCATATTGCCCATGCTCAACCCCTCCCCTCCTATTCCCCCTTCTCCTTCACTACTGTCTCCCCAAAATGACACCCTAAATGCCCTGCTAGAGATCAACCCTTCAAAAGACTCCTTCCCAGATGGCCTTGACCCTAAACTACTATCCCTCTCAGCCCTTGCCATTGCCTACCCACTTTCTATTATCCTAAACCTCTCTTTCTCAACCACCTCAGTACCTTCCCCATGGAAACATGCTGTTGTCCTTCCCTTCCCCAAAGGCAGAGACCCCACCTCCCCTGGAAACTACTGCCCATCTCTTTTCTCCCCACCCTTGGCAAACTTCAGGAACACCTAGCCCTCTCGAAGCTCGCTGCTTACCTCAATCACTCCTCCTCCTTCACCCCTTATCAATCTGGCTTCAGGAAAAATCACTCTACTGCCACCTCCCTTCTTCGGCTCACTGATTCTATCCTCACGGGGATGGACAATGGCCAAATCACCTCAGCCATTTTTGTCGATCTGGCCAAAGTCTTCGACACAGTCTCCCACTCTCTTCTCCTTGACACCCTATCAACAGCTGGGCTATCTCCATTAGCCACACACTGGTTCAAGTCATACCTCACTGGCAGAACCCAATCAGCCAAGATTTCTGATGTAGTTTCCCCACCCCTCCTGATAAGAACTGGCATTGCCTAAGGATCAGTGTTAGGCCCCATACTGTTCTCTATTTTTCTAAACAATCTCCCGTCCACTTGCTCTCTCTTCTCCTCCATTCACATGTATGTGAGTGATACAATCTTGTATGCATCTGGCTCCTGCCCCACCGAGGTTGCATCCAACTTGCAGCATGACTTCGACAAAGTTCAGTATTGGTTTGCAAACCACCAACTATCTCTCAACGCCAAAAGGAGAGTCTCCATTACTTTTGGCACCAGGCAGAGACTTACAAGGTTTCCCTTTCTGCCCTCCTTCCACATCCTTGATGGGACTTTACTCGAGGACACATTCTCCTTCAGGTATTTAGGTGTCGGGCTGGACCAGCACCTGAACTTCTCTGGTCATGTCGATGCCATTCAGAAAAAATTGTGTCCCAAGCTTGGTACCTTATTCAGGAACCATGCCTGCATCCTACCCAGGCTAGGCATGAGATTGTCCAGAAGATGATCCTACCTATCTTCAACTACTGTGATGTAGTCTGTGGTGCTGCCCCTAAGTCATCCCTGGCCAGATTAGATACCATATTCAACTCCTTTTGCCATCTGGCCCTTGACGCCCTCTCTGCACTCATCATTATGATCTCTACCATGCCCTTTCCTTTCCTTCCCTGACAAACTGCCATCTCTCTCACTGCGCAAAATTCACCTGCAAGCACTGGCTAGGTGAACTTCCATCCTATCTTTCCCCTGCCTTTACAATCACCCCTCATCTTCCCACTCCCTAAGATCTACTGACTCATGAACCCTGGTGGTCCCACGCTGCTCCATCCTTATTGGCCAATCAGGTTATTCATATCACCTCCCAAAAACCTGAAATTCACTTCCCCCCCTCAAATTCTCTACTCATCCTCTTGCTACTCCATTAACTCTGCCCTCAAGAACTTCCTTGCCCTTTCCTATGCCTGCCATGACCCTCCCGAATCCCCCTACCATTTCTCCTAAGCCCATATTACCATATGCCTCCTCCCTACCATTCCTACTTCCCTCTGATTGTGCTTCTCCTAGTCCCCTACTCTCCCTCCTTCAAAAGTGTTCCTCCCCCTTCTTCTCTACCCTTAATCTATCTACCTCCTGTGGAGCTCAATCACTGCCTTGTGCAGGCAGGATCAATAGCGCACAGTGTGCGACAACTTTACCCCTCTTTCTCCTTTTACTGCACCTCCTCAGTCACTGCTAAATCACTGCCTTGTGCAGTCAGGGTCACCCTGTAATGACCAGGGGTACCACTCACCACAGGAGACCCCTGTTACCCTCCCACAACATCCCTCCTCAACATCCCTCTCGCATAGAAACATAGAAACATAGACTTTGACGCAGATAGGACCACTTGGCCCACCTAGTCTGCCCATTTCTCCTCTACAGGATGCTGCAGATCCTAGTTAACCAACAGCCTTCTTCTTCCTACCCCCCACTAGAACTGCCTTATGTCTGTCCCATACATTCTTGAATTCCCCTACTGTTTTAGACCCCAAAACCTCCTCAGGAAGGATGTTCCATGCATCCACTACCCTGTCTGTGAAAAAATACTTCCTCACATTGCCCCTGAACTGCCCACCCTCTATCTTTAAATTGTGTCCCCTTGTTCTTGCGTGTCTCTTTTTCTGAAAGATGCTACCCTCTTGGACTTTGTTTATTCCACTGAGGTACTTAAACGTTTCTATCATGTCCTTCCTCTCCCTTCTTTCCTCAAGGGTTTACATATTAAGCTCCTTTATCCTCTCCTCGTATGGCTTTTCTTGCAGACCCTGCACCATTCTAGTTGCCCTCTGGACTGCCTCTATCCTGTCTATGTCCTTGTGGAGATGGGGTCTCCAGTACTGGACGCAGTACTCCAGATGAGGTCTCATCAACTGTCTGTACAGAGGTAAACAACTTCTGTTTTCTGCTGGTGATGCCTCTCCCTATGCATCCCAGTATACACCAAGCTCTCCCTACTGCCTTCTCACATTGCTTCCTAACCTTAAGGTCATCTGATATGATTACCCCCAGGTCCCTTTCCTTTTTTGTTTTTGTTACTACCCCCCCCCATTGTGTAATTTTCCCCTGGGTTTTTGTCTCCCAGGTGCATTATTTTGCACTTCTTTGAACTGAATCCTAGCTGCCATACTTCCGACCTTTCCTCCAACCTTGCCAAGTCCCTTCTCATCCTTTCCACGCCTCTTTGTGTATCAACCCTGTTGCAGATCTTTGTGTCATCTGCAAAGAGGCATACTTTTCCTTCCAGTCCCTCTGCAATGTCACTTATAAAGACATTAAAAAGGACTGGACCTAGTACTGAACCCTGCGGTACCCCACTAGTAACCCTCCTTTCTTCGTAGTGGACTCCATTTACAATTACCTGCTGTGTCCTGTTGTCCAGCCAATGTTTTACCCAGGCTACCACCCTGAGACCCACTCCCAGGCTGTTAATTTTTTTTGAAATTTAAGTTTATTAATTTTCAACATACCAACCAAAACAGAACCAATATAACCAAAATAATAACAGGCTGAACAACACAAAGTACCCCTCCCCCCCACTAAACCCTCATACCATATAACAATAGATACCATATACATCATATCACAAATACCAAACCCCTCCCCTTCTGAGAGAAATATCAATACCTTCCCTAGGAAACCCCCTGAATTAACCATAAGAAGAATCAAACAAATAAGTCTCAACCTGTAGACCCCAAGACCCCCACCCCCACCCGAATGGGTGCACCACGATGAAGACCAACGGAGAGCCCTCTTAAATCTGGATATCATAATATATCTGGGACAGTATAACAGTATTCACAGTCCAATGGCTCATATAAAAACAGATAAAGAATCTAGCATCGTCAAATATACAAAGATAGTAACAATATACCATATACCATATGAGGGCAAAGGGATCGGGTTATCAGGTCCTGACATTACTTCAAACACATAGCCTGTAATTTGCCCCACCTTTTGTAGAACAGATCTGTCCGATCCTTAAAACTGGCAATCAAACTCTCAGATTGGAGAAACGACATCAACTTCTTCAGCCAATCTGCATATAATAATACCAGCTGGTCCTTCCAATGCCTTAAGACCAGTTTCTTAACCGCCATGGACACCAAAGCCATATGATAACGACATTCTACAGTATGTATACCAGAAAAATCTCCCAAAACACAGACTTCAGGACAGAAATAATCACTAAGTCCTAAAAGGGGATCCAGATTCCTTTGAATTAGTGACCACAATGGTGCTACCTTAGGACATTCCCAAAAAATATGAATTAAATTACCCTCCACTAGTGAGCATCTAAAACAGTCTGCATTGGAGACCATTTTACGCTGAAAAAGTTTAGCAGAGGTATAATAAAGATTATTCGCGATATAATGCTGTATTAATCTCAACCTGTCTTGAGTGTGGTATCTATGCAAGTCACGCTAAACGTTTGTCCAAACCAGGCCGGCATCAGGAAGGAGGTCTGCCCAGACCGAAGAGCTCTCAACCCTCTCAGGTACCCCAAAGTTTAATAAGTATGAATAAATTAAGGATACAGAGTGGGGCTGGGAAGCAAGGTTCACAATATTAGTTAGGAAAGGTTGGACTTCCGATTGCCTAAAGCAAGTACCGAATTTAGTGGTCACTAGGTATCGAAGCTGGAATACCTTAAAGATTCCCTTGCTAGGTATACCAAATTTATTAAGGATCTCATCTGATGGCATTAGCAGGTCTTGACTAAACAACTGCTCCACAGTAGCCTCCTTAGTTGTGGGACCCAACCTGGGAATATCCAAGAATTTCCAAGTTTAACATTAGGGTTTAGCACAACTGGCTGTCCTAAATCCAACTCACGGAGATCTGAAAGAAGTTGAGACATTGTACCCAGGCTCTTGGATTCGCCGACCACTTTATTTGTAATCAGCTGAGAAAAGAGCCCTCAAGAGACAAAATAGAACAAATGGAGATACCCAGCCAAGCTCTAAGAAAAGTCCTTTTCAGTTGAAGCCAAATTGGATCAACGTTCAAGCACCTGAGGAGAACCATCGTCCCAACTTCGAAGGTGGGCATCCAGTAATACAGTTGAAGATTGGGCAGTCAGAACCACCCTCTCCCTAGGAGCGTGAGATTAACATAGGGAATGCCGAGCACCCTTCCTTCGCCAGATAAAACTGGAGAATAACCAGTGAAGCTGCTGGAAAAAAGAGAGGGGTACCCAGAGATTAGTCAGGTTCAGTGGGTAAAAGATCCGGGGAAGTATATTCATTTTAAGGATATTAATACGCCCCCAGAGCGAAATCGGGAGAATTGACCATCTTTGCAAATCCTGACTAATCAAATCCCGAACTCTATCCAACTTTAGTTTCTTCAACAAAGAAAGGTCAGTAGAGAAATGTATGCCCAGATACTTGATAGATCTGGGAGTCCATCTCATCCCGAAGGAAAGAAAGTCCTGCCTATTAACATAGCAATTTAAAGGGTATACCTCACGCTTGGAAATGTTCAGTTTATAATGAGAGAAGAAGCCATATTTTTTAATAATATCAAGAGCCGCCTCTAGGGATGTTACTGGATCCATTAAGTGAAGCATGACATCGTCTGCATACACAAGAGCAAACTAGGTCCGTTGCTGAAGCCTGACACCTCTCACCTGAGGAGACGATTTGAGCTTAATCAACAAAGGCTCCAAAATAAATTAAAAAGCAAAGGGAAAGAGGGCATCCCTGCCTGGTACCAGCGAAAAGTCGAAAGGAAGAAGAAAAAACCCATTACAATAAATCTTAGCCTAGGGGCATCTATAAAGTACAGAACCATATCCAAGAAAGAGCGGAAACCCCATCTCACCATTACAGCCCAGAGAAAGGACCAATCAACCCGATCAAATGCTTTCTCAGCATCAAGAGAAATCAGGGCTATCGGATCCGTTGCCACTTGAGCATACTGAGAGATATGAGACAGGGTTCTCAGATGATCCATCACGACCTCCCGAGACAAAACCAGCTTGTTCAGGACTCAGGAGGTCCATCCATACCTTTTGATCCTTTCAGCTAAGATCTTGGCTAAAATCTTAATATCATAATTTTGAAGAAATGGGGCGATAGCTATCTTGGTCTGCAAATCTTTATCTGCTTTAGGGATTAGAACAATTGTAGCTTCAAACATTGCGGGTCAAGTTCAGAAGAGATTGGTAAATAGTTATATAATTTAAGAAGGATAGGTATCAGGTCTTCAGCAAACACCTTGTAAAAGTTTGCGGAAAGCCATCTGGCCGAGTTTTATCCGATACCAAGGAGCGATAGTACTACCTATTTCTTCTGCCAGATAGGTGCTAGTAAGCTTCGCCTGCTGAGTCTCCGATAAAGAAGGGATGTCTATTGTTCTAAGATATTCCATGATGTCCGAATTAGAAAGGGAGGAGAAGGGCATCTATAAAGCTCTGAATAATAATCCTAAAATACTCGCTATGTCTCTAAGCAGAAACCTACCATACGGAGAGGACAGCAGAGGAATAATCCTTGAACCTCTAAAGAACGGAGAGGCGAAGCCAGTAACTTACCGGCCTTTTCACCAGACTCGAAATATTTTGCTTGGTTTTTAACATAAATACTCCGTCCTTTCTTTCAAAGGTCTGAGTATTCATTTTAATTAAAAGCTCCTTGAAATCTCTGTGTCAAGAAGTAGCAGCATAGCTGGCCTCTAGGTCCCTAACTTTACTCATCAGAGCCAAAGACTTGCCAACCTAGTCCTTTTCCTAGAAGAAACCACTTTAATAAGCTCCCCAAGGTAACATTTTAACGCACCCCAGAGCATATCAATTCTAGAAGTGAATTCAAATTGTCCTCCAAAAAGAGGAAATCCGGGAGCGAATATCAGGACAGTCTGACGATCCTTTAACAGCTGCGTATTTAATCGCCATATTGAATCCTAGTATCCAGGATCTAGAGACAGTTAGGCCCAGACTACCGCATGATCTGACAAAATTATCGGTTCAACACCAGAAGCAAGAATATTGGGAAAAGGAGAGCTGACCAGGATCATGTCTAACCTTGACTTAGTTCCATGCGGTTGAGAGTAAAGGAAAAGGCGCGACGGAGGGTTAGCCAGGCGCCGGGAGTACGCCTAGACCAAACAGTCGAGACCAGATCCGAGAAGAGCGCTGCGCCGAGGAGGGTGGGCGTCTATCTGGTGGTTCCCTATCTAAGGTGGAGAGAAGGAAAATTCCAGTCCCCCATATAAACTGAGCCGGAGAAACTGAGCCAATTTATTAGCCAAGACCATGAAAAATTCGGGTTACCTCCAACTGGCCTATAAACAGAACCCAAAACTACCCTATCCCTCATTCAAGCTACCTTCCACCAAAACAAACCTCCTCCGGATCTATAGCCACTTGCTCCTTAATAAACTAATACATGTTTTTAATAAGTACTCAACTCCTTACTGAAACTTGAGTTTCCGGCAAGGTAAGCCTGGGAGAAACCAGATCGGAGAGCAGTCTGGAGTCATCCTGGGATAAGTGTGTCTCTGCAAAACAGGATGTCAATGTGGAATAAGGAGCAGTGGTTAAAAGCCTGTATTCTCTTAACCCGATCCTAAGCCCTCTAACATTCCACGGCGCTATCTTAACAGTATTCATAGCCATTTCAAGAAAATAAAGACGCTAGTATATGTCCAGACAGAGGCAGCATAATATATCACTGGATGGTGCATCACATTGAACAACTCCGCCCAGAAATGAACAGTATCAGTAAAGCAACAATCATACAATATAACTGGGACATCTACTACTAAACCCCAATCCCCAGCCCTCATCCCCATATCAGAAAACCCGAAATTTAACAAATAAACAAACCTCAGACTCAAGTGAACCCTCCCTTCCATCCCCCCTCCAAGAACGTGTAACCAAGTCATAGAAACAAAACCATAACCCCTCCCTCACCCTCCCAATCCTCCCATCCCGTCTCATAACTAACTGAACAAAACATAAGTATGTACAGCGGGTAGGCGAGCCTGAATATACCAAAAGTTACCCAATCAAGCAAAAGCTCAGGCCCCGGAGCCCCCCGAACCTCCAAACCCCCAAAGTCAGGAACCAGCACCCACAAAGACAGAGTCCATGACCTCCCAGGAGAATGCCAACCCCTGCTACCAGGGCTGCCATCCCGAGGTCCCAACCCGGGAGGTTAGCTAACCCCAAAACATGGCTTGCGATTCCACATCTAGCGAGCAAGTCCCTGAGCTCGACCCCCCGCCACCCCAGAGGTCAGTAAAACAAACAGAAGAAAAGGATATGGGAGAAAAGGAAGAGGGACAAGAAAAGGAAAGTGTGGGTAACATACCACCCCTTATGGCAAGCCCCAATCCCAAAACAGGTTTAACAGTCGGTACCCCAACGCCCAGATAAGGTCAAACCAGAACAAGATAAGAAAAAGGGAAAGAGCTTCTACCGGAGACCAGGCAAACGAAGAAATTCAGAAAACCCCCATAGTCCAAGCAAAGTTGCCATGCATGCTTTCCTATCACCGAGATTTCATCCGGAACGATGTTTCCAGGGGGATCCAAAAGGCCGACGGATCCGCCGAGGTCCGCCTCCCCGGAAGTCCCCTCCGGAAACAAACACCTCCAAAACTAGGTTCCGCCGGTGGGACAAATGGCCGAAATCGAGAGGGGGAAAGCGCCGCCGAACCAGGGCCCGCCACCACAACCCGAATCCAGGCCAAGACCTCCAGAGAAAAGGGGGAGTCCCATAAACAAAACGAAGAGACCAGAGGACAGCAAAAGCAAAGGACAGAAAACCAGAGAGAGAGGAAAGAACGAAAGGCAGGGCGAGGCCCCCACCAAGTAAGTTTCTTCACAAAAATTAAAACATTAGCAGAGGCAATTTAATCCCAGCGATAGTTAGGGATCAGTTCACCCGACAAAGTGACTCAGAAAATTTCAACCACGTAATTTAAATAGGTCTAGCATCTTAAGTTCCAACTCTTTAATAGCCGCCTCCGGGGAGCTGTAGCTTGCTGTGGTGCTGTTTATTGTGACCTTCAAAATCGCTGGGTACACCATCCGAAATGGAATAGAAGCAGCAATCAATTTTTGCACTACTGGATGGTAAGCTGCTCTTTTCTCCCGAGTCTCCTTGGGCAAATCCTGGGTAATCCTGATTTTGAAGAGCCCCAGAGTATGTCCTTCAGCTCCCGAGATTTTACAAAACATGATTCCTCTCCACATAACTCAAAATTTTACAATAATGGGACGTGGAGGGATCCTGGAGAGGTTTAAATCTCAAGGACGATGAGCTCTCTCTAGATGATAGAGTAGGGCTAATAGGGGACGAGCAACAATTTTGCAGAGAATTTTGCAGAAACCATGATGTCTGGGCCCTCCTCTGATTGGGTATACCCAGAATTAAAAGATTATTTCTGTGGTTTCGTCCCTCTAAATCCTCGGTCTTTGCTTGTAATTTTTGACTTGTTGTCTGAGCTCAGTAATCTCCGTTTCAGCTCTAGACCTCCACGCCTGCCGAAATTAACCTTGCTTCCATATCTGTGACTCTTGTAGAGACTGAAGAAAGATCATTCGTATGATTTTAATTCCCTGCTAAATCCTGGAGAATGTCTTTCAGGGTGAAAGCTCTTGAAGAAACTTATCCTCAGATAATGGTACAATCTGCTGCCCTTTCTCCCCACCTCGATCAGCTCTGGTAGGGGCCTGGTTCCTCTGCTTCTTGAGGCCTTCTCTGGGGAAGCAGGAGGAGGTGCCTGACTGAGGCCTGCTTACTATCTACCTCCATCTCAAGCCAGCAACCGTTTATTTTCACTGCTTCAGTCACCAAATAGTAGTAGAAGCTTTCCCCAGACGTTATTAATATGAATTAATCAAAAAAATAAGCAGGATGGCAGGTTAAATGCACAAAAAGGTGACCAGCGGGGGGAGCTCAGAAACTCAGCTGCTCTCTAGCCAGATGCCATCACGTGACCTTCCTCCCAGGCTGTTAATGTGACTATTAATCTTTTGTGTGGGACTGTGTCAAATGCCTTGCTAAAGTCTAGGTAGGCCATGTCCACAGCCCCTCCCTGGTCTACTACTTTGGTCACTCAGTCAAAGAAATCAATTAGATTCGTCTAACATGACCTTTCCACTATGAACCTATGCTGCCTTGGGTCCTGTGCCCCACTGGCCTCTAGGTACTCAACAATTCTTTCCTTCAGAAGTGATTCCACCACTTTCCCTACCACAGAGGTCAAACTGACAGGTCTGTAGTTTCCCGCCTCTGTCTTGCTCCCACTTTTGTGAAGGGGAATCAAATCCACCTTCCTCCAGTCCTCGGGTACCACACCATCCTCCCATCATTTGTTAAAAAGGGTAGTCAGTGGTTTCACTAGTTCTCCCCTTAATTCTTTTAGAATTCTGGGGTGAATTCCATCAGGCCCCATTGCTTTGTCCACCTTCAGTTTTAGGAGTTCTTTCAGAACCCTTTCTTCTGTGAAAGGACTGGAATTGACCCACCTATCCAGAGTGCTTCTGCTAATTGGATTAGGCACCTCCCCCTCCTTTTTTGTGAATACTGAGCAGAAATATTCATTCAGTATCCCTGCTTTTTCACTATCCCCCACTGCCCACCCACCATTCATTCTGTTCATCCTCACTATCCCTCCCTTTGTCTTTCTACACTCCCTGATGTACCTATAAAAGGTTTTATCCCCCTCCTTAACCGAGTTGGCTATCCTTTCCTCAGTTTGGGCCTTTGCTATTCTGACTTCTCTCCCTGCTTCCTTCTGCCTTAACTGGTACAGCTTTCTGTCCCGCTCCTTCTGTGTTTCCTTATACTTCCTGAATGCTATCTTTTTCTCCCTAACTTTCCCCGCCACCTCTTTTGAGAACCATAGAGGCTTTTTCTTTCATTTTGATTTGTTTATTTGCTTCACACAAAGGTTTGTTGCCTCTATGATGGCAGTTTTGATGATTCCCCATTGTTGCTCCACCCCTCCTTCTAGCCTGTTTGCTAGTGCTTTTCTGAGGCATTCTCCCATCTTGCCAAAGTCAGCCTTCCTGAAGTCCAGTACCCTCACTTTTGTATGGCTTGACTCTGTAGCTGAAGTTAACGTGAACCACACTGTTTGATGGTCACTTGTTCCCAGATGGCAACCCACTTTTAGATCCGAGATCCTCTCACTGTCCCCATTTGAGAGTACGAGGTCTAAGATTGCTCCCTCATGAGTGGGTTCCGAAACTAGCTGTCTGAAGCATGCCACCTGTAGGGCATCGAGAATGGCCTTGCTCTTGGATGTGGCTGCTGCAAAGGTGCTCCAGTTAACATCTGGCATATTCAGGTCTCCCATCAACAGTATCTTCCTTTTCTCTGACATCCTAAGAATGCCTTTTATCATATCCTTGTCCATTTCCTCCCGCTGACCTGGGGTCTGTATACAACCCCTGTGCAGATTGTGGTGCCACTTCCAGTGTCCAAGGTGACCCACAGTGCCTCCTCTCCTCCGTTTACTCTTTTGTTCAGTTGCTTTTATCCCTTCCTTTACATAAACAGCTACTCCTCCCCCTCTTCTCCCCTCCCTGTCTCTTCTGTAGGTTATGTACCCTGGTATGTTAACATCCCAGTCATGGTTCTCTGTGTACCATGTTTCTGTGACTGCTACGATATCCAGGCATCCCTCTTCCATCAAGGCCACCAGTTCAGGGAGCTTGTTGCCCAGGCTATGGGCATTGGTACTCATTATTCTCCATTTCCTGATGGCCTTACTCCTTTTTGCCCCATCCCTGTCCTTTTTGCCTTTGCCACTTCCTCCATTTACCCCTGCCCTTCTCCCTATCGACATCTCTTTGTTGGTGTTTCCTGCACTTACTACTGTGACTTTTTTGGGGGGGCTAGGATTTTCCTGCTCCTTTCTAGTGCCTCCCCCTTGGCTAATTTAAATACTTGCCAATGAAGCATTTAAACCTATCACCTAGGATCATGGTTCCCCTCCTGAACAGATACAACCCATCATGCCAGTATAGGCTTGCATCACTCAGGTGGACCCCAGTCCCCAGTGAAGCCAAATCCCTGAGCTCTGCCAGTTTTCAACCACTGATTGAATCCCATGGTGTGGAGCACCCTAGCCTCTCATACGCCATACACAGGAAGCACTTCCGAGAAGGTTACCATGCATGCTACTTGTCTAAGTCCCCTCCCCAATTCCACAAACTCTCCCTGCACTGCTCTGATCCCCTTCTTAGCCAGGTCATTTGTTCCTAGGTGGACAGTGACATCCAGCTCCCTCCCCTGTGCAGCTGCTCCAGCAATCCTGAGGATTCACTCTGTGTCCCTACAAGCCATGGTGCCAGGCAGGCACCTCACCTCCCTCTCCCCTTCCTCCCCCAGTTCTATCTTTCTAACAATGGAATCCCCCACCAGGAGTTGTTTCCTTCCCCTGTGGGGTCTCACATCACTTTATATAATTAACTCTCATTGCCTATAATCCGTCTCCTGCTAGTAGGGCTGTCTACTGCTTTGCCCAGATAGGGATACCAGGACACTGTTGAATTTCAACTCCCCCTTTTCTCCCCCTTAGATACCCCCCACCTACAATACCTCTCTCCTCACCCTGCCACACTCTACCTCTTCTCTCCTTTCTACCCCCTTCCAGTCAACATAACCATAACACTGGCCTACCCCTACACTCAATTAAGTACTTATAACCTACCCCAATACCCCTCATATATGCACTTTAGTTCACCCTGTTGTCTCTGTTTGCCTCAAAAATCATGTTCTGCCTGTGTCTCTCCATAAATTTCCTTTGCTTTCTTCCATTCTTGTTCTCCACAAATTTCTGTTCTCTCCATCCAGTCTTCCTCTCTTTACTCCTATCACTGTAAATCTTGAATATCTATGTTACACTAATGGCTACCAATTACTATTGGGTCACCATACCATCTAGTGCTACATACTGTTCCCAAGTTATTATATGTGTTCTAGTGTTACCAACTGTCACCAGCTGTTGCCAATTTGCTATATGTGTCTTCATATCTACTATAGTTAACTACTGCATTGTTAGCCAATGTGATCCACCTGTAATCCCTCCTGCTCTCATTGTATGCATGTAAGCAAATTGTATTCCAACATTGTATAATTTTTCTGTATTCTATCCCATTGTTCCCTACCCCCAGGGTGCACTGAGAAAAGAGCAACTTGTTGCTTAGCGTGCTTTCCTGATAAAACATTTCAATAAATAAATAAATAAAATCATAATTATATTATTACCTTTGACATGGAATAGAGGAAAAAAACCTGATGGATCAAACCTCTAGGGATCCAAAGCCTTAGACAGCCATCCTCCATGCCTAACATCTATTAGAAACTTGAGATGACATTTATGAACTCCAAGCATTGCAAACCTCTCACACATTGCTCATCTGTATATAGGGATCACTTATGTCCCTCTGTCTTGATGAGACTATCCACCCTCACTGAAGAACCATAGTGCCAAGCACTGCAACAAAAGGGGTCCCAGTATCTGTGGACTCCACATTGGAGAGGTGCATGTAGAGCATGCCCAGCACTAAATAAATTGATTAGGAACTTCATCAAAAAGCATATCAACTACAAAAATATCTTTAGTAGACATGCAAATAACTATGCAAATATGCAAATACCACAGACGGACAACCAAAGAATCAACCAAGCTTCACCCCAGTGCTTTGGTTTATACTGGACCCACATCAGTGGGTGGTGTTCATGAATATTAGAAAGCCATCCTGGGGCTCTGGGCACACATTTTGGAACAAAATTAAAGAACTGAATGGAAAATCTGCCCCCCCACCCAGCTACAAGTAAATGTCTCACTCTCCCAGGACCTCCTGTTGATTGCCGACACCCTCAGCACTGCCTTTTCTGATCTTAGCAGTGTCCTTCCACCTAACTTCTTCAACCTGGCCCAGGACCTGCCCTCCAGCCCACCTCTTAAAATGTCCACCCCTGCTTTCAGGCTCCGAGCAATCACCCTCCCTAGAGGCAAGTCCATATTTAACCAAAGCCCTCTGGAAAACACACTTTAGTAGTGACTCGCTGGACCTAAAACTAGTCCTCCTCACCATAGACTCCATTATCTCCTTGCTCACTGACATCCTAAACTGGTCCCTCTGTCATGGACAAGTCCCCTCACACTAGAAAGCAGCTGTCATCTCCCCAATATTAAAAAGTGGGGACTGCACCTCCTTGGGCAACTACCGCCCCATCTCCATTCCCCCCCCAAGGCGCTAGAAAAAATAGCGTCAGATCAACTCTCAGACTATCTCACTAAATATGACCTACTCTGCCCCGAACAGCATGGTTTCAGGAAGGGCCACAGTACTACAACTGCCTTTCTTGAATATACCACTTTCATAAGCAAAACCCTTGATCGAGTGCACCTACTTGGATCTGTCTATATTGACTTAACCAAGGCATTCAACTCTGTCAGCCACAAACTCCTAATCCAATCCCTGCATTGCATGGGCCAGTCCCTGGATGCTACCACATGGTTTAAAAGCTACCTCCATGACAGAACCCAGAGGATCAAGTTAAACTCCACACTCTCGGCCAGTAAACTGGTACTTTCGGGAGTTCTCCAAGGCTCAATACTGGGCCCCCCTCCTGTTTAGCATGTACGTGAATACTCTCCCAAAGGCCTGCTCAGGACAAATGCTTCTGTACACTGATGCAGATTATATCTGACAGCCACTCAGACCCCCCCACTCCCTTCAATCCTCCCTGCAATGCTCCTTTTGTGAAGCCAAGGCCTGGTTCTCAGAGCACTGTCTTGTCCTGAATTAGAAAAAAGACCAAGGCCATGCTTTTCTCCCACAGACAAAATAAGCTTAAAAGGTTTTTCCCCTTCAACATCATTAGCATCCAGGGGTTCCCCCTCGGCCTTGTGCCCACCTTTAAAATACCTGGGCATCACCCTTGACTCCTCTCTCATGTACCTCGATCACATCAATCTGCTCAGCTCAGCTATCGTTTCCAGACTAGGTCTCCTATATAGGCACAGGGGGTGTCTGCCTCCTGATGCCCTAGGTCTTGCCATAACATCATCCGTGCTCTCCCTTATTGACTACAGGATTGTTATCTATGGCACGGCTGACCCCACTGCCCTGCGTTGAATCATGATCTCCCTAAATAAAGTCTGCTGATTAGTCACTGGGTGCAACAGTTGGACACACACCTGTGAGCTCTATAGATGCACCAACTGGCTTAACTTTGAAGGCAGACTCGGGTACCAGCCCTGTCTCCTTGCTAGAAAGCTCTCCCTAAACACCTCCCCCACAGGTCTCTGCCACCTTGTTCAGCTCTCCACTCAGTCACGGTCTACATGGAGCTCCTTGCTAGCCCCCTTCTCTGTACCCTACTGCAGGAGTCCTCTGGGCCAATGCTCCTTTTACTACAGGCCTCCCCCCCCGGCTGAATGAAATGCCATTGGCCATTACCCTGGAACAGTGACTAGGCCCGTTTAAAACCCTACCCCATGCTGAAATCCTCTCCCACTCCAACTGTGACTGTGCTTAGTCCTTCTCCCCCTTGCCTGTGACTATAACCTTTTGATTCCTGTATATTGTTATTGTACATGCTGGACTTATAATGATTTGACAAAGGTTGGTTCATTCCACCCTTGAACTGTAACTTGTCTTCACTATATGCCTCTTATTGTATATACTGTTTCTAAACTTGCAATGTATGCATTCTGGTGTGTTCTCTGTATATTTATTATTTTATATCTTGTCATTTCCTGTATGTATATCTGACATGCAGCCTTTGCAAAGGAGTCCTTGTCTCAAAGGTTGTAATTCCAATTCCTTCAATCAATAAATAAATAAACAGATTATTATTATTTTACTTGCTGATATCTGTTCCTGGGATTAAGCAAAATTCTAAATAACTGAACGTATACAACAGAAGAATAAGAATTAGCTGGTTTCTCCACTTGGATATGCCAGAATATGCTCCAGCTCAATCAAGGAGAGGTATTTAGGATCAGACTAAGTGTTCATCCAAAGGTAAATCCACCTGTTACTCAGGATAGATCTTGTGTGTTATTGAAAGGCTACCTTCGACTGTCTCATTGTCCTTCCCACATAAAGCACCTGGCATTGGCACCATAAAACATGCACTACAAAGCTTGTGGAGCATTTAATGAATTCACACATTTCCACTTATTTTTTGCTCCCACTCTCCAGCCTGCCCACTTCAGTCATCTGCTGCTCCCAGCTCTATCACCCCCCTTCTCCTGGACTTACGTCACAACTCCTTGTTCCTCCCTGTTTTATGCCCCAAAGCAGGGTCTAAAGGGTGGACCTTGCTCTTCCAAAGCTCAAGCTCAGTCCAGAGTTGGAGTGCCAAGGTCGGCAGTGCAGGGCTTGTAGGGCACGAGCAGCATCCTGCTGCTGGCTGCAGGGTCTCTCCTTCCTTTCCTTCCTGCAAGATGTTGTTAGGCCATGAGCTGCATGATGCATACACTGGAAGCGTGTCTTGCATCCAGCTCTGTTGGTATCTCCCCTCCCTGATGCTGAGCCCCTGCCTGCACCACTTGTAGTCACAAGGCAGCAGCTGCAAAACTCCCTCCCTCCCCAGAGGAGTGCATCCTCTGGTACTCTTGAATCTCCTCCCCCAGCTAGCCTCTGAGCTCATTCCTGAACTTGGACCACCTTCATTGTGAGTGGGAGTACTACTGCTGTACCGACAGGCTGAGTTACATTTACACTGCTTTGACTTAACACTTGAAGGTACCAATTCTTTGCTAGGAGAACCATATCTTCACACTGAAAAAATCCAATATATTTTGAGGTAGCTAGCTTCTAGATTTAAGCAATAATGCACAACAGGGTGTGTGTCATGGTGAGATAACATCATGCCTTGAGTGGTTGGGTGTGAGACCACAGGCCGAGGGCAGCCAGTGCTCAAGAAGTGATGTTATGTCAGCACAACAAACACCCTGCAGTGCACTATTTTGATTGTATGATAGCTTGTTTGTAAGTTAAAAAAAAAGAAAAGAAAAAAATACATTTAAAATTGTATTTTTTAGTAGCTTTTTCTTTGTATAGGTGTACAGTATGTTCTTGTTTCCTTTGTAGACTGTTGGTGGTGTTGTATGTTAGTTGTTACAGTGTTGTTTGAATTATTGCCTCTGAGTCCCCCTTCTCCCTCACTCTCACTAGTCTGGGTCTCCCAGCAGCTTTTTGCCCTGTCTCTCCCCCCCCAACCCTCGTCGATCTCATTAGTTTATCTGAGTCCCCCACTTGCTTCTCTCTCTCTCTCTCTCTCTCTCTCTCTCTTCCCCCATTGGTCCTCTCACATCCCTGCCATCCAGCTTCTGGATTGCTCCTCCTCTCACTGTTGGCTTGCTTTTGTAAACTGCTGTTCCTTCAGTGTGAAACCGACAGCCTCACACAGTAAGTACAACTTTTAAAATATAAGCTTTTGTGAAGATGCAGCTCAGTCAGTGAAGCCGACTGCTGTGTTTTATATGTAAGCATTTTAACATTTTAAAAAAATGTGATTGGTAAAAGTGGGGATTACACAGTGAAGCCAATCACAGTGATGGCTTTTATTTTCATTACAGATTTTTATTCTGTTGTGCAAAACAGTGTTCAGTTTATGTAAGGCAGTGCAGTTGAGGATTGTGGGAGGGTGTTTGGTGTGGAGCTGAACAGATTGCTGTGCTCTAGGTGGGAGGGATTTAAGTTTAAAGAAAATTAAGTACTAACCAAATTCAGTTTGGCAATACCAAGTATGGGCAACGTGGTCTTGACACATGCAGTTATATATCTAACATGTCATGCAGTCATGTGTGCACTGGACTTGATCCATGATATCATGCTGGGATAACATTATGGGTCAAGCTCTTGGCTGACCAATCAGGTTCAAGGTTTTATTCTTGCATTGTTTCCTCAGTTGCCCATTTGTACTGGGTGATTGTTTGCAGTTATTTGCATATCAAATGAAGACATTTTGGCATTAAAACTGCTTTTTGGTGCAGTCCTTCATTAGATGATTTGAGTGCTATGCATGCCTTAAATGCTGCTTCAGGCATGGCATCATAAGTTCTCTCTAATGACCTACAATTCCCACAGGCAGATTGTGGGGCCAAGCCTTTGTGGAGCTTGACCTGGTACTTGCGGTGTTGCTAGCTTTGGGTGATTACCTGATAGTTGCTAGGAGCTCCCAATCAAGAGACCACTGGCTGCAGGAGCCACAAGCTCTAAAGAAGGCACTAGAAAAGACAATAGCAGGACTAAGAAGGCAGTGCCAGCAAGGTGGCACTTAACCCTTAACCTCTTTTGCACCAAAGAGCCATTTTTGTATCTTTGTTTGCACTGTTTATTTAATTCAGGTGAGAAGATGTAAACTGGGAGCCCCACTCACTGCCAACAAGCAGCAAGAAGGTGCCAACTAGTGATGGAGAGCCAGCCCAGTGGAATGCAGTAGAGCAAAGGTAGAGAGTGTGGCATAGACAAGTAGGTGGGGGAGTGGACACCAGCCAATTGGCACCAGGGATGCACCCGTCACTGGAGAGAGAGCCTACATTGGAGAGCAGCAACAAGAGAAAGCAAAGACACCAGCAGTAGCTTGCAAGAATGGGGAATGTCAAAGCAGAAGGAAGGTAGCAATTAACACAAACAGAAGGAGGCCAAAAAAGGCAAACCCCAGCAGACTGCAGCAATGAAAATAAATGTCTGAAGGATGCTTAGGCATGTACAGTATAAGTACGGTTTACTGGGGAATGGTGGGAGTTGCCAGCTGCCCCAAAGAAAACTAGCCAAGCCCTCCAAGAAAGCAATATTGAAATGTCCTTTCATCCAGGCTTTTTCATTCTGACTCAGTAGCAGTACTGCTTCAGTTTTAAAATCTGGTCCTGACAGCACTGTTTCAATGGACTCTGGCTTGCAATGTTGCTGCAACAATGTTTTGTCTTCAATCTCTTACATGTGACCTCCTGAGCTATAATCAGAGTGAGTTCTGACTCTCAAGCCTTCTCTGTGGAGTTACTAACTGTAACTTTATCACAGATCATGGTGACGTTAAGAATTATGGTCACATACTTTAGCTACCCCCTGCCTGTAAAATTGTTACAGACAGGTAGTGTGCTGTTGCTAAATAGAAACCAGATACAAGAGAGATGGTAGGAGGGGGCAGAAATCAACACTGGACAAGACTCAATGAGCTGTGCCATACTGGAATTAAAACAGCGTGGGGTAGATGTCAGAGATGTGTAATGACTTGGGGTTTGGCTGGCAGGCCACTACATAACAGTGAACTGCAGGACACAACTAGGCAATGTTCTGCCAGTGGCCCAGAAGTGCTTCACAAAGTATGGGCCAGGGGGACATCAGTGGTAGCCCTGGTGCCATGATTGTCTCTGCGTGGGATGATGTAATGGTGCTATACCATGCACAGAACATATTAGTGTCACTAATCAGGTGTTGGTAGACACAAACTCCATTTGTGCATAGTATTTATTTACTGAAAAGTTTTACCAGGAAAGGCACACTGAACAATATAAAATTGCTTGTCTCATGGAGTGTCCTGGGGGAAGGGGGAACATGGGAAGCACATTTCCATGCAGTATTATAGAACAGTATATATACAATACTCAACAACACATTTCCATGCAGTATTATAAAACAGTATATATACAATACTCAGCAATACATTTCCATGCAGTATTATAGAACAGTATATATACAATACTCAACAACACATTTCCAGGCAGTATTACAAAACAGTATACATACAATACTCAGCAACACATTTCCATGCAGTATTATAGAACAGAATATATACAATACTCAGCAACACATTTTCATGCAGTATTATAAAACAGTATATATACAATACTCAGCAACACATTTCCATGTAGCATTATAGAACAGTGTATATATATATATATATATATATATATATATATATATATATACACACACACATACACAATACTCAACAACACATTTCCATGCAGTATTATAGAACAGTATATATACAATACTCAGCAACACATTTCCATGCAGTATTATAGAACAGTATATATACAATACTCAACAACACATTTCCATGCAGTATTACAAACAGTATACATACAATACTCAACAACACATTTCCATGCAGTATTATAAAACAGTATATATACAATACTCAGCAACACATTTCCATGTAGCATTATAGAAGAGTGTATATATATATATATATATATATATATAAAATACTCAACAACACTTTCCATGCAGTATTATAAAACAGTATACATACAATACTCAGCAACACATTTCCATGCAACATTATAGAACAGTATATATACAATACTCAGCAACACATTTCTATGCAGTATTATAGAACAGTACACACATATATATATATATATATATATATATATATATATATATATACACAATACTCAACAACACATTTCCATGCAGTATTATAGAACAGTGTATATATATATATATATATATATATATATATATAACATATATATATATAAAATACTCAACACATTTCCATGCAGTATTATAAAACAGTATATATATAATGCTCAGCAACACATTTCCATGCAGTATATATATACACATATATATATATATAAAATACTCAACAACACATTTCCATGCAGTATTATAAAACAGTATATATATAATGCTCAGCAACACATTTCCATGCAGTATTGTAGAACAGTATATATACAATACTCAACAACACATTTCCAGGCAGTATTACAAAACAGTATACATACAATACTCAGCAACACATTTCCATGCAGCATTATAGAACAGTGTATATATATATTTATATATATATATATATATATATATATATAAAATACTCAACAACACATTTCCATGCAGTATTATAAAACAGTATACATACAATACTCAGCAACACATTTCCATGCAGCATTATAGAACAGTATATATACAATACTCAGCAACACATTTCCATGCAGTATTATAGAACAGTGTATATATATATATATATATATATATATATATATATATATATAATACTCAACAACACATTTCCATGCAGTATTATAAAACAGTATACATACAATACTCAGCAACACATTTCCATGCAGTATTATAGAACAGTACATATATATATATATATATATATACAATACTCAACAACTCAACAACACATTTCCATGCAGTATTACAAAACAGTACACATACAATACTCAGCAACACATTTCCATGCAGTATTATAGAACAGTGTATATATATATATATATATATATATACTCAACAACAAATTTCCATGCAGTATTATAAAACAGTATACATGCAATACTCAGCAACACATTTCCATACAGTATTATAGAACAATATACATACAATACTCAGCAACACATTTCCATGCAGTATTATAGAACAGCATTTATATATATATATATAAATATATATAATACTCAACAACACATTTCCATGCAGTATTATAGAACAGAATATATATATATATATATATATACACACAATACTCAACAACACATTTCCATGCAGTATTATAGAACAGTATATATACAATACTCAACAACACATTTCCAGAGGTAATATAAAACAGAGAAGCAAAAGAGTGAAAAAATAATACATCAGTAGCAATAGATAAATATTGGGATTCTATGTGAGAGGAGCAAACTAACATCACTGCAGACTAATACATACAATATGGACAAGGAAGTGCAATAAAGTACATTGATTTCTCCTTACACTAAGTGCTAGGCTGGGAAAGGAGATGGCGATATCTTGCAGCCTTAATTTGCACTGTGACCTGGAAGCCTGGGGGGGGGGGTCCACATCTTTGCCACTAATGACAGGTTTTGTGAATAGCCCCAAAGTGTGGAGTAGCAATGGAGAGCTCGTTTGCATCCCATTTCACGAATGCACAGGTTTTTACTGTGTACCAAATTCCCCTAGTTGAAACATTAGCAGTATGTGAGTGTACCTTAACTCATGGTACACCCACAGTATCATGGATCTACAGGGAAGCTTGCCATACCTGGTAAACAGAACTGTGGGCAAAACAACAACAAATATGTATTTAACTGATACCTTAGTTCCACATAGCAGTTGGTTACCTTCATCCCTAAATCATTTTAGTCAGCAAACCAGCAGTGGTGCAAACAGAACAGTTCTTCACAGAATGCCAGTGAATTGGAAAACATGTGTCATTTCCAAGGGACAGGGTTCACAAGATTTTATCTTTAGCCTACTCAGTGGTTCAGCCAAAAAATATTTTATACTTGCCTTGGCTTGATGTGACAGTACTTACTCATTCTGAATATCTTATTATACAGTTTTAAAAGATGTTAAGTTCCTCCCCATAGCTTATACTTGTGATAAGGTATAACAAGCAGACTGTTACTATCTGGTTATCCCCTTTCCTGGTGTCCAGTACTCACAACTAGGCTTACTTTTACTTTTTTATTTGTTTGAAATATTTTGCTAGGAAAGGTAGGATACTAAGCAGCACAAGGACAGCTCATTTCCAGATGTGTCCTTGGGGGATGGGTTTGAGGCAAAACACGAGTTCCCAATAACAGTTTAAAGACTATCATCATTTCAGTAGAATAGCTGTACATGTACAGTAAATACCTGAAGGTACTGAGATGGACAATGATGCAGAGAACCCAGTAGGTGCAGCAGTGGTTAAATTGTAAATCTTTACATGGGGGAATCCTTTCCCCTAGATTTGTAAGAAGTAGAACTGCCATCTCTAAGTGCTAGAAATCTCTTATATCATTCAGTGGCGAAAAACAATAGTAGTACAGAAACTTTTATACAATTTTGTAAGAGCTAAGTGAACTGACTTCCTGGGGATTCTTGCCCAAATAAACCCCTGCTGTGTAGTCACATAATTTTTGAGTACAATAGTATACAGAACAATGAACATAGGTTTGTTAACTATGATACAGACACAGCAGTAATTTCAAGGTGGCAACTCAGAAACGGGTGATGCAGATTAGTAGCAGCAGCTGTGTTTTTGAAGGTCCCTAAAGTGAGAATGTAATACATTTTGCAAGGAGGCATTTTAAACATGTAGTCCCATACCTCCAGGGGGTACAGTGCCTTCTATTGTTTTACAGGCTTGTTTGGTTACCAATCAAAGGAGTCTGACACCATTTTATAAAAAGGAGTCAGGAGTGAAGAAGAGAAGCAAGTGTGTGATTAGCCGGGAGACCTCACTCAAGGGGGTCATCTGTAGGCCCTTGCTAGTCTCAGGTCAGCTCAAAATGGAGCTAAGGGAAATCAGTGAGGAAAGGGTGGTATGCAGGGGGAATTATGGAATTTGGGTGAAGGAAAACCTTCTTATCAGCACTAGAACAACCCCAAAGTATTTCAATCAAAGGACCCGACACTGGATGGTTGATGGTAAGTGCAGATTTCTGCCAGCCATTGCTATACTGGTCCAACTGGGTGATTCCCCATCACTATTTTATGGTATCTAAGTGTCCAAAAATAACTTAGTGCTGGAAAGTGTTGTCTAATGAGAAACTTTGCCCAGGTCTGTATATGGTGCCCATCTGTCTGGCTCCCTTTCTGGAGGCCTAAGTCCATTAACCTCAGGTAACTGGACTCCATGAGGACAGAATGTTTTCAGATTTAAGAGTGGGACCCTTGCCTCTGGACCTGAAGACCTGACCTGAAGACTGAAGTTGTGTTTGTGGATACAGCTCAAGCACGCAATAATACTCAACATGATGAGGAGGTATTAAGCTATACCTGCCCACCCAGGGGCATACTGAGGCCTGGCACAGCAGGTGGAGAGCCTTATTGCCCTTGGAAGGGTGGTTATAGTCCAATACTGTCCACCCTGGAGGGTACTATTGCACTTACAATATGGGTTCTAGGTGCAATAATGACAAACACAGGCTTTATCTTTGGAAAAATCAGAATAATTACATTTATTAAAGTTTTAAACAGTAGGACAAAAACTAGACCCTAAAAAAGACATAAAACGCTTTCATCCCACTGTAGCACATTCTGTAGCGGGAAAGGGGTAAAAATTAAAAGCTGAGCTCACAACTTTGTGTAGGTGATGAAATTTATTGGAGTGAAGAAGCTGCAGTTGTTTGGGCTTACGTTATTTATGGGGTTATTTCTAGTGTCAGCTGAAGTACCTGCAGGTGGCAGGGAAGAGCTGGTTTCGGGTTGCAGCTGTATTTCTTCTTTTTTCTGCTAAGTTACATTTTTCTTTTTCTGTCTGCTGCCCACCCAGTATACTGCTCCACTGTTTCCAGTCTTCAACTTTGAGAGCCCAGTAGTTAGCAAGGCTACTTTCAGCTCAGAAACCAGTCACACTTGTAATTTCTCTGCTGTTGAGACTACCGTTACACAGGAGCTGTGCAGCAGTGGCCCTGATGCTGTGGTAGGTATAACATTTACTCACTTGTACCTCTTTGCTTAGTCTTGCCATCACTGTCCCCCAAGCAATGTTCCCCATTGGTGGCAGGGGAGTCTAGTATGGCTTGTGGCTATCTCAGGGGATGGTGTAAGAAAGCTGGAGCATCTTGTGGCAGCCTGGACAGGTATTTTGTAAAGGATTTTAGAAGGCAGAGTGGATTTGTGGGATCTTCATACATGAATCCCCTGTTTCTGTCTTTATTTTGTTACATAGGGATTTTATGATTTTGTTCTTGCTTCATTGTGGCTCAATTAAGCATAGCAGAGGCCATGCTGATCAGTATGAATACTGAATAATACTGGCGTCAGTTCTCTTAAACCCTCATGACCACACCTGGCCATACGGATCTGCACACCAAACCATACTTTTCATATGAGGCCAGGTGTGGTATCCAGATTTAGTGCTGGTGACTCTCAGAATTTGTTAAGGTCTGTTTCTGTTAGAGCAGAGGGATGGGCAGCATAGTCACTTTGTTCCTTCCTCATTTCTTTTAGCACTGAAGTCAGAACATTGTTTGCAGAGCAGAAGCTTGGATCAATAATCAGGCTTACATTGCAACTGACAAACAGGCTATTCAGGTGTCTATTCAGGCTGGGGCAGAGAGAGAGAGGGCAGTAGCCAGAGACAGAGTACTTCTCTCCCATGGCTGTACACACCTCAGCATAAAATTGCTGCAGTGTGTTAGTCAGAGCATGTAAGGAGTCACTCTGCCAATTAACAGTACCATTTTTTGAAACAGCCGTTTCAAAAATACTTTAATAGCCCAACTGATGTTTTTCATGTTTGACGCACCTGCACACCGAATGTTTTGTCAGGCGTGCAAAGGCATTTTGAAGGTGTGTCACTGCTGAGCCCATTGCAGTTCAAAACAGTAGGGGCTCAGCAATCTACATCAATGACCAGCAGTATGGTTAGTGACACCACTCGCTGTTTGCTGAGCGGAAACTTCTAGTACTTCATATGACCAAGCAGCTCTAATCAGAGATGGCTTTGGTTCTTTGGTTTACATGAAGTTGATCAGCAAGCAACTGAGTGACTTTACACATCAGTAGCCTGTCAGCCTGACAAACATAAAAAGAAAACTTCCATCAATGTCTGTTACAGCTGACTCAATGTCTGTTGCAGCCGCAGCTGTAACTGCCACCCCAGCCCAACCCACCTTATTATAATGGCATGGGAGTGCCCAATCCCCCATGCCAGTTGCTACCCTCACACTGCTCATTTTAGTTATGCAGCACCAAGTAGCCCACCCCAGTGCTGCCAAACATAACACTGACACTAGGGGTGCTCAATTCCCCAATGTCGCCATCTGTAATAAAGAAAACTGTCCCTCAGAATTTTTTGTTAACCTGTAAAAAAGAAAAATGTCCATCGATATCCATTGCAGCCCCCACCTTAACTGCCCCCCATGCCCAACCCACATTATTATTGTGACAGAAGGGTGCCCAATCCCCCGTGCCAGCTGTTACTCCCCACCCTGCCCCTTTTAGTAATGCAGCACCAGGGAGCCCACCCCCATGCTGCCAAATATAACCATGACACTGGGGTGCCCAATCCCCTAGTGTCACTACCTGTATTAGAGAAAACCATCCCTCGTCATCTAAAGAAATTTTTTTTTGTAAACCTGTAAAAAAGGAAAACGTCCATCAATGTACATTGTGCAATTATTCCCACCACCTGACACTCCCACTCAGCACTTACCACCCCACACCCCTCCAAGTCCTTACTTACCCACCAGAGGTCCAACATCATAATCCTCTCAGGACCTTAGACATGTCTTCACTCTTCAACACTGGACCACAAACTAAGGAAATCAGGTATACGGTTCAATGTATTACAATGGGGTTTTGAATTTAGTGGCATAACTTGGGCATTTTTGAATATTTTTGCCCCAAATTCTCAACATGTCTTTTTTGGGACCCTACCTCATGAACAATGCAAGTGAAGTTGGGCAAATCTGCCTGAAAGGTGATTCCATGGTCACTGCACAAAACCACCTTTCAGGCAGAAGTTGAAAGGTTTCTCCACCATTGTTCATGAGGTGGGGTCATAAGAAGGCCATGTTGAAAAATTGGCATAAAAATATTAATAAAAACAAAGTTATGAGCCTACATTGAAGTTTGCGAACGCAGGCTCGTAACATTGGTAATTCTCAATATTTTGACCCAAAATTTTCAGCATAGCCATTTTTTCACAATCCTCATGAATATGATAGCTGTTCTTTTTCAAATGCTGTACAAAATGTGTTCTTGTACCTGCCACATGGAATAATGCTTTAGTGGTGTGGAATGACATTTTGGAGTGGATTTAAAAATCTTCACCTACCGGGTTTATTAGTTAGGGTACTTAAATTTAGAATGGAGAAAACTATGCAACAGCTTGGTATTTCTGATAATTCCCAACATGGTTTTAAGCCTGGTCATTCTTGTATTACAAACCTTATATCTTTTTACAATAATATAAGTAAGCTTATGGATAATAATATTCCAACTGATGTACTATTGTTCAATTTCAGCAAGGCTTTTGACAAAGTTTCACATGCCTTGCTAATTAACAAACTTCATAGTTAGGATTTCCCTCATATCTGGTTAATTGGATAACTAAATGGCTTTCTGACCAAACACAACTTGCTAGAATAAATGATGTACATTCTACTTCTGGCAGGGTTACAAGTGGAGTTTCCCAGGGCTCTGTACTGGGGCCTATTCTCTTTAATCTCTTTATATATGATATGAGTATCATTTCTAATAATTTTCTCTCAAAATTTGCTGATGATATGAAACTAGGAGGTAGAGTTGACACACCATCCAAAATACAATTGCTTGAATGAGACCTCCTCCATATTGAGCAATGGGCTAGTAAGAATTTAATGGCCTTTAATATTGAAAAATGCAAAGTTTTACATTTTGGTAGAAATAATTTACTTCATGAATGTTACTTGAACAATTCTCAATTTAAATCATCCACCAATGAAAGAGACTTGGGTATCATGATTAATAACAAATTGATAGCACGTGACCACTGTAATAAAGTGGCCAGAACAGCAAATGTTATTTTAAGACAGATTAATAAAACTTTTGTTAGCAAATCTGAGCACTGTTTAGTGCCCCTGTATAGAGCTTATATTAGACCTCATTTAGATTATGGATCTCCTTTTTGGAGTCCATACCTAAAGACTGATATTAATAGGCTAAAGCAAGTCCAAAGAAGGCTCACCAAATTAATCCCAAGACTAAAAACAAAAAGCTACGACACCAGACTTAAAGAAATGGCACTTTATCCTCTACATTTAAAAAGGCAAAGGGGTGACCTGTTGCTCATGTACAAGCTAGTCCGCACACCCATGTTACTTGAGTCATGCGGATTATCACTTGCCAATAAACGAACAGTGGGAAGATTGCTTGCTCAACAGCTTAATATTGACTGGGCAAACACAAACAAACACAACAACACCTTTAATATAAGAGCAGCAAAACACTGGAATTCCTTGCCACAGGAGATCATAGACTCAGTCAGCTTTGATTCTTTCAAATCTAAGTTTGATACTTAACTAATTGCACTTTAACTTTCTGCAATATCCTACTGTTGTGGGGGAACAATCTCGATGGGCCATGTGCCTACTTTTGTCCTATACTATCCAGTAAATCCAGTAAATAAGAACGTCATACTGACAATTTGATATACACATGCAGTAAAATGCCCAGGTTATGATTGAATGTTACACTATTTCAGCATTCACTCATAACTTCACTAATTCTCAATATTTTGACTCCAAACTTTCAACATCGCAACTTTTCCACATCAATCAATCAATCAATCAAAATCGTTATTTATCTAGACTAACATCATTGAGCAGAGCTCATTTGCAAGATGGATCTGGTTAGAACAAGGTCGGGGTACAATAAGGCAAAACAAATATATATATATATATATACTGTGTATATATATATATATATATATATACACACACACACACACACATTAATACAACTGGGTACAAAAAGGTCCTGATAAGGTGTAGAAAAAAAAACCAACAACAACAAAAAAACCATAACAGAGGAGAATTCAATTAAAAAATTGCAGACACACCATTAGCAGCATTATATAAATAAATACATGTCATAAGTTCATTTGCACGCTACAACAATGCAAATATATACAAACTTGCTAGGGGCGATAATAAACAAAGCCCATGAGGCAAACATGAACAGCCAGCTAACGGTAGGTGGGGGGACCAGGTGGAGAGTGGAAGTACACAGAGTCAGAGAAGGTCTTCAGGGGGAGTGGGGTAACTACCACGATTAGGGATATGATAGAGAGGACTGGTGGGGGGCAAGGGGGGCTGGGAAAGGAGGGGCAAGTGATGTTTGACCAAAAGATGAAGGTAAATCCACTCTGTAAGGGGGGGACTGAGGATGAAGATGCTTGGTGTGAGTCAGTGCCAAAAAGAGATGTAGAGGCACAGAACAGAAATCATAAGATGGTTGAATATACGGTTAAAAAAAAGCATAACCTCTTAAACCTGATGTGTTATTTTAAAATCCTGGACAAGATGTGTTTTCTCACCTCTGGTGAGAAATGACATTTCAACCAATATACTATAAATGGCACGTGTCGTGTCTATAAGAAACACCCTAAAACAAAACTCTTCAAAAGTTGGGGTCAAAACCCTAAAAACAAAAACAAAAATTGTTTAACGAACATACGAGCATTAACAATTAACAGGCATCAAACATTCGGCATTGACAAATGCTTGTTTTATATGTACCTCTACCTGATCCACTTCAATAGAGTTGAGGTGTTCCAAAGCTAACATAGGCTGTGAGGAAACAAGAGTTTTCATTTTGTTCATTTTTTTGTTATTGTTAGCGGGAGCTTATGGCAAACTGATTTACTTGTCTCTAAACATAATTCTTGGACTTTGCTCAATCAGGGCTTCAAAATGAATGGCAAGATTATCAGACTTTTTTTCAGTTGGCCACTTCATGGCTCAGAAAAAAATGGCAATTTTTAGTTTAAATTTGAAATATGGCCCAGGGATTTCAATAGGTAATGGGGCAGTTGGCACAGGAACCTGTTTTATGTGGGCATGTCTCATAAATACCCACCTAGACAAGTCTCTTAGCCAGTCAGAAACATAGAATAGTTTAAACACATTTTCTAAATGGAAAAAATCTACGTGGGCTGTAACTCTTCGAGAATATATTCTACAGTGCTTGACCCCGAGTTTGTTTTTGTGGACAATGAACTTTCTTTTTATCTTTTGAAGTGGATGGTATGTGGGACCAAGTGTTGCCCATCCCAATTTTTTGGACTACGCCCCACACCCTATTGGCCTCCCAGCATATAGAGACTCCTCTTTGGGATTATCAGCTATAAATGGCACCAAGCAATGTGGAAGTCATAGCTGACCTCACAAAAAATTGTCAGCCTCAATTAAATATGTCAATGATGTTAAACTTGGTGGGCTATGTGATAGTGAAAATAAGATCTCCAGAATTCAACAAGCTCTAAATAGCATATCCCATTGGGTTGAAATCTGGGGTATGTGACTTAATGCTTCAAAATTCAAGGTGATGTACATTGGCTTTAACAATCCTTCAGCCATTTATTTGTTAAATGGGAACCCATTGGCAAGAACTACCAATGAAAAACACCGAGGTATATACATAGCAAATGATTTAGGGTATAATAAACAGATTAACGAGGCCATTAATAGAACAAATCAAATAGTATGGTCAATCAAAAGAAACATAAAATCGAGAAATCCTGAAGTAATGCTACCATTGTTCAGAGTTTACACTAGACCCCATTTAGAGTATTCATCCCAACTCTGGAGTCGATATAAAATGGGGGAGATAGCTTCTCTGGAAAAAAATCCAGAGAAAATTTACAAAAAATATAACTGGACTATTTAATGTCCCATATGAAAAACGTCTAAAAAATATAAATCTTATGTCATTATCGCTCAAATGCTTCAGGGTGATTTACTCTATATGTTTGATATTGTTAATGACCCATATCTGTTTACCCATATGGGTTTTGTGTTCAAAAATAATAATTACAACACCAGAGGTCACCCACTCCAGATAAGTAGGGCAAAATTCTATCATGTATCATTAAAGTATTTTTTTCACTCAGAGGATTATAAATCCTTGGAATAATCTGCCTTTTGAAATTATCACTAGTGAAAATAAATTAACATTTAAAAACTGCCTGGATAAATTTATTATCAGCAAAGCTAATTTTGGCTATTATAATTAATTCAGGTGCGGTTATGGGCCTTACAGTCCCCTTGCACCTTAACCACTTTAGTATGAAGACAGGGTACCTGGAATCAAATAAGAGAACAGAAAAATGTGGCTGTAGTTATGGTGTGAAGAAGCCCCAGGCAAGCAAAGAGGAAAAAGAAACTGAAGTTTTGTGAGGTATGCCAGTGGTTGCAGTGAGGTTTGGGGATTGGATAGCTGCAGAGATAGAATTACTGTACAGTGACCTGCTTGGTTAAGTGATAACCAGGGTCTAGGCTGAGTCTTTTAGGGGAGGTCCAAAACAAGTTTTATAAAGAGCTGCACACAGCAGGCCCACCAGCGCAGTGGTAGAACTACTGCTTGCAATGCCAGCAATCTGGGTTCAGGAATGAGCCTAGGTCCCTGGATGGCTGGCAGGGGGAAGGAGGATCAAGTGTCCTAAGGGCTGCTCTCTTCCTCTGGAGAGAAAGAGTTGCTGCACCGGCTGTACTACTGCCACCCAGTGACCATGGATGGCAGTTCAGTTAGGGGCACCATATAGGGAAGAGAGGATGTTGGAGTCCAGAGTGGTGGCATGTCTCGACGTATGCCTGCCTGTTTGGGTTTCTGCACACACAATCATCCTCAGAGAGTGGGACCCAATGGAAAACTGAAACCCCCCTTACAATTAGGACCTCCTGGGTCAGTGGTCTTCCTAACCCCTGGCATGGCTGTCATGGAACCACCATGGTACAGAACTGTCCCTTTGGACAGCCCCACCATGAGGAGGTTGCAGGGTTGATGTCCCACAATTAGAGCATGCGCAGGTGCTGGGGGTGGTCGAGGGTGAAGCCGTGGCTGGGAGGAGAAAATATAAATAAAAAAAAAGTTGTACACATGGAGCAGTGTCTGTAAAACAACAGTTTGAACAGAGTTAGTAGAGAGAGAGAACAAGAGTGTTAAAAACACATTGCTCACAGAGACAAAGAACTTACAACCTTTCAATTAAAATCATGGACACTATTGCCCAACAGTTCAATAGAATTAGGAACTGGGAGGTGGAGTGAGAGCAGCAAGTGATTAGGCAGAGCCACTGGGAGATGGTGTTGGAAATTTATTTTATTTTATTTAGCTTTTGTTGACCGGGTAAGTGCACTAGACAATTTCTGACTATTTTCAGGCACGACCCGGGGGAAGGGGGATACAGATGAATGTCAACTGACCTTGAACCAGATTAAGCTGTTGGTGGTATTTTTTTTAGTGAATGAGGGAATTTTTGCCAGGACACCAGGGAAATTCCCCTACTCTTTTCGAGAAGTGCCATGGGATCTTTAACATCCACCTGAACTACCACCAATCCAGGCAGATGGGACCTCGGTTTAACATCTCAGCCGAAAGACGGCACCTCAACAGTGCAGCACCCCTCTCATGCTGCACTGCAGTGTCAGTACTGGGATATTAACCCAAGTGCCAGATGTGGGAACTGAACCTACAGCCCTCTGATCTCCCGGCCTCAGAGGCGAGTGTGCTACCTACTGAGCCACTGACACTGACAAATAACTCTGTCTTACGAGTGACTGGAATGGGACTATCACACACATGTTTGAGAATGCTGGCCAGAGCATGATATTTGCCTCAGATTTGTGTCCGGACTGTGCAGTGAACTTTGCCTGCCCCAGGGATGGGCAATGTCTTCAGGTGAGCTGCCTGCCCATGCCACTACCAGTGGAATGTAATCACTTTTCAGTGGAGTGGAGAAAGTACTTCTTTAATGGGGCAGGTGTCCTCTCATACCTGGGAACCAGTAAAACTGACTGCCCCCAGCGACTTCATGGAGTTACTGGTGGCAGCTCCCTCCAGAAGTGCCCAAGGAGCTAAGACCATCAAACAGCCAATGATCGGGACTCACATTATGTCATTTTGGATAGTGGCATGCATCATTGGTGGGGTGAGAACTACATCCCTTCTGGGTTCACCTCACGGCAAGAAGGAGACAACTGCCAACATCCACAATGAGTGTTTACTTCCAGCACTACTTTTAGAACCAGCGCCCTTTGGAGGCACAACAAATGAACCTCCCAGCTGTACATCTGTCCAGGCACAGAACTTTGTACCTGACCCTTCTGCTCCAGTAAACCCAGTGGCTGCTACTGCAACACCACCAGAAAAGACAGGGCCCAATCCATCAGGGGACCTAGTGATCAGGAGAACAGCACCCAATCCTTGCTCAAGGGGAATATGGAGGATTAAAAGGAGCACATCTTGCCAGTAAGGAAGGTAGATAGAGTGCTTAAGAACACTGTGGAAGTCAAATGGGGTTCCCAGTATCCATACTGCCTGTCTGGGCTTAGAGGGAGAGTGAAGCAAACTGTGAGGACTAGTTGTGAAAGGAGGCCCTGAGTCACGTGTCTGGTGAGCTGATTTTGTGAAACTGGAAGAAATATATGAATCCCACATCTGCGTACCATGTAATGCAGACATGGTTCATCAGATGCAGCATCAGAAGAAACGCACCTTGCCATTACAATTCCATTTATAAATTTATACATTTACAATACAGTCAGTGTTTGGTGAATAATGTATAATACTTGTGATACTTAACTTTGGCCTTTCTGTATTCCGACCCTCAGTAGAGAAGGTGGGCAATATTAGGGAATGAGAAGGCCCAGCACTAAGAGTGAGAAGAGTGCTGGGGGAGGAGAAGAAGGTGGAGAGGATGGTGGATGCTTGAAACACTCTGAGTGTGGGCTGCTGGGAGAGGCTGGCTTTTATTTGGATTGTGGGAGGAGTTTATTCCCCCACACTGAATCTCAGGCAAAGACTTCGCATTCAATGTTTGGCGAATAATGCATATTGCTTGCAATACTTAACTTTGGCCTTTCTCTAGTCCTACCCTCAGTAGAGGAGCTGGGCAGCATTAGGAAAATAGAAGGCCCAAAAAGAGAGATTACTTTCTCTAACTCACAGAGAGTGTGAACAATAGCATGCAGGAGAGGGAAAAAAAACTGGAAATCTCTGAGGACCCATGGCTATTGAACTTCCCATCCTCTGGGCATACTAGGAGGAGATGATCCTAAATGCTTGTCTGATTTCTTCTTCCAGATTTTAGATGTATGATTCTAGGTATGAAGAGGTCCATCTTCCAAGAGTCTTGATGACATGAGCAGGAATGTTGTTTTGGCTGCTGCTAATGCTGCTTTGATGCAAAGGAATGTCCTGAGAAGGCATGAGAATTCAGGTCCAGCTATTGTGGGAGTGTTCTCAGGTGCTCCATATACCATGTTAGTCATGCTGTATGATTTTCAGAAGTCAGAAGAGGTTGAGAAGACTCATAGCAGCAGTGGAATGCATGAGTTGATCAAAAGAGCTGCTGGGCACCAGTGTTTATGAATTGGAATATGTGATGAACTCCATTATGAAATCTGTCAGTCTTTGAAGTTAGAAGTAATAGGGTGTAATGATCTGCTTGTTTTCTTAAAATGGCATCAGTGAGGATTTAGAAGAAGAGGCTGATGCAACAGTCAACTCCCCGAGAAGCAGAAAGCAAGACACATGGCTGACGAGACCAATGTTCGAATAGGATCAACTGGAACAGTATACAGCAAGACCCACAAGTTTTGGACTATAGGTCCATCAATAGGGAATTGTTCAGGAGCTTTTGTGGATGATGTTCTATGGATTACAAGCAGCAGGAGTTTAATGGAAGACTGGGATGCATTTTATTAAACTAAGAAGACTTGGAGTCTGGGTAACTATTGCTTTATGACCCCAAGTGACAGTTTCAAGGTTTGGTGGTACTAGGTTGTGAATGCAAGTACGTGATCAACAGAGGAGGAACTCCTATGGATTAATTGGATTGCACAAGATGAGGAAGACTTCTTTGGAGCAGTGATATGACTTATTTATGAGCAGGTACTAATGTGGACCAATGAAAACTTCAGCTTACATCAAGGTTTGATGGCAGTGAATATGAATGCAAGTATATAATCAACAGAGGAGGAACTTCTCTGGATGGCTTGAATGGCATAAAATGAAGAAGACTTCTTCAAAGTGAAGATATAAGTTGCTTGGGAGCAGGCACTAGGGCAGACCATATGAAGCTTCAGCTTGCTTATAATAGTATGCTACTACATCATGATGAGATCAGCAACTCAAGGAGAAGTCATGATTGAGTCCACCGAGGTATAGATGTAACGATAATCCTGGGATTGTGATCAAGATAAGGATTGAGCTGCTTCATCAGCGTAGACAGGAATATAAAGCTTTTCAGAGTAAATTACATTATTCAGATGACCAAGTCATTCTCTGCATACACAATGGGATGGAATGGATGAAGACTTACCTTTATAGATAATGTCCACTTTTGGTTAATTGTTTGCAAAGATTGAGGCGGTCACAGACTGAAGATGTTCCCATACAATGTGCAAATTCTGTATAGAGGATTTTGTAGATCAGAGAATGTGTAGAAAGTCACAAAGGGGAATATATTAGGAGGCAAAGAAATGGTGATTCATGAATGCTCAAAATTGCAGTACATCCTCGAGTTAGTGATGTGTTAGTATATATTCTGAGATGCAAGATCAGAGATGGGTCTTGAAAACATAAAACATCCATTTCAGAGGCAGGATGATGAGAGGAAGTGATTTCCATTGTGTAGGATTGGACACTTTCAGGCACATGAACTGAGTGTGAGTGCCATGGCTAATTGCTGATATGAAGAAATGGAAGCCAGAGCCTGGACAGCCTTTGACATTAAAGTTGTTGCAAATCAGTTTTATTTCTGAAATTTAATGAGTCTGCCTCATGAATCCAAGTTAGGGTAGATGGAGGCATTAGGAAGAGCAATATGTGGGCAGCCTTGAAGAGAGAGAGAGAAAGGACACAGAGTTGTTCCAGCTGATATAGCTATCTATCCTAATGGTAGATGGTGAGACATCTAATGGAGTTAAAGAACAAAGGGAAGAGACATTCTGGAGGATGCAGTGTTGTCCCATCTGAAGGCACCTCTCTGGACTGAGGGAGGAGGTTGCTCATCTCCAGGCTGAGTTGGCCAGGATTTGTGGGGTTTCTTCTCCCACCCAGGGACCACCAGGGTCACTGCCGTTGCCTCAGAGGTTGCCAAGAAAGAGAAGCAGTTGGATCACAGTGGGCTCATGGAGGGTGAGGGTGGTAGAACAGAGGTGCATCCCTCCAGTTGTACCTCTCCACAATTTCTATGCCATTCTGGAAAAGTGTGGTTCCTCTATGGAGGCACCCACAGTGGAGACCAAGGAGGATGCTGGGAACCTCCACAAAGGAGGCCCACAGGAGGGTGGCATGGGACCCCACAGGAGAAGGAAACAACTCCTGGTGGGGGACTCCATTGTTAGGAAGGTAAAACTGGGGGAAGAAGGGGACAGGGAGGTAATGTGCTTGTCTGGCACCATGGCTTGGAGGGACAGGGAGCGAATCCTCAGGATCACAGAATCAGCTGCACAGGGGAGGGAGATGGATGTCATTGTCCACCTAGGGACACATGACCTGGCTAAGAAAGGGATCAGAGCAGTGCAAGAAGCATTTGTGGAGATGGGGAGGGGCCTTAGACAAATAGCACACATGGTAACCTTCTCGGAGGTGCTGCCTGTTTATGGCACAGATGAGGCTAGGGTGCTCCACACCATGAGATTCAATCAGTGGTTGAAAAACAGGTGCAGAGCTCAGGGAATTGGCTTCATTGGGGACTGGGGGTACAACTGGAAGGATGCAGGCCTATACTGGCATGATGGTCTCCATCTGTCCAGGAGGTGAACCAGTATCCTAGGTGATAGGTTTAAATACTTAATTGGCAAGCATTTAAACTAGCCAAGGGGGGAGACACTGGAAAGGAGCAGGGAAATCCTAGCCCCCCCAAATAAATCAGGGTACCAAGTGAGGTAGACACCAACATAGAGATGTCAATAGGGAGAAGTGCAGGGGTAAATGGAGAAAGTGACAAATGCAATAAGGACAGGGATGGGGCAAAAAGGGGTAAGGCCATCAAGAAATGGAGGGTAATGAGTACCAACGCCCATAGTCTGGGCAACAAGCTCCCTGAACTGGTGGCCTTGATGGAAGAGGGATGCCTGGATATTGTAGCAGTCACAGAAACATGGTACACAGAGAAACATGACTGGGATGTTAACATACCAGGGTACACAACTTACAGGAGAGACAGGGAAGGTGGGGGGGAGTAGCTCTCTATGTAAGGGAAGGGATAAAAGCAACTGAACAAAAGAGTAAAAAGGGAGGAGAGGAGGCACTGTGGGTCACCTTAGAGACTGGAAATGGCACCACAATCTGCACAGTGGTTGTATACAGACCCCCATGTCGGGGGGCAGAATGGACAAGGATGTGATAGAAGGCATATTTAGGATGGCAGAGAAAGGGGAGATACTGTTGATGGGGGACCTTAATGTGCCAGATTTAACTAGATCACCTTTGCTGCAGCCACATCCAAAAGCAGGGCCATTCTTAATGCCCTTCAGGTGGCATGCCTCAGACAGCTAGTTTTGGAACCTACTCATGAGGGAGCAATCTTAGACCTTGTACTCTCAAATGGGGACAGTGAGAGGATCTCAGATCTAGAAGTTGGTAGCCATTTGGGAACAAGTGACCACCAAACAGTGTGGTTCACGATAAACTCAGCTACAGAGTCAAGCCATACAAAAGTGAGGGTTCTGGACATCAGGAGGGCTGACTTTGGCAAGATGGGAGAGTGCCTTAGAAAAGCACTAGCAAACAGGCTAGAAGAAGGGGTGGAGCAACAATGAGGAAATATCAAAACTGCCATCACAGAGGCAACAAGCCTTTGTGTAAAGCAAATAAACAAATCAAAATGAAAGAAAAAGCCACTATGGTTCTCAAAAGAAGTGGCAGTGAAGGTTAGGGAGAAAAAGCATCTAGGAAGTATAAGGAAACACAGAAGGGGCAAGACAGAGAACTGTACCAGTTAAAGCAGAAGGAAGCAGGGAGGGTAGTCAGAATAGCAAAGGCACAAACTGAGGTAAAAATAGCCAACTCGGTTAAGAAGGGGGATAAAACATTTTATAGGTATATCAGGGAGCGTAGAAAGACAAAGGGAGGGATAGTAAGGCTGAATAGAATGGATGGTGGGTGGGCAGAGAGTGACAGTGGAAAAGCAGGGATACTGAACGAATACTTCTGTTCAGTATTCACAAAAGAGGAAGTGGGGGAGGTGCCTAATTCAATTAACAGAATCACTCTGGAGAGGTGGGTCGATCCCAGTCCTTTCACAGAAGAAAGGGTTCTGAAAGAACTCCTAAAACTGAAGGTGGACAAAGCAATGGGGCCAGATAGAATTCACCCCAGAATTCTAAAAGAATTAAACAGAGAACTAGTGACACCACTGACTACCCTTTTAACAAATCATGGGAGGATGGTGGCACCTGAGGACTGGAAGAAGGCTGATGTGATTCCCCTTCACAAAAGTGGGAGCAAGACGGAAGCAGGAAACTACAGACCTGTCAGTTTGACCTCTGTGGTAGGGAAAGTGATGGAATCACTTCTGAAGGAAAGAATTGTTGAGTACCTAGAGGACAGTGGGGCACAGGACCCAAGGCAGCATGGGTTCACAGTGGGAAGGTCATGTCAGACGAATCTAATTTATTTCTTTGACTGGGTGACCAAAGTAGTAGACCAGGGAGGGGCTGTGGACATGGCCTACCTAGACTTTAGCAAGGCATCTGACACAGTCCCACACAAAAGATTAGTAGTCAAATTAACCAGCCTTGGAGTGGGTCCTAGGGTGGTAGCCTGGATAAAACACTGGCCAAACAACAGGACACAGAAGGTAATTGTAAATGGACTCCACTCTGAAGAAAGAGGGGTTACTAGTGGGGTTCCGCAGGGTTCAGTACTGGGTCCAGTCCTTTTTAATGTCTTTATAAGTGACATTGCAGAGGGACTGGAAGGAAAAGTATGCCTTTTTGCAGATGACACAAAGATCTGCAACTGGCTTGATACACAAGGAGGCATGGAAAGGATGAGAAGGGACTTGGCAACGTTGGAGGAAAGGTCGGAAGTATGGCAGCTTGGATTCAATGCAAAGAAGTGCAAAGTAGTGCACCTGGGAAACAAAAACCCAGGGGAAGATTACACAATGGGGGGAAGGTAGTAACAACAACAAAAATGGAAAGGGACCTAGGAGTAATCATATCAGATGACCTTAAGGTTGGCAAGCAATGTGAGAAGGCAGTAGGGAGGGCTGGGGGGATACTGGGATGTATAGGGAAAGGCATCACCAGCAGAAAACAGGAAGTTGTTATCCCCTTATACAGACAGTTAGTGAGACCCCATCTGGAGTACTGTGTCCAGTTCTGGAGACCCCATCTCCGCAAGGACATAGACAGGATGGAGGCAGTTCAAAGGAGGGCAACTAAAATGATGCAGGGTCTGCAAGAGAAGCCATACGAGGAGAGGCTAAAGGAGCTTAATATGTATATCCTTGAAGAAAGGAGGAAGAGGGGGGACATGATAGAAATGTTTAAGTACCTCAGTGGAATCAACAAAGTCCAAGAGGTTAGCATCTTTCAGAAAAAGAGATGTGCAAGAACAAGGGGACACAATTTGAAGATAGAGGGGGGACGGCTCAGGGGCAATGTGAAGAAGTATTTTTTCACAGAGAGGATGGTGGACACATGGAACAGCCTTCCTGAGGAGGTTGTGGGGTCTAAAACTGTGGGAGAATTCAAGAATGTGTGGGACAGACATAAGGCAATTTTTGTGGGGGGTAGGAAGAAATAGGCTGTCGGTTAAATAGGATCTGCAGCTTATCCTCTAGGTAGGGAAATGGGCAGCCTAGGTGGGCCAAGCGGTCCTTATCTGCTGTCAAAGTCTATGTTTCTATGTTTCTGAGAGAAATAGGCATGGAAGTCACACAACAAGCAGGAGTAGGCGTACTGCCCAGCACAGTGATGACAAAACTGCTTGTTATCGAGGATGGCCCAATTCAGCTTGTATTAAAAGAAGTTCAGGCAGCTGCGGCTGTGTGGAGAAGGACCAATGATAATTACAGAATTGTATCCCTCCATATCAATGCCTTGCTCAACCCCAGAGATATGAATACAAGTCCGGTGCCTCAAGTCAAGACTGAATCCTTTTAGTTGTCAGCTATGAAATGGATGTAGTGCTTATAGCAGACATATTACTAGCAGAGCGTAATAGCTGGTGGATGAAAGGACAGCAGGTATTGAAAATCTGGAGGCTGGGGTAGGTTATGAGGAAGGCAAGCTTCAAGAGAATCGATTCGAGATTATAGCTATGATACAAATGTAGGGAGCTGAGTCTTGAATCCATGAATTTTAGATAAGGCAGTGGAGAATGGCTGAAAAACAAACAGGTTAGGTGCAGGATCTCAGGCAGGCTGAGATTTAGCAGCTATACTTAAATCAAACAGTTCCTGCATCCAAGCTGAAGCTGGAGGTGGAATAACAAGGTTTTTCAATGCAGAAAAGGTATGGAACAGTCTAATCCTTTATGGAGTGTGGATTTGAAGATCTGTGCAAGATGGATGTGTGTCTGAAGAAGTCTGAGGGGAACCCTGAGGACCGTCTTCAGAATCTGAAGATGTAGAACCAGTAGGAGTTAGTGCTGTGCGAATACCTTTTTTTAAATATTCAGCCAAATAATCGGTATTTGGGGCCCGAACAGCCGAATATTCAGCCGAATATTCATATTTGGCAAACATTTAAACCCCCACCCTCAGATACCACCCAAAACCCCCTCCTCCCCCCCAAGCTCCCCAACCAGTTTTACAATTTAAAAAAAAATCAGCAATTTTTTTAGAGGCAACTGGCACAACTCCGCCCACCTCCACGGCCGCCGGCCATCTGGTTGCATACATCCATCACTACAGTATTTTAAAAGTTCAAATAGTCCTCCTGTGGGCCCTCTCTCATCCTCTTCGTTTCTTACCCCCCCGTGTGACAGCAGCCCCTGTCTCCCCTGAGGCCTGCCTGCACCTAAAGAAGAGTAAGTAAATGTAAGCAAAGGTAGCTGGTGCAGCCCGCCATTCTCCACGGCCATCTGCCTTCTTGTGAATGAAACCACGCTTGCTTGCTCTTGTATAGATAACAAACTGATTACGTGATGTGATCAGCTCATTCTCTATATAACCCCCATGGAGACCAAGGCACAGATCTGGTTTGAACTCCAGGCAGCCAATCGGGCAATACAGTCTCAGGGCACCACAGATGGAGGACCACTCCCACCAGTACCCCCAATTACCCCAATTGAGAAACTGGTGACAGACACCATCAGTTATGTCCTGTGGGATGGGAGCCTGATGGACTGGACAGCACAAGAGGTGAGCAGCATGCACAGGGGCACACACCACACCACACAGCCACACCACACACATAGCATACTGATGACCTGTGCTCCTTTCTCCACAGTGCAGGACAATGACAGCCCCGGAGAGGGGCCCTCAGGCCACACCACAGGGTCAATGCAGCCCCAGCAGACAGTAAGCAACGGGACAGCCACTCTGCCATGTGCCATAGTACCACCACTAGTGCCAATAGGGATGGCAATATGTTACACCCCAACAGGTTGCACACAGCAGGACACACAAGCATTGCAGGAGCTTGTTGCCCAGCCACCAGTGTCTGCTGAAACCAGACAGGGAGAGGACATGCAGCAGAGCCATGCACCCAAGCCACAGGGGACCACCGGCACAGAGGAAATGGCATCACAGAACACACCTGTCAAGAACAGCCAGACAATGGAGGGCACGGCGGTGGAGAGATGGCACACACCACCAGCAGCAGGAGGCAGCATCAACAGACCAGGGACTCAGGACACCAACACAGCTTACTGCGAGGACTCTGAGATACAGGGCTCCCTCATTCTGTCCCCAGACAATGAACCAGGGACAATTGCGGGGCCACTGGCTGCCAGACGGGCATGTCAGATGCAACCTAGTGGCCTGCTACACACCTACTACCTTGACCTGTGTTTGCTGGAGCTTGACCATCTGCAGGCCACCAGAGAGAACACACAGGCCCTGGAGTGGCTCATAGAGGTGGTGGCAGGTGCCGTACGTGCCCAGGAGAGGCTGGCCAAACATGTCTGTACCGCCGTCCATGCCCAGAGGCTGGCAGATGAGATCACTGCAGGGGTCCATGCCCAGGAAAGGGTGGCTGATGTGCTGGTGGCCATTGCCACACACATCGCTGCTGTTCACCCACAAATGCCAACACCTGTACCCATGGAGTGGGACTGCAAGTGCCACCCAGCCCACAAGCACAGCAGGCCATGTCAGAGCTGCTCTTGCTGTACAGCAAGAGGAGGCACAACCCTCCCGATTGTGCGGCACTCATGTTGCGCCATGCAGCCACTGGCTAATGCCATGCCACAGAGCATGACACACTGCACTGGCATTGGTGCAAATGGACACACCTGTAGTGGCCACAGTGTATAGCCTGGACTGCCATTGTCACACCTTTTTACAACTACACTGTCAGCACACGTGCACACCACACAGCATGCATCCCCCCAGGATGCACAAGCCATGTACATCACGTTGCTGTGTGAACACATGAGACACGGTCACAGCAGCTCTCTCACAGAATGCACCACACACACATGACTGAACTGCTGCAGCATGCAGCACTGGGCACATATGCACCCTCACAGGGGCCACACATTGACATACATGGAACACAGTGGGCAGGTACATGGCTGGTCCGACACACATGACCACATCAGCGCTCAGCATGGCAGTGTCATCATCACATACATAGGTACATGGTCTATCAGCCAAAGGTGCCATGTGCTATACAGTGGCATACAACATAGACCACCATGCATTCTGCCACAGATATACTCCAGGGGTGCCAGTACCCACCACCAGCACCTTGGGGTGCCACAGGTTATGGAGCCTGTGGGGCACATCATGGGGCAGCTGCTCATCAAGAGACACAGGGAGTCTATGGCACACATAGATGTTATGCAGCATGGTACATGCGGTGAACACTCTGCATGCCATGCCCAATGTCAGCATCATCGTGCCACCACTGTGGTCCAGGCAATGGAACCACATCTTCAAGATGCCTATGGTTCATTCCATGATGTTGTTTGCTCTTGTGTGGGCTTGATCGTAGGCCTCCTCTGCAGGGTGCTGTGGTGCCAGGTAAGGCAACAGGAGGTAGGTTCGCAGTGGATAGCTGCACTCCCCTGTGGAGGTGACAGTAACATGTATCAGTACAGTGCAAAAACTTTTATTACAGCTCTCGGGCTTTTAGTTTACCTGTTTTAATTGTTCTTTGAAAAATACTTTAAAAAGAAAACAAGGTTACAAAATGTGTTTCTAGGGCCATGCAATGTATGTTATGGCTGTTCTTAGAGTATAGAGATGACAATTATGAGGCAGTGCACTTTTTCTTTCTTTCTGGTGCAGTGAGGCCAAGGAGTCAATCCAGTAATTGTAGTAGTCGGGGGTAAAGGTTTGTTGGATTTTCATTTATATAATGTGTTAAAGTAAGTATTAGAAATGAGAAAAATAGTTTAACAGTTTAGTAGTTGATGTAGTTGTGCTAGGATTGTTGTAACTACGAAAGGTTATAATGAAACCTGTCTGACTGTCTGCATACATTACTAAGAATTGAGCTTGAGCTCTAACTATATTAATTTGGGCCCCAGAGCGATACCCTCGATATTCTTAATTGTTAAACATATTTTTGTTTCTGTATTTATCTACTACAGGTTTCTCTTCGGTGACCCTTATCCATGTTTGGATCAAACCCCCCCCTGTCTGGAGGGCCTGGTAACAGTACCAGTTCAAAACAGCACACCAGGAAGAGTGCTGTAAGAAAAGTATCGTGTAACGAGTGAAAGGGTTTAGAGCGACAGGGGTGTAATAGCGGTAGGGAAATACCACTACCCCTGTCACTCTACTGACTGCCTGTAGAATGATTAAAAAGTCGTGTACGGGGGGGGGGGGCTGGTTAAGCCACTCCTGTGGTGGATAAGGTGGAGCAAGAGACCTGGGACTGTGGTTTAGTTCCTGCCAGGTTTTTCTCCTGCTACCAATGTTTTTTTTTTCTTAAAAAAAGTAATTTTCCCCCTCCTGATTTTCTCCCCATCCCCTAAAACCATGACCCCCCCAGAGTTGATTATTTTAAGTCCAGGGAGTGTAGGGGATGAAGCTTCCCATGCTGGTGGGTGCGGGGGGGGGGCAGAGGCCCCCGCAACAAAAGAAGAAGTCCCTTTGTTTGCAATGCGGCTATGCTGTTGTGGTTGGGTCGCTGTTGTACCCAACCTTGTTTGTGAGTGCTGCTGTTTTCCTTGTGGCATATATTGCTGCACAGTTTTTGTTTGCAGCAACATGAACCCGTGCCCTTGTCATCATAAGGTTGGGTGGCCCATGTGAGTTTGAAATACTGCCCATGCTGGTCATAGGTAGAGGATGAGGCTGCACTCTGGGCCCATACTACTAAGGTTCATAATAAGGTCTTAGGAGCTGAGAAAGTGGTTAGCCCATTAACACTCCTATTCATCATCTGTAATAAGTCAGTTTATTTCAGTCCAAAATATGAGTCTAGCCTACTTTTGAATTGCTTTTTGTCATTATTAATTATAATTTCCAGTGAGAGTTTATTCCATGAGTTAACTATTCTTTGTGTATAGAATGCTTTTCTTTTATTAGTGTTAACTTTTCTTGGTCTTAATTGTAAGGGGTGATCACTAGTGCCTTTCTGGTCATTTTTAAATTCCAACCTCAGTTCACTGAACAAGTAATCATCTTGTATGATATTGCAGCAGAGGAATAAGTCCCCATGTATTTTTCTAGTCTCTAGTGACATTAGGTTTAGTTTCCTTAATCGTTCTTAATAGGGTAATGTTTCTGTTATGTATCATTTTGTAGCCTGTCTCTGGACTCTCTCAATCCTGTCAATAGCCCCCATGGTGATCAGACTCCATATAGCACTCCCATAGTCTAGTATTACTCTAACATGTGTCCTATATAAAGGCATTCTCACTTCTACTCTTCAGGTTTCTTTTTATTGTCCATCTTAACATTTTTGCTTTAGTGATCTGAACCTCACAATGAGATGGACACGACAGGTTTTGATTTGTTGTTATTCACAAACCTTTTTCTTCCAGAGATTCTCTAAGAGGGGATCCATCCAGGAAATACGTTTCCTTTAGGTGCTGGTTACCTAGGTGCATGACACAACACTTTTCCCTGCTACAGCTCATTCCCCATAACTTTGCCCATGTTAGGATATTATTTAGGTTATTTTGCAATGGTCTTCTATCTTCATCTGTGCTAACCACACTAGCAAGTTTAGTATCATCTGCATATTCACTAAGCCAACTAGTTACATGCCCCCCATATTTGCTATGAATATCTGAAACAGCAGTGGTCCAAGGACAGAGCCCTGCGGCACTCCACTAGTCACCTCTCTACAGCCTAAGCAATATCCCTTAATGCACACTCTCTGGGTCCTACCACTCAACTAACTCTGCATCCATCATATAATTCTATTATCTAATTTTAAGTTTATTAATTTCTGGACTATTGCCCCTATGGAACCGTGTCAAAGGCCTTTGAAAAATCAAGATAAATGCAATCCACTGCTGAACCTCTATCCGATGCTGCTGCTATATTTTCGTAGAAACATAGTAGGTTAGTAGCATACGATCTTTTTGAGTTAACCCACGCTGCTCTGCATCCCAAGTACCATGTTTCTTCTGGTGTTCACCAATCACATGTTTTATTATGGATTCCAGGATCTTGCTGGGCACTAACATAGGATTGATAGGCCTATCATTTGTACAGTTTGCTCTACTTTCCTTTTGCGCACAGGTATCACAGTAGCAGGCAACCAATTCTATGGGACTTTGTTATTTAGTAATGATGATACAAATCACTTTTTTAAAGGTTTAGATATATGCAGTGCAAGGAGTTTTAAAAATCTGGGAGATATATTATCTGGCCCTGCTGAATGTGTATTTTTAAGTCTAGTAATTTTGTTTGTGATATCCTCTTCATTTATTTCTATTGTAATTGTATTATTGATTTGTATATTTCCAATGAATTGTCTCCCTTTAGAAAACACAGATGGGAAATATTTATTAAATATTTCAGCCATTTCATTAGGATTGTCAATTACTTGACTTTCCGATGTTACTGAACATAAGCCACTGTTGGAGTTTCTAAGTGAGTTCATATATTCATAAAATTCCTTCATATTATTATTTTTTTTTTTTTGCCAGGCCAATTTTCAGTTTTTTTTCTTAATGTTATATTTACATTTCTTTACAGTTTCCTTATATCTTAAAGAGCAACTGACGCTAAAAGTGCTACATTGCAGAATCCGAATAAGCATACCCCCAGAAAATCTCATACCAACAACTAGATTTCTTCATTACTTCATTTTAAAGTTATTAGCTATTTTGTAACCCTGATTTTACTACATGCTCAAAACAGCCTGTTTCAGTGAAGAGCTGCTGCTGATGTCATCTAGGGGACTCACAGTCTAGTACTCCCTCTCAGTAAGCTTATACAACCTGTTTCACCAAAGTTTTAAACATCATGTGAATGGCAGCACCATGCACAAAACATTACTATGAAAACGGTATGTGTTTCAGGTTTTGTAGCAACATTGATAAAATTGTATTGTTTCATGCTTTTTTGCTATGGTCCATTTCTCCAGGGTTGCTGGATGCTGAGTCAGCATGCCTCCAGGCTGCTGAAGCCATTTGGAGTGCTACTCTACTGTGCCTGTTAGGAATTTGTGTTGCTGCTAGTATTGTAATATTGGTAACTTCACTGCTCTTTGTCAGTGTCTGCTTTACAATATTTTTTAATGGGGCATTATATTTGTTAATTCCTACTAGGGGTGGAAGTGTTAGCTCTGGTAAAATGATAATTTTAATGCAGATTAGAACATAGATGAGCCTGAATGTAGGTCAGCACAGCCTAATGGAGAAAAAAAAAACATGCTGACTAAATTAGAAACTACTAGTAAGGTTTCAAACCAGCATTACCTCTCTCACCCCCATTTACAACTAGATGGAATAATTGTTTTAAAGTTTCATTCTTAGAAATCACGTCAATTGAATGATAGGTGTGAATGATCTCAGCCTTTCACCACATCAAACGTTTATTCAGTCTGCAACCTCACAACAGTGTGCTATGACCCAGCATCCAGCAACTTGGAAAAAAAGACCACAACAAAAAGGCACCCAAACAAAATATTGTCAGCTTTGTTACAAAATCTGAAACACACAGAATCTTTAAAGCAATGTTTACTGACTGGTGCTGCCTGTTTTACTCATGAAAACCATTGCACATAATCTTTACAACTTTGGAGAAACAAGTCCTATAAGCTTGCTGACAGGGAATACTAGACTGTAAGTCCCCTAGATGACATCACCAGCAGCTCTTCACTGAAACAGGCTCTTTTGAACAGGTAGTGAAATCAGGGTTACAAAATTGCTCATAACTTTAAAATGAAGTAACTAAGAAATCTAGTTGTTGGTATGAGATTTACTAGGGGTATGCTTATTCGGATTCTGCAATATAGCACTTTTGGCCAGATGTTGTCAGTTGCTTTTTAACTAGTTTGTTTCTGTTTTATCATTCGTGTATGAGTTTGTTTCTTCCTAAGTAATTTCTTTAAACTATTTCTCAGCCATTTTGGTTTGATACCTCTGTTATTTATTTTTTTCTTCTTTATATGTACACACTGGAAGAGAGAAGGGACCGGGGGGACATGATAGAGGTCTTCAGGTACATGAAGAGGGTAAATGGGGGAGGAACAGTCAGGGTGCTTCGAAGGAAGGAGGAAGGGGCCACTAGAGGGCATGGGCAGAAGCTGGAGGGGGGAAGATTCAGGGGAGAAAGGAGGAGGTGCTACTCACTGAGAGGGTGGTGGAGCCATGAATGCACTACCTAGGGGCTGGTGGAGGTAGAGACAGTGGAGGGGTTCAAGAGGGGGTGGGACAGGTACAGGGGAAGGGTTCTGGAAGCAAAATCCAATGCAGCAAGAATATCCGGAACTGGGAAGGGAGAAGCCAGAGAAGGCGAGGGGGACAGCAAGGTCAGCACCCAGGGTGGGGGCTGACCAAACGAGCAGACACGAAAGACCGTTAGGCCTATTCTGCTGGCATTTTAGTATGTTAGTATGTTAGTATATGTTCATCACATATTGTAAATACTTGATTTTTGATTATTTCCCACATTTCACTGGTAGTTTCATTGCTGAGTAAGGTGTCCCATTGTACCTTATTTAAATCCTCTTGAATTTGAAATTGATGTGCAGTGTTGTCATTTTAAACCTCCCCACAGCCCTTATTTATCGGGTTGCATTCATGAAAGGAAAGAAGATGCTGTTATGATCATTACCTCTGAGGGGTGTGTCAATTTCACAGTCTATGACGTTTATTTCATTGGTGCTTAATACCATATCTGATGTGTTTGCTCCCCGAGTAGGAAAATTTATGCGTTACTTCAGTCCAAGTTGTTCAGTCATTCTTAAGAATTCTTTACTATGGTACTTGGTGGCCTTCATTGTGTCCCAGTTGATGTCATTGAAATTCAGGTCTCCCAGAAACATCTCTCCCCCTAATTCACAAGCTTTTTCAAGCTCCACGCTTATTGCCTTAAACGTCTCATTGCTTGCATTTGGTGGCCTGTAGCATATACCCATTATGATGTGGTTTCCATTCATATTTATGATTTGTATCCATAAGGTCTCAGTATCCCCCCCCCCACCAGTTTTACTTTTTCAGAGCTATTTATGGTCCATTTCATTTCTAATATATACTGCCACACCTCTGCCCTTTTTTCCAACCCTCATCTTCCTGTGGGTCATCAATGTGTGCCCCTATTTGGGAACTTGCTGAGAACATCAAGTGTTCCTAGCTGGGAATGTGTAGCCCCATACCACCAGGGGGTACTGCACCATCCATTTGCTTACAGTCCCACTTGGTTACCTAAGGGTTAATTCTGGCCAAAACACACTCCTGCCATGTGACAGCGTAGCTAGTATTAAGAGAGGAACCAGGAACCATTTTATGGGAAGGAGTCCAAAGTGAAAACAAGTGAAGCTGAAGTTTGACTGGCAGGGGGGACCTTCCTCTAGGGGCTTCTGTGTAGGACTTTGCAAGGCTCAGGCCAGTTTACAATGGGGATTAGCAATGGAAGTGTGTATCCCGGTCTGCTGGGGGATCCTGGAGATGGGTTGAAGGACCACCCTCTCATCAGTGCCAAATGGATCACAAAGTATTTGGCTGAAAGGACCTAACTTAGATGTATGGTAGTAAGTGTGGATTTATGGCAGCCAGTGGCATACTGGTTCATCTAGGGGTTGTCCTTCACTGATTTATGGTGTGCTAACATAAACGGGTGCTAGAGGGGATCATCTGATGGGGTCCCTAGCCTGATTTGTATGCAGTGTCCATCTGTCTGACTCCCAACTTGGGATCCCAAACACAGCAGTCCCAGGAAATGGGGCTCTATATGATAGAATGTGTTTAAACTGAAGAGTGGGACCTTTGCCTAGGGTCCCCAAAACTGATGTTGTGTTTGTGGGTAGAGTTTAAATGTAAATAGTCTGTGTGGGGTTAAGATTTTGTTTGAGAATAAATTCTGCAATACTTGAATTTGATTTCTTCATTGAGGACATTGAACTTTCTTTATATTCTTTGATGCATCTGGTATGTGGTACCAAGTATTGCACCTGCTCAAGTTTCTAAATGTTTGAGACTTGAACACACAATCAACCTCCCAATTGTATAGGGACACACCAGAGAGAAACAGGCTACAAAGAGAGTCCAGGAGATGGTTCCTTAGATATGGAAATCTGTAGGAGAAATCAGCTTGGCCAATGGACTTTGAGCACATAGGAGCTGAAAAGGAGTGAGGTTCTTGTTACATAAATCATATACAGACTGGATAGCAGAGTAGATTCCCAGACCAGAATTTGAAAAGCAGTAGAAGAAGGAGGAGGAGGATAAATCTATGTGTTATGAGTCTTTCCCAAGCTCAGAACACAGAAATTACAATTGCAGTGCAACACCAATTATCCGAGTGCAACAACGATTTTCTGAACTGCAGATATCTGAAACTCTGAATTACTCAAAATCAATGCTTGTCCCACAGTTAACACCACTATTCAGCTGTTAGGTCCTGCAGCTGAAAGCTGTTAGCACAATCACACTATAAAATGTGGTTCTAAACAATGATAAAGTCAACAACTCTGCCTCTGTTCCCCCGACTCATCATAGTGAAAGAAAGTGCTCCAATCTCAAAATACCACAAAACCTCTGAATCTTAGGCTACACTGAAAAGGGTGAGTATGTCTTTGAGGTTACCTGGTGCTTTTCAATCAGTAGCATAGCCATTTCTGACATCTGCAATGCTAGAAACAAACTCATGGAGTTTGCTGCAACCATGGATTGTTGCAAGGGTCCAGATTGGGTCTTACTGGAAGCTGAAACTGAGAAAACATTAGCCAGCTGGTGTGAGAAAAAGTGTACCTGAATTTAAAAAGAACAAAGAGCACTTCACTACCAGGACATTAAAACTAAAACTTCTTATGTCTGAAAGTCACTTATGCCTCACTGTTTTAAACATGTGAACATGAATTCTCTGCCAGCGATGTATAGAGCAAAAAGGAATCCCTGGATGCCAGTCACATTTTTCAAAAACTGTTCATTAAATGATTTCATCCCAGCTGTCAGACCTCCTCTCTCGGACACAGCCTTCTTCTATGAGCAGATTTCCGATGGTGCCCTGTAAAAAATCAAGGTTCAAGGTTTTTTGTTATGGCCAGCCATAGGTTAAAGACCAAAAAGTTATTCACACAAAATTACATTGAAACATTTCAGTCATTGAAAATGTAAGTACATCAATGCAATCCATATTTTATCAATAATTAAAAAAAATACAACACTTTTCCATATACAGAAAATGGAAACATATTTTTCACCTTAAGAATCTAATTAAAATATCTCTCTGACCATACAGTGAATGAATGATACAAGTACATCAAGTGTGACATTTTTAACATCAGTTAGCAAAGAAACCAATTTAGTGCTAGCATCAATATTCAGTTTCCATACATCAAGTGGTTCAAGCCATGTCATTCTAGGCACAGCATTTTTTGGATATTACAGAACATAATGCAAGACTGATGGCTCGATGATACTGCATTTTGGGGATATTCCAGAACATAATGTAAGATTGATGGCTCCACACCACTATTACAAAGAAATGCATATTGTTTGGCAACTGTAGCAAGGTGGACCTATCCTCTGGTCTCATTATCTCAACTAATACAGGTACTGTAATAGAGCAATGCAAACTTTCAACTACCATGGACTGATTCCGGATTGTTCCCTGACATTCTCAGACCACACAGACCATTTAGTAAGAACAGTTAATGCGAGAATCAGATTCCTTTATCAAAATAGGAGCAATCTCCTACCCAAGGTAAAAAAAACTCCTTGTTCAAAGATTTATTATAAGTATCATTGACTATGGCGTGGAGGTCTATGGGCCTGCTAATGATGGAGTGCTAAACCAGATAAGAGGACTACTTCACAAAGCCTGTTGCTTTGCACTTGACGCTCGACTAGATATGCATACTTGCAATCTATATTCCAGACTTAATCTGCTAAACCTCAACCAGAGGCTTCTCTACCACACCCTTGTATTGGGCTACAAGGCACTGCATGGCCTACTCTCTTCAGGCTTGCAGTCCCTTTTCACTTTCATAGATAACAGGCATGCCACTAGAGGCATGGTGAGCCACATGCTGTTGCTCCCCTGGAGGAGAACCTTAATGGGCCAAAACTCCTTCTCTTACCAGTTTGCAAGCACTGGAATGATCATACTAGTGTCATCAGGGACTGCTACTCCATTTCTCTATTTAAATCCTGGCTGCATAGCTCACTCTCCATAGATGGCACTTGTAAGTGCTTTGTTATATGAACTGCCTTTTAACCCAACAATGTAAACTTTGTTTATTGTGCCCCTTATTCAGGTTTCCATGTTATTATGCAAGTGATTAGCACTACATTGTTATCTGACTATTTAAACATTGTTTACTGCTCATTTGTTGCTTGACTGTGTGATATAATGCAACTCTGTATTGTGACTGCTGTTGCTGGAATAGCACGTCCAATGTACTTGATGGCTATGCAATGTATATTGTGTACAGTACATCTCTAGATCTACCACCAACATTTTGGGGGCACAAAAAACAAATAAATTCTTCAGGGTGTCTTGGCTATGTCTAAGATAAAAATCAGGTAATTCTATTTTTTTTTGTTGACTCTGTTTCTGCACCCCTACTTGAGGAACTCTCTCCGGCAGCCACCTAACCTGCTCTCTACCTCCTGCTGTGACAGCCTCAGCTACTCCCCTCACTCCAACCAGCTACACCCCCCGATCTAAACCCCCCACAGGAAAGGGAAGGGTGCCCTATCTTCCCAGGTGCTCTATCTACAGTATAGAGTGCCAGTTGGAGTGTCGGCCACAGGGAGAGAGTGAGGTGCCCAGCACTGGGAGTGTGGTACAGGTGGTGGTGCCATCGCCTATCCTCCAGAGGTTTTTTTGTTTGTTTGTTTACCTCCCTCGGCCCACCCCCCAGAGTCTGGTCATGCAATGGCATCTCGAGATGTCTGCCACAACTCTGCCTCTCTGATTTATGCCCAGATGTGCGCACGTCCCTCCGGCTTCCACCGGGGGCTGCTGTTGCAATGGGCTATCCATGGATCCCTCCCCAGAGAAAGGAAAGCAGTCTATGGATGCTCAATCTTCCCTCTCCCCTGCCGACCCCCGATGACCCGGGCTTGTTCCTGAACCCGGGTCGCCAGCGTAGCATGAGGTGGCGTCCAGCGCCTCAACCCTCAGCGCCACCGGGCCGGCCAGGTAATTCTATTTAATTTTTAAATGTTACAACCAGATTAAAATTGATGTAAGGAAAATCAAAATAGCAGCCTACACTTGCATCAAAAATCATCAATTTCTTCTTAATAATCCAGGCATACTTCTGATGCTATGAACTATACAGTATGGCTAAAACAGGAAAAGGTTTTTCAACATATGTGTTCTGCATTAATTCATATTTTATAATATCATTTTAAAAAACTTGGGAAATACAAAAACATTATTCACCTTTTTGTACTGTTCTGACCAATGTAAATCAGCATATAGCTAGTTTTTAGTGAAAATAATACAGAGTTTTTAATGCTCTGTGGCCTAATGTAGACAAAATCAGATTGTGTTATGTTTCTATCCATGGCACTCCAATCATTATCTCATGGGTCTTAGCACACCTGATAGGTTCTTGATGCACATGTTACCCAGTAACAAATTTTATGGATACACCCAGGTCCCAGGAGTCCCTGCTCTCCAGTTCTCCTAGTGCATCTGAGAGGCTAACAGCACTCCAGAGTCCCTTCGTGCATCTTCAACACCTATTTTAAATCCTGTATCAAGGTAAGCCACAAATCATTTGTACCACAGAGGAAATTATTGTTTATCTGGCTTTACGTTACTCATTTGTTTGAATGTCAAGTTATGGTCAAACGTTTGTTGGGGTTTGATCCAGCTTCAGATCCCCTCCCCCCAAGCAGGATATTTGGCTTAGCCATTGAATATGAAAAAAGCTTTGGAATTCCAGGTTGCTGGCTGTTCTTGTTACTGTTGGTTACTTAAAGTTAATTGTTTGATTTGTTGTGTTGTTGGATCAGTGTTCCATGAATGGGAAATGGAGGCCCGACGGGGCCTAAATGGATGTTGGGTTGCTCCTAAGCTGCCTGAAAACTGATGCATGGCACTCAAGTTTTTAAAATTTGTGCACCAGTCTCCCTGCAGTGTGGACAAGTCTCACCCTTCCTCCTCCCAAGCGGTGTTGACGTGGCTGCTCCGAGGCCCCCATTACATTAGCAGAGAGCCATCCTCTCATTAGAGCACTGGCTTTATGCTCCCCTTTCGGGGGGGAACATTTTATGGGCCTCCCTACTCCTCCTGTCTCAATCGGCCCCTAACTAGTGACCGATCAAGCAGTCAACTGGTTCACTCCCTGCTCCCTCTCTGCCACCGGGATCACAGTCACAGTGGCTTCTCACTGGCTCCAGTTGGCTCCTTCCATAGCAGCCAACTGGGAAAGTCAAGGGTTGTGCGTTAGCAGTCTCTGCTTAGCGGCGACCAGCAGCACATATACTGTACCGACCTCTTCAGAGTTTGTTCTTTCTTGGAGCAATCCCTGACCCCAGTGGAGAGCCAGAAATTAGCTTAGTGCACAGTAGTAATTTAATAAATTTGGCTGGCCTACCATTTCCTTCGGAACCCACCAGAGCACTCTCTCCTCCTGCTCGATCCTAGGCCTGACTCAGGCTACAAGCAGTGCCACCAGTCACCACATGGCATACCACACCTTCTCAGTAGGCCTCTCTGCTCTGGGAGTGATGGCCATCTTGGGCAATGCTACGATCGGCTGTGGTCAGGAGCCATCTTGTGAGTGGCCAGGTGGCACCCCTCAGGCAGGACTTGGCCACCATTTTATGCTCGGCCACGCATGCGCAGCACAGAGCTGCCATCTTAATGATGGTAATAGAGTGGAGCAACAGACCAATTTGGAGAAGAGCTCGATTAGTACTGCAGCCAACTGAATAGCCCTGATGACCACCAGCTTCTCCCAGACTCAGCCAGCCTATCTCTCTGAGGGCCCAGATAGCGACAGAGGGATGGCAAGGTACCTCCCATAGCTGTCTAGCCATTCAATTATTATGACCCCAGTCTAGAATGGGGCCACTTTCAGACCATCTGTTCCTGTGTTGCTTTTCTGGGAGCTTCAGTTAAAGTGTGTTCCATTGATAAGTGTGGGCACCTCACCTTCTCTGCCTCCAACATCTTACTTACAAGGGGGGGGCAGAGCTCCATGATTTTTCATTACATGGCAGTGCAGAGGGCCTGTTCAGGGTCCATCAGGCAAAATACTCATCCTCTCCATATCTTGCTCCTCTCCCTGTCTTCTGTTCTCAGATGGTCAAGGCGAAGAAGTGCAGTACTTGCAGCACTACGCTGATGCCCCGTGATTCCAGACCTCAATGTCCAGCCTGCCTATACAAGGAGGAAGAGGAGTCCTCATTGGAGCAGTCCCCTTCCCTTGATCATGACCTGCCAGGCACAAGTGGGGCACCATGGCCGAGAGACCCATCTGCTCTGGTACTTCAGACCCAACAGGCAGCTGTGGCTAAGATGGAGATCCAGCAGTTATTCATGTTAAAGTTGATGGCAAAATTAGAACCCCTCACCAGGAACAAGCCCATGGGCCCCAGCGGACAACCCCTGAGAGACTCACCTCCCACAACCAGAACCCAGTCACCCTCAGACAGGAGGGGGGTGGGACCAGGTCCTGAGAACCCCGCTGACCCACAGGCGGCACAGAGTGCCCAAATAATAATAACACTGTGGATGAGGACTCCCCCACAGAATCAGATGAGGAGGAAGAGGAGCACATGGAAATGGGTGCTCCCTCCCTTACATGCAAACTATGTCCATTCAACCTGGTGCCCGGAATCGTCAAAGCAATCAAGACCACAATGGGATTCAAGGTTCCTCCCCCTCCACCTGAATCAAAACTGAACCCTATGATCCTGCAAAAACAATCTGCTAAGGACCCCTTCCCCATATGTCCAGCCATTGAGGATGTTTTCAGTAAAGAGTAGGAATCACAGGAACCATGTAGACTTTTCAAAAAGAGAAACTTGAACCATTTGTATCCTGTCCAGGAGCATAAGGCTAAACTATAGTGCACTGCGCCTACTATCAACCCCCAGATTGCAGCGCTGAGCAAGAAAACAGTGCTGCCCTGTGGCATGATCACTCTAAAAGATCCTGTGGACAAGAAACTGGAGGACATGCTCAAAAAGATTTTGGAGATGTCAGAGCTAGCAGCCTGAGCAGCTACCACTGCAATATCCGTAGCCAGATCCCAAATCTGTTGGCTCAAGGAACTTAAGGACAGTGTCGCCCTTGATGCTAGGGGCAAAGAGCTTCTAGACTGCACCCTAGATACAGCTAAATATATGGGGGATATGGCAGTTGATGCACTAAAGTTAAATTCTTGGGCATTGGCTCTCATGAATAGAGCTAGGAGGGGCCTGTGGCATAAGATCTGGGAGGCAGATTCATAATCCAAATGCCTCCTGGTCAACCTACCCCTGAAGGGCAAGCATGTCTTCAGGGAGGGCCTTCAGGAATCCCTGAAGCAGAAGGAAGAAGTCAAAGACCTAACAAGTGACAAATACAGGATGATGTCCCTCCCATCAGGGCATCGCAGATTTTGGAACAACAATCTCCAGGCCCATAGGCAAAGGGGCCAATTCTGGCAGTAATTCCTCCCGCGGAAGAGGCTATGGTCACCAACGTTCTTCCTACAACCAAAACTCAGCCTCATTCAGGGGGAAGTTCCCCAGACTGAAGTTCAGGGGCAGGGGCAGAGGAGGAAACTCAGGTCAACAATGACTCAGATGACTGTCGAACACAGTTCTCAGACTCAACAACATTAAGGCAAATGGCACCCCTGACAACTCCACCAGTAGGAAAATGACTAGCCCTTTTCCAGACACAATGGTACCACACTACATCAGACTGGTGGGTTCAAGATGTGATCACCCAGGGGTACACCATCGAACTGTCAAAAATACCCATGTGGGACAGAGTAATCCTGTCTCCCATCTCACAAAGGCGGTCATCTACACATCAAATTCAAGATATCCTCAGAGAGCTAACGCAAAACAAAGCTATCCAAGTGGTACCAGAGAAGGAACTGGGTCAGGGGATATACTCTATTTTCTTCCTTGTCCCAAGAAAAATGGAGACCTGAGGCCCATCCTGGACCTCAAATTCCTAAACAGGCATGTGACAATACGTTTTTTCAAAATGGAAACTCTCAGATCCACACTCAGAAGACTCTACAGAGACAATTATTTGACTTCAATTGACCTCAAGGATGCCTACCTCCACATTCCCATAAGGTAATCCCAAAAAAAGTACCTCAGATTTCAAATCCTTTGCCAACACTTCCAATACCAGGCCTTACCCTTTGGGCTGGCGTCTGCTCCAAGAGTCTTTAAAAAAATTTCAGTCTTATTGGTGCCACATCTCAGGAAGAAGGGAATAGACATGATCCCTTATCTGGATGACTGGTTGATTTGGGCTCGGAGCAAGTCACAACTCCAGACAGACACAGAGTTAGTGGTGAATTCTCTGCAGTCTCATGGCTGGGTGGTCAGCTTTGCCAAAAGCTCCCTGACTCCGACACAAACCATCAAACACATGGAAGCAGACATATGTACAACCCAGGGAAAGGCAAGGCCATCCCTTGCCAGAGTGAACAATTTAATCAAGATCACCAGAGACCTGAGAAAGGCATCCTCTCCTACCATAGGGCAGGTGGCAATGGTGCTAGGATGCATGGCATCATGCATCAACCTGGTGCCTTGGACCAGATGGAACATGCATCCTCTTCAGAGCTGCCTGTTGAAACATGCAGTACCAATAGAAGACAATCTGTCCACCAGGATCCAACTGACCCAACACGTCAGAACATCGCAACATGGTGGAGAGTGAGACAGAACTTAAGCAAGGGAGTCAATCTCGAACAAACCTATGAGATAATCATGGAAACAGATGCAAGTCTGACAGGCTGGGAGGCATGTCTAGGCCAGTCCTCAGCTCAGGGGAAATGGACAAAAACAGAGGCCGGACTCTCCATAAATATCTTGGAAATGAGAGCGGTGTACCATGCACTCACCACCGGTGTCTGCATGGACCAGCACAGCGTCTCGCCGCTTTCAGGCAAAATCTGTCACTATGATGGACTTTGCAGTAGTGGTGTTGACCTCCTGTTAGCACACCCACTACTGGCCTTTCAGACACAAATCACTAGGAGGTCACTCCTGGTACGGTCTGACAACAGAGTAACCATTGCGTACATCACAAAACAAGGCGGTACCAGGAGCTTGGCAATGCAGAGGGAGATGAGCTGAGTAATGCAATGGACACAACTCCACCTCACCCATATCCATGCAGTACACCTATCAGAAAAACTGAACGTGCATGCATATTGGCTCAGCAGACAGAGGGCACATCCAGGAGAATGGCAACTGCATCCCAACATCTTCAAATCCATAAACAAAAGGTGGGGACCAGTGACCATGGACTTGATGGCATCCGGGGCCAGTGCTCAAGTAAAGCCCTACTTCTCCCGGTACAGGGAGCCACAAGCAGCAGGAGGAGTCAGTGCCCTCTCCCAAGAATGGACACTAGACTGGTCATACATAATCCCTCCAATTCCCCTGATCTCACAAGTTGTCACAAAAGTACAACACTCAAGGAGGATCATCATCCTCATCGCTCCCTACTGGCCAAAGAGAGCCTGGTTTACAACAGCAATGGCTCTGGATGTCTGGCACCTACCCCAAAGACACAACATCCTCTTACAGGGCCCGATATTACACCCAGAGCCAAGGACACTCAAGCTGTCTGCCTGGCTCCTGAAAGGCAGAGGCTGCTAGAAGGTGGTTATGACGGGTCTGTAATCAGCACCATTCTACAATCTAGAAAACATTCTACCACCACCACCTATAGTCGAAAGTGGAGGATTTTCTCAACTTGGAGTATAAATAAGGGATTGGACCCAAGAACAGTGGATATGGATACTATACTACTTTATCTCTAACAATGTTTAGACAAAGAACTCTCCCCAGCATCGCTCAGAGTCCAACTGTCAGCCATAGGGGCAGCAGTGGGTCAGATTGGACAAACCCTGCTGAGGTCTCATTCAGATGTGCTGCGTTTCCTCAAGGCAGTGGGAAATATCTGCCCACGTCAATGGATAAGAGTTGCCCCCTTAGGAATTGACTCTCATACTGGACTCTGTTACCAAGCCCCCCCCCGCCCCGAGCCTATTCAGGAAGCACAACTGTAATGGACTGGCCTAAAAACTTGCATCCTAGTAGCGATCTGCTCTGCTGACAGCATAACTGAGCTGGGATCCCTCTCCTGCAAAGAGCCCTTCACAGTGTGCACTGCAGAAGGGGTCTCCATGAGGACTGTCCCAGCATTCACGCCTAAGGTCATCACTAACTTTCACTCGGAACAGACCATAGAATTACCAACACTGTTAGACAACTCGGCCGGGGGGGGGGTCAAAAACACCACACAGCTTGGACATGAGGGGTACCCTAGCTTTGCATGTAAAAAAAAAATGCAACCAATAAGAAACATGTACAGACTATTCATAGTGGCTCAAGGTTAAAAACAAGGGCAAGCAGCATCCAAGACTACAATCGCCAGCTGGCTAAAGAGGACTTTACTGGAAGCATACAAGTCCAAGAACATGAGTCCACCAGAGGGTATAAAGGCACACTCCACAAGGGCTATTTCAACCTCCTGGGCTGAAAGGTCCAATGTTTCCACAGAGGACATATGCCAGGTGGCGACTTGGTCCTCTATCCACACCTTTGCCAAGCATTACAGACTAGAGACTCTATATAGACAGAGAGCATCATCTGGTGAAAGGGTTTTGTTGTCTGCCTCTACCTCAGGTTCCCAAGCCGCTCGCTAGAGCCCACCCTGAGTTATGGGTGTACACTGCTTCTTATTTGACCCATGAGGTAATGATTGGTGTGCCATGGATAGAAACATAACACAATGGGTGTTTACTCACCTGGTAAAGGTGATTGTGTTAGGTTATATCCATGGCACGCCACATCCCACCCTGCTCTTAGAGCAGTTGCCACAGAACCCATCAGGTTTGTCTATTTCTGCCAGTACATAATGCTAACTATGATAAATCTGCAGTCAGATGGCTAATGTCTGAGTTAGAATTGTTCCAATAGGTAATTAAATTAGAATTTGTTGCTTTTATTTGCTTCTGGTTGGATGATTCTCTTCCTCAGTGGGTTATGAGGGATTGTGTGAATAACTATTTTCTTTCAACTTTGAAAATATCAAACTGTAGAGCAGGGACTCCTGGGACCTAGGTGTATCCACAAAATGTGGTCCTATGTCACATGTGCATCTAGAGCCTCTCAGGTGGGCTAAGACCCATGAGATAATGATTGGAGTACCATGGATATAAACTAACACAATCACCTTTACCAGGTGAGTAAACACCCAATAACACCCAATTGCTGTTTTAGTCTTTTCTTATTTTTATATTCTAGCGCTAGTTAAACATCTCTGCAGTTTATTCCAGGTAAAGCTCATCATTAGTCACAACTGACATGCAGTCAGGCAACATGGCTGCAGGGTGTCCTGATGTCAACAGAAGTGGACACATGTGAAAGCCCACTATATATGGTGGTGGAGCCTCACTTAAATCAGGCATGACCTTGCGAGCTCCAGCACTGATGTGCATGATCATGTCACAGTCCTTTTGCTACCAGGTATAAAAGGGCTTAGATAACTAGTGGTGCGTCACAGATGGGCTACCTAATGAAATTAAGACCCAAACTGTTTTGTACATGACTCTGATAAGTGCAAAAAAACACTAACAACCAATCAGTTATAAAAACCAGTTAAAACCTTTGCCAAATCCAACTGATCAAGACCCACTAAAGGAGTAGCCCCCATGTCCAGATACAGTTATGCTATTTTATCTTCCTCTCAAATAGTTATTCTAACTCTAGAGTATAAAACTAAACATTGACTATCCTTTCACCATCAACAGTATACCAGAGAGGTTTAGCTCTGAGACCACTGTGATATTTGCTGCCATCTAGTGTATAAGTAGACACTATTTTCTGAGTCTGGGTGAACTTAATACTTTCAGTGTTTCTGTGATGCACCATTGCCTGCTACACTTGTGGTTTTTTTTTTCCCCTATTCCCTCATCTCACAGTTGATAGTTTTTGACACATCATAGCACCTGACTGTGGCAAAGGTGTCGCAGGCAGCTTCCTTCTCTGATACCATGCTATGTCTTATTAATTTCATGGGAACTAGGAGATCACATGTTCAAAGCCTCCTAGAGCTAAATACTCACTGTGAAGACTTGGGCAAGTCACTTAACATCCTAGTTCTCCAGTCCTCCTAGCTGTGGAAATGGTAGATGCAGGAGCCCAAACAACATGAGATGTTGCATCTCAGCTGAATGATCGTGTGTAAACAATTTGTCAAATAAAAACATTGGGGTGCTGGAGAGCAGTGAGATTCTACACTCCTCCCTGGAAAGTAAGCAGATCACCTCCCAAAAGTGCCTGCCGTCCATATGCCCCATAAGAAAGAGTCCCTGGGTCAATGTTCTATGGCTGTTTCATTTTATTTATTATACTGGATAGCAAGAGGAGCTAAGATAGCCCATTTTCACAAGCAACCAATTGAGGAGAACATTTATGATACAACACATGAATAAGCAATGTACAAGCACAGGTAGGAAGTGCATGATAACAATTAGAAGAAATAAATTAGGTACAGTTACATTGCATTTTGTCCAATATAAGCTGACAGAGGCTAGCACTGAAGGAAAGGATACTCACACCTGAGGTGAGATGGGAAGGCAGGAGGTTGTAGGGACCAACAGCCCTGAAAGACAGGGCTCTTTGTTCTGCAGAAGAATATCTAATGGAGAGCTGGAACGTGAATTTGGATTGCAAGCAGGTTTCCAGCTTGTTGGCAGAGTGGGGGAAGAGTAAGGAAATGCAGGGGGGAACTTTACCTAGGGCAACCTTGTGTAGGAACACCGCCAATCTATGGGCTAGGCAGTCCTCCAGGGAGAGATAGGAAGTGGAATTATACAGCTGGCAGTGGTGGGTTCTGTATGGCAGGCCAGTCAGGAAGTGGCAGATACTGTTCTAAACTCTATACACCTTTGTGAGGGCCTGTAAAATAGCAGCAATGTAGATTAGGGAGCCATTGTCAATAATGGGGAACAACAGGCTAAGTGCAAGTAATTTATTTGTCTCCTAGGTCAAGAACACTTTGACCCTATGAGGAGCTCCAATTCTTTGGTAAACTGTTTTTGTCAGGTGACTTGATGTGGTTGCCAAATGATAATGCACTGTCGAGGAAGACACCTAGATATTTAAACTGTGTGACAAACTCCGCCACAATGTCTTCCCAATCAAGGATGAGAAAAGGGGTTGAGGTTCTTGTGGGACCCTGAAAAGACCATGGGTTTATTTTTTCCATGTTAAAGAGCTGGTGACACGTTCAGGAGAACTTTAATAAAACCTAATATTTAGGCACAATCCAGCTTGTATTTCCCATTAGTGCTGTATTCCTCCTCCCCATTATTATGTTGGCTCACACTTGAGCAGCCAACATCTTGCAGTAGTAGCAGATTTGGAGGCATGGTCACTGTTGGGCGAATGCAGGGCATGTATCAGAAGGTACGTCCCTCATTCCCCAATCGGCCAGCAGCAGGCAGGGAACTCATGCATCCTTAATGAGGCCACCAGATCTAAGAAAAGGTTCACTGCAACGAGAGCAAAGCTCTTATGCAGCCAGACTACAACACACCTTCCTATGTGCAGACACCACCTGTCACAATGCCGACGGGGGAGCCCACTCCCAGTCAGCATAATTACCCCCCCTCCCATGTACAATGTATGCCAAGGGAGTGCCCAATCCCCCTCGGCATCATGCAACCCCCAACAGTTTTCTTTGCCAATGGGGGGCCCAATCCCCGTCGGTGTTTATCTCCCTGTCCCCTTGTATTTTGCCGACTAGGAGCCCACTCCCTGTTGGCATAATGTATCCCCTTTTGTTGCTTGCACAAGGGTGACCAATCCCCAGCTTGTGCCCCTTAATATGTGCCACTGGGGTGCCCAATCCCCGTCGGCTACAGAATCCCCAAAAACACTTAGGTGGCATGCTGGGAGCCCACCCCAGCATGCCACATGCACTGAAAAAAAATCCGCAATGTTTTTTTTTTAAAACCTGTGAAAAGAAACGGTCCCTCACCATCTCCCTGCCCCCTGCCGCAACCCGCACCCACCCTCTGTGCACCCTGCCTCCCTACACCCCTCACCCCATACTTACCTCCGGAGTCTGGCATGACAATCTTGCGTGGACCGGAAACACATCTGCACTCTTCAAAGCCGACCGCGAACTGAAGAAATGCCAGTAAGTTGTATAATGGCATAAATAGGGTTTTTTCAATTTTGGTGCATATCTCAGGCATTTTTTGGAATTTTTGCATCAAATTTTCAACATGAGGTTATTGGGACCCCTCCTCATGAAGTCAGTCATGGCTTTTTTTTTTTTTTTCACTTATTAGTTTCTCTTCTGCTGCTGGCTATCCCTCAGGAGGGCGTCCCCAGCCCCATCCCCCAGCGTCTACCAGCCGGCGCTGACCTGACCCCAGGGCTTACTCCCCCTGGCAGGGTCGGCGGGGGATCCCCAACTCCCCCACTGAAGTCCAGATTTAGTTGGTCAGCGCTGTGGCTAGTCGGGGGTGGAGCCTGTGAGGCGCCCTCAGCCATCCTGCATGACAGCATTCTTTTTCTCCTCCTTGTTTTTCTCCCCAGGAGTTGGGGCCATGCAATGTTGCCAATGGAGGAGAGCACGCATGCTTCCTCATGCGTTTCCTCCAGGCGTCTGGCCCGACTCCTCCCTAGATTGTGGTACAGTGCCCTGTCCTCCAGCCTCCACCAGGGGGCGAGCAAATACCGACCACCAGAAACCCCCCTTCCCAGAGAAGGAGAGAAGTCCTTTGGGCGCTCAATCCTTCTCCTCCCCTGCTGACTCCCGATGGCCCATGCTCATTCTGGAACATGGGTTGCCGGCTTAGCACATGGTAAGGTGCCACCGGGCCGGCCCCGGTCACGGCTTTATTAGGTCCCGAAAGGTAATTTCCTGGTCACTGTGCAGAATCACCTTTTGGACTGAATAACAAAATGACAGTGCCTTTGTTCATGAGGGGGGCTCTCAAAAAGCCTATGTTGCAAATTTGGTGACAAAACTCCCAAAAATGGTTATTTTACAAGCATGCATTATGCTGTTTCCATGTAAGCTCGTAACGTCATGAATTTGTAATATTTTCACTCCAGATTTTCAAAATTGGCATTTTTCCATTCGTCCTGATGAACAGTACAGCTGTCATTTTAGATATCCTGCCCGAAATGTGTTTTTGCACATCCGGCGCAGAATATCGTGGTCGCTGTGCGAAATCAGTTTTTGGGACAGTTTGAGGAAATTATGGTGACACCATACATGAGCAGAGGTCCTAAAATGCCTATGTTGAAAATTTGGTGCCGAACGTCCATAAAATGACTGTGTTACAAGAGTGCATTGTGCAGTTTCCATGCCCCCTTGTAACTTCGCAAATTTGAAATATTTCCATGCCAGATTTTCAACACTGGCATTTTTTTACACCTCCTCATGAACAGTACAGCTGTGATTTTTCACATTCTGCCCAAAATGTGTTTCCACACCTGTGGCGCACAATGGCGTGATCCTGTGGGAAATCAACTTTTGGGACAGATTAACAAAATCACAGCACCACTGTTCATGAGGGGAGGTCCCAAAATGCCTATGTTAAAAATGTGGCTAACAAACTCCCCAAAATAATTGGCTTATGGACGTGTGTTGTGCAGTTTCTATGCTTGCTCATGACTTCACCAATTTTTCATATTTTCACTCCAGTTTCAACGTTGCCATTTTTTATTCCTCCTCATGAACAATGCAGTTGTCATTCTCCACATCCTGCCCAAAATGTGATTTCATCCCTGTGTCGCCAAATGGCATAGCCACTGTGCAAAACCACCTTTCAGCTAACAAACTGATTGTGCCGTTTTTCATGAGGTGGGCTCACAAACAGCCCATTTTGAAAATTTGGAGTGAAAATACCACCTCACGCCTACAGTGTTAGGGTTTCCAACTGTAGCACTCCACCTGGTACAGACTGACAGGTGCCAGGGGTGTGACTTGGGATCATTGGATGTAATGCTTGCGCCATTCCACCCCCACCCCCACCCTGCAGCCACTGACCGGCATCATGGTGTGCCTTGCACTGTTAGGCCACAAAATTCACCCCATTATCCTATACTGCACCCACATCAGCATATTTCCTTATGGAATGGGGTAAGTATAATGCCCAAAGACCCCAAAGCACACCACGACACTTGTCAGTGTCTACAGGGTAGGGTGAGGTACAATGGCATGAGCGTTATAGCTGACGACCCAAAGGCACACCCCAATGCCTGTTGCTCTCTACAGGGTGGGGGTGGGGTTGGCGTCAGTTCAATACTTCACTGCCATTCCTATTATGCATCTTTACCTCTGGCACTACCAATGCCAATGCCAGCGAGACAACATTCGGGCATTGACAAATACTTGTTTATTAATGAGGTCATCTGTACGAAAACAGGATCTTTGCTCCTGAAGAGTTTATCTATTCCTGCTGCTTTCTCCCCACCTGAAGTCACATAGCACTACTTGTGATATCACAGTTACTCCCATGGCAACAGACTGTGATGTCACAACAGAGGATTGTGACTTGAAATAGGGAGTAAGCTATAGAGGCAGATGGCCATTAAAGGAACTCTGAGGAATAAAGATCACATATTCATGCAAATTTCTTTAGTAATAAATAATGGGGAAGAGAAATATACAAAATATGAATGGATTGCAGGCAGAATTGTACCTAATATGTTTTTTAAAGTTTTCTTTGCAGTGTCAGTAGCTCTTTAAGGGCCATCTTATTTTCTAAGCACCAAGGCTGGAAGTGATCGAAGTCCTGTTGTACAATTTTGTTTAGGGTAACCAGGTCCCTGCCAGAGCTGAAGATGACAGAATCATCAGTGTACAGTAGGGTTTCAGTGGACAAACAGGCTTTGGGGAGTGAATTGAGGAAAAGTGAGAAAAGTAGGGGACTGAGGATGGAGCCCTGAGGGACCCCACAACTGATGAGACGAAAGTCCAGGTGGACGTTAACAATTGTGGTGTTGTGCACTCTGCGCAACAGGTAGTTATTGAACCAAAAGGTGGCATCAGAGGAGAAACTGAATGTACAAAGGGCACAGAGCAGCAAATCATGGTTCACAAGGTCAAAGGCCTTGGCGAGGTTCAGGAAAACTGTGGCAACAAATTTCTTGGAGTCTGAAGCATTGATGCATGTAATCAATAAGACTCACAAAGGCAGTCTCAGTCTTGTGCATGGGGCAGAATACATGTTGGGCACTGGTCAGTAAGTCATACTGCTGGATGTAAGTGGTTGCCTGGTCAAAGCCTATGCTCTCAAAAACTTTTAAAAGGGGGTGAGAAGGGAGATGGGGTGATAGCTGGAGGTGAGGTGTTTAGGCCCAGATTTGTGGATGAGAATGATGGCGGCCGCCTTCCACAATCTGGGTAGGTGCCAGTGCATAGTGAGTAGTTAAACTGTGAGAAATGGGGTATGCCAGTTCTTTGCAGGCCAGTTTAACCAGTCAGTAGTCTACTCCATCAGGAGATGGGTTTGGAATTGAAATGTCTAAGATATTTGGTGACCTGCCCCACAGACAGGTATCTGAAGTAAAATGTAGGTCGTGAGGAATCATGTAACGTGATGGGTGAGTCCAGCAAGGGGAGGCACCTTAGGATGAATTTTGATATTTATCTAGTAGTGCTGTGCAGAATTTTCAAATTCCGGCGAAACAAAATTCCACCAAAATTCAGCCAAATTTCACCAGAAATGGAATGATGGGATTCCACAGCAGAAAATAGTTGCAGAATGATTTTCTGTGGAAAAAATTGCTGTTCTGTGGAATACTATTCTGCAGATCACATTAGGTGGAATTCCGCAGAAGAATTCAGGAAATTCCACTGGCAGAATGGTCATTCTGTGCTAATTCTGCCGATGGAATTCCACATGCCGCACAGCACTATTATCTAGGTCACCAAAGAAATTATTAAAGAGGGAGGTAACACCTTTGGGCTCGCAGGTGACTCCATCCTTGCCCTATATGGTCCATGATTGGCTACCGTTAGATCTTCCAATATTATTGTTTATGGTGTTCCATGATTTTTTAGGATTCCCAAGATTGGAGGTCAGGCCAAGTTTACTGTGACTTGCTTTGGCTTTGAGAACAACTGATTTACAGGAGTTACACAATGTTTTGTAATCTTGTAGGTGAGCCAGGTCTTTAGTGTTTTTTGTTTTTTTTTAATTGGAACCATGCCTATTGGGATGGCCACCAGGCTGGGCTCCCATCTGCCTGTTCTACTAAACACATAAGCATTTAGCATAGCTAATATTGTTTCCCTTCTAAGTTCTTCACACTTGGAAAAAAAAAGTTTGGAGCTTGTAGTCTACACCAGTATTTTGTGGAGAGTTTCTTCTGGAGAATCCTCTTTGGGAAAAAAATGAAGTTTTAGTTAGTGAGATCGCCTCATTTAGATGCTATAATGAAGCCTGTCAAATTTTAACTAGTTAGTAAGTAATTAGTCAGCAGTAGACAGAGTGGTTTAGCGTAGGTAGGGTGACATAGTGAGGCAGTATTAGGAGCCAGAAATTTTTGTTTTTAGTCAGGAATCTTCTTGCTTTGTATCCAGAGGTCCAGGGATTTCAGCTGTCTGCTGTAGTAGGATTTCCATCGATTGACTGCAAGGAACCGACTGGAGTTGAATTCCAGTGTGTGGAGTCGACCAGGAGCTGTGTTTCATCTGTTGGCTAAAAGGAGTCAATGGGGAGTGAGTGCCTAGGAGGTATTGATCCAGACCTGTTTGTCAGGAGTGCTTTTGTGGAACATCAACTGAGATGTTGTGTTGAGAGGGTTATAATCGGAGATGTAATGTTTTTGAAAGTGGAGTTTTGTGGTCATACCATCTGACTGTGTTTTTTCCCTCACTGATGGAGAATAGAACTCTGAAGCTGGTTACCGGGGGCCCAGAGGACTTTGAGACCCGGGCCTGAAAGTTTGAGTATTGACAGAAACAGCAGGCAGGAAGACCAGCAATCTGAACAGGAACTTCATATGGCTCTAGCGTCAGACTTAGGGTTCTGGTGGCTGTTGCAGGCTGTTTTGCTTTTCCACTGAGTCTGCTGAAGCCAATCAAACTGTGTGGGCAGATTGTGTTTGCCACACTGAGTGTGTACCCCCCGTCTCCTCCTCTCTGACCCCGAAAATGGTCCATAAGTATATTTAGACCAAAGTGAAGTGGTAGTGAGAGTTCCACTAACTATACTTATCTCTTGCTTGGACTAGCATCTGACTATGGTGTGTACACCATCAAAGAGCTTGAAATTGAAATGCACCTTAGCACTTTTTTGCTCAGACAGTGGTGAGAGATCTGTACAGATGATTCCTTTGTGAACTATCTGACTGAATCCCTAGTTATAAATTTATAATAACCAGCAAGGAATTTTTTTAATGGTGAGACCAGGCAGTTGTTATGGCTAACACATGCTCAGCAAAACAGAGTATAGCACGGAACTAGTCTCCTGTCACCCGCTCCAACAACCACCACTGCCGACAAGAGAATACTTTCTCCGCGACCTCCAACCATAAATTTGTTTACCTCTACCAGCTTCTTAAACACAAATGGCATACTGCAAGTAAATAAAACTTTAAAAAATGCACAAAAAAGCCCACAGTAAATGAAGAACGTGCACTTTTACCATGCTCCCTTCTCCCCCCAGGCAAGACCAGCATTCACAGCAACTCTCCATCGCAACCAATCCCCCTCCCGGAGCCACAGGGGGAAATAAATGAGCCAACAGAGACAGATCTGAAAAACAAAACTGCAAGTAGCAAGTAATTCTCAGTTTTTAAACCTTCAAAAAAAAAAAAGACTTTCAGAAATGTAGACCTTAGAAAAAGACTCTACATTTTAAAAGTTAGAACAGTTTTACCAGTCTGCCTACAGTCTCTTCATAAAAGAAAAAAAACTTAGTAAATGTTACAAATGTCTTGTTCTATGCTTAGTTTTTGTTTTTTTTTTGGGGGGGGGGGTTGCATATGAATGTTCCTGCTGTTGTAATGATGTACTTAATAAACCTTTGGTCATAATTCACAAAAGATTGATATGTTCTAAAACAGTTAGATACAAAAGACTCTGGTGGGAAAAAAAATCCTTACCAGTTTATTATACAAAATAAAAGATGAGGAAGTGTGAGAAATGAGAATTTAATGCACACCCTCGGGGTGGGATGCTTTGATAAAAATTATGTAGCATCCCACCCCTCGGGTTTGCATTCAATTCTCATATCACACACTTCCCCATCCATTATTCTCTATAAATACCTCTGGACTCAAATTGATATAGGATTCTCCTTATTCATTTATATTACTTATTGTTTTAATTTTGGCGTGTGGTGTGTGGTTGTGGAAAGGTTGTGGGATTTTGGGGATTAAAGTAGTGTATGAATGTGGCAATGAATGAGTAGTTAAATCCAATTCTATTTATTGTATGGATGGTGACTGATTGAATAGTTAGGATTTCTTAAGTGTTTATTGCGAGTATTATATAGCTAGTATTGTTTTATAGTTTATTTTTACTTAGTTGATTTAGTGGTTTGTATTGTTTACACTGCTTATTTTAATTGTTTAGTTATTTTCAATACGTGTAGGAGTCCTGGGCCCCTCAGAATTAGTTACTCGGTGGCCCTGCTGCATGACCTCCTCCCCTTTTATGATCTTTCTCTCCTGGATGCTGCTGCAAGGCATTGCAGGGAGGTGAGTGTTTGTGGGGGGGGGGAGTTGGGGTCTGTGGCAGGGTGCCGGGGACTTAACAGAGGTGAAAGGGACTGGGTTGGTAAAGAGTAGGAGGCCTCCTAGGATAAAATGGAGCCTTGAGAGAGGCCCAACGTGTTTGGTCTTTGTTCCTAGGGTTCCCACTGGACCATGTGGGCAGGCAGCTAGAGAGTCTACAGTCTCCACTGATGCCCTCTGGGCAGTGTTATGCAATGCCAGGTCAATGGGAAGCAAGACTGCAATTATGTTGGACTTGATTTCTTCGATCGACCTGGCGTGCATCATGGAGACCTGGTTGGGGACGATGCTGCTCCAATTTTGGAGGCATCGTTCCCTGCCGGGTACTCTGAGGTACACTGCCCAAGAAGGGATTGCAGGGGTTGGGATTTGGCCATCTGTTTTAGATCCAACTTGAATTTCTCTGTACACCTAGTGGGTTCTACCTCATTGTTTGAATGTGTGGTAGTGCATGGGGTCCAGGTGTAGGTTACAGAATTCTCCTGGGTTACCGCCCTCCTGGGTGGGGTGGAGAATTCCTGCAGGAGGTAGCAGACTTCATCGCTGACAGGATGTTGGACTCATCCAGATGGCTTGTCTTCAATGCCTGGGTCAATGATGACTCCTCACAACTTAGTTCTGACCTCCTCCAGCTGATGATATTACCGGGCTTTGCACAGGCAGTTGCCTCTGTGACCCACCATCATGGCCACACCTTGGACATAGTATTCTCACTCAGTTTCGAGGGTACTGACCTTGGGACTGATCGGGTCACTTGGTCTGATCATTATACAATTAAATTCTTGTTTGGGGCTCCCACCAATGATCTTTCCCCTGTTGAGTTGATCAGCTACCATCCTTTAAGGGGATTGTCCCCAGAAGGACTCATGGCGGCAGTTGATTTTACTGGTGTTAGTGCTGTTAGTGTGGTTGGCTTGGATGAAGCGATGGTGGCCTATAATAGGGCTGTCTCTGGGGCACTTGATGCCATTGCACTGGTCTGTATATGACCCAGGTCCTTTCACCTGAGACCCCCATGGTTTGATGGGGCTCTCAAGGTGATGAAGATCACAGGTCGGAGGTCCGAGCATTGCTTGTGTAGGACTTGGTCAGAGGAGGATAGTCTGGCTTTGAGGAATCACTATGCTGTTTATCAAAGGGAAATTGACTATAAGAAGGTAGAGTTCCTTTCCAAGGAGATTGCTGCCTGGAAGAACAGACCAGCTCAATTCTTTTGGACTGTGGACTGGCTTCTCCATCCTGTCTGTCTGCAGCAAAAAAGAGCTTTTTCAGTACCACTTTTCAAAGAGTTTTCTCTGTTCTTCTCTGACAGGGTATCCTCTATTCGAGCCGGGATCTCGCCAGTGGGTCTGGATCAGTCCTGCAGGGTGGGGTCTGTGTGGAGCAGGGGTGCTGTTATTGTCTGGGCAGAGTTTCATCCAGTGGAGGTGGCAGAGGTCTCCAAAGTGATTTTGAAGCTGCTGCCCACTTTTTGTGAACTGCAACCTGGCTTGACATGTCTCCTAGTGGGCTGCGTCAAGGCTATCAGTCCAGTGTTCACCAGGATTGCCAGGTGCTCGCTTTCAGAGGGGATCTTCCCCGATGCCTTGAAGGAGGCACTGGTGAGGCCTCTTCTGAAAATGACCATCTCTCAGCCCTGACGTCCTGGCAAATTATAGACCTATCTTCAAGCTCCCATTTTTAGGGAAGGTTGTTGAGAAGATAGTGGCTCTGCAAGTTGAGGAACACCTGGATACCTTTGATATCTATGATCCACTCCAGTCGGGCTTAGGCCAAGGCACAGCACAGAGATAGCACCAGTCCGGATACCTAATGACCTCCTCAGGGCAAGAGCTCAAGGGGAATGGTGATTTTCTCATTCTCCTTGATCTGTCATCTGCATTTAATACCGTGGACCACATCGTTTTTCTGGATTGCCTTAGAGATTATTGTGGACTAACCAGCACTGTCATCAACTGGTTAGAGTCCTTTCTCTCAGGCAGGAGGCAGAGGGTAGCGATGGGGAATTTCTCCTCCTCCCCGATACCCCTGACCTGTGGAGTTCCTCAAGTCTTGATTCTGTCACCAATGCTTTCCACGGTGTACATTCTGTCCCTGGGGAGGCTCATCAGACAGTACAGTCTAGGTTTTCACTGCTACGCAGATGCTACGCAGATGATACCCAACTGTACATGTCCTTTGAACCAGGGACAAATGGTGCTGTTGAAGTGCTGAATAAATGCCTAGCTGAGATCCAGGAGTGGATGAACTCTAACTGGCTGAGATTTAACCCAGACAAGATGGAGGTACTGGTGATTGATCCGGGTCGTGGGCATGATAGGGATGCTTCCAGGATGGCAACAGGTTTGGTCCTGGGGTCGATCCCATTGATGGCGTCCTCTAGGGTGAGAAATCTGGGTGTTGTCCTCGATGACAAGCTGACATTTAAAGCTCATGTGTCAGCTGTTGTCAAAAGTGTTTTTTTACCATCTGAGGAACATCACCCGGATTAAACTCCTAATTCCACCCGAAGACCTGTCATCACTGGTGCATGCCTTTGTAAAATCCAGACTTGACTACTGTAATGCTCTCAACCTCAGGGTCAGTGGAGGGAACATCCACCGGCTGCAACTAGTGCAGAATGTAGCAGTCAGGCTGCTGACAGAACTATCAAAATCCTGCCATGTGACCTTGGTCCTGCAGGATCTGCACTGGCTGCCAGTCAGATGGAGGATTCTCTTCAAGGTGGATTTGCTCACCTATAAGGCCCTATATGGATCAGGCCCTGGCCACCTATCATACCTCCTTACTCCTACCATCCCGGCCCGCTCCCTTCGTTCCTCCACTGAGGGCCTCCTGGCAGTTCCAAGAACCAGGCTGAAAACCTTGGGTGATTGTTTATTTGGGGTGGCCGGCCCGGTCCTCTGGAACTCGCTGACAAGACCTTTGAGGGAGGGTCCTAAGGCAGAGGCATTTTGGAGGGACGTAAAGACTCACCTGTTTAGTCTGGCTTTCTCTACTGACGATATTTAAGATATAATTTCTTTTAATTATTTTAATTTGTGATTGTTCATTTATATAACTCTGAATGTTTTATCACTCTGTCAAATCTTTGTACTGTAAAGCACCCAGAGCCTCAGGAATTGGGCACCTGATAAATAATAAATTACTTATTTACTTACTTATTTACCATATTTTATCCCTGGTTTTAAAGTGCCTCAGAAGAACTCCTGCTTGTTGCCATGTATTCTGAGTCACTTCAAGGGACAGTGGCTATGACAGATCCTAGTAAATAACTTACAGAAGCTGTTGTAGGCTAGGTCAATGTCCACAGCATTGTCAAGGAAGGACCAGTTAGCGGAGGACAGTGCAGAGGTGAAGGCTTCACTATTGAGATCCTGGAGCCATCTGGAATTGATATAGATTGGGGGTAAGGGAAGAGTGTGGCGGACCAGACACAGAAGATCAAGCTGTGGTCACTTATCAAATCGGGAAGTACTCCATAGTTGAGGATGTTGGGGAGGTTGGAAATAGTGATCCAGTCCAGGATAGATTCATACCTGGACTTGTAGTTTGCTTTAGTGGGGCTGGTGATGATCTGATACAGACCAAGGTTCAGAGATAGATCTCTGGCTTTGTCTGCCTGCTTCATGGGGCAGTTCATGTTAAATTCATCGAGAAGTATCCATTCCCAACCCTTGGGCAGAGAACATCCAAAGTCCAGATGAAAGTCAAGACCTCATCTGCATGGTTAGGAGGGATGTAAATGGTGGAGACTGAGGATCTTTTTATGACCAAACAGGGTACCAAGAGACAGCATCTTGCAAGGGCATGGGGGAGTTGGATGTCAGACTCAGTGGCCTTGAGTTGGTTGGAGATATAGAAGAGGCAACCTCCATCCCTTTTCTTCATCCTATCTTCCTAAAGATAGTGAAGCCAGCTAATTTAATTTCATTATCAGTGATTTTGTTGGATAGCCAGGTTAAAGGTAGGACAATGGCATCAAACTTAGAAGCCAGAACCCAAGCTTCTAGTTAATTGTATTTAGCAGGGAGACTCTGAATATTCAAGAGCACCAAACTCACGGCAGATTTTGGTGGATGGTTGCTATAGGGTGCAGGGGACCTGGGTGAGGATGGACAGAGCCAGACTTAAGTAGCAGGAGAAGCACCAGATGCCTGTGTTTGGGGAAGCACCATAGCCTCTTGCTGTGCTGCTTCAGGGGGGCAGTTGTCCTGACACACATAGAATTAGTATTGACTAAGTTGTAGCAGACATCCCAGGACCCTAGCAGCTTATAGAATTATGCCAGATGGATGGGGTCCAGAGGGATGGAGGGATGGGAGGTCTACCCTTCTCATGGCTGGGGGGTTGGGATACAATCAGTGTCACAACCCGGTAGTTAAAAGTTGGAGAAGGACTGATAATGCCCAGAGGTACCTGTAATCTGGAAGAGGAGTGGACACCAGCAAGGGCAATACCAAAGTAGGGGAACAAGAGTGCAGGGGCAGGCATTGTACAGTCCAGGTGAGCTCCAGCCAACCTCAGATTCCCTGGTGGGCACAGCAGAACAAGGTTAAGCAACTGTTAGGTGCAGAACAATATTAAGCAACAGTTAGGTGCAAAGCAAAATTATGCACCAGTTTAGCACAAACTACAATAGGCAGTTGTTAGGCATTACACCACCAGTAGATGGGATTAGCATGACCTTGTCTCCCAGTGAGAGAGTTTAACAGACAAAGTAGCACAGTCATGCTGGGAAGCTCTGCTAAATCAAAAAGGTCACAGGAATGTGAGGCTGCACAGAACCCAGCTAGGGAGTGGCTAGGAATATCATTGAAAATACGTTATCAAACAGTAGAAACTAGGCTATACAGTTATAAGCAAGTGAGGGTAGTGCTGGCTCATCAATTTAACTTGTAAGAGTAGTCTAAATAGGTGCCAGTATGGACTTGGAACAGCCAGCTTGCACTGCCTCACTTGGATGCACTTAACACTTACATTAAATTAATGCCCACCTTAATAGAGTATTACTGGGGATAAGCAGGAAACATGCAATTTCAAATTAATAACAGATAAAGCAAAATGTAGTGTTCCTGCTGCATTAAAAGTACAGGAACTGAGTTCCTGTGTGTTTCTGCTTACTTTCATCACTGCATCAGCAAAGTCGCTGATGAATATGTTGAAGAAGATCGGCCCCAGAACCGAGCCCTGCAGAACCCCAATAGTTACCCTACCCTCCTCTGACAGAGTGCCATTTACTAATACCCTCTGTCTTCTCCCATTTAACCCGTTCCTGACCCAGCCTATTACCTTAAGCCTGACTCTCATGTTCTCCAGTTTATTGACTAGTCTCCTGTGCAGAACTGAGTTAAATGCTTTACAGAAGTCCAGGTAAACCATATCCACTGCCCCCCGATCCACTGTTCTGGTGACCCAGTCGAAGAAATCTATCAGGTTTGTCTGACAGGATCTGCCTTCTGTGAAACTGTGTTGCTTTGTGTCAAGCTGACCACTTTCCTCCAAAATAGCAACAATTCTTTCCATCAGTAAGGACTCCATCAGTTTTCCCACCACTGAAGTTGTACTAACTGGATGGTAGTTTCCTGGTTCTTGCTTGCTTCCGCTCTTGTGGAATGACATTACTGTTGCCCTCTTCCAGTCCTCTGGAACCTCCTAGCTCTCCAACTATTTGTTGAAGTGCACTGCTAAGGGGGCTGCTAGTTCCCTCTTAAGTTCCTTAAGTATTCTTGGGTGTATCCCATCAGGCCCCATAGCTTTATCCACCTTAAACTTGTTGATTTCCTCTAGTACCCTTTCCTCTGTGAAGGGACTCATGTCTGTGCCTCCAAGCGGAACATTCTTTTTGCCTATTATTGGACTGCTACCATCTGCTTCCTGTGTGAAGACTGAGCAAAAGTATTCATTGAGTGTCTCTGCCTTCTCTCCATCATGTTCTGTGGCCTGCCCATCCTTTTTCGTGATTCTAACAATGCCTCCTTTAGTCTTCCTCTTTTCTCATATATACCTGTAGAATGTTTTGTACCCTTCTTCACTCCCTGAGCTACCCTCACCTCTGTCTGTGCCTTGGCATTTATTATCAATTTCCCTGTCTCTCTTCGTTTTTCATTGTATTCTGTTTTGTCAGCCTCTTTCCCTGACTCCTTGTACTTTCTGATAGCTTTGTGCTTTTCCCTCACAATGGTTGTCACCTCTTTGGAAAACAATAGTGGGTTCCTCCTCTTTTTATTCTTACTGACCTGGCGGGCACACTGTGACGTGACCATGGTTATTGCTTCTTTCAACCTTGTCCAACACTCCTCAATGCTCCCTTCTGTTGAGTTACTAAGATCGTCCCTCAGGCAGGCCTTCATTTTTGTGAAGTCTGCCCTTCTGAAGTCAAGGACCTTAAGTTTAGAGTGCGTAGAGTTCTCAGTCCTGTTTACCTTGAACCATACTGTGCGATTCTCACTGTTTCCCAGGTGGTTTCCCACTTAGATGCCCAGAACCCTATCGCTATTTGTGAATACCAGGTCTAAGATCACGTTTCCTCTTGTGAGTGTCTTCGCTAATTGACTTAGGCCTGCTTCCTGTAGTGTAACTAGGAATTCCCTGCTTTTTTCTGATGCTGCTGTGTGGGAACTCCAATCAATGTCTGGTAGATTGAAGTCCCCTACCAGCACCATGTCCCCTTTGTCTGAGATCTGAATGATGGTTTCCAGGGTATCCTTGTCTCTGGTTTCCTCCTGATTTGGGGATGTATAGATTACTACTACCTGGATGGGTGTCTGGCTTCCGAACCCGATTTTAATCCATAGGTCTTCCTTTTAACCCCTGTGCCTGCTGGATTTCAGTAGCACTTATGGTATCTTTAACATAAATAGCTACCCCAGTCCCTTTTTCCCCAGTCCTATCCCTCCAGAACAAGTTATACCCTGGGATATTCACCTCCCAGTCATGATTGTTCGTGACCCAAGTTTCAGTCATGGCAACCCAGTCCAGTCCTGCCTCTGCTATTGTGGCAGTGAGGTCTGGCATCTTGTTAGCCAGACTGCGTGCACTGAGTCATAAAGCTGTCCATTCCTAAGTGCATCCCCATTTGTGATATCTCCTTTTTTGTTTTTGTTTCTCCCTTTACCTTTCTTTTTTGGCCATTGTCAGTTTCTGACAGGGTTGCATGCTTTCTGCCTTTTGCAACTGTTATCCTGGAGTGTCCTGTAGGACTGGTGCTAACTGGAGGGGGAGAGACGGCAGGCTGTATGTGTGCTACTCCTACAGCTGCCATCTTCTCCCCATCTGCTAGTTTAAATGCCCTACATGGACATCAAATCTTTGGCCCAGTGCCCTAATCACTTCCTTAGTCAGATGGCGGCCATCGAATTTGAAGAACTCCCTTTCCCAGAACTTGTTCCAGTTTTCAATGAAGTTATGCCCCTTGGTGTGGCTCCAGTCTTTGAGTCATGCATTGAGCTCACCTATCTCCTCTCTGATTTTCGGCCTGTTTTTTCCCCTTTTCACCAAACAGGCAGAACCTCTGAGAAGACAATGCTGGACGAAAGGGAAACTAATTTTTCCCTGAGTTGGGCAATGTGCTCCTTAACCTCCTCTACTGGCTGGCTAGCAAGGTCATTGGTCTCTAGGTGGATCAGGATGTTACAGCCTATACCTCCCCTTTGAATTATGCTGAATATTCAGTCAGTGTCCCTCCAAGAAGATGCTCCTGGGAGACATCTGACCTGCACATCCGCCCGCTCGGTTCTGCTCAGGTGGGGATTCATGGAGTCCTCTATGATTATGAGCTTTTTCCTGTTGTCCTTAGAATTCTGTTTATAATGGCAATTTGTTATCCTGTTGCTTTCAACTTTGTGCTGACCCAAGGCCTCCTGTCTCCTTTCTGATGATACAGATGCAAGAGGCGTGTACCTGTTTTCTGTGTTTAGAGTGTTTTTTTCTGTTAGGGAGATTTGCCCAGGTTCTGCCTCCTTTTCCCTTAACCAGCTGCCATCCTCCAGGCCTAGTTGTTCTTTGGGAGAGAGATGTGTTGGTTTGGTGCTGGCGATGTGGAGGTGCATTCCCATAAGAATAGTTTTCCTGTATGCAGTTACATAGGAGGTTGATCTCATCCCAAGCTTCATGGAGATGAGCTTTGAAGTGACATATCTCCCAGCATATGGGACAGCAGCCCTGCCCCGGGTGATGTATCTGTTGAAGGGTGTTCCACAGTGCAGGCAGCCAATGATATCCATGTGTGTTGCCAGTGGACCAAAAAAGAGAGTGGAAAATAAGCAAACAGGATGTGTAAAGTAAACAATTAAGATGCCAATCTCCTATCCTGGGCTTGAGAATGAAAGAAAAAGAGTGTAAAGTAAACAATTAAGATGCCAGTCTCCTTTCCTGGACTTGAATGGACAAAAGAGAACCTGTAGAGTAAAGCTAAAGAAATTAGTTTTTTTTTTAGATGTGCAGTAAGTCCTAGCACTTCCTTACTTCCACAGGAAAGATATGAGGGGTCAGGGCTATTATGAGGATGAGCATGGGTGAGCAGGAATGGGGCAGGGTAGGTCTCATGCAGAAAATCAGTAGCGGTACCTGTAGAGAAAAACAATCAACTTTTGGCAGTGGATCAAACAAGCACCACCAACCACAGCACCCTCAGATGAAAGCAAAGGTAACCTGACCCTTTAAATCTTCCTTCTGTTGGAAAGTACTAGGCCTTTGTCAGCTCCACCCCCCAGTTACACTCCTAATCTCCTGGAAGAGCTGTGGAAGAAAAACAATTAGCTCCTTCAATGTGAGAAAGAGACTGTAAAACATGTAATCCCAAAACAAAACCTGTAAGCACAAAACAAAATATAAACAAAACCTGTAAGCAAAAAAAAAAAAATAGTAACAAGACAGTAACTCTGCTTAGCCAAAAGAAACCTTAATATTTATCCTTGCTCTGTTAATGTTGCTCTTTGCTCTGTCCTTTCAAGCAAACCTAGAAGACAAAAAGCTCAGGTGAAGCTAGGTGCTTTTTGTTTGCAAACCTTAGTCATCGGCTTAGGGAACTCAGGGCCAGTTCTTGGCTCCTCACCCAAGGACCACCACAGATTCTTCGACAGCCATTGGAAGGAGGGAGTAAGGGCAGCAGAACCATCTCCCAACCCCTGCAACAAGTTGCTAGTCCATGGCATTATCAGCAACTAGTGTGCAATGGACAGAGTCCAAGTTGAAAAATGGTGCCACGATTGACAGGTGCTACTGGCATGCCCCCGAGCCTCCTGATTGGTTTAGGGAACTCCAGAACCATTCTTGGCTCCTCACCCAAGGAACACCATGGGTTCTTCAGTGGTCATTGGAAGGGAGGGAGAACAGAAGGACCCCTCATAACCCCTGAGACAAGTTGCTGGTCTATAGCATGGTCAGCGACTAGCATGGAGCAGGCAGAGTCCAAGTTGAAAAACAGCACCAAGATTCAAAGACACCTCTGGCATGTCTCCAAGCCTCCTGATTGGCTTAGAAAATTCTGGGACTGCTTTTGGATCCTTGCTCGAGGAGCACCATGAGATCTTTGATGGCCATTGTGGGGGAGGGAGTAAGGCATTGTTGGCAACTAGCATGGAGCGGGCAGATTCCAAGTTGAAAACTGGCATCAAGATTCAACAATGCCTCTGACATGTTCCCAAGCCTTCTAATTAGTTAGGGAAGTCTGGGACTGTTCTTGGCTCCTTTCCTGAGGAATACCCCAAGGTTCTTCAAAGGTCATTGGGAGGGAGGGAGTAAGGGTAGCAGAACCCCCCCACAACCCCTGGGACAAGTTGCTGGTCCATGGCGTGGTTGGCAACTAGCATGGAGTGGGCAGAGTCCAAGTTGAAAAACAATGCCACGATTCAAAAATGCCTCTGGCATTCCCTTGAACCTCCTGATTGGCTTAGGGAGTTCTGAAACTATTCTTGGCTCCTTGCTTAAGGAGCAGTGCATGTTCCTCAGTGGCGGTTGGGGGAGGGTTAAGGGCAGCAGGACCCCTGATGACCCCTGGGACAAGTTGCTGGTCTATGGCATCATTGGCAAGTAGCATGGAGTGGTCGGAGTCCAAGCTGAAAAAGAGTGCAAAGATTCAAAGATGCCTCCAGCATGCCTCTGGGCCTCCTGATTGGCTTAGGGAGTTCTGGGACTGTTCTTGGCTCCTCACTCGAGAAGCACCGCAGGTTCTTCAGTGACCATTTTGGCAGTAAGGGCAGCAGGACTCCCTCATGACCCTGAGACAAGTTGCTGCTCTGTGGTGTTGTCGGTGACTAGCGTGGAATGGGCAGAGTGCAAGTTAGAAAATGGTGCCAAGATTCAAATGTGCCTCTGACACACCCTGAGCCTTCTGATTGGCTTAGGAAACTTTGGGACTGTTCTTGGGTCATTGCCCGAGGAGCACTGTGGGTTCTTTGGTGGACATTGGAGGGGAGGAAGTAAGAGCAGCAGGACCCCCTCATGACCCCGGAACAAGCTGCTGGTCCATGGCATGGTCAGGTGTTTAAAATGTGTTACCACCAGATCTGAAGTTTACAAACTACGACCACCCAGTTTCAAGTTTACTTACAGTATTACTGTTACACATGCACTCTCGGGTGTCATGAAGTTAACATGTCTTTATTCATTTTATATCATGGTGAGAAAAATGCAAGTATTCTGATTGGCTGAGAAACCAGTAAATGGGTGTAATTGAGAGACAATAGTTACACTCCTATCACTCCGCTCTACAATGCCTAAAGTGCCAGACTGCCAGTCACTACTTACAGTTCTGGGGTCCCCTTACTGTTGAAAGGGATTAATGTATCAATCTTGCAATAAATTTGCTGTTTTACTTGTATTAACACAGGCTTTGTATTTTTTACATAAAAATTAGAACATTTTTCTCACTCTGTTTTAAATGTGATAAGACATGTCAGGGTTGTGTAATTATGGGGAAGTAATTGCACTTTGTTCTTAGATGTTTAAAAGCACTTGCCTCAAGCACCTTGTGCCTAATAAAACTCTCAAGTTGTACAATTAGGTCATCCAGTATGAGCCAGCCCTGGGTTTCTGTGCCCTAAGTGCACTATTTTGCACTTTTTCACATTGAAACCTAGCTGCCATACCCTTGGCCACTCCTCGAGTTTTATCAGGTTTCTGCACATCCTTCCTGATCCACCCCCCCCCCCCAGAATGTCACCCTATTGCAGATTTTGGTGTCATTTGCAAAGAGGCAGACCATCCCTTCCAGCTCCTCTGCAATGTCACTTATAGAGACATTAAAAAGGACCAGTCCCAGCATGGATCCCTGAGGCACACTTCCTGGGCATGAATTCTATTTACACAACCCTTTGTCGCCTATCCCTTAACCAATTTCTTATCCTGTTTGCCACTCTTGGACCCACTCCTAAGCTATCCAGGTTGCTTACTAGTCTCCTATGTGGAATAGTGTTGAATGCCTTATTGAAATCTACTGTATGTAGATTTTTTACATGTTTCTATGTTTGAGGAGGATAGGAAGGTGTATCGGAGGAAACAGAGGAAAGTAGGGAAAGCAGTAAGGAGTCCAAAGAAACAAACTGAAGAGAGAATAGCCCAGGAGGTAACGAAAGTGGACAAGTTATTTTGTAGATATGTAAGTGAAAAGAGGAAGACCAGGGGTGGGGTTGTAAGGTTAAAAAGGGAAGGGGGGACTGTGCAGAGGGGGACCAGGAAAAGGCAGACATCCTGAACAAATACTTTTGTTCAGAGTTCACAGAGAAAGGAGAAGGGGAAGGGCCACAAAAAAGTAACAAAAGCTTTGGAGAGAGGGAGATGGACACTAGTCCTTTTTTGGATGAGAGTCCTGAAGGGACTTTTTTCCCTCTGCATGGAAAGGACTTTCTTCCCTCTGCGTTTCTTTATATCTTTTGAATGCTACCCTTTTCGCCTTTACCTTTTCAGCCACCTCTTTTGAAAACCATAGTGGTCACTTTTTCCTTTTGCTTTTGTTCACTTATTTGATGCAGAGGTTTGTTGCCTTTACTGTGCTCCCTTTTAACTTCAAACTGTGAGGGAAAAGAGAAGCACCTGGGAATTGCTGCTACAATAATAAAATTCCACAAGGCAAAAGCAAAGCTAACTGCTCCCAGCCCACCAGTCTCAGTTCCAATTCCTAGGATTTCAAAGATAACAGGAAAAACTGCTTACAAGAAAAGTGCCTTACTTTATTAAAGTGCTCTTCCACATCACATCAACATCCATATAGTGAATATTCATAAGATACATATCCTCACTCCAATTAAGAACCAGAAATGCAGGAATAAAATTGCACAAGAGCCCCAACATGTTTCATAACCTACTGGTTGCTTTATCAAGGGTGGTGAGCCCAGCTCCCACAAAGCCTTTATATGATCACCTTAAAGGAGAATGCCCCTATATTTAAATGGCCACTGTCTCCCATTTTTTACCAGGCAATAACGGTTAGGAAAAATTTAAAGGGCCACCATAATCACTCTAACCCAATCATATTAAAGTTAAAAAAACACCAAAAGTGATAAAACAGTGCAAATGTGAGGTTAAAAGAACTGGATCCAATCAAGATGTTGATTCATGTAGCACCAGAAAGAGAACTGAGAAAAAAATGTAGATTTTATTGTATTTTTTTTATTTATTGGGAACTTGGAATTGCAAACCTTTAAGCTAAGAGCTCGATTACAAAGGAGAGGTCATTTGCAAAGGACCTTCATCAACACTCAAGGAGATACATTTTGTTGCAACAGCATAATTACAGCAGACAAATTGATACTGGGGTTGTACTGCTAACACAGAGTTTACATAGGAAGGGGTAGCAAATACATTTACAGTTTACACAAGTCAAGACATGAATGAAGCAGCTGGTTGCATTGTCAATTTCCCAGTGGAGGTACACAATGTGCAGCCCAAGAGCAACAATGGGAGCCATCACATCAATAAATATACAAAATCACATGTCAGATACAAGCTAATTCTGAGTTACCCCAGAAAACAGCCGGTCTCAAATCTACCTTTTAATCCTGACCATCTGGTTGCCCCCAATTCCCAAATCTAGTATCCTTCCCTTTTTTATGAATGGTATCAAAATCTCCACCCCTCCTTTACTTGGATACTTTTTCAATACCTCTGAAGTGAACTTTTTTGAATATTTACACCCAAGTCAGTGGTGCGATCCCCATTCTGTATAGAACACAAATGTTCTCCAATTCTTACCTTCATTTGTCAGGTGGTCTTCCCTATATAGAAGGAACCACAACAGCAAGAGGCCAAGTAAACAACCCTCTCAGTGCTGCAAGTAATGAAATCACCACTTTTTATAAATTTCCCTTTCCTAGGGTCAACAAATTCATCAGTTTTGGTGACTACTTAACAAAATTTGCAGCGACCATACTTGTGGCAACCTTTGGGGGTGAGGTAGCCAGGTTTGTCTTTGGGCTCTTTCTATTGGTTGATCAGAGTGAACTAAGTCATCCCAGAGATTTCTACCCTTCTATACACCATTCTTGGTGTATTCCTAGTAACTAACTCAGTAACTAATTCAAGAGACCTTTCCAGCTAGACCACATGAGAATGTGTGTCCAAAATTCTAATTTATCTTATACACCTGTGGGGTGTATGCAGTGACAAAGTTCACTCACTCAGCATTCCACATTTTCTAACATCTACTTTCTCCCTGGCATCCCAGATGACATTTTCTTGATATCCCCTCTTGTCTAAGTATGTTCTCCAGTTAATTTGGTCTCGAATCATATGTTTCAAGATCACTACAAGTCCATTTGATCCTTATAAACTGACTCTTAGAGATACTTCTGGTTGGTTGAGCCCAAAGGCACACCTGACTGCCTCCCCCCAAAGATTGCCGCAAGTGTAGCCACTGCAAATGTTGTCAAGTAATCACCAGAACTGATAAATTTGTTAAATCTAGAACAGGGAAACTTATAAAAATTGGTGACTTTATTACTTGCAGCACTGAGGGGGTTGTTTAGCTGGCCTCATGTCATTGTGGTTCCTTTAATGTAGGGAAGACCGATTTGGCTGTGAAGAGCTTTTAGGAGTGGCAAGAGCATTGAAAAGAATATGCAGTGCTCTCGCCACACTGGAGTCAGCTGTAATTAATACTGCAGCAATTACAGCACTGCACATGCATGATACTCATAGATGCGCAGGTTGCCCAGGAGTCAGCCATGTGCAACATGGTGGCACTGACATGACTACTTATGCATGATACTTATGCATGCGCAGTTTAGGTCAGTGCCACCATGTTGTCCATGATGGTTGTCACTTCCGCAGTTGTGAAAAGGAGAAGTAGTGCACTGGGCAGGGGGTGTGTTTATGCAGCCCACAGAGGGGAAGGATTGCATAACCACAATCACTGGAAATTATGCCAGAGCACTGTGGCAGCACATCAGACAGTGGTCTGGCCATATGATTCCAAAGTGCTTTTATACAAATCTGATGATTGCATAACATCTGTGGAGCTTGGCACATGCAGCCATAAAAATCAGACTCAGGAGGAGACTATTAACAAACTAGAGATCTGGTCTGTGACTTGCTTGTCATCACAGCTACTTTCTCATTCTTCTATAAGCAGTAATCTCTGGTAAATGTGCCTTAACCATATTGACCTCAGTGCTGCAAGACTACTTCTGGTTTTCCCCTGATTGTAGTAGGTGGGGGTAATAGCAGTCTTGAAGTGGTTGTGGCCAGTGGTGGCACTGTCTGAATAAAAGTGGTACCCATGCGCGTATGCACATTTCAGAAATTACCCCTTTCCTTGTTTTTGCTGTAAAAAATCTGACCTCTTTAATACAAAAACAAGGAGTCAGTTATGGTCTCACCCCCCCCCCCTTGCTTCAAGTAAGGAACATGATTATGGGTTTGCATCTGATGTACAGTGGCAGCCATAGACGTATAATATTGTTTAACAGTAATGTACTGTATGTAAAAGTTTTTTTTTTAATGTGTGTTTTCTTAATGTTGTCACTATCACTACACCCATTTTGTACTCTTCCCCTAGATTTCTGTGCCCCAAGTGCTTTATTTTACATTTTTGTGTTGAAACCTAGCTGCCATACCCTTGACCACTGTTCAAGTCTTCTAAGGTCTCTGCTCATACTTTTCCATTCTGCTGCAGACCTTGGCATCATCATGCAGAATCAAACCTTCCCTTCCTGCTTCTTTGCAATTTCACTTATAGAGACATTAAACAGGACTGGGTCCAGCACTGATCCTTGAGGTACCCCCTCCATCACCCTCTCTTCCTTAGAGTGAACTACATTTACTACCAGCATCTGTCAGCTATTCCCCTAACCAATTTCTTTTCGAGCAGCCACATTTTATTCTCTTTTAGCCAACACAGTAGGAGTCTTACAGGACAAATGTAACTTTCTTGGAAAGTATTTAAGTTACACATGCACAACTAGCATGAAAGTTGTTCGGGACAAAAATACATTTCAAATGAGCCTATTCACTAAGCTGCACTAATTATATTTGTTTTTAAATATGGCCATCTGATTATCTGAATTTTCATTTTTCTTCATTATTTTCACCTTTTGGATGGCTATATTTAAAAAATATATAATGAATTCAGTTTCATGACTACCCTCATTTGAAAGATCTTTTTGTCCTGAACAACACACATGCTAGTTGTGTGTGTGTGTGTGTGTGTGTAACTTGTATAGTTTCTGAGATGCTGACATTTGTTTGGCATTACTCCTAATGTGTTTGGTCAGAGAGAAAAAAAAATTAGGCTGTTTGGAAGTGCAGTAGGAGTCATACCAACATACTAAGAAGCCAGAAGTAGAAGTCCATGTAGTCTATCTAGGCTGCTCACATTTCAGGGTCCACAGCTTGAGCTACTGTCCCTGCTCCCCCGCTCCTCCCATCCTCCCTACACATGATCCTTACATCCCCCCTGTGCCTATCCCAGCCTCTCTTGAAGCTGCCCACTATGTTCAATGAGATCTCCTTTTCTGGCAGTGCATTCCAAGTGTCTACCACCCTCTCTGTGAAGAAGTACTTCCTGACCACCCTCTTAAACCTCCCACCCTCCATCTTAAGACTGTGCCACCTGGTGTTATGGTTGCCATTCAATTAAAAGAGACCCTCCATATCCACCTTATTTATACCTTTAAAGTACTTCCAGTCCCAATCATGTCCCCTCTCTCTCTCCTGTCCTCCATGGAGTACATGTTCAGTGCCCTCGACCTCTCCTCATATACCTTGCCCTGCTGACCGACTGTCATCTTTGTAGCCCTCCTCTGTACCTTCTCCAGCAGGTTAATGTCCTTTTTGAGGTGTGGGCACCGGTACTGAACTCCATACTCTAGACGGGGCCTTACCAGTGAACTGTACAAGGGCAGTATAACCTCCTCTCTCCTAGTACTGATCCCTCTAGCTATGCATCCCAGGATCTTGTTTGCCCTTGCTGCTGCTTTCTTGTATTGTGTGGAGTGCTTCAGGTCACTAGTGATCAGCACTCCCAGGTCCCTCTCCTCCTCTGATGCAGATACCAGGACTCCACCCAGGTAGTTCTCTGTCTTGGGATTCTTGGTTCCAATATACATAACTTTGCATTTCATGACATTGAAGCCAAGCTGCCAGATCCTGGACCACCTTCCCAGCTTTTCCAGGTTATCATGTTGGTCTTGTATCCCTTCAGCTGTGTCCACTCTCCTGCTGCCCTGCAGAGTTTGGCATCATCAGTGAATAGGCACATTTTGCTCTTTATACCATCCCCATTGTCATTGATGAAGACATTGAATAACACCAGCCCCAGCACCGAGCCCTGCGGTACCCCACTGGTGACCTTTCTGGTGCCAGACAACTCTCCCCCACAACCACCCTCTGGGTTCTGTCCCTCAGCCAGTTTTCCACCCATCTGGCCATCTTATACCCAACCCCAAGATCCACCAACTTCCTGATCAACCTTTTGTGGGGCACAGAGTCAAAGGTCTTTCTGAAATCCAGATAGAGGATGTCTTCTGCTTGGCCTCATCTACTGTCTTAGTGATGCAGTCAAAGAAGTCAGTCAAATTTGTTTTACACAATCTCCCCCTCCCCATGAACCCATGCTGCCTCAAATCTTGGAGACCATGCTCCTCTAGATATTCCACCAACCGTCCTTTCCTTTCGCATGGTCTCAATGAGCTTGCCCACAATTGAGGTCAGACTGACTGGTCTGTAATTCCCTGGGTTATTCTTGGGACCACTTATGTGAAGGGGCTGCACATTTTCTGTTCTCCAATCCTGCAGTACCACACCTGACTCTAGTGAACTATTAAATCGGTCTGTCAGTGGACCTGCCAGCTCCTTGGCCAGTTCCCTTAGAACCCTTGGATGTACTCTGTCTGGGCCTGGTAATTTGTCCACCTTTAATGCTAGCAGCCCATCCCTTACTCTATCCTCCTCTATCACTACATCCATGTTACCCTCTCCCTGTGCTCCTCTTCTCCCTCATGAAGGTACTGGTCCATCCTTCTCCCTGGTGAAGACAGAACAGAAGTATTCATTTAGTATCTCTGCTTTTCCACTATTGTCCTCCACCCACTCCTCCCCTTTCTTAAGCCCGAAAGTCCCTTCCTTCTTGTCTCTTTTTTCACCTGTACAGCGAAAGAAAGATTTCTCCCCCTTCTTAATTCCTTCAGCTGTCTGCAGCTCCTTCTGTGCTTTAGCTTGCAGGACTTTCTTACTTTCCTGACTAGCCAACCTTAGGTAATTTTCCCTATCCACCTCTGTCTTGGTCGTCCTGAATTTTCTATAGGCCAGCCTCTTTTCCGTTACTGCCTGGGCAACCCCAGAACTGAACCAGCAGGGTGCTTTAGCCCTTGTGTTTTTACCCCTGAGCCTAACACACTCTTCTGTGGCAACCAGTATTGCTTTCTTACTGATGAACCAACTGTGGTCCACCCCATACCTGCTCTGATGCCTGCCAAGAAGCTTAGTACTTCACCCATAATTCTGAAGTCCGACCTTCTAAAATCCAAGATTTTGGTCTTAGTCAGGATGCTTTTCCTTCCCTTATCTAACTGGAACCACACTGTGCAATGGTCACTCCCAGCCAATGCCTCCTTGACTGTTGTTTCCTGTACATGCTCCCTATTTGTTAGCACAAGATTAAGCATTGCCGCTGCTCTTGTTGGTTCTGTGACACCCTTAGTCAGGAACCCACTCTGCAGTCCTTTCAGGATCATCTGACTCCCAGCACATGTTGTTGATGGTAAGCTCCAGTCCACCTTGTACAGGTTGAAATCCCCCACAATTGCCACCTCTCCTTCCCCGCAGCTTCCAATATTTGTGAACTCAGTTCTCTCTCCCTCTCCTTATCCTGGTTGGGTGGTCTGTACATCACCACCAACCTCACCTTTCTCCCTCTATTGGACCTTAAAGGAAAGCAGTCCAAATAATAGAGACCTCTACCCCCCCAAAGGCTTACCCGATGATTAAGCTTTCTGCAAAGAAAAACCTTAATTTTAGAAGCTGCTACTTACTTTATCTAATTTTGAAAAGGCTGGAAGTCAGGAAGATGGCATACGGTGTGCAGCTCCATTTAGTGTAAAACTGCTGCACTGCACCGCTCACTGCAATGCAAATGTACTGCAGCGAGAGGTATGGCACCACACGTTTACACTAAATTGAGCTGCACATCGTATGCCATCTTCCCAACTCCCAACCTTTTCAAAATTAAAATAAAGTGAGTAGCAGCTTCTACAATTAAGGCTTTTCTTTGAGAAAAGCTTAATCAGGGTAAGTCTTTGGGGGGTGGGAGTCTCTATTATTTGTACAGCTTTCCTTTAATTGAACCCATAAAGCCTCCACTTCCCTCTCCTCTGACTCCTCCCTCATGCAAGTTATTCCCTCCTGATATAAACTGCCAATGCTCCCCCTTCCCGACTACCCTGCCCCTTTTGTATAGTTTATATCCAGGGATCTCAAGGTCCCAGTCATGGTGTAGTGATGCCCAAGTCTTGGTTACTGGCACCATCTCCACTCCTCCCCTTTCTTAAGCCTTATAATCCCTTCCTTCTTGTCTCCTTTTTCACTTATATAGCAAAATAAAGACTTCTCCCCTTCTTAATTCATTCAACTATCTGCAGCTCCTTCTGTGCTTTAGCTCATTGGACTTCCTTACTTGCCTCACTAGCCAACCTTAGGTAATTTTCCCTATCCACCTCCCTCTTGGTCTTCCTGAATTTTCTATAGGTAAGCCTCTTTTCTCTTACTACCTGGGCAACCCCAGAACTGAACCAGCTGGACGCTTTGGCCCTTGTGTTCTTACTCCTGAGCCTAACATACTGCTCTGTGGCAACTGGTATTCCTTCCTTAATGATGAACCCACCTTTGGTCCACCCCCATATCTGGTCTGATGCCTGCCAGGTGCCTCTTTGGTACCTCACCCATTTTCCCTGAAGTCCACCCTTCTAAAATCCAAGATTTTGGTCTTAGTCAGGAAGCTTTCCCTGCCCATATATAATTGGAACCCCACTGTGCAGTGTTCACTCCCACCCAGTGGCTCCCAGACTATTATTTCCTGTACATGCTCACCATTTGTGAGCACAAGTAGGCACAATCCATGCACAGTATACTTGATATTAGGAATTAGACTGCCCACTTCCACAGAGGATAGAGATATGTGGGCTATAGTTAGTGGCTCCCTGCAGCAAACAAGTCAATGCAATAAAGCATACCCAAAGGCACTGAAGATGATGGGTTTTATAGGGAATGGTTTTCACAGCAGGCAAAGCAAAGTGATTCTGTCACTGCACAGATCCCTAGTGAGGCTTCACCTGGAGTGCTATGACCAGTTCTGGAGACCTCATCTGAGGAAAGACCTAGACATACTATGGCTCTAAACATCTATTCACTGAAATTCAGAAGGGAGTGCGGGTACATGATTGAAATATGCAAGTTTCTCTCTAACATAAAGAAGGTAAACTGTTATGTCCTATTTGTACAAAATAGGGATGCAGTCACGAGTAGCATGAGTGGAGGTTGGTAGGATGACAATTCCCTTCAAGGGTTTAAATGGGACTGGGACAGAGCAAGAGGAATCATAGTCCCCAAGAGGTGCAGTAAGGGTTTGAGGTGTGGTAGTGGGGGGGGAGGGATGCAGTACAATAGCGCAGTAGGCCAATGGAGCGAGTTGGTATAGCAAGGGCAGAGTAGATAGATATTCAGTCTCCCTTTAGTCAAATTCTGTGTTTCTGTGTTTCCTCTGAGCCATGCACAATAACACACCATTACCAAGAAATCTTCTGTAGATACATATCAATGCACTTCAACAAATCCCTAGACATCGCAGTGTCCTGCACATGTACACAGATTCATACCATGGCCTTTCACCCATGCACAGTCATGTAGTAGTAACCCACAGTCATACAAATATACTGTATGTAACTGTGTTGTGCACTACAATAACCAAGCATAAGTGTGCTGCGCCCATACACACATCAGTACCATTGCCTTTCACCCATAGACACACATTACTGTACCCTGCATCAATACAAAGATATGTGACCATGACCCAAACTAAAATAACAGCAGATAAGTGCCCTGCACACATGTGCAGATTTGTACCATTGCCCTGCACCTATAACCCCTCCCCCCGGGAGTTACAGTAGTTGCACACTCCAGCCCATTGCTGTGCTGAAGACTTCTTGGGTTGGACTTCAAATGTGCCTGGGACGACAGTTTGGCTGCTGAGTTCTGTTTTGCGGCAACCTGATTAGATCGGACTGGTATTGCGCTTGTCCTTCCTTATAACTTCATTTCACTCTTTAGTACTGCCTGTTCATTTCCTAGACTCTGCTTTTATACAGTCAGCCAGGAGAGGTGGGAACTTGCCTGGCTTTTTCTACCAAACATTTGGAGTCATCTGTTGGATTCTTTGTGGAGGACAGCTGGTCTATACTACATGGACATTAAAAGAGGTTTTATAGTTTTGAGAGTGATAGTAAGAGTCTATGGGGGGATATTTATTATATGTTCTTTGTTAATTCTGGCAGTAGTTAGGTTTGATTTAATATATCGTGTCATTTCAACCCTTTGTGAGAGAGAGGGGAGGAGTGGTAACTTAAGAGATTTAATGTGTTTGGTTGTTTAGGTTTTGTTTATTTTTTAATTTTTGTATTATTTTTGTGGGGTTTGGTTTAGTTTATTTTTGGGAATTTAGTTAATTAATCGAGAACTCCGGGGGGGTATTGTTTTGCTGTGGAAGTTTTTGGGATTCGCTATTCGCCCTCCACTCTTCGTGCCCTCCACCCTTTTCCCCCCTCCATTGCAGCTGTTGATCTACCAGAGCTGTAGATTGCTGGATATTGTTCGTAGGGGGAGGAAGAGGGTTGGGGGGTGCGAACAGTGGAGTTCGGAAGAGTGGGGCTGTCATATTGGGGTAGTGGGATCCAGAAGATGTCCTGGGGTGAAATGGAGTCTGGAACATGGTCCTTCATGTCTGGTCTCCATACCCAAGGGCACCTCCAATATTAGGGGGCTAGTAGCTTGAGCAGCCCTTGAGGCCCGTCCAACTCGGGCGGTGTTGTGCAACACCAGATCCATCAAAAATAAGACTGCAGTCATTGCAGATCTTGTTGGATCAGTGGATCTGGTGTGCATAACCGAGACCTGACTGGATGAGAATGCTGGCCCTGTATTAGCGGCCGCTATTCCAGCCAGGTACTTGGTGTTACACCGCCCAAGGTTGGACCACGGGGGGGGGGAGTTGTGGTCTGTTTTAAGACTGAACTGGGCCTCACATGTGTACCAGTGGAGGAGGCCAAGTCATTTGAATGTACTGTTGTGGCAGGTGTGGGGTGTAGGATCGCACTCATCTACCATCCACCAGGTGATGAGAAGCGGTTCTTACAGGAAATAGCGGACTTCATCATCGACATGTCATTTGAGTCATCCAGGCTGATGGTCCTGGGTGATTTTAATGCCTGGGTTGATGGTGAACTTTCACAATTTGGACAACATTTCCTCCAATTGATGACATCATTGGGCCTCACACAAGTTATTACTTCTGCCACTCATAAAGGTGGTCACTCACTTGACTTGGTCTTCCTCCTGGGCATCGAAGCCTCTGATTTGGAAGTGGAACTTGTCATTTGGTCTGATCATTACACCGTGGATTTCAGTTTTTGTGCCCCCCTTTATAGGCCTACCCCTGTGGAGATGGTCAGGTACCGCCCTTTGCGAGATATAAGATCTGATGGCCTGGCAGCGGTGCTTGACCTAACAGAGCTTCATGGCCTGAGCAGTGATCCCGAAGCCTTGGTTCTGGCCTATAATAGGGCCAGTTCCTTGGCTTTGGATATCATTGCCCCTGTCCGTGTTTGTCCTCTCCCACTTCGCCCTCGGTCCCCATGGTTTGATGGGACCTTGAGGAAGATGCGGCGACAAGGACGAAGATTAGAACGTTGCTGGTGAAAATCCGCCCTGGATGCCAACCATCTTAGATTGATGGAACACTATCAGTCCTATCATTCTGCAATCTTCCATAAGAAGGCAGAGCTCCTGTCCAGGGAGATTGCGGCTGCTCAGAACTGAATGGCTCAGCTCTTTCGAACTGTAGACAGGCTGTGCTACCTGGCCTGCATGCAGGTGTGAAGAGCGTTTTCACAAGTGGAGTGTGAGGAGCTTGCTCACTTCTTTGTAGCTAAGGTGGCTGACATTAGGGCATCATTCCAGCCCACATCTTCTATGGGAGATGCAATGGACTGGTGCCAGGTCACTGCCTCTGGCCCCTCCTGGAGTTCCTTTGACCAGCCAGAGTTCATTGATGTCATGCGGATTGTCCAGGGTATGCATCCTACATGCTGTAGTTTGGATCCGGGCCCAACTTCCCTGATAAAGGGTTGTTGTGATGTTAATGGCCTGGTCCTTGCATGGATAGTCTCATGCTCTTTGGAGACAGATGAGTGTCCTAGCTCCCTGAAGGAGGCGGTAGTAACACCCCTCCTGAAGAAAGCTTCTTTGGACCCAGACTGCCATGCTAACTACAGAGCGATCTCTAATCTTCCCTTTGTGGGGATGTTGATTGAGAACGTAGTGGCCATACAACTGGAGAACCATTTGACCATCCATGACATCTGTGAATTATTCCAGTCTGGTTTTTTGCAAGAGGCATAGTACCGAGACTGCGCTGGTTCAGGTGCTCAATGATCTCCTGATGGCAAGAGATCGAAAGACCTGTTCCATCTTAGTTCTTCTCAATCTCTCCTCAGCGTTTGACACTGTGGACCATGGGATACTTCTTGAATGCCTGAGGTTTATCTGTGGACTATCTAGCACAGTCCTTTGGTGGTTTAAATCGTTCCTCACTGGCAGAACTCAGAGGGTGGTGTCAGGGATAAATTCCTCTGGCCCAGTCTCACTGTCATGTGGGGTGCCTCAGGGGTTAGTGTTGTCTCCCATGTTGTTCTCAGTGTATATGCTGACCCTCGGAGACATTGTAAGAAGGTATGGGCTGAGGTTTCACTGCTATGCTGATGATACCCAGCTCTACCTATCTTTTGCACCTGACCAGGATAGAGCTATCTTGATATTCAATAACTTCCTTGCTGAAATCCAAGACTGGATGAATTCGAGCTGGCTGAGGTTGAACTCGGAGAAGACAGAGGTAATGATTGTGGACCCAGGTAGTGGGATAGAGAGGGTAAGAGCTGGTTTGCCCTCAGGATTATTTCTAGGTGGCTCCCAGCTCCTGACCACTGAACAAGTGCGGAAACTGGGGGTGATTTTTGACGACGGGCTGACGTTAAGATCACAGGTGTCAGCAGTTGTCAAATTAGCCTTTTACCATCTGAGGAACACCTCTAGGATCAAGCATCTAGTTCCGTCCAGTGACTTGCCTACATTGGTCCATGCCTTTGTGACCTCACGCCTTGACCATTGCAACTCCATTTACCTAGGGCTACCAGGGGTTGATATCCGTTGCTTGCAGCTAGTGCAGAATGCTGTGGCCCGGCTTTTAACTGGTACTTCTCATACCTGTCATATTTCTCCGGTGTTGTGCGAACTGCACTGGCTGCCAATACAGTGGTGGATCACCTTTAAAGCTGGTCTTCTGACTTATAAAGCCCTCCACAGATTGGGCCCAGTCTACTTGAAAGAGCTTCTGTTGCCCTACTGCCCTTAGCGATCGCTCCGCTCGGCAGACGAGGGGTTGCTAGAGGTTCTGAGGGTTTCTTTGAAATTTTTGGAGGCCCGTGCTTCAATGTACGTGGCCCCTACCCTCTGGAATTCTCTACCCTATCCGCTTTGGGAGTGCACATCTGTGGAGAAATTTAAGAGTGCCGTAAAAACCCATTTGTGGTCATCAGTGTTTTGTTGATTGATGTTTTAGTGATCATGTTTTAATATTTTATGTATTGTATTATGTATCTGCATTTTATTTGTTGTTTTAACAAGTATATTGTTAATGCACCTTGGTTTTAGAAAGGCGCAATATAAATAAATTACTATTATTATTATAATAATAGTACTGTGCACCCATGCAGACATTCACAAGAATGCTTGGCACACAAATGAGTGAGATAACAGTGTCCTGCAACTTTACACACATTTGTGCTGTCGCCCTTCACCCATACACGCCTCCATAATACAATACTTCATCCATAAAGATATATTACTGAGCACTGCACTATAAACCAGGCATAACTGTCATGCACCCATATCGCCATATCATTCACCCAAACACACTGATGTAAGAGTAGTGAGCCACTGACTTTGAAAAGTGATTTAAAGGTACCTTGCAACAACACAGAGACATGTAAAAGCACCAGTCACAGAAATCCATGCACATACACACCTACGTAATATTAACCAGCAAAAGCAGACAGCAATGTACACATTTGTCATACTATCATGAACCCATAAATACAGACAATACATTGCCAGTAACCGTAAAATAAATACCTGTTTCTTTCAGCCACTTTTACAGAAACACTGTTAGCATTCAGTAACAATTCAGATATGACAGTTGTAATATGACTTATCATATTTGTAACTTCCCTCAATCCTTTTCCTATTCTGAATGACATTACTCTGGCATTTTAGTTTTTCCTGTTTAAATGAAAGAAAATGGTGGGACATGCATCTGGTTTCAAGCAACACTGACAAAGTAAAACCAACAGTATCTAAAAGAGTTTGTGAAATTGTAAAACTGAGCTTCTGTAAAGTGGCCAGCACATGAAACACTATGATCAGTTGGTTCCTAGCGTGCGCATTTAACACCAAGTGCCCACTGATTGCACCGATGGTTATCTTTAGGAAAGTGATAGAAACTGTGTTCATATCCTTTCACATTCATACAACCAATGGCACAGCAGTGCTTCATATCAGCAAAAAATTAAAACAGGAAACAACAAAACTGAACAAAAAGTAACCATACAGACAGACATTAAAGTCTGTTTAAAATAAAATATATTGTAACAAACTTTGTTAACAAGTTGATAGCATTATAAAAGCAGGGAAATAAAATAATTATATTGGTAAATAGGGCAGTAGAACTCACACTGTATGCAGCAAAGCCACTCTAAGCTGTACTATTTAAACTGTCAGGAAACACAATAAATTTTGAGAGTAGGTCAAACACTAGCACAGGGCACTCCAGTACTCCGATTACAGACAAACACTGCAATGACAGACTGTTAGATGCATAAATCTGACAATTTAAAAGAAATTATGAAGGCGTCTGTATAAAGAAAAAGAGAGTGTGTTAAATCAAACCAAAATGCCCTGACTGCAGCCCATTGCTGACCAGGAAGTAAGTTGGAACAGCATCTCTGACAGATGGCAATGCTCACAGACCACCCACTGGCTTCATGATGCTGCAGACGCCAGCAGCCCAGTTTAACAGAGCATCTGAAACAAATTACAGCAGTCAGAGGAAAACAAAGCTATGAACATGCACAGTTACAGTATTTGTTAAGCAGAGGGGTTAAAAACAACTAGGGCACTGCTTTAAAGGCATTTCTTTATTAACACTACCATTTGCAGTAAAAGATAAAGTGTTGCACATGATCTTTAAACACAAAGAAGGGATTATTTAATTAAAATGCCATAGTGATTTGCATAGTGGAAGGATACACCGGAAAGTCCAAAACATGTGTTCCACAATAAGCCATTTTCCAGCTGAGCTTCAGCGAGATGGCTGTAGACTCCATCCATAGCCATAAAAATGAAGGTAAGAATTGAAGAACATCTGTACTGTGCATAGAATGGGGATCTTACCAATGCCGTGACTGTACATATTCAAGAAAGTATTGATAAACAAGATCATGAATTTGGCTTCAGAGGTATTGAAAAAGTATCCAAGCCAAGGAGGGGCGGAGATTTTGATACCATTCTTAAACAAAGTCTAGCCAGAGCTGATAGGGCTGTGAAGAGCTACCAGGTGACCAAAGTTACACATGTGCATAGAAATTATTCAATGCCCGGGTTAACTGGCTAATTTTTTGGAGGTGTTGCACTAAATTTTCAACATGGCCTTTTTTGGACCCACTCCTCATGAACAGTGCCAGTGTCATTTTGTTCAATTGTCCCAAAAGGTGATTGCGCAGAGCAAACGTGTTATTCTGTACCAAAGGTGTGAAAAACGTTTTGGGCAGGTTGTGGAAAATGACAGCTGTACTGTTTTGAAGGGGGTATGCAAAAATAGCAATGTTAAAAATGTGGAGTGAAAATATAAAAAATTGGCGACATTAGGATCATGCATAGAAACTGCGCAATGCACGCTCATAACGCAGTAATTTTTGGGAACTTTTTCACCAAATTTGCAACATGGGCTTTTTGGGACCCCACCTCATGAACAGTGGCACTGTCATTTCGTGAATCAATCCCAAAAGGTGATTCCCTGCAGTGACCGTGAAATCACCTTTCAGGACCGAGTAACAAAATGACAGTGACAGTTTTCATAAGCTGGGGTCCCAAGAACCACACGTTGAACATTTGGGGCAAAAATTCCAAAAAATGGCTGAGATATCAGCATAAGTTGAAAACCTCATTGAATGGTCGTATAGCACGCCTATCTTTGATTCTTCAGTTCACGGTTGGGCTTTGAAGAGTGCAGACGTGTCCCAGTTCAGAGAAGATGACAGTGTCAACCTCGGAGGTAAATATGGGGTAAGGGGGTGTGGGGAGGTGGGTGCTCAGTGGGAGGGTGGGGAGGGGAGGGGGACTGCAATGACAATGAGGGGCTGTTTTCTGTTTCAAGGGAAAAATGCAACAACAAGGGACCATTTTCTATTTTACAGAAAAACAAAGAAAAAATACTGTGGCACTGGGGTGGGCTTCCAGTGTGCCATATGAATGGGGGGGGTTGTACAGGATGCTGACATGGGGATTGGGCACCCTGAAGTCGGGCATGACTTGGGGGGGAGGGCACAGAAAAACATTTACACACACTGGGGTGGGCTCCCAGTGTGCCAGTTGAGCTGGTGAAGGGGCACAGAATGCTGCAGAACTGGCAGCCGATGTCGGGAACATCTGTACAGTAAATGGCATTCCGCAGAACTGTGCTTTTGCATGAGTTGTGTGCATGTGCAGTTCACGCACCAGAAGGTGGAAGTAAGAGCCGAAATAGTGTAGCTGTTCTTCCGTAGCAGCTGATCATGGTGGAGGGTTTCAAGCTTCATTGGGCATTCAGAAGGATACTTCCAAATGTCCAACGGAAGGTTCCACGATCTGTCGTTTTCAGAGCTACAATCGCAAAAGGGAAGGATACTGGATTTGGGAATTGGGGGCCACCAGATGGCCAGGATTAAATAGTAGATTTGAGATAGGCTCTTTTCTGGGGTAACTCAGAATTAGCTTGTACCTGATATGTGATTTTGTATATTTATTGTTGTGATGGTTCCCATTGTTGCTCTTATGTTATCTTCATTTTTGTTTCTGTTCTCTTTCCGGTGCTATATGGATCAACATCTCGATGGGACCCAGTTGTTTTAACCTCACATTTGCACTGTTTTATCACTTTTGGTGTTTTTTTAACTTCAGTATAGTTGGGATTAGAGTGATTATGGTGGCCCTTTAAATTGTTACTGACCTTTATTGCCTGGACAAAAATAGGAGACAGTGCCCCTTTAAATATGGGGGAATTTGTCTTTAAGGCAATCTTATAAAGGCATTGTGGGATCTGGGCCCACCACCCTTGATAAAGTAACCAGTAGGTTTCAAAATGCATTGTGGCTCTTGTGCAGTTGTATTCCTGCTTTTCTGGCTCTTAACTAGAGTGCGCACATGTATCCTATGAATATGCATTATATGGACACTGATGTCTTGTGGAAGAGCACATTAATAAAGTAAGGCACTTTTTGCAGTCTTTCCTGTTATCTGTGATATCCTAGGAATTGAAACTAAGACCAGTGGGCTGGGTGCAATGAACTTTATTTTTTCCCTTTTATCTTCGCTCACTGTTCCTCCACCCTACCCAGGTCATCCCTCCCTCCACAGCTAGGTCATCCCCAGGGCATTTACCCATCTTTTTAAAATCTTCCCCCTGAAGTCCAGGACCCTCATCCTTGTGTGGTTCAATTCTACAGCCATGCTTACATTAAACCACACCATATGGTGATTACTGGTCTCCAAATGGACTCCCACCCTCACGTCTGCAACACTGTCCCTGTTAGTGAGTACCAGGTCCAGTATTGCTCCATCATGAGAGGGTTCATGTACTAGTTGTCTGAGAATCTGTCCCCTGCAGTGAGTCCAGGGTGTCCCTGCTTATAGCTGAAGCCACTGCTGGGAGGTTCCAATCTACATCTGGCAGGCTGACATCCTCCACCAGCAGCAGCTCCCCCTTTTCTGTCATCTTGCCAATGGCTTCCACCAGTACCTTATCTAATTCTTCCCCTTGTGCTGGAGGTTTTTAGATCACTCCAGTGCAAACAGTGGCTCCATTCCTCATCTTCAGGGTGACCCACAGTACCTCTGCCTCCCCCCCCCAACATATTCTGTGTATCTCTTTTTAATAAATCATGGGAGGATGGTGTGGTACCCGAGGACTGGAGGAAGGCAGATGTGATTCCCCTTCACAAAAGTGGGTCCAAGACAGAGGCAGGAAACTACAGACCTGTCAGTCTGACCTCTGTGGTAGGGAAAGTGATGGAGTCACTTCTAAAGGAAAGAATAGTCGAGTACCTAGAGGCCAGTGGAGCACAGGACCCAAGGCAGCATGGGTTCACAGCGGGAAGGTCATGTCAGACGAATCTAATAGATTTCTTTGACTGGGTGACCAAAGTAGTAGACCAGGGAGGGGCTGTGGACATGGCCTACTTAGACTTTAGCAAGGCATTTGACACAGTCCCACACAAAAGATTAATAGTCAAATTAACCAGCCTGGGAGTGGGACCCAGGGTGGTAGCCTGGGTAAAACATTGGCTGGACAACAGGACACAGAAGGTAATTATAAATGGAGTCCATTCTGAAGAAAGGGGGTTACTAGTAGGGAACACGAGAGGGTTCAGTATTGGGTCCAGTCCTTTTAATGTCTTCATCAGTGACATTGCAGAGGGACTGAAAGGAAAAGTATGCCTTTTGCAGATGACACAAAATCTGCAACAGGGTTGATACACAAGGAGTGTGGAAAGGATGAAAAGGGACTTGGCAAGGTTGGAGGAATGGTCAGAAGTATGGCAGCTTGGATTCAATGCAAAGAAGTGAAATAATGCACCTGGGAAACAAGAACCCAGGGAAGAATACACAATGGGTGGGGAGGAGTAACAACAACAAAAAGGAAAGGGACCTGGGGGTAATCATATCAGATGACCTTAAGATTAGCAAGCAATGTGAGAAGGCAGTAGGGAGGGCTGGGGTATACTGGGATGTATAGGAGAGGCATCATCAGCAGAAAACAGGAAGTTGTTATCCCTCTGTACAGACAGTTGGTGAGACCCCATCTGGAGTACTGTGTTCAGTTCTGGAGACCCCATCTCCGCAAGGACGAGACAGGATAGAGGCAGTCCAGAGGAGGGCAACTAAATGGTGCAGGGTCTGCAAGAGAAGCCGTATGAGGAGAGACTAAAGGAGCTTAATATGTATACCCTTGAGGAAAGAAGGGAGAGGGGGATGATAGAAACTTTAAGTACCTCAGTGGAATCAACAAAGTCCAAGAGAGTAGCATTTTCAGAAAAGAGACTTGCAAGAACAAGGGGACACAATTTAAAAGATAGAAGGAGGCGGTTCAGGGGCAATGTGAGGAAGTATTATTTCACAGAGAGGGTAGTGGATGCATGGAACAGCCTTCCTGAGGAGGTTGTGGGGTCTAAAACTGTGGGAGAATTCAAGAATGCATGGGACAGACATAAGGCAATTCTTGTGGGGGGTAGGAAGAAATAGGCTGTTGGTTAACTAGGATCTGCGGCCTATCCTGTAGGTAGGGAAATGGGCAGACTAGATGGGCCTAGCGGTCCTTATCTGCCGTCAAAGTCTATGTTTCTATGTTTCTATCTCTGTCCCTTTTATGCTTTCCCTCACATAATGTACCACACCCCCTCCTTTCCTTCCCACTCGATCCTTTATGAATGGAGTATAGCCTGTTATGGCCATGTACCACTCATGGTTTTCAATACACCATGACTCAGTAATGGCCACAGTATCCAGGCGGGCCTCTGTCGTGGTGGTCTCTGTGTCCTACACTTCTAATATTTTTACACATGGCCTTCCAGATTTTGTTTCCACTCCACTTGTTGCCCCTTTTTTTCTTTTTGCCCTCTCTCCTTCCTACCTCTCTTTTTAATGCTCCCGTTCCTTTCTCCCCTTTATCTCTACCACCCTGCTTCCTGTATTAATTTGCTCCCAGATGGAGTCCTCTACCCTTGGGTTTTTGTTACTCTCTACTTCAGCCTGTGGAGGGGGGCAGTTTCTGACTCCCTGATTCCTTCCACCACCCCCTTGGGTAGTTTAAATGCTCATCAAAGTAACATTTAAACCATCCACTGAGGAATGCGGTTCCCCTCCCAGATGGATGCAGGCTATCACCCCTGTATGGGCCAACAGTGCTATCATCAAGTTTGAAGCTCGCTAACAATACTACCATAAGGTATGAAGTTTACTGACTGTTTTACCAGCAGATTTCCTGGTGCTATCACCAGGCTTGAAGTTTACTAATATTGTTACCATCAGGTTTGAAGGTCACTAGCAGTGCTATTACCAATTTAACATTTACTTGTTATCATCACGTCTGAAGTTTGCAAACAGTGCTACCCCCAGGTTAGAAGTTTACTAATGGTGTTATCATCTCATCTGAAGTTTACTAGAAGTGCTGTCACCAAGTTTAAAGTTTACTAGCAGAGTTACCATCAGGTTTGAAGGTCAGTATCAGTGCTATCACCAATTAAACATTTACTTACAGTGTTACCATCACGTTTGAAGTTTGCTAATAGTGCCATCGCCAAGTTTGATATTTACTAATGGTGTTACCATCTGGTTTGAGGTTCACTAGAAGTGCTGTAACTAAGTTTAAAGCTTACTAATAGTTTTACCATCAGATTTGAAGTTCACTGATAGCACTGTCACCAGGTCGGAAGTTTACTTTCAGTGTTACCATCAGATTTAGAGCATAAAAACATAAAAACATGACAGCAGATGGGAATTGCGTGATCCGTCTAGTGTGCCTGTTATTTGACCTACTCCCCCCAAGTATACTCCCTTATTTTAATAGTCTGCTATGTCAATCACAAAATATTTTGAACTCCTTAACTATCTTGTTGTCCATGACCTCCTCCAGCAGCCTGTTCCATGGCTCCACCACCCTTTCAGTGAAGCAAAACTTCATAATGTTGCTCCAGAATCTCCCTCCCATTAGACATCTGTTGTGGCCTCTATTACGTGCCTCCTTATTTTCTTGGAAGAGGTTCTGATTCTGTGCTGAGTTGATACCCTTTAGGTATTTAAAGGTTTCTATCATGTCTCCTCTGTTTCTCCTCTATTTCGGGGAGTACATGTTGAATTCTTGAAGTCTTGTCTCATAGGGTTCATGGTGGAGGTCCTGAACCATCTTTGTAGCTCTTCTTTGCACTGTTTACAGATGATCTATATCCTTTTTAAGGTGTGGTCTCCAGAACTGGATACAATACTTTAGGTGTGGCCTCATCAAGGATCTGTAAAGTGGGATTATCACTTTGCGTCTTCTGCTTGTGATCCCTCTTCTAATGTAAACGAGGATGTTACTGGCTTTCTGTTCTGTCTTCTCACATTGTCTCCCTACCTTTAGGTCATATGGTAGCATGACCCCTAGGTCCCGTTCTAGGTTCATGATGGCTAATTGTTCGCCCCTACATAGTAATTCTTTCCTGGGTTCTTTTCCCTAGGTGCATGACCTTACACTTCTTGGCATTAAACATCAACTTCCAAGTTCTGGACCATTCTTCCAGTTTTGTTTAGTCCAATTCCATCGCTGTGGCCCCTTCCTGTGTTTCCACCCTGTTGCAGAGCTTGCTGTCATTTGCAAATAGGCATACATTCCCCTCCAATGCATCTGTGATGTCGCTGATGAATATGTTGAAGAAGATTGGTGCAAGCACCAAACCCTGTGGAACCATGCTTGACACCATCCCCTCTCTTGACAGGGTGCCATTCACTACAACATTCTAGGTCCTCCCCCGAAACCCTGAAACCAGTTTCTCACCCAGTTAACAATTTTCTCTCCTGCACCTGCATTTCCCAGTTTCTTAATAAGCCTCCTGTGGGGACAGAATCAAAGGTCTTACTGAAGTCTAGATATACAACATCTACTGCCCCAGATTGGTCTACTACTTTTGTCACCCAGTCAAAGAATTCTATCATGTTTGTCTGGCATGACCTACCAGTTGTGAAGCCATGCTGCTTAGGGTCTAGCCTCCCTCTGGATTTCAGATATGCCACTATCCTTTCCTTTGGTAATGATTGCATCATTTTCCCCATAATTGAGGTGAGGCTAACAGGGTGGTAGTTTCCTGACTCTTTCTTGCTTCCACTCTTGTGTAGGGGTACCACAGTGGCCTTTTTCCAGTCCTCTGGTATCTGTCTGCTCGCCAGTAATTTATTAAAGAGTGCGGCCAATGGAGCAGCAAGTTCCTCCCTAAGCTCTTTCAATACCTGAGGATGGATTCTGGCTGGTCCCATAGCTTTGTCTGTCTTCAATTTATTTAATTCTTCTGGGACCCTCTCTTTTGTAAAGGGGCTTGTGTCTGCTTCCTGGATGTAGAGACCGGTAACTAGTGTTGGACCATTACCACTCTGTTCTCGTAAAAATGGGGCAGAAGTATTCATTTAATACTTCTGCTTTCTGTACATCATCTTCCACCTGCAGTCCTTCATTGTTTCTTAGGCTGACTATTTCCCCTCTGGTCTTTCTTTTTAACCAGATATACCTATGGAAGGTTTTGTCACACCTTATAATTTCTGCCACAGTTTTTTGCTTCAGTTTGTGCTTTGGCTACCCTGATTGCCTTCCCAGCCTCTTTGAGCTTGGTCCAGTATTCTTCCCAATCATCTGTCATGCTGATATCACCAGGTTTGATGTTTACTAACTGTGCTGCCACTAGATTTGGAGTATACTAACACTGCTATTACCAGGTTTGAAGTTTACTGATGGTGTTACCATCTGGTTTGAGGTTCACTAGCAGCACTGTCACCAGGTCGGGAGTTTATTTTCATTGTTACCATCTGATTTGACATTTGCTACGCTGCCACCACTAGGTTTGAAGTTTGCTAACTATGCTGCCACTAGATTTGAAGTATGCTAACACTGCTAATACCAGGTTTGAAGTTCACTAACTGTGATACCTCCGATTTAGGCATTCATTAACAGTGCTCTGTCGCTAGGTTTGAAGATTACTGACAGTATTGCCATCAGGTTTGAAGTTTACTAACTGTGCTGCCACTAGAATTGAAGTATACTAACACTGCTAATATCAGGTTTGATGTTTACTAACTGTGTCGCCACCAGATTCAAGATTCGCTAGCAGGGCTGTCACCCAGTACGAAGTTTATTAACTGTGATGCTGCCTGTTTTGAAGTTTACTGTGTTACTACCATTTGTGAAGATCACTAACAGCGCTGCCATCAGGAATGAAATGTACTGTATTACCAGCAGCAAAAATCAGTCTGCACTGGGGTTCTTGGCATTTGGTTCAGGCAGATGATTTAAGAGGATGTTGAAAATCATCATGCTCTACTCAGGAGTAGAGCACCAATCAAGCATAATGCTCAGTCCTTTTTGGGGAAAGTAATTGTACTTTTTGTGCATGAAGGAGTAATGCAGTCTGAGCAAAAAGTGAGCTACCACCAGATTTAAGTTCCCTAACAATGCTACCACCAGGTTTAAATTTACTATGTTACCACCAAATACAAAGTTTACGAACTGTGCTACTACCAGATATGGAATCTGCTAACAGTGTAATAACTAGCCTGAAGTTTACAAACAGTTGGACTGCCAAAGTTGAAGCTTGCTAACAATACTATCACCTGGTTTCACTCTGATTAATTGTGCTACCACCAGGTTTGAAGTTTACAAACAGTGCTACCATCAGGTCAGTTTACTAAATTTGCTGGTACTTAGTTTGAAATTTGCCAACAGTGCTACCCCAAGTTTTGAAGTTTTAGTAACTGTGTTACCATGAAGTGTGAAATTTACTAACTATGTCACCACCAGGTTTTAAGTTTACTAACTGCTACTGCCAGGTTTTAAGTTTACAGTACTAACAATGTTATCATTAGATTTCAAGTTTTCTAACAGTGCTACCAGCATGAAGTTTGAAGTTTACAGATGTGTAACTACCAGGTATAAAGTTTATTAGAAGTGTTACCACAGTGTTTGAAGTTTACGAACTGCGTGACCTTCAGCTTTGCAGTCCTCTAATAGTGCTACAACCAGTTCTGAAGATTACTAACAGTGTTACACTCAGGTCTGATTGCCATTAACCGTGTTAACACCATATTCAACATTTGACAGTCAAACAGAACTGTCTGATCTTTTTGGCAAGTTAAAAAAATTAAACTGCAGCAGATCAATTTATGGTTCAACATCACCATAGCAAAATATAAAAAAAGCTAAAAGTATCATGCGGCGTAAGAGTGGCCAAACTCCTTCATCTGGTAATGTAGAAGATTTAAAACTGAGATGGGAAAAAGCCATAGAACTTGCAGAGACTCTTACAGAGGAGGACAACAGGTCCTTTTAATGCATTAAAAATACCATTACAGAACTAAATGGGGAACTGGCAAAGTATCAGACGCACAGCTAGATACAGTATTTATTCATACTGCCCTGTGTGGCCATATAGTGTCAGGTTAAGCAAAGGATGGTTCGGACTTCGTACAGAGATATTAGAAGTAATAAGTTAAATGATAAGCTCAACAAACACAAATTGAAGGTAACCGGTCAGAATAGCACATCTTGAAAAGGGCATGTAAGAAGCGCTCTGTTACAAAAGTGTATCACAGACAGCGACAGGGGTAGAACAGTGAACTGCAGTAACTGCTACCCCTGTAGCTGTCACATCATGGGAAGTGACTAGAGAGCATTAAGAAGAGCTAGAAAACATTGGTGGCTGGCCGAGCTGCTCCCTTGGTGGACAGAGCAAAGGCAGAGAGCAGCTTGGCCAGCATAGTGCTGGAGATGAGGGTTCTAATCCCAGTCTCCAATTTTTTTTCTGTGAGACAGTTTCCCAAATTTTGACAAGTCCCATCTCACAGAACACTCCCCCCCCTCAGTTTCACTTTTTCCCCACAATCCAACTCTGACTCAAAGATCATTATTTTAGTTATGGGGGGGGGGGCAGAGCCCACCTCAAAAGCAGAAATTTATTATTTTGTATTGAATCCATGGTAGCTGTCCTCAGTGTGTGTTTGGACTGCTACCATGTGGATTTGTTTGTTTTCCAGTGGGCTCTGTTATTGCAGGCACTGTTGTTGATGTGCTCTTCAGGCCAGCACTATTGATGCGTTTGCATTTCAAACCTAATACCCAAATTGAAAGCTAAACAGTGCAAAGGATGCATAAACTTCAATGCAAGATAACAGACTATGAAGCTGGGAATGTTTTTTCATGGGAAAAAGATGTTCTATTAACAAGAAAAGGATGCTCAAGATAACTGAATAGATAGAACAAAAGCCAGAATATTGATTTATTTTATTTTACTTAAACATTGCTGATTTGGGTAAGCCCCAAGAGCATCAAATGCCCATTTTCATGCGGGGACCTGTGTGGTACAAGATTTAAAGATTATGACACAAATACAATACATGAAGAATTTATACAAAAACAATTTGAGTGATGCAGACAGTGATGTTTTTAGCTGTTTCTTGAACACATGCAAAGAACCAGGAGAAAATAATGAGTCTGGTAATGCATTCCACAACTTGATAGAATAGAAACCCTAGTTCTAATATCCAATCATGTGAATTTGGAGCATGTTAACAGACCCGAGGTTGATTTATTAGAAGAACAGTAATTAGAGATATTGCACCCCCACCATCGCCACCACCAGTCAAGGCTATCCACACCTAGGGACCAGGTTGCAAGAGAAGAGGAAAGGTAAAATAAATTATACGGGCAAACAAAAAAACACTGGAAGTGGATAAATGATAACAAGGAAGACAGCTGGGAGTCAACAATAAATGCCCCTGTTCTGAACATTTCCTTTCAGCCTTTGACAGTGGAGCAGGCAGGGGCCCTAAGCAAAAGCCTTTCATTTGTCCCCCAAATTAATCTTGATAGGTTCTCTTTAGAAATGGACATATATAAATTACTGAGAAAGATTAATTTAGTATATTATTTTCAAGACTATAACATTAATTCACACTGTGGTCCCCTGACTCCCCTCTAAATCTAAATACCCTACTACATAGGTTACATAGGTTGTCACAGAGCATAGTAGACCAAAGTCCATGGAGCTCGCCTCCAGTTGTTAACTATACCCCTGGATCTTTTTTTGCTTGAGGTAGATATCTAATTTTGTTTTAAACTCAGTCATGCTATTGCTCTTCACCACCTCAGCTGGGAGGTGGTTCCAAAACTTGATTACCCTAGCACTAAACCGGTGTATCCTTTTATTGGTTCTAAACTGTAGCAGTATTATCTGGGATGTGTGTGCTCTGGTATAGTATCCTTTTTCCCTAATAACCAGGCCAAGCGGATTCCACAGTCCATTGTCATGTAATGCTGATAAAGCAGGTACATGTCCCCTCAGAGTCTCCGGTACGCTAGGGAGTACAGTCCCAGCTCACCCAGTCTTTCCCTGTATTTCCTGTCCTTTAAGTCCGAGATCATGCACATAGCCCTTCTTTGTATCTTTTCTATGGCATTAATCTTGGTTTTGTATCCAGGGGACCAGAACTGTGCACAGTACTCTAGATGCAGCTTCACCAGGGAGGTATACAGTGGCATAAGTACCTCCCTATCCCTACTCTTAATATGCCTTGTAAGGCAGTGTAGTATATTGCCTGCTTTTTTACCACCATGCTATTATGTTATTTAAAATTTAGATCATGCGTAATTCAGATGTCCAAGTCCCTTTTCTCTACTGCTGATTTGAAGATGTATCCATTTAACCAATAAGGTGTAGTGATATTATTTTTTTCAAAATGCAGTACTGTACATTTATCTGTGTTAAAGAATAGGCTATATTTCCTGGATCATTCCTCCATTCTGTAGAGGGCTTCTTGTAATGTAGCTGCATCTTGTGTGTTATTTACTGTTCTGCCCAGCCTAGTATTGTCTGCAAACTTTGAAACCCAGGCATCAGTTTTACTGGCCAGTGATGAAATGTAAACATTGAAAAGGCATGGTCCAAGCACTGAACCCTGGGGGACCCCACTGGACACTTCTGACAACTTGGAATATGTACCCCTGATGCACACCCTCTGCTTCCTTCCTGACAGCAATGATGCTATCCACCTGAATATACTGCCCTTGATGTTGTGATTTATGAGGGCATCCATGAGTTCACCATGTGGAACCTTATCAAAATGCCTTAGAGTAGTCGAGGAAAAAGACATAAACTGAATCTGAGTTATCAAGTGCTTTGCTGACTCTACCACAGAACTCGAGGAGGTTAGTTTGGCAGGAGCAGCCCCTAGTAAAATCATGTTGAGTAATATCGATATCTCCCCTTTGCTGCATGTAATCTTCTATATGGTCCTTGATTACCCCGTCTAGAACTTTTCCCAGTACCACAGTCAAGCTAATGGGCCTATAGTTTCCTATATCCTGCCTAGAGCCCTTTTTGAAAATTGGGATCACATCTGCTTGTCACCAGACTTCCAGCATCTTCCCAGAGCTAATTGATGTTTGAAAAATTCTTGTCAGTGGCCCTGCCAGTTCAGACGCCAGTTCCCTGATCGCCCTAGGGTGTAGGCCATCTGGTCCCTGAGCTTTGTTTGGGTTAAATTTTTATAGTCTTTGCCTGATGTCATCCATATTTAATTGCAGTGTGCCTGCTGCAGTGCTAGCCAAGTGGGTTTTAGATGGTACTTTTTTGGTTGAATACAGAGGAAAAATAAACACTATAACTTTCGGCTAAGTCACTGTTTACTGTAGTTAGCGTACCATCTTGTTTTTTGAGGGAGCCAATTGTCTTAGATGCTCTTCTTTTATTATTGACGTATGACTAGAAGGATTTGTAATTATCCTTTACATTACTAGCTAGTTTGAGTTTGTGAGATTTTTTTGCTTTTTTGCTTATGTTATTTTTGGAAACTTGCGAGTTTGTTTTTTTTTTTTATAAAAGTCCCAGCTATCCTGAGTTCCACTGTTTTTTTCTCTAGCATAAGCTTTTCTTTTATTTTTTGTTCCTTTCTTGACTTTTCTAGTTAACCATGGTGGAATTTTACCAACCCTGTTGTATTTTTTTTAGATGGTACAAATCTTTTGACAAGAGTGTTGAGTTTCTGCTCAAGTATATCCCACATGGACTGCAAGGTTTTGTTCTTAAACAACTCGACCCAATTCCAAGAAGTTAGTTCCGTCCTCGTACTTCCAAAATCAGCCTTGTCGTAGTTGCTGATTATGGTGTTCCCAGTGGGTTTACTTGTGTATCCCTAAGGAAAAGCTGACCATATCATGGTCACTTGAAACCAGGGGGGCTAGCACCTTGCAATCCTGTAGCCTGTCTGCAATGTTAGTTAGTACTAAATCTAGCATATTATTCCACCTTGTGTTCTCATTCACCATCTGTTCTAGACTAAGTTCTCCTTTCCTGTCCACCTTGACCTGCCTCTGTCCACAGGCAACTAGCACTTATGTGCCTCCTATACAGCTCCTCTTACCTCTCCCTCCCCGACTAGTTGCCCTCCTCTCCCATCCTGAATACTGGCTCACCGATCATCTCTTCTATCCTGACGTTGGCTGAGTTTCTACCTATTATGTATTTTCTGCTGGACTGTGTGTATTACCTGATGTTGCTGACTCTGTTGATGTTTATCTAGCCTATTGTTAGAGAATGTTGCTACCTAGCCCTGTTTACATGTTTTTTTTTTTATATATAGATATATATATATATCTTATTATGGACACCTTGTTAGACGTATTTGGCACTGAGGTTCTTTTAGCTTGTTTTTTGTTTTTATTGGGTTCATCACAACATAACCCAGATAGACCATCTTAGGGTAGCTGGTTCATTCCACTTGGGTGTTATACAGACGAGGCACACTGATAAGCCCTGGTAGGACAAAACACATGTCTGTGACTTTCTGTTGGCACCCTTTGCAAACTGTGTGAGAGGCCTTTCGGCACCATGTATTTTTGCTTAAAGTTGAACCAGTATAATATTCTGTGGTGATTTGCATGTGCAGCCCATAATGCTTTGCATTGTGGGGGTATGTGTGATTTTGTATTTCTTTGAAACTTGGCTTCCCAGCCAATGCCCTTTGGAGTAACGACTGCCTCAGTGCTTGTGCACAGAGGTTCTTTGTCTTTTAGCTTGTTTTTTGTTTTTATTGGGTTCACCACAACATAACCCAGATAGACCATCGTAGGGTAACTGGTTCATTCCACTGGGGTGTTAAACAGATGAGACACACTAATGAGTCCTGGTAGGATGAAACATGTGTCTGTGTCTTTCTGTTGGCACCCTTTGCAAACTGTGTGAAAGGCCTTTCCGCAACATGCATTTTTGCTTAAAGTTGAACCAGCATAATATGTTGGTGATTTGCAAATGTAGCCCATGATGCTTTGCATTGTGTGGGTATGTGTGATTTTGTATTTCTTTGAAACTTGGCTTCCCAGCCAATGCCCTTTAGGGTAACCATTGCCTCAGTGCTTGTCACTGAGGTTCTTTGTATTTGGCATGGTTTACCTGTATTTATTGCGCCACTTCTGTATGTTAGCTTGACTTGCACTGGATTTCCTGTTATGATTTTTGTATGATTCACTGCTGTTTGTTTACATTGTATTTTATCATTGTATGCACCAGTCTCTGGCCTGTGCCATGCCTGAAAAAGATCGTCAGACCAGTGCACCAACCCAGTTAACAAATGAATAAATACGTTTACGTATTAGGGGAAATATGGGTTATTCAACAAATTAACTCACTAACACAAAACTGAAAGCCCAGCGATTAATCTGACACAGTGTTTGGACTTTTTTGATCAGAATGTGCCAAAGGTAGGAGAAAATGAAGTACATTTTGTTGAAGAAACATCTGACCTTTACCTACAGGGTGCCAGAGACTCACATAATCACACTGTGCTTAACAATGACAGTGCGTATGTGACTGGAACAAGTGAATGATAATTTTGATGTTTCTAATACACATAATGTTTGTATGCCCTGTAGAGATTTGCTGGCTGTTTCACAGTATCCCTTACATTCTGAAGTGTAGGAGGGAGAGGGGAGATCAGAATGAATGGAATGGTGAACATCTAAATGTGATTCCAGCCATTCAGACAACTGGCATGGCTATGCTTAGAGCTAGGACACCATTTTGAGCCAAAAGCCAGTTTTGTCCCACACAAAGACACCACACCGTCCATGTTTTTGAAAGGCTGGTAAAACAAGATCTAACTGAGATTATACAGTCTTCTGCATCACACTTATACAAAATACTATCAGTGCAGGAGTGGATCGCCCTTCAAGACATACCGAATATGCCCTACATAACAATCAAATCGACTGGGGGTGGGGGGTATGGTCATGGTGCAGGACATGCACAAGTATGTGTAAGAAATTAAAAATTAGCTTTCAGACACTGACTACTACAAACCACTCACATTTGACCCTAAGTGGGCCTATAAATACAATTTAGACACCATATTTAATGAGGCTATATCAGGGGGCATATTAACAGGTATGAATGTAGTTTTTTTCAGGCCAGTCACCCCATCTTGTCCATGATGTACACACTCCCCGAAGTTCACAAGTCTGTAGGGGACCCTCAAAGGGGATCCATTGTTTCTGGCAGAAGTATCACTCAGTTTGTGGACAATTTTATGAAAATGACTGTACCAAAAACCAGGAGAAACTTGGCAATACAATGGATTTTATCAAGAAATTGGAAGGAATACCCTGACAGAGTAACTACTGTTGATTAACAATCAACATTGTTTCTCTGTATACATGGCATCAACCATCAGCACGGTATTGGGGCAACCGAGGAATTTGTAGCTGGGGATCGGGATCTAAAATCTGTCCATCAAAACATTTATTTGAATCTTCTTATTCATGTTTATATCATAACATTTTTTTGTTAAAGTTTTATTTACAGTCAAGCGGGACAGCCATAAACACAGCCCTAGCTTTCTCTTGTGGTAATATTTTCTTGGAGTGGTGAGAGGAGAAGATTTTTTTTGGACTCCAACCCCCACCTAAGGTACAGCGTTCACAGGAACAGATATACTGATGGCATCGTAAGTGTCTGAGGTGGTGGCCAGGCATCCATTCCAAATTTGACAGAGTGGTTAAATGATAACCAGCCGAACATTCAATGCACATTTCATTTGATTCTCTTCAGTGTGGAAAATCTTGACATCAGGTTGAAATCTCGAGATGCTGGCATTGTTACTGTGGAACTCTACAGGAAGCTAATCTCAGGGAATATCCTGCTTAGGGCAGAGAGTGCCCACCCTAGGTCCCAGGTCAACAGCATCCCCTATGTACAGTTTCTCTGAATATGGAGAAATTGTTCTTCTGATGAAAACTTTGAAAAAGAGTCAGGGATGCTGTTATTCAGGTTCAAGGAGAGGGGTTGCTTGGCCAAGGTTATAACCAAGGTCTACTGTCAAGCCAAAGAGATCAAAAGCGAACATCTCTTGATCCCAAAAAATGGGAAGAAACAGTCTTCCAAGTCAAGGATCACATTTGTAGTGGATTATCACCATGAATCCAACAAAACAAGGGATGTTATATGTGAAAGGTGGGACAGTCTAAAATCTGTCCTTCAACATGCAGCCCTGATGGGACCGAGTCCCAGGTTCTCTTATGGAAAGGGTAAAAGCATCTCTGACTTAGTGACACATAGTAACTAAGTAGCAAAGAAGGCGACTGAATTACTGTACAACTTCAGAAAAATTTCCAGAAGTATTATAATTGCAGTCTGCAAATATGTGATCATTGGGCCTACTATCACACACCCTGACACTGATGAGACATACAGCATCAATAACCGTATTGATTTCAAAACCACCCATGTGACATACATAGGATGGTGTGAATGTATGATGCTGTGTATGAGGAGTCCCAATGCTAGCTGTGAACCTAAATATAGGAGCACATAAGACCATATGCTCGGGGGATTGCCAAAAAATACTAGGATGTCACTTTAAAGAGAAGTATAATTCTGATCCAAGAACTTCTAAATTTACACCATTAGAATATTTTCCCACACCAGTTAGGGGTGGTAACAAATTGGAAACTCTGGATAAGAAAGAAGTTTCCTGGATTCACAACTTGACTACCTTAACCCCAATAGGTCTTAATGCAGTTTTTGACCTGAGGTTCTTCCTCTAGCTCTGAATCATATAATAATGATTCACACATATGTGATCTGTATAGTTTCCATGAATCAAGAAGGGCATAGAGCATTTCTGTGAAAGGAAAAATATTTTGCTTATGCTGCAAATCATCTATCGTTACTCTGGTAGTTTATATGTGGGTTTGGTAATTTCCCTCTTTTGTGGGCCAAAGCAACAAATTGGCAGCCTGTTATAGTTGAAAAAAAATAGCAAGAGGGTTTGCTTTGAGCAATTACCACCCACTGTCTATATGTCCCTCTTATGATTTGCTGCAGCTTGATCAGATATATCAGTTTCAACTTGGTATCTTAGCCAGGAAAGTACTCCTGGGTGTGGTACCCAGCTCTTGTCAAGTAATCTTTAAAACACATGTTACTACAGCTCAAACCAGATCACCATAATGTATTTGGTTTACAGTTCCTATAATGAAAACCTCTACTGGTCAGATCATTATATACTTTGCCTGTAACTTTTAATGCTTTATCATCATGTATAACTAGTGTTAGCAACTCACTTTATACCTTCAGAACAGTCCTAAGAAAGCATCTCTTATCTACTAACAGATGTGAATGTTTTACTGTTTAGTCAATTAACTTTTTTGCTGTATAGTTTTGTCAACTGTTATATTTTGTGTAACTTGTTAATGTATATTTTGTTAACTGCTCTGGTTGCCCATGTAAATGGGTCTTTGGAATATAGACATTTCCAGATTTAAAATAAACAAAACAAACAATGTATTACTCATTCTAATCTATTTAAATTGTCTGGGTTCCAGTTCTTGACATTAGTGCACTTTTCACAAACCATCTCCCCCACCCTTTCCCATTTTGGGCTACGGAGTGATACTGTCACCTAGTGGATATTTAATTTTAATAATAAAAATATTTTGAAAACAGGGAGGGGGTATTGATAAAGGGGGCTGAGAGTCTCCTTTTTTTCTATCTTTTGGGTTGCTCAGTTGAGTCATGCACTGTATCTGAATTTGGCTCCACTGTGATTACTTACACAACGAAAAACAAAACCAGCATACATCTTCTTGGGGGCTTTCTGCCACTTCATTTTCACCTGTTGTTGCTTTGTTTTCAACAATGCTAGAAAATGTTTGTATTAATTTTTGTTCATGAACACAGTTGGACATGTTTGCACATAAACTAGTACTTATAATGCCTTTAATATCATAATCTAATGTTCACTAGGTGAACCCTCCCTTTAGCTACACTTTTTTATATAGGTTTATCAAACATTTATGAGTACTTAGTAGCACCAGTATAAATGGACACTTGTGAGCACTAAGCACCACCCCCTGATGAAGCCTATTTGAGGTGAATACGCATGGGGTGTTTACCTGCTGTGTAGTCCCAGCTCAATAAATTGATATTCACTCTTCTTCATTGTATGCTGCTGCATTGTTATTTTCCACCTAACTATCTTTGCTTGCTACTACTGTGTTCTAGATCCCTGCATACTACTGTAGTGGGTGCAGTGGCCAGATCCATTATCCATGCCACAGTAGAATAGGCAATCCTGAATCCACCCTGCTGCCCCTTTAATGTGACAACATGGAAAAATGCAGGACACCATCAAGTCTGAAAGGCAGAAGCTGTGATGTCATCAGCCTGCAAGAATCAAACAGTTCCAGTACTTCTACATGTTGGCTCCACTGACATCAAATTAGCTGAAGTAAATTTATATAGTGATGTATTCTAAGGATGTCATAAATCCTTAACAAGCTGCTGGCACAATTGGGGAAACTTTGAAAAATGTGTAGTTTAGATACAGTTCCAATTACATTTGATATATTGTCTGTAATTCTTTAGTCATGTATCTGTGTTACTGATCATAGTTGCATGAAAACAGGCTCATTGTGCACTAGACTTCATCTGCTCTGGCTGCTTGTCTACACCTAACATCAAAATCCCCTGTTCATGACATATAGAATAATATATGGGTGGGTGTGTGTAACCAGAATTTTACACACACGCAAGGTGTGGGATGCTACATAAACACCCTAGGCATTTATAAAAGCATCCCACACCAAGGGTGTGTGTAAAATTCTTGTCTTACACACGCCCACCCATATATTATTTTCTTTAATTAACGGTCATCATTTTTTTTTCTTATTAGTAAACTTGAGCTAGTACAGCAGTTCTGTCACTGTCACACAACACACACACACACACACACACACACACACACACACACACACACACACACACACACACACACACACACATACACACACAGAGCCTGTGATGCCTTCCTAGTTCAGGCATTTCTTTTTTTCTTGATTTTTGTGCCTGTCAGAACCCAAAGAAGTATCAGGAACAGGGTCATAAACAATATTCTTCTGGGCTCAGTGCCACTGTAGTTTGTGCCTGCATGGAGTCAGTATTTGGAGTGGACAGAGTGGAAACTAATTTTTACAAAACTAATACAGGCTGAGCACTTCTGTGAGGTTTTAATGGTATTTATGTATTTTGTACTTTGTTTCTATGTTTCTAAAAGCTTGTTGCTGACAGCTTCGCTTTTACACTCTAAATTAGAGTTAAAGGCTGACAGCGTCCCTTTGTCCAGAGTGCTACAGTAACGCTGACACTGTTCACGGAAGCCCCAGTCGAGGGGTACTAAGGACAGAATCAACCAGATAGATCTGCAAGGTTATGCTAGCAGGAGGAAAGAGCAAGAGATATTTAAAAATATTTAAAAGTTACCTCTGTTGAGAATGTGAGGCTCCAGCAAGGGATGAGTGATGGTGCTCGGTCACAGAGGAACACCCCGTGTTAGTTGAGCTATTTGGCCCACCCACTCACTGACTAAGCTCCAGTGAGGTTTCTGTAGTGGAGCTTGATTGGCAGGCACTGATTACAACCTCCCGTGTTGTAACCAAAAATATCAACAGGGGAGGTTGTAACCGAGAATAAAACCATGGTTATCTGGGGATAAAAAATGATGACCATTAATTAAATCATAATTATCCTCACAGCAATAGACTGTGACGCCATAAACAGAATTGTGATGTTAGGCGCAGACATGAAACCAGAGCAAACAGGGCAGAGATCCTGTTTGCATGCAAAAATCCTTAATAGTAAAGGATAAAGGAGAGAATTAGAGAAAAAAATGTTGAACTATAAGCTGAATTTTGTCTAAATATTACATTTTCTTCGAAGTTATCCCAGCAGGGTCCGGTGCTCTTTAGAGGCGAGATGCTGCTCAGAACACAACCATAAGTGATTTATTAAAAAACAAAACAACATTTCACTGTTGACTGAATACCTAACATCATAAAACTAGAAAGCAATCCTGCCTACTAAGTGGCTGGAACCTATGTGATGATAACCACATGTGAGTTGTGTGCATGGGTTCTTTTTATGATGGAAGCAGGCACATGCAAGTAGTTACATTTCAAAACTGCGAATGTATTTTTTTTAAGTCTCTGCCTAAGTTTTACCTTTAGCTTCACATTGGTTGTCACGCAGGGAATGTGTGCTTGTCTGAGGGGAAACTCCACCACCACCACCACCAACGTGTCTTAACATTAAAAACAAGCATTTGCCAATGCCGAATGTTTGCTTGCTGATATTAGCAATGGACGTTAGAAGCTCTCATGCCCCGCGCATTTGTTGGTATTTGTACTACAAATTTTCAACATGGCCTTTTTGTGATCCCCACTTCATGAAAGCATTTGGGACCTCTGCTCATGAACAGTGGCACTGTGATTTTGTTAATCTGTCCCGAACCTTGATTTCTCTCCGCAACCACACCATTGTGTGCCAGATGTGCAAAAACACAGTATGGGCAGGATGTAAAAAATGACAGCTGCACCATCCATAGGAAGGTGTGAAGAGATGGCAGTGCTGAAAATCTGGAGTGAAAATATTAAAAATGCTTAATCGTATGAGCGTATGTGGAAATTGTGCAATGCACACTCTTAACAGTCATTTTTTATTTCAGCAAATTTTCAACATAGGCATTTTGTGACCTCTGCTCATGAACACTGTCACTATGATTTTCTTAATCTATCCTGAACATTGATTTCCCACAGCGACCACGCCATTGTGCGCCAGATGTGCGAAAACACATTTTGGGCAGGATGTGAAAAATGACAGCTGTACTGTTCATAAGGGGGTGTGCAAAGTTGACAATGTTGAAAATCTTGAGTGAAAATATTACAGATTCTCGAAGTTATGAGTATGCATGGAAACTGCACAACACATGTTCATGACAGTCATTTTTTGGAATATTTTCACCAAATTTGCAACATAGGCTTTTTGGGAGCCCACCTCATGAACAGTAACTCTATCATTTCATTAATCGGTCCCAAAAGGTGAGTGTGAAATCACCTTTCAGGACCGGATAACCAGATGACAGTCACTGAATTCAGGAGATGGGGTTCCCAAAACCTCCATGTTGAAAATTTGGTGCCAAAATTCAGAAAAATGGCTGAGATATCCACATAAGTTGAAAAACTCCATTTATGCCATTATATAGCTTACTAGCATTTCTTTAGTTCGTGGTCGGCTTTGAAGAGTACAGACGTGTACCCGGTCCACTGAAAATCATTGTGCCAGACTCCGGAGGTAGGTATGGGGTGGGGGGATGGGGAGGTGGGGTACACAGAGGGTGGGTGCGGGTTGGCAGAGGGGGTACTGGACACAACGATGGACAGTTTTTCTTTTACAGGTAATTAAAAAAAAATGCAGGAAGGTTTTCTGTTTTTACAGGTGGTTTGGTATGCTGGGGTGGGCTCCCAGCATGCCACCTGAGTGTTTGTCGGAGGGGTCTGTAACCGACGGGGATTGGACACCCCATTGGCACATTCAGAGTGTTGGGGGGTGCATGAACCAAGGGGGATTGAGCACCCCCCTCGGCACACAACACATGGGGAGGGCTTTATGCTGATGGGGATTGGGCTCCCCCATTGGCAAAATGAACTTGGGAGGGGCATGCCAACAGGAGGATTGGGCACTCCCATCAGCTTCCATTGGGATTGGTACAGGCAGACAGCGTTAGCCACCGCCATGTAAAAATGTAAATGAAATGCGGGGACATTTTGCCGACAGGGATTGGGTTACCCCATCAGCAAATGAACCGGGGAAGGGGCATGCTGACGAGGGATTGGACACCTCCCCCATCGGCTTTCATGGGGACTGTGAGAGGCAGACGGCGATAGCCGCTGCCATGTTTGTTGAAATGGGACACTAGACAAGGCAAGCAGTAATTCACTGCTGCAATCAGGGACTGCCCCAGCAGCAAAAACTGCTGATTGTTAATGACGGGGCACTCCCTGATTGCAGCATTGAGTTTCTTTCATGTTGGTGGCACTCTACAAAACTGCTGTCATTGGCAGCCTGCTTCTCTATTGGTGCCACAGAGACCAGCCCAAAAATGGACTGCTGGCTTTCCCCACAACACTACCACACCTCCACAACTCATTACTACAGCAAGCTGCCGCAATATGTTTCTTGTGCATGCACTCAAGCAAATGTAAAAATGTATCTGTTAGGAGAATTAGAAAAGTTATGTGCAAAGTGGAAGAATACTATGATTTACAGATCTGTTGAACTAATAACCTGTTAAATGAATGCATTTACTGTTTACTACTTTTCTCAATGATCTATTTTTAGTGCAGCCCTTTTTAAGGGATAATGGATAACAGAATTATGCTGTTAGTCTACCCATTACTAGTGTTAGTTAGTCTCACATACTTAGTAAGTGCTGAAATCAAAACAGAATTTGAAACTTCAGCACTTACATGAATGGACAAATGTCTTATTTCATTGCAACCCATTATTGAGGATTGCCTCCCTCAGCTAGTTTAATCTCTCTCCACTCAATTTCATTAATTAATAACTTTTATATATAGCCTGCCTGGTACTGCAGTGGTGGTACTACTGCTGGCTATGCCAACGACCTGTGTTTGAATGGACTCAGGTCACTCCAGGGCTATCCAGGGGAGGGAGATGATGACTCTGTATATACATTTATTTGATTACACTCTGTATTCCCTTACAAGTATTTTCTAAACATTTTCTGTATTGTAAAATCTTGTATATACTGCATTGTTCCTGTTTGTGTTTAACTGGACGTTTGTGAAAATGGACAATTTTGCTCACATACCTTTCCGGTATAAAACATTAACTGACACTGGAACTGAGACTTGAATAAGTAAAGTAAGTAAAATTTTATTTATATTGCACCCCATCCCAGGGGCTGTGGGCATTGTACAGGTAGGCAAGAGTTCAAATACAATAACATATATTAGCAACAACAGCAATAAACAACAGTAATACCTAAATAATGTCCTTATTAAACTAAACAATTCTGCAGTCAATTGTTTCTGATACTCATAGCACTAGCTGCAGGCACTGGAGAACCCCTCCACTGACCCTGAGGTAAAGAGCATTGCAATAGTTGAGTCTAGACATCACAGAAGCGTGTACCAGTGACAGCAGGTCATCAGGCAGAATTAAGGCTTTAATCCAGGTGACATTCCTAAGGTGGTAAAAAAACACTCCGGATGATGGACGACACCTGAGCTCACAGGAATATCTCTCGTCACTTGGGGGGGTGGAGGGAGACACTGTGTCACGCTGCTTGTCTTACACCCAGCAGAAGTCTGGTAGGAGAACAGAGGAACTGCACACTCAGGGGAAGGCCCACCCTTAGACACTGATTCATGAGTGCATGCCTCCAGGTACACACACATGTATTATTGCATGATTTGTGTCCCTCAGAGTGAAAACTTGGTCGAAAAACTCCTGACTGGCAGGATGACACCAGCACCCTCACATGCCCCAAACCACCAACTGCAACACTCACCCACCAAACACTGGTGGTATGCAGGTAAGACAAGGCAAAGTTTATTTCTTTGGCACCCATTCCCGGAGGCTCTGGGCGCTTCACATAAAAACACTTAAGGGAGTAGAAAAACATATAAAAGTACATTATTGAAACAGTAATAAAAATAGATAAAATGTAATAAGTTCAGTGACTAGTTCATTTCACTAACATTTACTGCGTCAAGTTAGAAATCTATTTCTGGGAAGCCCAAAGAGAAAAGATGGGTCTTTAAGTGGCTCTTAAATAACTCAACTGAAGGGGCCTCCCTGATGGCAGGAGGAAGCAAATTCTACAGGATGGGGCCTACGCCACTAAACCTGTTGCCAGCAGTTTTATGTCTCATCCTGGGAATCGCCAGGAGTCCCCTAGAGGAGGAACAGAGGGAGCGAACTGGGGCAGTGGGTGTTAGAAGCTCAGACAGATAGCCAGTGCCTAGTCCATGTAGGGCCTTAAAGGTGAGCAAGCCCACCCTGAAAATAACCCTCCACCTGACTGGTAGCCAGTGCAGTTCATGCAGCACTGGAGTTGTATTACAGAACCTCAAGAGGCCTGTCAGCAACCTGGCAGCTGTTTTTGCACTAACTGCAGTCAGCAGAAGGTACCTCCCTAGACCCTGAAGTAGAGAGCATTACAGTAACCAAGCCTGTCTGCTACAAAGGCATGAAGCAGAGTAGGAAGGTCCTCAGGCGGAACTAGGGGTTTGATCCTAGCGATATTCCTCAAGTGGTAGAAACCACTTTGGACAACTGATATGACACCTGAGATTCAAATGTCAATCCATCGTCCAGGAACATGCCAAGATCTCACACCCTAGAGGAGGACATCAATGGTGTAGATCCCAGGAAAAGACCAGTTGCCACACTGGAGGCATTTCTATCATGCCTTCAGCCCAGTTCCACTACCAGAACCTCTGCCTTATCAAGATTCAGTCGCAACCAGCTGAAGGACATCCAATCATTGATCTCAGCCAAGCAGATGTTAAGCACTTCCACAGCGTCAGATGTTCCAGGGGCAAAGGACAAGTACAACTAGGTATCATCTGCATAGCAGTGAAAACCCACATTGTACTTCCCAATCAGCTCACCCAGGGGCAGCATATGCACTGCAAACAACATGGCGACAAGATCGATCCCTGAGGCACACCACACCACAGGAGCTTCTGGGAGGAGGAGAAATTCCCCACCACTATCCATTGCTTCCTGTCAGATATATTTTGAAAATACTAAAATGCAGTATCCAGAACTCTACAAGACTGAATTCGGGAGACTGAATTTTAAAAGACCACAAGCTTGTTAAATGTAATGTGGGGAGGCTCTGCCCCTGCACCCCTTGTAGCTAAAATAACCAACTCTGAGGAGGAGTGGATCTCGGAGTAAGAATAAAAAGTTATGGGGGGGGGCCGGAATAGCATGAAGCAAAATTGCCCATGTCTGGGAAACGAACCCAGGTCTAAGAGGCCATGCTGGCTGAGCTGCTACTGACTCAGGCCTCCACACCACAGGAGTAGCTCCACCAGCTTCTGCATTTTGCAGAGAGTTGTGATGCCTGGCTAGGGGGTAGGGTAGCACATCCTTTACTGTACCTCTGTCAGCATTGGCTTCTTCCTGTTGGGCATTTAGGTGTCAGGAGACTGAACTCGGTCCCATGAGTTTTGAGATTCTGAATTTCAGTGTCCAGAATAGATACCTTTCTGTCAGTGAGATAGGACTCAAACCAGCGGATGACAGTGCCGGCAAGCCCATAGTATTCTCTGAGCTGATCAAGCAGCACAAAGTGGTCTCAAAAGCTGAAGAGAGATCAAGGTGAACAAGAACTTGTCCCATCTCCTCTATCCCTCGCCTTAAGGTGGTCATTATGCACCTGAACTAATGCTGTTTCAGTGCTATGCTTGGCTTGGAAACCAGACTGGAGTGGCTTTTAAATGTCAAAGGCCACAAGGTGCTCCTCAAGCTATTGCACCACAATCTTCTCAACAACTTTTGCCAAAAATGGAAGGTTGGAAATGGGTTGGTAATTTGCCAAGATCTGTGGATCGAGCGATGGTTTCTTCAGAAGGGGCCTCACTTGAGCCTCTTTCAAGGAATCTGGGAAGACCCCTCCGACAATGAGCACCAGACAATCACGGTGAACACTGGGCCAACAGAACCAACACATCCCACTAAGAAATGTGTCAGAACCGGGTCCAGTTCTCAATATGTGTACTTCAGCCTCGAAGCAACCACAATGACCTCAGCCACCTCTACCAGTTTAAACTCCCCCCCCAAACAGGCAGACTGCCTCTACTATATCCAAGTCGATCACTGCGAGTCATCATATGACTCACTGGCGAGATTCCCTGCCAGATAGAGGACACTCTGACAGTGAAGAACTGAGTAAACTCATCAGACAAAGTGACAGAAAAAACCTTTTTCAACAGACAGAGTGGGTGAAGAGCCTGTCTACAGTCTGAGAAAGCACAGCTGGTCGATTCTTCCCTGCAACAGTCTCCCTGGACAGGAACTCTGCCTTCTTATGGTTGATTTCCCCCTGGTACTCACCATAGTAAGTACACAGGGCCAGTTTGTCCTCCTCTAGCCTGGTCCTCCACCAGCAATGCTCTAACGTCCAACCCCTAATCTTCATCACCTTGAGCTCTCCATCAAACCAGGGAGGCCTCAAGTGAGAGGATTTGGATCATACACAGACCGGTGTGAGTGCATCAAGTGCTGTGGACATCACACCTAATTTTCCCCCTTACTGGCCTCCCTTGATCTCTCACAGAATGTAAAGGACCCTGAATGCTGTCCATGGGTCTCTCTCCTACCCCCCAGGAGGCTTGTATCTCTCATCTAGTCCCTTCCCCCACCATCTTAAAGAGGTCTCTCTGGGACACTGCCTTATCCCCTTTTCTCTGGTCCCCCCCAGTCCCCTTGCAGGGTTCCTTGCATCCTGAAGGGGTCTCCAGAGGTATGACTCTTCCCCCTCCCCCACCTCATCCCTCCGTCCCCTTCCCCCTTTTCTTTCGTGTAAGCACTTGTTTACTTATTAACCTGGTACTTATTATTGTCCACTCTTTCTACATGTTATGCGCAATGCTGTTGTAACACTGTTTGTAACACATGCCTTACAACTGTTTGTTAATGTTGATCTTGTAACTTGAATGTATAATGTCTCATTCCAGTTGTACCCCTTCCCCCGAGGTCGCACTGGGAGATTAGCAACTTGTTGCTCAGTGGGCCTTCCTGGTGAAACATTTCAATGAATAAATAAATAAATAAATGTGGCCATTGTGGTGAGTTACGGAAGTAACTTTTTGTGTCAGACCCAGTGATGACATCATCTGGAGGAGGTTGGAACCAAGCCTAGAGGACTTGTCATTGACCTAGGCATTGAAGTCCCCCAGCACCACACATCTGGTGACCCCAATGCCTCACTGACGACAAAATCCACCACCTCCTGCAGGAACTCTCCCCCCACCCCAGGAGGGTGGTAAATAAGGAGGATCCTACAGCCTGCACCCGGACCCCCACACACTGCCACATATTCAAAGGACCTGGTAGTTCCCACTGGGTGCACAGTGAAGCCAAGTTCAGATCTAAAACAGAGGGCCACTCCCCCACCCCTGCATTCCACCCTAGGGCAGTGCACTGCAGAGTACCCGGGGGGGGGAATTGTTGTCTCCCAAAGTGGCCCGGCATCATCACCCACCCGGGTCTACATGGTGCAAGCCAGATTGACCGTAGAAATCAAGTCCGCCATAATTGCAGTCTTGTTTCTAATCGATCTAGTATTGCAAAGCACCACCCTAAGGGGACTAGTAGGTGCTGCAGCCCCTCCAGCTACCTGCCCATTCAGTCTGGTGGGATCTGGTGGAACAGGTGGTGAAGCAAAGTCCCAGAGAAGGTGGGTGTTGAGGCTGGAAGATGTTCAGCAATGGGGGCCAGCTGGGTAAATAAGGGATAAACAGAGAACTTGGAATGTATATATATATATATATATATATATATATATGGATACATGATGGACATGAGTGGAATATGGAAAATATTTTCCCTTCTGCAGAGTGAGCCTGGATACTTCATGAGTGCCGAAGGCACGAGTGGAATATACAGTGCTCACGAGGCAGGAGTGAAAATATTTTTCATATTCCACGATGTGCCCATCATGTGTCCTATTTATACAATGGGGCAGTGTTGCAAAATGTACAATTTGCATGGGATTAGCGCAGGTTTAGCGTGGCTTTGTGCAGCTTTGCACGGGTTTAATGTGGGTTTCGGAGGTGTAATAAACGGTATTTATTTTAACTCTGCTGACGTCATCAGGATTTATTTCACTGCAGTGAAAATAACATGGTTTATTTCACTAGAATATGTCTCACCCTCATTGTATAAATATATATGCATTGTATAAGAGTTATTGTATATTTTACATGGCCTCCCATGCTCACTGATTCTCACAATACCATTTTTTGCTTTTATCTAGCAATAGCATTTTTTGTTAATTTTTACTTTGGTTCATTTGTAATTTTTGCACCATTTTACATTTATTATTCTGTTTCTAGTTATTTTGTTTTGCATCCTTTCCTGCTTTTATCACACCATGCACATTTTGCACTAGGTTTTGCTGTATTCTGTTTCATCTTCCTCTTTTTCCTTCCCCTCGGGTAACACCTAAAAACAAGATCTGGTTCAGTGTGCCTAGCACAGTCACCAATTTTTTTAAATACATTTAATAAACTCCTCTTATTCTGCTTATATTACAGCAATTTGAAAATTAAAACAAAGTTTTATTGGCAACAGACTCCACACTCTTCCATGCAGAGTCAGGCATTGTCCTCCTCCCAACCGATGCGAGCCTCCCTGACTAGACAGCTCCCAAGCAAAAGGTTATAGCTTTATTCAGTCAGTGGCCTAGCAGTTATGAAAAAAATAAAACATGGGTGGGTGATTATAATCCAGGATTTTGTACATACCCTCACTGTTTGCTGCTTTTCATCTGAAGCAGTGACCAAACTGCGCCTAAATTGTGGACAAAGTGCAGGACAAGTGCAATCAGAGTTTGTGGAGTTCGTAGAGGCAGTTGGGCTGGGGCACAGTATTCTACCTGAAAATTATTTTATATTAGTTTTAATTATGTCTGTGTTAATTATTATCTTCCTAACAGTATGTTCTACGTGTAGACCTTTACCAATCTCTACATAAATTATCTGCATTGAACATTTTCAACAATCTCATTTATATCAGCTAGATTGTATCAACAGAAAGCAACTGTGGGTACATATTACTAATTTAATATTGGAGTGTTTGCATAGACAGATTTTGTCAAGTAGGCTAATTACAGGGGATTCCTTTACTGACTAAGAGAGAGATTTTTATTTATTTAACAGACTATAGGATTACAACCTTTGAGTCAGGGACTCATTTACAAAGGCTCCTCATCAGAAAAAACAAACATAAACACTAAATACATATAGACATAGAATGGCAGCTAAAGGTTACAGTTTTTTTTAGTTATACAATATTGCAGAATCAAGATCAGCTATACATTGCAATAAACATGTTACCGTGAGCTGTATTTTACAGTTTTCAAGAGAACAATAAGTTTGTTGATAGAGGGAGGGAGTAACAAGTTTGATATTTACAGCGAAGTAGAGAACTAGACAGATATCTTGTGAGTGAAACCAAAGGAAGCATTGTTAATAGGTAATGTTTGGTAGCCCTAACGGTAGGAGCTCTGTGGTGGAGTGGTCCCATAAAATGATAGATAGATGACCCAGCACTAGCTGGTACATTGGTAGTGCCTTGAATTGAGAATGTGCTCTTTGAGGGCTAACTTGAAACTTGAATTTGGAGATGGAGGAGACATCAGAGGGGAGTTTGTTGTACCAGGCTGGGGCCCTGTGTGGGAATGACCTTTGGGCTAAGGATGTTCTAAGCCGTGGAATAGACCACACCTTTTGGTTGACAGTGCGGGTGTTCACCGAGGTGTGGGAGGATAGGAGAGAGGCAGAAACCCCCAAGGGGGTGAGCCCCAGGTATATTTTCTTTGTGAGGAGACATGTTTGATAAATTTTAAGAATTAATATAGCTGTTAGGAAGGATATGTTTTATTCTTATAACTGTTGGCTGGTAATGTTCAACCCAGTCCAGGCCCAATTGCTGTTAACCAGGGCTTGAATGTTCCTTGGACAGATATGAAACATATTGCAGTATTTCTTTTGTCCATGTAATTTAAAGGTGACATGTAAAGTAAATACTGCAGTCTGCTCACATCCCACATATCTTTCTATGCTGCAATGGGAGTCCATGGCTGCTGTAATGAACATTATTAGAATAATCTGTACATTTTAAAACATTGCCAAAACTTTTCAGTGAATGTGGGAGTGCTGCATGGGTTCTGATTGAGCGGGCGCAAGTTTTCATGAGTTTTCCACCCATTTAGTGACATGGCAAACACTACTGCTCTAAATGTAGCAGCAGTGGCAGAGGCTTAATATTCTTACTTTATTGCTTTCACAGGGGTCTTTCTTGATGCCTAAAATAATACTTACAGCAATGACCTGTCCAGATGTTGCTGTAAGTATTATTTTAGGCATCAAGACCCCCAATGGAAGCAATAAAATATGAATATTAAGCCCCCCACCACTGCTGCTACATTGAGAGCAATGGTGTTTGCCATGTCACTCAATGGGAGGAATACCTAGGAAAACTTGTAATTGGCCACCTGGAACTCGCTGCTGTTTCCACATTCACTCTGAGTATGTAATGCCATCATGAGACCACACCTGGAGTACAGGGTTCAGTTCTGGAGACCGCAACTACACAAGGACATTGACGGGATGGAAAGGGTTCAGAAAAAAGCAACCAAGATGGTACAAGGTATGCAGGGGAAATTATATGAACAGGTGTAGGAATTGGACCTGTACCCATTTGAGACTAGAAGGGAGAGAGGGGACAGACATATGGGATTGGGAAGTGAGGGGAAGGGGAGGGCCAAAAAGAGTCAAGAGGAGTAGAGGAGGGGGAAAATGGCAGACTAAATGGGCCAAATTGTCCTTTTCTGCCATCAGATTTATGTGATTCTGTGATGTCCTGTGGTGCCCATGTCTTCCTCCCGTCCGAGCCATACCTAGGTACAGCCTTGGATGGGGAGGACCTCTGTTTTTTCCCAGTTAACTCTTAGATCCAATATGTTGATGAAAGTCCAGAAGAATATTTAGGACTCCTGGAAGAGAGTCTAGTACTCCAGAGAGGGTGATGAGTAAATCACCTGCATACAGCAAGGTTTTGGACACTATATGACTTGTAGTATCCCCTGAGTCTTCTCTGACTGTCCATATGAGGGCAACTAGAGGTTCCATAGCTATGAGAAATGAGGAGTGGAGACAGTGGCAACCCTGTCTTGTTCCTCTGTGTAGTGTAAAGGGGGGGCGGGGTGGTACTATCACATTGTTAATAACCATGACTTCTGGAAGGCATAAAGTGTTTTGACTAATGATATAAACTAGGGCCCACTCCCGTCTTCTCCATTACCCCAAATAGATAGCTCCATTCTATGGAATAGAAGGCCTTTTCTGCATCAATAGCTATCAAGGCAGTGGACTCTGGGGTCTGTTTGGCTTTTGCCAGAACATTAATTAGGAGCCTCAGGTTGTCAGTTCCTGTCTGCCCTTCATGAATCTAGCTTGGGACTTATGAATGATGGCAGGTAGGGCTTTCTCCAGTCTGGATGCCATCACTTTTGCTGAAATCTTTATATCTGCATTCAGAAGGGATATTGGATTATAGTTAATACAGAGAGTGTTGTCTTTATTGGGTTTAGGTATTACCATAATAACTGCCTGGTTAGTGGGGTTAGTGTCCCTTTTTGCAGAGTCATGTGAAACAGTGAATGTAGGGGTAATGTCGGAGAGTCAGAGAAGGCCTGATAGAAGTCAACTTGTAGGCCATCTGACCCTGGGGCCTTTCCTCTGGCCAGAATTCTAAAAGCCTTAATGGCCACTCTTATCTCCTGCTCCATCAAAGGGCTATCCAGAGGCAGCCATGTCTGGTGGAACTTGGGGAAGGTGTATGGTTCTCAAAAATAGATTTATGGTACTTGTGTGGGTGACCCCTTGGATGTGTACAGTTTATAATAGAACTTTGCAAATGTGGAGTTGATATGGGAGGGGTGGGAGGAGAGAGAATGCCATCTGTCAAGCAGATACCAGGAATTAGAGATTCTCCCTGCTTTTTTTTCAGTTGGTATGCTAGGAGCTTACTGGTTTCTCACCTTGCTACCAGTACTGCTGGCATAGATAACATAATGCTCTTTCAGCCTTTTGGGTTTGTAAGGAGTTAAGCTTAGATTTGAGGAAGGCCAGGTTACGGAATTCTAACTCTGAGGAAGCAGTTTCGGCATAGTATTTTTTTTCCGCCTCTATCAGCTGTAACATTAGAAGCTCTATTTCCTGTCTTCATTTACAGTTTCCAGGAGAAGCATAGCTAATTATATGGCCTCTGGTGTATGCTACAGCACCCCTTCCTCTTTTTCCAAAGAGGGATTCGTTTCAAAGAAGAACTGTATCTCTTTAGTCAGCCAGTCCACAAACTCTGGCTTCTGTAGCAGGAGAGGGTTAAGTCTCCAGATTGGAGATTTAGTGGAGTTATCAACTAATACCATGACCATTGTTACTGAGAAGTGGTCTGACAAGGAGATTGGGTGAATCATTGCATCCATTACCTCATGGCTACATTTAGAGCTCACTAGAAAGTAATCTAGGCAGCTGCATGTCAGGTATATGGCAAACTGGAAGGTGCAGTCCCTATCAGTGAAATGTTTTAACCACCGCACATCTATCAAGCCATGCTCTTGGCATGTTGTCATTAGAGCCCTTCTGGTCATTTTGTGTGAAGGCTCCTCGAGGTGAACAGAGGTACTATCTAGAATAGGGTCTAGCACCAAATTAATGTCCCCTCCCATAATTACCATTGCATTTGATGAGCCCATGTCTTGTAACATCTGTGCAAAGGACAAAAAGATGGGGTCATCGTCCATATTTTGGTTACATATATTAGCTATAATTTTATTGGTCTCTCCTGAATTTTACCCAACAGGGCTACCCATCTCCCTTCTCTATCTGCAACCTGTCTATCTATTTGTAATGCTACCCCCTTTCTAATCAGGATGGATGCCATACATCTCTCTTTTTTTTGAATAAGTGCTAGAAATGTCCTTACCTATCCATCCCCTCACTAGCTTCCTTGCCTCTGACTTCAAAAGGTGGGTCTCCTGCAGCAGAACTATGTCGCACTTGGCGGAGTTGAGGTAGGAAATATTTTTTTCCTTTTGATTGGGTGGTTTATGCCTTGTACATTCCAGGAGATTAGTTTTAGTTCTGCCATCTGAGAGTCATCTTTACCTGCCTATTTACACCGTACTGGATCATAATGTCGTACGCATAATAGCGCAAGACATTATGTCAAATCCCGTACCTGTGCACTCTCAGTGTTGGACCCCCACGGAGTTAGAATCTTTAGTGAGGGGGTCCGGGGGTGTGGGGGTGGAGCCCCCCACAGAAGAAAAGTTACAGGTGAAGCGCGCAATGCGCTTAAGCCACACAACATTCTGCCATGCACGGTTATGATCCCGTGCCCCTATACACATGCATAATCCAAGAAAAAGGGTAGATCTTACCAGCTCATAGTTGGTCCCCAGTTTGCTTACAGTGTAGTAGCACCATGCAGTGTCTCCCGCTGAGTATGTCCTACCAGGGTATCAATGCTAGGGAATGAACACAGACAGTTAAGTGACTTGGTAGTCTATGAGTGAGCATAGATTGAATTAGGAACTCAGGATCTGTTAGGCATCTAGTAGGTAGCATAGGTTTAACTTGGATACCCTCAGGAAGCACAATATTTTGAACAGTTTTAACCATAAACATCAACATTACTAACAGTGTCAAATATAAACACAACTCTTTAGCTAGTGGGAGGTTGCTCATCGTAAAAGGGGCAAAAAGGTTTCCACCCAATTTCTGCCATCTTCCCACAGCTGTGCTATCAACCTCCAGTTTGGTGGCTAGGTGCAGTTTACTACTAGCCACCACCACCATACATTGTGAGCCATCTCTGCAACCATCACTATGGGTCTCTTCAGCCTAGTGGCCATACCTTTGGTTCAGACCATATATTAGGCTGGGACATTTAAGTAGTTGAGGTCCAGGGCTAGGAATTGTGGTCTCTCCCTTAATGTTATTTATGTCAGTTCCCTCCATGGTGCATTTGTGCTCTTCCCATGGGGAGGCAAAGCATTTGTAACTAGAGGAGCCCATGGGGGGGTCCTACCATAGAGATGGCTATCTCCTGGTATCTGCCTGCCTTTGACATTTCCATCTGTATTGTGGGGTGCAACAGCCCTCTGTCTGTATCCAAAAGACCCTACTGAGCATGTTCAAAACTGAAATTTAAAATCCTTTGGAATGGATTGATATTTTTTCACCAGACCAACAAAATGTACCATTCTGTGGCAAACCCTTTCTACGCTGAAAATGTCAAACCAAACATCCAAACCATCAAGGGCACAAGGCAATGACAAAAAAAAAACAGCAAAATACCCAATTTTTCCTAAGAACACACTGTATAGATTTCAGAATCTGCACATCTGACTGGAATGAAACTTGCTACCTCAAGAGACTTTGCCCCCCAGACTGCACATCACAATTTCATGCAAATCCATTGAATGGGGGCCAAGCTATTAATGTGCAAATTTAGAGTTTTAACATTAAACAGCCTACTCAACCCTAACTATAGTGGTGCTACCACACCACTATAAAATATATCTTATAGGGATGCAGTAGCGCCCTTATCATTAGGGTCATGTAGTGTGTTCAATCTTAAACCCCTAATTTTGCACCTTAATAGCTTTGCCCCATTCAGTGAAATTGCACAAAATTTTGCCTTTGTGGTTGGGGGCGGGTAAGGTCTTGATTTGGCAAGTTTCCTGCCAGTCAGATGTTTGGATTCCAAGATCCAGGTGGTGCAAAAAGTGGAAAAATCGGGGGTGGGTTGGTTGCTGTTTTGCTCTCACCTACAGCCCAGATAGTTTGGAATATTATTCACATCTTTTCAGGGTAGAAAGGGATTGCCCAAGAAAGATGCCTTTTTGGTTTGGAGAAAAAAAATATTAATCATGTTCCCAAGTTATAAGGAATTGAAATTTCATTTTTGAGCATGTTTGGTAGGGTCTTTCATTTATATGTTTGATATGAAAGAAGAATTCCCATCTCATGTGAGTTGAACATTCTTCTGTTAAAAAAAATCTTCTTTCATATGGCAGCCATCTTCTTTTTTATTTTTCAAAAAGAATTGTAACCCATAAACTTATGTCCTGGAGGAAAACGAACACATGAATCTAGCTAAATAGAAACATAGAAACATAGAATTTGATGGCAGATAAGGACCACTTGGCCCACCCAGTCTGCCCATTTCCCTACCTAATGGATAAGCTGCAGATCCTAGTTAACCAACAGCCTACTTCTTTCTACCCCCAACCCCTAGAATTGCCTTATGGCTGTCCCATGCATGCTTGAATTCAGTCACTGTTTTTGACTCCACAACCTCCTCTGGAAGGCCGGTCTATGCATCCACAACCCTCTCTGTGTAAATGGGAATGTTTACCTAGTTTTTTTCACAGACCCTGAAATATGGTTTTGAGACATCCCTAAAATCCTAGGTGGAAGACTTAGCAAGGGGTCCTGATTCTTCTTTTGTGAGCAGAACATCTTCTTTTGTGAATCTCATGAAGGAAGAACTGCAGCTCATGAAAGAAAATGGTAGGATTTAGTGTGTTTTTTTCTTAGTTCTTTTCTGAGTCAACCTTCTTCTTTCATGAGTCATGTAAGTGCTTGTGAAAGAAGAATCTTGGCTCAGAAAGATGATGGGACTTGATTTCTTTTTCATAGTTTGTTCATGAACTGACCTTCTTCTTTCATGAGCCTTGAAAGAAATCACAAAAGAAGAAGGTCAAATCATGAAAGAACCTTGAAGGAAACAAAGCTACACCATCTTCTTTAATGATCTAAGACTCTTCTTTAGTGAGTTCTTTCATGTCTCATGAAAGAAGAAGGTCAGCTCACGAAAGAAGAGAGGTCATATAAAAAAGTATTGCTCTTTTGTGAGATCTCATGAAAAAAAGGCCATGACCAAGACTTTCTTGATTGTGAAGCCACAGCTGAAGCTGTGTTGCCAGCTTCAATTAAAGCAATGAGCCTCTAATTCCCTGATCTGTCTCTTGCTTTAACTATTTATATCCAGCTATCAACCTCACTATCTTTTTTAATTTTCCTTAAGCCTACTGGGATGCCAACCCCTGGTTCCACTTCTTTCTCCCCCCTTCCTTCTAGGTCACCCCAATTTTGTTTTTAGCTAGTAAGTGGACCAAGGTACCCACCCCCGGTAATGCTTCTCTTGCCTCCCTCCCATCCAGGTTGCCCAGCCCTTCATTTAATATAAGTTGCAGCACTAGGGTGCCCAACCCCACTACCACAAAAGATCATCCCAACACTCTGGTGCCCAAGTGTTTCATTTCATTTCATTTTTATTTTTTATACTTGTTAGCAAGATGAGCAAACTGCCCATTTTCAAGTGATAAGTTATATATTAAAATAAGTATGAAAAGGACATACTATGTAAAAACAACACACAATAACAATATCACAGATATACACTTGACAATTATATCTTAATGAAATCAGTTGCAATCTGAGAGTGTGTTGGCTTATCTTCCCCCTACAATAAAGAATACCATCCCTCATTGATCTTTTTTAAGCTGAAGAAAAGAAAATGGTCTATCAGCGATTTGACCCCCCCACATCTCTACCCACTCCACTCCAGTTCCCCACTCAGCACCAGCCACACCACATTCCCCACCCCCCCCACACACACACACACTCAATTACTTGAACATGTCCCACAGTTAATTCACCTGCATCCTCAGTATGAGAACTCTGGGACTTTCTTGAAATGTGAAGTTGCAGCTGAAGTGTGTTGCTGGTTTCAGTTAGAGCAGTGAGCTGCTGATCCCCTGATCTGTGTCTCTCTCTCGCTCGCTCTCTCTCTCTCTCTCGCTTACTCACACTATCTATCTATCTATCTATCTATCCTTCTGTTGCATATTCTTCATGCTCTAGATATGTATACATAAACCCAATAACAACAATTATTAGTTTATGCCTTCTGAGACCCCCTCCCATCCCTACTTAACCTGATTTTTTGGATTGTGTGCCCACAAAAACTGCGTCAGTCAGAAACTATTGGAAGCAACTTGAAGCAATCATTAAAGTCACTAAACTATTTTTTAACTTGTTTTGCAACTTTCATCATTGATTTTTTTTCCAACCTTCCTACAGTCTAAAAAGGTTAGAGCAAACAGGAAAAACCATAATTCAGCAATCAGGACTGGTGCTCACTACACACGGGCAGCCAGCCCAACATGGATTTAAGTAAACAGTCAGAATGTAGTGGCACTCAACAAATGCACAAATGCTGTAAATCATGAGCAAATTCAGGATGTATTCATGGCAACAGCATTTCTAGCTGAAACGTCACAGCTTGACTTTGCAAAATGGAATTTGAGTATGAAACACCTCTCATTTTTCATAAATATTTTCTTTAGCTCAGCTCACAGAGCTGTTTTAGAACAACTGTTTGTATAACAGTGGTTGACATATGCCTGAGTCATCATCAGTGGACAGAAATATGAGCAGGACATCTGGATTACTATTACTAGGAAAGACTACCAAACTGATCGTGTTCAGTCATTGAAAGTGCAGACAGCTGTGGAGGTGAGTGGAGGGACTGTGCTGGTCATCCTGGAGAGGTGAAGGCAAACACAGTGGTAGAGGTGAGGGGAGGCTGCAGCAGCAGTGGTGAGGACTTGGGAGCTCAGTGGGGGGGGGTAAGTGGCCAGCAATGACTGATTTCATGACTTTAAAATTAAGAGCTGCTCCTATGGGATGGTGGGAGTAAGGGAGTACAGTTAAAAAATACTGAAGAAAACTTGTTCATGTAAGAACAGAACTGACAGGTGAGGAATCATTTGCAGTCTGATGTACACCACTGTCTGGCATCACCTGTTATTGGTGTTGACACCATTCCCCCTACTACGTCACATCAAGGGCCTGCATCAATGAATGGCACCTGACACACCCTGAGATATGGAAGCAATGTAGACTAATCAGTAAATTAAAAATCCTTTGCCAAACAGCTAAATAAGTACTAAACTACCATATTGTTGATGGTTCACAGATTGGGAGGACTTCAGTACTATAATAACTCACTTTTGGTGCACTAGCTCTTTAAATTAAAAGTGTGAATTAACTAGTACAAGGCACTGAACCATTGGACCTCTGTGTTAAAGCAAAATTCCATAATAGTCTCAGCATTGGACAAATATAGCCCATTGACTGCATGTATGAAGTCAAGTTAGTTTTCTAAAGTCAGTAAGCCCTTACAATGTCCTATATTTGAAAGAAAGTTGTAAAGAGATAGGCTGATTACTAGGCATTAATTTAAAATGTTACTAGTGACACCTATTTCTGCCCAAAAAGCTTCCATGCCATCAGAATTGGAAGGGAGATGCTAATTTTTCTTTTCCTTTTTGAGGGTCAAACCAACTCCCCTGAATTTTGAAAGTGTTGCCTTATTTTGAAAATATATACAAAATAGTTAAGTGTGTGTGCTCGCGTGTGTGTGTGTGTGTGTGTGTGTGTGGTATGCGCATAGTAGAGCTGCCTATAGTTAGGACTGAGCAGGCATGTTAATGTTAAATGTCAAATTTTGCACTTGAATAACTTTGCAACCATTCACTGGATTTGCACAAACTTTTGCATGCATGGTCTCCTGGGGTAGCTCTCTTGATGTGCCAAGTTGTGTTTCAGTCAGATTGCCAGATTCAGTGCTTCGCATAGTGCAAAAAATGAAAATCTGCTATTTTATGCAGATTTTTTTTGTCGTCGCACTGCAGCCCAACAGTTTGGAATTTGGGCTGAAATTTTCAGGATAGAAAGTGCTTGCCCCATAGTGCATGTCTGTGTTGGTTTGGTGAAAAAATATTAATCCATTCCAAAGGTTTTTAATTTTAAAATATTGATTTCTTTTGCACAGCTGAATGGAATGAAAAAGGAATTTGCTCTGACAAAAAAGGATTCTTTTTCTTGAGTGGCCAATCCTTGTTCACCAGAAAAAAATCCATTTCTAGAGCCCTCATCTTGTTTTTTGTTTTTGCTCCAGAAAAACTGTCATACCCCTGCCCAAGGAAGTCTGTTTCAGACATCTAAGTATGTTTCTTGCTCATCGGGAGTTGATGAGCAGTTCTTTGTGGTTTCCGACCTTTGTATGCCCCTAGAATTTTTTTTTTTCAGTTTAAATCCTTTCTTGCCACTCACTAACTTCCTTTTTTGCCATTCCTTTTTAGTCATAGCGAAAAATAAAATCAGCTGGCAAAAAAGGATTTCCCCTTTTCACAACCAGATGGCCCTGCCTGTAATCTTGTTCACCAGCCAATTTCCATTTTTGCCATCATGATAAAGGATGGTGAAATAGGAATTCAGCTGGCAAAAAAAGGATTACCAGCAGAGTCATCTGGTCAGCAAAAGGGACATCTGGTTGTGAAAATGAGAAATCCTTTTTCACCAGCCAATTTCCTTATTAGCCATGACAATTAAGGGTGGTGAATAAGGACATCAGATTGTGAAAAAGGATTTTGTTACAGTCATCTGGTCATGAAAAAACTATTTTGAGACTAGCTGGTCCAGAAAAAATATAAATTTTTGCTCTTTTTCCCCGTGTTCAAATCCCTGGTGTCTAGTGGGAACATCACCGTCTCATTACCTCATGTCATGTATGTCATAGCTGTCATTTTTCAAATCCTGGCCAAAATGTGTTTTTGCACCTGTGCTGCAGATTGGCATTGCACTTGTGCGGTGTTACATTTTGCCGGGGATTGAAAAATGTTCTGCACCGGGTACATGAGGTGGGATAATAACATAGTTATGGTGACAATTTGGTGACTGTTGTCCCATAACTGGAAACACAGAGGCCAGAGTTCCCTGTGCTTCCACAGGTAGATACATATATGCATCTATGGAGGGATGGGAGTGCAGGGTTCAAAGTACCCCACACTCTCACAGTAAAATAAGGATACTGTTATACTATCTTAAAAAGTAAGGAAATAAATTGTAGAAAACTTCATTAATGCATCAGTTAGAGTTAAACCAACAAAAGTAGGGAAATGTGGCATTAGGGTTTCCAACCCTAACACCCCATTCCCCACCCTGCACAGACCCACATGTGGGGGGGGCCCTGTCTTGGGGCTGTCAACCCTAACACTCAATACATTCTCCTATGCTGTACCCATGTCACCTTATTTTCTAATGGAATGTGTTGAACGTTAGGGTTGACAGCCCCAAGACTGGCCCATGCCACATTTCCCTACTTTTGTCAGTTTAACCCTAACTGATGCATTAACAAAGTTTTTTGAGATACATACATATATATATATATTCTTTGCAAAAAAACCTTTTTTAGTGCATTATTTAGGGTTCAGCCTAAAGTGACAAAAGTAGGGAAATGTGTCTTTAGGGTTTCCAACCCTAAAACTCCACCCCCTGCCCTGAAGCAAATCAAGGATGCAGTCTTCCTTGGCGTGGTCAACCCTAAAACTCACCCCATTAAGTGTGTATGTTTCAGGAGTGTAGCAAATGGAGTGAGCTTTAGCACTGACAACTCCAAGGAAGACTACACCCCTGATTTGCTTCTGGGTTGAGAGTGGGGTTTTAGGGTTGAAAACTCTAAAGACACATTTCCCTGCTTATGTTGCTTTAGCCTGAACCCAATATGTTACATTAACACAGTTTTTTTTGCAAAGAATGTGCTTACTTTTGAAGTAGTATAATTATATCCTCATTTGTATGTTGGAGCACAGGGGCCTTTGGGCCCTGTGCTCCAAACTATCCCTAGATGCATACATATATGTTGCTGTGGAGCCCTATGCTTGCATTTCTATTAAAACAGGAATGAACTTTTCAGCAGTCTTCTTATTACCCCACCTCATGAACCTGGTAATGAAAATTTTGAAATCCCCACCAAGACATGATTCTGCACCACCACAATGCCATTGTGCGCCACAGGGCAAAAACTCAGTTCGGTCAGTGTTTAATAAATGAGCTGTCACATTCATGAGGTGGTGTAAAGAGATGTTTATGTTGAAAATTTTGGGTCAAAATATTTAAAATTGCCAAAGTTATGAGTGAGCATAGAACATTTTCAAGGTATACACATAACTTTGCTATTTTTATGCATTTTTCCCACATTTTTAACATAGCCATCTTATGACCCCACCTCATGAACAAGAGTGGTAAAAATGCTCAAATCCTGGCCAAAGCAAGCGACCATGAAATTGCATCTCAGGCCAGATTTGTGTAATTCCACTGACATTGTTTATGAGGTAGGGTCTCAAAAAAGCCACATTGAAAATTTGGGGTAGAAATATGCAGAAATGGCAAAGTTATGCACCAAAGTTGAAAAAGCAGTCTGCAGTTCCAGCAGCACGATGTGTCTATGATCAGAGAATGGATCTTCACCCTGGGACATGTTCAGGTGAGTGAAGGTGTGTGTGTGTGTGTGGTGTATTGGGGGGTACAAGGTGGTGGGTGCAGGGGGTCAAATCAGCGAGGGACCATTTTCTCTTTTTTACAAGTTAAAAAAAAAGACATTGGGGACTGTTTTTTTTGTTTTTCAGTGGAACTGCAGCTGGAGAGGAGCAACAGGTCACGGAAGCACTTAAACTTAATCTCCAGAGACTCTGGCCAGGCTCTCCACAGGTCAGAGTGATTGGTTGTAGCTGCAAATCAGCACCTGGAACTTATGCAGATAAAAGAGGACCTGGATTCAAAACATTACAGAATGGGCCTGAGGAAGGTGACAGAGGCATTGAAAAGGTTTCAGGAACCTGTGGAGCCAAATTCTTTGGCTAAATCCTACACTGTGGATGTGGGCAGAAAAACTGGAAGAAGGGCAGAAGAATATTAAAACACTGAGGTCAGAACTGCAGCAGCTGGGGGAATTCCTGCAGTCCACAAAATGGGCATACTGCCATAACACCAGCATGGAGAACTCCAACAGACCCTCAACAGCTGCGATGACATTCTCGCGAAGCAGTATCAGATCCTGTCTGAGCTGCAAAACAACATGGTGTTGGTGAAGATGGATCTGAACAAGAAGACTGCTTACATTGCTGGGAAGTACCAAACTGTAAACAACTCACAGGGCAATCTGTCGGCATCTTGCAAGAAGTGTGCCGTTTTTTGTTTTTTTGTTTTTTATTTTATCATAAAAGACAATGCAGCTAACATCAGTGTGAAAAACAATTACCCTAACATTTAGTTCAGAAGTTATTTTTATAATAGAACTGAAAATGATTTTCTTAGCTGAGGGATAATTTTCATGACGTCCTGAGATTCCTTCTCTCTCTGTATAATTGCAAAATGTCATGCATAGCTCTGCAATGCAGCCATAAAAATGTCCTCTTCTTACAAATACATGTGACTGTCAGCCTTTCTTATCCATGTCTGGCAGCCATAAAAATGTCTTCTTCTTACAAATATATGTGACTGTCAGCCTTTCTTATCCATGCCTGAACAGATCTAGGCATCTCCTCCTTTCTGTCTATGGGGTTCATGTACCAGTACTGTTCGTGAGCTCGCACTGATCAGCATTCTGTTAAGCTTGTCATGACAACCAAGTTAAATCTTTTCATGTGATTTGCAATTGGGTTTCAGTATCAGAGCCTGTATGAAGTCTATGAAAGTCACTCTGCTGCTCCTGATTGCGTGGGAGACAGCCGTTCCCAGTTTCTTTTATATACTGTGAACAACAGGGCAAACCTGACATTTAAACACCATCCATTTATTACTGTAGTAAAATACTAACTGCAGTGCATGACAAAATCATGTTAAAAGGACAATGACGCAGTTTGAGGATAATGGGGAAATTCCAAGATGTATTTATTATAAGCAGGAAGATAGATTTATGATATGCATGTTATTATTTTTTACTCAGTGTAAACCCACTGTTAGGTTGTGCTGACTTGTTGCATTTGAGCATGATATCCTTTCCTCTGAAGAACTGCTCCATTGAAAACCAATATATTAAACAAAAAAAGAAAAAGAAAAAAAATTGGCTTTTCCCTTCAAAGAGAAAACCCTGCTCTTTTACAAACAATAAAACAGCTTATGAAACTAGAGCACACTGCAAGTTTATTTGCTTACCAAAAATGTATTAGCTCACAAAAAATGTACCGTAACAGTGCACAGGCTGACTGAAAATGATTAGGGAAGTCTAGGGTGAATTTTGTGTGGGGGTTGGGTTATATTGAAAGAGAACAACATAAAACTCCTTACAAATCATCTGCTCAGTGTCTACAGATAACACGCAGATGACTGATGTTGGTTTCTATGTGCCTTTTTGTGCTGTTACTGCTGCTGTTGGTCATGCTTAACAGATGGGGGATATCTGTCAAATAAAATAGAGTGATAAGTAATAATAGTAGTAGTAACACAAAAGAAGGGACACGTGCATTCAGCCAAGCAGACCTTTAACAAATAGTAACAAGCAAATTGGCAATCCATGATCAAGTTTAAAAAAATAAAACAGGACACAAAGAATTCAATCCACTAGCTGTTTAAAATGTTCAGTACCATTCATTTAATTTAGGCTGCTCTCAGAACCCTAATCAATTCCTTGATTAGCTTTAGGCTAGTTGGTGGAAAAAATGTAAACATTCGGTTATGGTCTGCAGTTATTAACCCAAGTTCATTGCTGATGATTGGACAGTGAGTTGGAGGTTTGCACCATAGTGATTCTCTTGGCTGCCCTTTACTCCAGAGCTGTCACTGGGTGATGACTTCATGGGCAGTGTGGCAGATATTGGGGGGGGGAGTTAACTTCTAGGATAAAGATATGGATCAGTTGATATCTTCCTAAAATGAAATGTCTCAGACTAAATTAAATGGTCACAGCTAAAGCTAGTAACAGTTTTCATAATACAGTGCACATGACAACTGTTCTACCTAAGGGTAATGTAATTTTTTTTGTAAAACAATCTGTCACTTGGAGAAAAAGAAAGAAAAGGGATAAAAGTAACAGAGTTCTACACCTTAATAACTCCTTGCTCTGTACAAATGCTGCCGGATATAGTATCAACTTGGTTCCAGGTGGTAATAGCGCTGGCCCAAGTGCACTCGCCATCATGGCACCAGGGAATTCATAGCAAATTTCCATTGTATTGCAGGGGGCTGCACCTCCACACACCCCAATGTGGGGGACTGTGCCTCCCCCACACCCACCCTAACTAAAGATACCAACTCCAAGGGGGGGGGGCGGACGTCGGGGAAAGGGTGGCGAACCCTGGAAATTGGTGCTCTAATGGCAGGTGCACTCGGTCCAGCGCAGGAAGTGCCTGCAGTGTTTCAACTCAAGGGGAAAGGATAATTCTGTGAGTGTTTTTGTATTTATTTCTAGTGCTTTGAAATGTTCCTTTTATCACCCATCCAATATCACCACCCCCTTCCTCATGGAAATGTCCCATTGGAGAAACATTGATATTTATTTAAACTCAAGGCAAGCTTGCTCATTATTTCCTTTAGTCTCATTGCAGGAATCTTTAGCCCTTTCCATGCAGCCCCCCCTACAACGTGTACAGGTGGGAGAGGGACCAAAGCTGAAGCAAGTTATGAAAAAGGATTTTAAACCTAAAAAGAGAAAAAACACATTTAGGTGCCATGAGTGTTTGTCACAGCTCTGTCAGCACTCCTCCATCACTCAATTGCTTCTGTGATTTTTTTAGAAACAGCTTCTCACACAGAGAAAAAGTAGTAGAATACTAAGCATTTTAATTAAGACTGATTTTCTCCTACAAAATACTCTGCTCTTCTGCTTAAGCCATGAGAGGTTGTCACCCCCTGATCCTGACAGCTGATGCAGCATCCGACAGCACTCCACCATCACTCAATCACTTCAGTGATTTTTTAAGCAACAGCTAAATACGTAAATGGAATGATGCACTCACAGTTTTACAACATCTCTTCATGAAATCTCTAAACACACTTGTTTTCTGCCATCTGAATGCTCCTCTGCCCAACAGCCAGCCTAACTACTGCACAGCTGGTCTCCCACTTTCAGTCCCGTATCTCACACATGCCAGTTCAAAGTAATGTAAAAAATAAAACAATTAAAACTGCAGTTACAGAAAAGAGGCAGTTTGAAACACTGCAGTTACAGGGATGATTTTCTTGCATTTACTTCCCATTCTTTTGTACTACAGATTACAGTCATGGGGAGGGGGGGTGTCATGACAACCACAGTTTGGCACAAGAAGAAAAACTACAACTACAGAGGCCACACCAGCACAAAAGTTCTCAACTCAAAAAAAGGAACAGTTACACACATGTAGGTGGGGGGAGGATTATTTTATGTCAAAATACATGAAAGAGTTTACCTCCCACTTATATAAACCTCTTAATTTTAATTCTTAAATCCACATAAAATACAGATGCCCATTTTATAAGCACAACATGCCACTCCAAGGTGTGTGTTAGACAGTTCTAACACATGGCTAGGAGGCTGGATGCACTCAGACTGTGGCCTTGTGCCTCACTATGCACTCTAGCCATGCATTAGAACTGTCTTACGCACATATCATGTCTTATTGCTTACTTGTCTCACCATCACATTATTTAATAATCTGATACACTACATAGAATTTGATGGCAGATAAGGACTGCTTGGCCCACCCAGTCTGCCCATATCCCTACCTAATGGATAAGCTGCAGATCCTAGTTAACCAACAGCCTACTTCTTCCTACCCCCACCCCCTAGAATTGCCATATGACTGTCCCATGCATTCTTGAAATCCACCACTGTTTTTGACTCCACAACCTCCTCAGAAAGGCTGTTTCATGTAACCACTACCCTTTCTGTGAAAAAATACTTCCTCACATTACCTCTGAGCCGTCCCCCTCAATCTTCAAATTGTGACCCCTTGTTCTTGCACACCTCTTTTTCTGCAAGATGCTACCCTCTTGGACTTTGTTGATTCCCTTGAGGTACTTGAAAGTTTCTATCATGTCTCCCCTCTCCCTCCTTTCCTCGAGACTATACGTATTAAGCTCCTTAAGTCTCTCTTCATATGTCTTCTGGTACAGACCATGCACCATTTTAGCTGCCCTCCTCTGGACTGCCTCCATCCTGCCTATGTCTTTGTAGAAATTGGGTCTCCAGAACTGCATGCAGTACTCCAGATGAGGTCTCAACAGCTGTCTGTAGAGAGGGATAACAACTTCCTGTTCTCTACTGGTGTTGCCTCTCCCTATGCATCCCAGTATCCCTCAGCCCTCCTTACTGCCCTCTCACATTGCTTGCCCACCTTTAGGTCATCTGATATGACTACCCCAGGTCCCTTTCCATTTTTGTTGTTGTTAGTATCTCACCCCCCATTGTGTACTCTTCCCCTGGATTTTTATTTCCCAGGTGGATTACTTTGCACTTCTTAGCATTGAATCTAAGCTGCCATACATTTGACCATTCCTTCAGCCTTGCCAAGTCCCTTCTTATCTGTTCCACCCTACCTTGTGTATCATCTGTGTTGCAGATCTTTGTGTCATCTGCAGAGACATGCTTTACCTTCCAATCCCTCTGCAATGTCACTTATAATGACATTAAAGAGGACTGGTCCTAGTACTGAACCCTGCGGTACCCCACTAGTAACCCCCTTTCTTCAGAGTGGACTCCATTTACTATTACCCTCTGTGTCCTATTCTCCTGACAAATCCTTACCCAGGCTACCATCTTGGGACCCACTCCCAGTCTGGCCAGCTTGTATATTAATCTTTTGTGTGGGACTGTGCCAAATGCTTTGCTAAAGTCTAGGTAGGCCATGTACACAGCCCCTCTTTGATCTATTACTTTGGTCACCCAGTCAAAGAAATCTATTAGATTCATCTGACATGATCTTCCCACTGTGAATCCATGCTGCCTTGGGTCCTGTGCCCCTCTGGCCTCTAAGTACTCAACAATTCTTTCCTTCAGAAGTGATTCCATCATCTTCCCAATCACTGAGGTAAACTAACAGGTCTGTAGTTTCCTGATTCTGCCCTGCTCCCACTTTTGTGAAGTGGAATAACATCTGCCCTCCTCCTGTCTTCAGGTACCACCCCATCCTCCCATGATTTGTTAAAGATGGTAGTCAGTGGTGTCACTAGTTCTACCCTTAGTTCTTTTAAAATTCTGGGAGGATTCCCATCAGGCCCCATTGCTTTGTCCACCTTCAGTTTTAAGAGTTCTTTCAGAACCCTTTCTTCTGTGAATGGGCTGGTATCAACCACCATATCTAGAGTATTTCTATTGTTTGGTTTCGGTACTTCCCCCTCTTCATTTGTGAATACTGAACAAAAATATTTGTTTAGTATCTCTGCCTTTTCACAGTCACCCTCTGCCCACCCCCTTCCCTTTATTAAGCCTCACTATCCCTCCCTTGGTCTTCCTTCACTCTCTGATGTACCTATAAAAGGTTGTATCCCCCTTCTTAACTCAGTTGGCTATATTTTCCTCGGTTTGGGCCTTTGCTGTTCTGACTGCCTTTCCTGCTTCCTTTTGCTGTAATTGATACAATTCTCTATCCTGCTCCTTCTGTGATTCCTTGTACTTCCTGAATGCTTCATTTTTCTCCTTAACCTTCACTGCCACCTTCTTTGAGAACCATAGTAGTTTCTTACATCATTTGTTTTGTTTATTTGCTTCACACAAAGGTTTGTTGCCTCTGTGATGGCAGTTTTCCCCATTGTTCTTCCACCCCTACTTCCTGCTCATTCGCTAGTGCATTTCTTAGACACTCACCCATTCTGGCAAAGTTAGCCCTCCTTTGCCTTTGTATGGCTTGACTCTACTGCTGTCTTTATCATGAATCATACTGTTTGATGGTCACTAGTTCCCAGATAGCTGCCCACTTCTAAATCTGTAATCCTCTCTCTATTTCCATTTGAGAGTACCAGGTCTAATATTTCTCCCTCTCATGTGGGTTCCAATACTAGTTGTCTAAGGCATGCCCCCTGTAGGGCATGTAGAATGACCCCACTCTTAGAAGTGGCTGCTGCAAATGCACTCCAGTTAACATCTGGCATATTCAGATCCCCCATCAGCAATATCTTCCCTTTTTCTACCATTCTAAGGATACTTTCTATCATTTTCTTGTCCATGTCCTCCCCCTGACATGGAGATCTATATTCAACCCCTGTGCGGAATGTGGTGTTATTGCCGGTCTCCAAATTGGCCCACAGTGCTTCCTCTCCTCCCTGCTTACCATTTTGTTCTGTTGCTTTAATTTCTTTCCTTATGTAGAGAGCTACTCCTCCTCCTCCTCTTTTACCCTCCCTGTCCCTCCTGTAGATAGTGTATCCTGGTACGTTTACATCCCAGTCATGGTTCTGTGTGTACTATTGTGTACTATTTTTCTGTGACTGCCACGATATCCAGATGTTCCTCCTCCATCAAGGCCACTAATTCAGGAAGCTTATTACCCAGACTATGGGCATTAGTACTCATTGCTTTCCATTTTTTGATGGCTCTACCTCTTGTAGCACCATCCCTGTCCTTTTTGACTTTGCTTTCTTCATTCACCCCTATCCTGCTCCCTACTGACCTTTCGACCTTGGTCTTTACCTAATTCAGTACCCTGTTTTGTAGGGGGAGACTGGGAATTCCCTGCTTCTTATCAGTGCCTTCCCCTTGACTAGTTTAAAAGCTTGCCAGTGGCTGGCCCGGTGGCATAGAAGGCTGAGGCACTGGTGCCTTACCTCAAACCATGCTGGCGACCCGGGTTTGAGAATGGACCAGGGATGCCGGGGGTCGGCAGGTGAAGGAGAGGATTGAGCATCTGCTGGGCTGCTCTCCTCTCCTGGGGTGGATTAGGGCAGCATGTCACTCTGCAGCGGCCCCCAGTGCAGACTGGAAGAATGGCAGAGGGATGTCCATGTAGGAAATACCAGAAAAAAGCAGAAACTGCACTGGGATTGGCCAGATGATGGCAGCCAACCCTGGCAATGCCTTCAAGCACTACTGGCAGAGTAAGGCCCAGGCATGAAAGAAAATAGTGTTCTGGAATTCAGCCAGTGCCTTCCCTCTCAAAAGAGGGGGACCCTCTCGGCAAGGGATATGCAGGGCTAACCTGGAGGGAGGCTGCAATATGAGGTAGGCAGCTTTGGGGGAATTGCGAGAGGGGTCACTGGTGGTACTAGGTGGCCTGAAGGAGGAGCAGGTCCCAGTGTGCGAAGGAGGGGAGAAAAGATAATACAAAAAAAAAAAGCTTGCCAATGAAGCATTTAAACTGACAGCCCAGAAGACTTGCTTCCTTCCTGGAAAGATGCAGACCATCCTGCCAGTATAGGCTGGTATCCCTCCAGGTGGAACCCCAGTCCCCAATGAAGCCAAACCCCTGTGCTCTGCACCATTTTTTCAACTATTCATTGAATTGCGTGGTGTGAAGGACTCTTGCCTCGCCCTTGCCATAGACAGGCAGCACCTCTGAGAAGGATACTGTGTGTGCCACTTGCTTTAGGCTCCTCCCCAACTCCACAAACTCCTCCTACACTTCTCTAATCTCATGTTGAGCCAAGTCATTCATCCCTAGGTGGACAATGACGTCCAACTCAGTCTCCCATGCAGCTGTTATCATGAAGTTGAGGATGCACTTCCTGTCCCTCCAAGCCATGGCACCAGGCAGGCACCTTACTTCAGTTTGCTCTGCTCCCCCCAGTTTTATCCCCTGAATGATTGAGTCCCCCACCAGAAGCTGCTTCCTTTCCCTGTGGTGTCCTCTGCCTCCTTCCTGTGGGGCTCCCTTGTGACAGTTGTCCACAGTCTCCTTAGTCTCCTCTATGGTTGCATCCATAGGGGATCTGTGCTCCATCAGAATGATGTATGGATTGTAAAGTGGTACAACTGACTGGGTGTGCTTCTGTTCCACCACCCTCACCCTCCCTGAGCCTACCGTGGTCCAACTGCTGCACTTTCTTGGCAACCTCTGAGGCAGTGGTGGTGGCTCTGATGCTCCCTGGGTGGGGGAGGTTCCCTTACTACTGTACAGTGTGGCCTGAAGATGGGCAACCTCCTCCCTCAGGGCAGAGAGTTGCCTGCAAATAGGGCATCTCAGCCTCCAGAAAGACCCCCAAAAGATTGCTGCCCCACAGCCAGTACATTGCACTACTCCCCATATGTCTGTCTACATTCCTGTTTATCCTGTATGTTTTTTTGTTTCTTTTTTTTCAGTGATTGTTTTGTTGTATATAAATATGTATGTATATTATATAATGTGTATGCTTATATTGTCAGTGCAGTGTGGTAGAAAGGATATGACAGTGGCATGCACCTTGCTCTGTTGAGAAAATTATGTCAGAACCCCTGGTATATAGGAAATGGCATTGGGATGGATGGGGTGAGGGGAAGGGGGGGTTGGTACCCATACTGTGACCTCACAAAACAATCAGCTAAAAGCTCTGACCCACCACTATGATGGGTGTTGACCTTCCTGTCAGCAAGATGACCTACACAACAATTTAAAACAGAAAATACCCTGCTAATCAAACAGAGAAAAAAACAAACAGCTGAGTCAGACAAAGGTAAACCTCCCCAGCCCAAATACAGTCTGGTGATTTGTGCTGTGAAAGCAATCAGCCCGAAAACAAGTCAGCTGTGCACAAGGACAGACACAGTAAACATTATTTCAATCCCTCTGGGTTTAAACTTCCAATTTCCAAAGCAGTATTGCAAGCCCCTTCACTGAAAAGAATAATAACAATTTTAATATGTAAAGTAAGGTACATCTCCCTCTGCTGTGAGCAAGACTGTCTTGCCTGATACTTCTAAGTTCAGTATTTTGCTTTTCAGTTAGAAGTAGCCTCCACCTGAAGAATATTAGCTTTTCTGATGAATCTGCTACAAACCAAAGTACAATAACAATTGTAACATGTAAATTAAGGTACACCTCCCTCTGCTGTGAGCAATAAGTTCAGTATTTCAGCTTTCAGCCAGAGGTAGCTTCCACCTTGAAGAATACTGCTCGTTACTTATATTTTGTCCATTGCTGAACCACTGCTTGTTGTTTATTGTGTTGTATTGTATTGTATTGTACTCCTATTCTGTTCTGTTCCATTCTATTCTATTATATTCTGTTCTATTGTGTATTCTATGACTTGGACACCTCTGAAAAAGGATTCTGAACTCAAAGGTCTCCCAAATATGAATAAACTGAAAAAAAAAACACATTTAAGTGTCAATCTTTCAATAGTTAACTGCAGAATCCTCCTAACAGAGTCCCACTGAGCAGAATACATGCCTTGGTCTCTCTGCAGGATGTTATTTTTGTGGGTCTTAAATTATTTTTTAAAAGAACAATGGAAAACAAAATGGTGGCAAATGAAAAAGGATTTTTTCTTCATGAAAAAGGACTGGTCCCAAATGAAAAGGGATCCTTTTTTGTTTCAGGAAGCTATCCAAAAGACAGTACTGAGCATACTCAAAAACTGAAATTATAAAGTGTCATACCTTTGGAACAGATTAATATTTTTATTAAACAAGTGAAAGGCACATCTGTGTGCCAAGCCCTTTCTATCCTGAACATTTTAGACCAAAATTCCAAACCATTTGGGTGCAAGGCAATGACAAAAAAACAACAAAAAATAGTGAATTTTAATATATATTTTTTTGCTATCTGCATCTCAGAATCAGCACATGTGACCAGAATGAAACTTGCCACATGAAGAAATCTTCCCCACAAGAATGCACATGCACATTTTCATGCAAATCCTTTGAACAGTGGAAAAGATATTAAAGTTCAAAATGTGAGGTTTAACATACAAACCCCTGCTCAACCCTACATATAGGGGCGCTACACACCCTAAATAAATTTAGTATAGGGGCCCAGTCATGCCCCTCTAGTTAGTGTTGAGTAGCATGCTTAATGTTAAACCTGAAATTTTGCACTTTAATAACTATGCAACCAATCAATGGATTTGCACAAATCTGGCATGTGCTGTCCGGTGAGATAGATCTCTTGACATGGCAAGTTTCATTCCAGTTGGATGTGCAGATTCTGAGATCCAGATAGTGCAAAAAAATTAAAAGTTGCCACTTTTTGCAGTTTTCTTCCTCATCAACTTGCACCCAGACAGTTTGGAATTTTGGTGTGAATTTCTTATGGTAGAAATAGCTTGGGTAAGAGAACTACCGTGCATTTGTTTTTACGAAAAAATATAATCTGTTGCAAAGTTATTCCATTTTTAATTTCCCACTGTTTTCAATGGGAAGATTACTCTCCAGGATAGTGGGAGAAAGTTTGACAAAGGAGTAGGCCTCACGATTAAGGATTCTTTTTTGTGAGGGACCAATTCTTTTTGCCAGAAAAAATTCTTTTTCATGAGCCCCCATCTTGTTGATTTTTCCACAAACTAAAAAGCATGGAAACTACATAAAAATTTTGTCATTTTAAAAATCAAAACAGAACCTAGCTAAACGGGCCCTGTTTAGCTAGATTCTGATGTTTGTTTTTCACAATTAGAGACAGAAATACCTTTTCTGGGCACCCAAAATCCCAGATGCCCCACTTAGCTTAGCAAGAGGAGTGCTTCCTCATGTTCTCTGTATGAGAACAGTAGGAATTTCTTCACTTCTGCAGTCACAGCTGAATTCCTGCTGCCAGATGCAGTGTGAGCTGTGAGCAACCCTTTTCCCTAGTGTCTAGTGGCACCCCCCACCTGCCAGTCATTGTCCCTGACTCCCCATGATTGCCTGCAGGCACATAGATGGTCAGACAGCTCACATTATTTTATATAATGCCTGAATGCCTATTAACTGCTGTGGGATTTTCATAAATAAAGTAGACCTCAAAAAGTAAAATAAATTCAACTAAAACTATGTTTTTTGCTACAAAACAGTTTCCTTCCATCTGTAGGTATTCCATTGTTATCACTCACTTTCTTTATTTAACTGGTAAGTTTACCTCTTCACATGATTTATTGGGAAACACGCATTCTATCATAATCCTCAAATTTGTCCTGGTTTACATGTGTGATCTCAAAAATACATATTTCAAATTTACTTTTCCATGTCCCAAATTGAAAACATATTGGTGCCAACAATTAATGTGCATTTCACAGTGATTTTGATTCATTTAAAGACATAATCTATCTTTTGAAATCATTAATTACAAAGAAGAAAATTCTTTGCAATGCAGGAATAAGCCATCTTTATTTAGAAATAACCCTCACAAATGACAAAACCTCTAAATTCTGGAGAAACGATGAGCAGCTGTTAAGGGTTTTATGTGATAAAGGTGAGTCTGAAAGACCGCCTATCAAATAAAGTGAGCAAATATGAGCCCATAGTCAAAAGGGCGACGAATATTGTACTGACCGTCATAAATAGCGACGATCGCTACAATACTCAAAGCCCCCTGCACCCCCCAAACTTAAATAATCAACTCTAAGGGGGGTGCAAACCACAGGGCAAGTTATTAGATTCTGTGGCAAAAAAATTATTTTACCCATAGCCAGACCAGAACCTTGATCTGCTCACATCACAGGCGGTGGTGTACACCACTATGCTATGCAAGCAGCTCAGCAGGAATTGGCCACACAGGATCCTATATCCTGTAGAAGTGAGTACAGCTCCTTGCTATACTCGCTATACAGGATATAGCGATGTATTGCACCACTCGCTGTCTGCTAGAGTGCTATTATTGAGTCACTCAAAAGTGCAGCACTCAATAATCAGCGCTCTACATGGGTGCTACCGCTGTTAAGTGGTGCATGTTAATATTTTTAATTATTAAGTGTGTGTGCGTGTGTGTCTGTGTGTGTCTGTGTGTTGCAGCACCATCCATTGGAACAGTATAGGTCTAATTAAAACTTGAGTCACAGCATGTGCTTATTATCTTAATTCCAGTCAGTACGAGGAAAAAAATGTTACATTTAATAGGGTAAGCAAGTTTAAATTGCCCTAGCTAAGTGCCTGATAGAACCAGCACATAGACTCTTCAATGATAAATTGCAATAAATCAATCACTAGCACATGTTTTTTCCTAACTGGGCATGTGCTTCTTACAATGGATAAGAAGACACAATGAAGAGTGTAAGCATGGTGCTGAGTACATTTTCCAAATGGTTCTACAACCTCAAGGTAGTAATTTGTTTGACGACATATGAAGTTGAAAGCACAACATACAATACTTGCCAGAGAGTGATTTTCCATCAGCATGGACTTTCTCTGCTCCTGCTATGCAGGTCACAAAGTTTGCTGGCAACTGTCCCCAGTGGCATCCAGTGAGTATAGCGAACCAATATGGGCACCCCATCAAAACAGTGACTTATATTGGGTGATATACTCATGGGCTACCCTGCAAGGGTAGTGACCCTATGAGAAGGTGATGGTGGAGAATAGCACACAGAAGGGGGGATTGTGAGGGGAAGGGAAGGGACAGTGAAGGTTTTTTAAGGGACTGGTATGCCTGCTGCTGCCAAGCTAGCTGTGTGGTGTTGTGGTGAGGGTGGCTATCTCTAGCAGGGCAGGTACTGGGTTTGGGGCTGGGGAATGGCACAAACATTTTACCGCTGCCTGCAGCTGATGATTTTAATTTTACTGCAGCAACCAGAGTGTCACCCCCTTCCCAACAAGCACCCCCTCGAGTTAGTAATCTAAATCCAGGGGGATGTGGGGGGGGCAAAAACACTTTTTAGGTTGCCAGATATTGGGTCACTGTGATGTGTATATCTACAATTTGTTTTTTGGTGAGATACACTCACCATAATAGCGACTGCTATTTTGCAATCGCTATTATGATATGGAACCTTCTGCAACTAAGGCCACATTTCAATCTGTACATTTATTCTTCTAACCTTTGCTATATTAGCGATGGAAGTAAGGCCAGGCTGTGGGGTATGTGGTAAAGAGGATATCATCCCCATTAATAATAGTTTTATTTATAAGATATTACAAACCACCTTTTATTGTGACTGCCTCTGATGTCCCTCAATGTTTTATACAAGGTTGTACTTTTGATTTTTTTTGGGGGAAGGGGCTCAAGTTCAACAATTATGGCTCTAACATAAGCTTATGAAGTAGAGCCATTTACTTATAAAGGAGTGGGGTTCACCGTAAATATAGGACTCCTGATAACACTATAATGTTAGAAACTATATCAATCAATCAATCAAATCAATCAAAATCTTTATCTATCCAGGTGGGCACCATTGAGCAAGGCTCATTTGCAAGGTGGACCTGGTCATGAATACATCAAAGTACAGTACAGAAGCAGGTATACAAAAAGCAATAATATACAAGGAAGAAAAATTGTATACAGTACAAGGTTGAAATAAATAAAAAAAACATTATTTAACAATTGAAGTCAGCAGATGTACAATCAACCACAGGCATACAGGAGTTATAAGCAGAGATCTTTTGAGTGAGGCAGCTGGCAACTACACATATAGGGGAAAGAGGCCGTGTATTGGGTGGCAGGTTAGAGAGGTAAAGAAGAGGAGGGATATATTACCGACGAATGGGGGAAAAATTGGGCTAAAACCACAGAAAGTGACAATGGCTGTCAAGTACTTGTTTATTATGATATTGTCGGAGGAGGGGTAGATAATTGGGACACTACCATGGATGGGGTGGGACTTTAGCCAGGCTGGAGTGGACAGAGAAGGGTGGGTGCAGCAGGAAGAGTTAACAGGGAAAGAGTGAGAGCCAGGGGTAGAAACATGGTGAGCATCAGGATGGAAAGAGGAAGTTGCAGAATTAGTGGGCTAGTGGTGAGGAAAACATTTGCAAGGTGCTTTCATGTAGCAATCATAGAGCACCTTGAAGATATTCAGGCTAACAGGGCAGCTCAGCTTCAAGTTCCTTTGTAAACCATTCCACAATGTAGGTAAAGAAAAGCTTAGAGCAGCTTTGCTGAAATGAGTTTTGACCCTTGGAACATGGAGGGCAATTAGGGAATAGCTCCTTAGAGGATAGGTGCCTAACACACTCCGGGGAATACAATCTGAGACATATGAGGGGAGCTTGTTGGTCACCGCTCTGAAGGCCCATAGGGTGGCATTTCTATTCCTTCTATAGTGAAGGGAACTCCAGCCTAACAATGAGTACAGGGAGCAGTGGTGTGTGGAAAGTGGAAGGCCAGTAATGAACCTGATAGCTCTGTGGTAGAGGGTGTCCAACTTAGCCAGTGCAGAGGCAGTGCAGTGACTGTAGAGCAGGTCCCCATAATCTATTAACGATAGAAAGGTAGCTTGAACCAGTTGAATCTTGCCCTCCTTTGTTAGCAGGTGGTTAATTCTGTAGAATAGTCCTAATCTTTGCCTTAGTTTCTTCTGTAGTTCTTCGAGATGGTCAGCGAAGGAAAGTTTATGATCGAGCCAAACTATTAGATATTTGAATTTAGCTACATACTCTAGTGTTTCTCCAAGAACAATGGTAATTTGTGGGATAGCCCCCCCAGCAGGAATTGCCACATGCAAGGAGGGAGAGAAGAGCATGGCTTTTGTCTTTTTTGCATTGAGCAAAAGCTTTTTGTTTATGAGCTGGTATTGTAGAAGGTTAAATTGAGCTTGGAGGTCTTCACAGGCTGCTTCTAGCATGGGATGACTCAAGTACAGTACAGTGCCATCCGCGAATAAGTGGATGTTGGCTTTTTTGATAGGGTCATTGATGTTGTTAATGTAGACTGCAAAGAGGAGGGGACCAAGGATAGAGCCCTGGGGCATGCCCTTCAGCATAGGTTTTAATGGCAAAAGATCACCTTCAGCTTTAACCTGCTGTTTCCATTCTCCGATGTAGTCTGCAAACCAGCACATAGATTTATGGTCCAGGCCTAAGGTGCTTAGGGAGGAAAGAAGCAGGCTGTGATCGACTGTGTCGAATCCCTTACTAAGAACCACGAAAATGGCACAGACATGCTTCTTATTGTCAAGGTCTAGGAGCCAATCATTGGTCACCTTAGCTAGGACTGTTATAGTGCTGTGCTTTGCTCTGAATCCAGACTGAACCAGGTTTAATAGGCTTTTGGATTCTAAGTATACCCCTAGCTGCCCACACACTATTTTTTCTAGTAATTTAGACAGGATGGGGAGGAGGGAGATGGGTCTGTAATTATTTAGATTGCAGGGTCACCTGCTTTTAATAGAGGGATGACATAGGCTATTTTCCATTGAGGGGGGTGGCTACCCTGGGAGAGTGACATGTTGAATAGGTGGGTGATTGGCACCACAAGACATGGTAGGCACATTTTAGATAGTATGGCTCTATGAAGTCAGAGCCTGCTCCCTTCCTGGTGTCCAATTGCAGCAGTAGGTCTTCCACCGCTTTTAGAGAGACAGGCAGGAGGGAGAAGGCCTCCTCAGTAGAGGGGGACTCATGGGTTGGTGGGCCCTGAGCTGTGTAGAGGTCTATGGCAGGGAAAGTATCAAATGCTAGCCCTGCCATTGCAAAATAGTTATTGAGGGCTTCCAATATCTCAGATTGGTTAGAGATAACGCTGCCACAGGACTTAATTTTTGCTGGAATGAAATTACCAGGTGTGTGTCCAGACATGTCTTTTAATGTTTTCCAGAGCTTTGAAGAATTGATTGAGGCAGAAGCTAGCTCCAAACAATAGTAGGCGGCCTTGGCTGCTCTGACCAACTTAGTGCACTTGTTACGTGCTCTCTTAAAAAGACACCTATCCGAGTCATTCTTGCTTCTTCTGGCTTTTTTCCATAAAGTATCCCTTTCTAACAGAGAAACTTTGAGCTCAGGTGAGAACCAATGGCAGGTGCTGCTCCTGACCTGCACCTTAACCAAGGGTACATGCTTATTTAAAGCCTCACTTAAAATATCGTAAAAAATAGTATATGCCCTGTTAACTGTTTTGGCTAGGAAGAATTCCTGCCATCGTGGTGAATGTTTCAAGTCGTGTACATATGCAAACAAATCGAAGTTGTGTTTGTACCTCTTGATAGAGAACTTTGCCACAAACTGTGGGCTGTGCATGCATCTAGTGGTGGTGATTATACAATGATCACTAACATCTGAGAAAAATGTTCCGACATGAGACAACAGGCGTGGCTTGCTAACCAAAATTACATCTAAGAGGGAGCTGTTGTTAAGGTTCTTTTTATTTGGGTGAGTAGGTTCACCAATGAGTTGCACCAGCTCTAGAGTGTCACAAAAAGATTTCAAGGAAGCTGATGCACTTGATAGCCAATCGTAGTTCAGGTCACCAAGAATAATGGTTTCCAAGGAACAGAGCCCCTCTACGGAACTGAGGTAAGACAGGAGATGAGGCCTGGCAGAAGGGGGCCTGTAGCAGCCTATTACACTGAGTGCAATGGAAGAAGAAAGTTCGATCTTTAGGGTCAAGCACTGGAATTCTTTGGGGGAAGATGATGCATCTATGCATGCGGCCGAGTATTTGTCCCGTACATAAACTGCCACCCCACTTCCTCTTGATTGCCTATCTGCTCGGAAGAGTAAATAATTTGGGATATTGATTTCATTGTCTGGGGTGGCTGGCCTAAGCCAGGTCTCAGTGATCACTAAGACATCAAGTAGGGTGGGGCTCACCCAAGCCTGGATAAGGGTGAACGTTTTCAGCAAACTACAGGCATTAAGATGCATAACAGACATTCCTTTGATACCTGCCAGGTCTGATGGAGAAGCAAGGGTATCTAATGGTCCTGGGTTGAGTTTGACATTGCCTGAGCACAACAGTAAAAGAAGCAGGATTCTTTTTAAGGCAGTGAACTGTAATTTGTAAACACTATTTTTTGAGTGATAGGGGAGACGGTGTTGATGGGTAGGCCTGTACCCACTCCTGGTGTTATACTGGCCTAGTGTTGCAGCCACTAGTGTCCTGGTAGGAATTTGCCATGAGTAGGAAGTCTTGAGTCTGGATTGGGGAGTAATCTGCAGAGGGAGCTCGGGAGATGTCCCACTCCCTGGCAGAGACAGCTGAGAAGCCCAATAGTCCAGAATTTGATACACAACAATCTGACTAATCCAAATGACAGGTGCCATCTGTTGAATGGTTACAAAGTACATAGAACCTTTTCCAGAAATTGGAGCAGATCAAACTGGCAAAATATTAGGATGACTGTAAATTGTTAAATGCTGAACCTTGTTCTGTGACACAGTGAAGTTTCCAAAGGTAAATTCTCAATAAAAAGGGATTTTATTTTGACAATTTGAAACTACAAGTGCAACCTATAGAATGCTGTGTAGGATAGGTTGCATTTATTCGATCCCCCAGCAACACAATGCAGAACTTTCTGATACATGCATGGAAGTATTTGGGTAGATGGCCATTAATTACCAGGTCCTTAATTACCAGTCCCTTGATCACCATCCCTGTATAGTGGTGGGTCAGTGGTCCCCATGCTGCCTTGTCTCTGGTGTCTAGTGTCATCCCCCAATGTCCATTCCTGAGAGAAAGAAAACCATCCCTTGATAGATTTTTCCCTTTTTTTACCTGAAAAAAGGTCCCTCACCGATTAGTCCCCCCCACCTCCCACTTAGCACCCATCACCCCACACCCCCAGTACACCCCCCCACATACCCTCACTCACCTGAACAGGTCTCAGGTTCGAGATCCACTCTCTGATCAAAGACACCGTCTTGCTGCTGGAGGCGACGACTGCAATATGAGAAATTCAAGGAAATGTGATTCAATGTATTTCAATGGGGTTTTCAACTTTTATGCATAACTCAGCCATTTCTTGACATTCTGACCCCAAATTCTCAACAAAGCCTTCTAGGGACCCCACCTCATGAACAATATGATTGTTGTTATACAGCTCCTGCCTGAAAGATGATTTCATGGTAGATTGGCAAAATCACCTTTTTGGCAGGATTTGAAATATTTTCATGACCTTGTTCATGAGGTGGTGTCATAAGAATGCTATGTTGACAATTTGGGGTCAAAATATGAAAGAATTTGAAAGTTATGACCATTTGTTGCAATTTTGTTATGAACACTCGTAACTTTGGAAATTTTAAATATTTTGACCCCAGATTTTCAACAGTCCTCTTATTACCCCACCTCATGTATATCACAGGTGGAATTTTTCAGATCCTACCCAAAATGTGTTTTCACACCTGTGGCGCAGAATAGCATTGCAGTTGCACAGAATTAGGTTTGGGCAGGGATTCGAACATTTTCTGTGCTGGGGTACATGAGGTGGGGTAATAAGATGGCTATGCTGACAGTTTGGTCACTGTTGTCCTATAAATAGAAGCACAGGGCTCAGAGGCTATATACATATATGCATCTCCTGAGGAATGGGAGCTCTGGATCCAAAGGACCCTGCACTCCCACAGTAAAATAAGGATACCATTATACTATCTCAAAAAGTAAGTAAATAAGTTGCAGCAATGTAGTTTCCTTATCAGGACCCCTTCAGTTGGATTCTGCACTTACGTGTTGTAGAAATGCTCTACAAGTTTCTTTTTTTAACATTTTAAATAGTGTGTCATGACTCATAATATAAAAAAAGATTCTTTTTTCATATTGCGAGTAATGAAAAAGGATTCTTTTTCGTGATGGAAAATCCTTAATTAAACAGCTAGATGCCTCATTGCACTACTTTCCATGTGAGCATTATGTCTCAGTAAAGGGTTGATTTGTGAAGGTATTTGATGATCTCTTATATGTTCCTGTTTTTCCTTTTTCTTAAAAAATGGGAGAATCCAAAAATTCCAGAAGTGATGAACCCAAATTTAATAGTGATAGGACATCTCTACCAAAAAATAAATAGAAAAGTATTATTTTCTTTTTTTATTTTATTTCTTTTTCTTCCTTTTTTTTTTTAAAGACTTTTATATTTCCATAGATACATAAATGTTTCCATCATACTTCCATAACTTTTGGTAGTAGCTCTTTTCAATGTTGAAAGAGGAATATTTCCATCATATTTCCATATTTTTAACTAAGCCCCTTTATATTTATGTAAGTGTTAACGTACGTTTCAGGGCTTATGCATCCCTTCTTCAGAACACTAATGGGGTTATTTTCTAAAATGAAACAGAAACAATACAGAATTATCAGATTTTATAACCAAAAGTTTAATTATTCTCTCATAAAAGTCAATATTATTAACTCCAGCAATATTTGTGCAGTGGAACATACCTGTAAGTATACACTCAGTTTATACATCTTTTATGATCAATTTCCTATCTTTTCTATTTTAAACCTGAGTGTTAAAAACAAAGAACAAAGTTAGGTTAGCTTCTCTATTTCATTAGAACAACATGCTATATATCTGGAGGGGAAGGATACAAAAAAAACATTTTTTTTAAGGCTTTCAAACTTTTCCAAGATTTAAACATAGTGAAGACGTCTATAGTTTCTTCACTTACCTCCTCAGTTTAGAGTTTTTTTTATTAGGATCAACTCTTTTATTCATATGTTGCCCACTTTTTCATTTTAATCTGAAAAGATAGATAATTTCTAGATTTCTTTTAAAGTTGAAGTTCTAACTCCCCAAGTTTAAAGGCTTCATTCTTAAACATTTATATTTTTCTGCTGAAAATATTCAGATCCAGATCAGAGGGAATGCTAGACTACCAGGGCTATACAAAACAGTATTTATTGGATACACACTGGGAGGGCCGCTGGACTACCAGGGATATGCAGAACATCATTTTTTATGCACGTGGGAGGCCGCTAGACAACCAGGGATAGTGAAAACATTATTGATTTTATTCAGATCAGGCAGAACGAAGCCCCCTGAGCAAAACCCACCAGCAAATCTGGCCAGCTCGTGCCTTGCTGTTTGTTCATGACAGTGCAATTTCTTTGATCATGAGCCTGCAAATTCTTTGATCGTGATTATGCATTGCGAGTGATGGACGAGATGTCCAGATTAAAAAATCAATTTTCTCAGCTCAGGGGTGCCCTAGGAAGACAAATGAGGGTGGGTTTTACTCAGGGGGCTTTGTTCTGATGAACCATGGTGGTGGTTTACCACAATTCTTTAAATTTTTTAAATTACAACAGTTTTTATTCTTTCGTCGTGGCCCTGCAAATTCTTTGATCACGGGCCTGCAAATTCTTTGATTGTGAGATTCTTTGATCACGATTATGCATCACAACCAAGGGACGAGATGGCCAAATTAAAAAATCAATTTTCTCGGCCCAGGGGTGCCCTAGGAAGTCAAATGAGGGTGGGTTTTGCTCAGGGGGCTTCGTTCTGTCGAACCATGGTGGTGGTTTACCGCAATTACTTCAATTTTTTGATTTATAACATTTTTTATTCTTTGATTGCGAGCCTGCAAATTCTTTGATCATGAGATTCTTTGATCGCCATGTTTGATCGTGAAGGGTGGACAAGATGGCCAGATTTTTTATAATGGAATAGATAGGGAAATTTTACCAATCTGTAACATTGAATATCTCAGAAACGGTTTGGTCTTTTTACTTGAAATTTGGAGGATGTTTATGGCATGTCTTGTAGATGTGAATTATGTTGTTTATGTGGCAGAGAACTTTTTTTTTTGCAGAGATATTGTGTGACGCACTTTACGTGTTGCGGACAGTGTTTTGGATTGTGCTGGTGGCTTGAAATTGATAGGGTGCCTAGCCTTAGTGTCATGGATGTAGTTTTCAGTCGTTGTGTGTGTTAAATGTCAACAAGTGCAGAACTGTGCCACTCTGACTATTTAAAATTTCTAATTTTGACATGTTATATCTTGGACATGGTTTGGCCTTTTTGCTTGAAATTTGGAGGGTGTTGATGGCATGTTCTGTAGATGTTAATAGCAGTGTTTATGTGTCAGACAATATATTTTTTCAGAGCTATTGTGTGCCACAGTTTACATTTTGTGAGCAGTGTTTTCTATTATTCTACTACATTAACATTTGTTTGGTGGCTGCCCTTGCTGTTGTCAATGTACTTTTTAGTCATTGAGTGTGTAATGTGGCACAACACTTACAAGTTGGTGGGAGCCCCACACTCCCACCAACTTGCAAAACTTTCTACTTTTCTATTCTTTCTTAAAAAGTAAGGAAATTCTATGCAAAAAACTTTGTTAATGCATCAGTTAGGGTTCTTCTACAGTGAAGAAAGTGAGGAAATTTAATTTTAGGTTTCCCACCTCTTGCACCCCAACCCCACAAACAGGCATTGGGGTGTGCATTGGGGTCATCAGCCCTAACTTTCACCCCATTCTCCTACATTGCACCACCTCAGCTTGTTTACACATGGGATGGGGTGAGAATTAGGACCGATGACTCCAATGCACACCCTGATGCCTGTTGGTGGGGGTGGGGTGGAGTGCAAGGGGTGGGAACCCTAAAATAGAATTTCCTCACTTTTTTCACTGTAGAAGAACCCTACCTGATGCATTAATGAAGTTTTTGCATAGAATATGTATATATATATATATATATATATATATATTCAAATACATATACATACTATATATATATATATATATTCATTGCAAAATACTCTGTTAATGCATTAGTTAGGGTTGATACTACGGTGACAAAAGTCTGGAAATTCAATGCTAGGGTTACTGACCCTGTCACCCCATTCCCACCATCCACACACCAACAGATGTCAGGGTGTGCCTTGATGTCATCGGGCCTAACTCCCACCCCATTCATGTGTAACCAAGCTAACATGGTACTATACTGGAGTATGGGGAGAGAGGTAGGCCCGATGCCCCCAAAGCACACCCTGATGCCTGTTGTTGTGTGGAGGGTGGGGGTGGGGTGGTAGGGTTTGTAACCCTAACACCAAATTGCCAGACTTTTGTTCCTGTACTAACAACCCTAACTGATGCATTAATGGAGTTTTTTGCAATGAATATATATGTGTGTGTGTATATATATATATATATATATATATTATATTTATATGATAGATAACCCACTCTTAGGTATGCAGTCATGCTGATATATGCATGCCTTGATGTGCATCAACCACCCAAGGCGTGCATATATCAGAGTGTGACTGCACACTGTAGAGTGGGTTATCTATCTTATAAAATGGCAAAATTGTTTTGGAGGGGCTAAAAGTGCAGGTGTGTGGTCTCACTCTGATATGCGCATAGTCATGTGATGTGTTTATACAATCAGAAGTTTGTATTTGGAGATACTAGATTTATCCATTTTATAAATATATATACCTATATACACATATATACATGAAAACACAAATTACACATACCCCAATAAGGCAAAGCATCATGGGACGCTGATACAAATGCCCATGAATTAATTTGGACTGGTTCATCTTTAAGCAGAATTGTATGGTGCTGGAAGGCCTCACAACACAATCGGCAAAGACTGAGAACAGCAGACACAGACATGTGTTTCATCCTCATTTGGACTCATCAGTGTGCAATATGTGTACCTCAGCCCAGAGAGAGACAGCCAGCCACCCTATAGGAGATCGTATTGGTTTGGGTCATGGGTAGCCCAAATTAGAGAGAGAAGAGAATTACAAAGAACCCTAGAGCAAATGCACTGGGGCAAAGGTTATCCTGGAGGATATTGGCCATACAGCCACGTATATAAATACTGTGCATTAGTGTATACAATATGTACTGTATATGCAAAATGAGTGAGGTAAAAATGACAAGATAAAAAGATATCTTAGCTAGTGACATTAGTAACAGCAACATATCAAAAAGTATTGCTGTTACTGTTTTCACAATAGACTTTTTTAATGTTTCTATCATTACAGTGGAACACTGAACCAATCAGACAGCAGCTTTCATAATACTGATTACATCACAATGCCTAGTGCAGCACTGAAGCCAACTGTTAAAATCAAAGGAAAAACAGTAAAATGCACAAACTGCAAGTTTAAAAGATATAAATTGTAAACTACTGTTATATATATATATATATACACACACACACACACACACACACATATTGCAAAAAAACTGTTAATATACCAGTTAGGGTTGAGATCAAACCATAAAAAGGAGGGAGATATTATATTATAGTTTCCAACCTTAAAACCCCACTGTCACCCTGCACACACCAACAGGCATCAGGGGTGTGCCTTGGAGTCATCAGCCCTAGCACTCACTCTATTCCATAACTAAAAAAGCTGAGATGGGTACGGTATAGGAGAATGAGGAGAGCATTAGGGCTGACAACCCCAAGGCACACCCTAATGCCTGTTGGTGTGTGCAGGGGAGGGTTGGTGTTAGGGTTGGAAACCCTAACATCACATTTCCCTCCTTATTATGGTTCGATATCAACCCTAAATGATGCAGTAACATAGTATTTGCACAGAATATATACAGCATATAGTCTTTGCAAAAAACTTTGTTAATTAATGCATCAATTAGAGTTGGTGTCACAGTGCCAAAAGTTTGGAAATTTGATGTTAGGGCTACCCCACCACCCCATCCAACACACACCAACAGATGTTGGGGTGTGCCATGGGGTTGTCTGGCCCAACATTCACCCCATTCCATGTGTAAGCAAGCAGACATGCTACAGCATAGGAGAATGGGGTTAGAGTTGGGAGTGATGATCCCATGGCACACACCAATGTCTGTTAGTTTGTGGAGGATGGGGGGTGGGGTGGTAAGGGGGTAAGGGGGTAACCCTAGCATCAAATATCCAAACTTTTTTCACTGTGACATCAACCCTAACTAATGCATTAATTAAGTTTTTTGCAAAGAATGTCCTTACTTTTTGAAAAGGTGTACTGTAACTAGTAAATGGTATGTGTTGGTGGGAGCATGGGGCCCTCCCACCAAACTGCCCATTTGTGTATTATGATATGTGTTTGTGGGAGCACGGACCCTCCAGGTCCGTGCTCCCACTTTCACTTAAATACGGAGCCACACAGCAGCCCCTAGTACTGAATAGAAACCCTTGTAACACTTATGTGGCAATATCTCAGTAACCGTAATAAATATGGGAAATATTCCACTGCAGTTCTAATCATGCCTTCAAAATCTCTATGCATGCTTAGTCCACTTAACCCTTGTTGTGCCATGGACTGCTATATCAGTCTAGAATTCCTATACATTTTAATTCTGCTGGCAGCCTAAGGGTTAAAGATGGACTAAGCTGTGGGTAGCAAACAATCTGTATCTTGAATCATTTTTGAGATACGGGCACTGAAAGATGCTGTGGATGCTGCAATGTTGTCCTATGAGAAATTTCTCAACTCCATAATGCTGTGCCATTGCGTTGTCAGGCCCAGTTCTCACCCCATTCCATGTGTAAACAAGCTGACATGCTACAGTATAGGAGAATGGGGTGACGGTTAGGTCTGATGACCCCATGTCACACCCCAATGCCTGTTGATGCCTGTAGGGTGGGGGGTGGGGGTGGTAGGGGTTGTAACCCTAACATCAAATTTCTGAACTTTTGTTGCTGTGACATCAACCCTAACTGAGGCATTAATGGAGTTTTTTTTACAATGAATTTCCCTTCTTTCTGAGAAAGTGTAAAGTAAGTAGTTAGTGGTATGAGTTTGTAGGAGTGCGGGCCCTCCGAGCCCTGCTCTTCCTTCACTTTGTCCATTTTTTACATAATGGTATGTGTATGTGGGAGTGCTGGCCCTGCATTCCCACTTACACATAAATACGGAGTCATACAGCAGCCCCAAAGTACTGAAAAGGAACCCTTGTAACACTAATTTGCCAATATCTCAGTAACTGTACAACCTATGAAATAAATTCTAGTGCAGGTGTGATCTATGACTTTTAAACTTCCTCACAGGCTGAGTTCACCACAAGGTGAACTAAGCAGCTGGTAGTGATAAATCTGTATCTCGCTTCATTTTTGAGATACAGGTGCCGAAAGGTGCCTCGGGCACCGCAATGTTATCCTATGGGAAATTTCTCAAATTCAGAATGCTATTATTATGGACCCATTAAATGTTTTAGTACCAAACCACCAAAAAAGCACATCTGTGGGACTAGGGCTTGATACCCTGCAAATTTTAGCTCAAACGAACAATCCACCTTGGCACAACGAAGTGACAAAGAAAGCAACACATGGGAAAATGTGTTTGTGCAGTGTTTTCATGATAACTTTAATGTGATAGTGGCACTCCCAACTCCATAATGGGAATGTTGTCATGCACAGAAAAATGTTGCCACCATTCCTTTTTTATCACAGTTATTGCCAGGGCAACAAAAAATGTTGCAACAACAAAATGGCAGAATGGTGAGGAAACTTTGAAGAACATATTTCAAGACCACCTGCTGAAAAACGAATGCCAGGGTCATGTTCCTAAAGGCCCAAATAGGTAAACACAACTGTTGGTATTTACCAAAGGGCATTATTTTTTGAGTTACAACATTTTTTGTCTCTCTCTAACTGAAAACAAGATGGAGGCAATATAAAAACAAATTCAGGGAGCACAACAACAAAAAAAGTGATTGTGAAAGTTTTTCCAATGTACATATTATTTTTACATAGGCTATAATGGGACATGAAAAACTTTAAAAACTTCTGAGCAGATTAATATTTTTTCACCTAATATTCAAAAAACACCAGTTCAACCCAGGCCATGTGTAGATATACACATTTGAATCCATTCAGATGCATTCTTCAGTCCATTATGGCCAACCGGAAAATGTGTGCAAGTTGGTAATTGTCACTTTTTGGATGCTCTATGGTTCCACCACCATACGTCTGACTGGAACACAACTTTCCAGATCCAGAGAGATATGGTTGGAAGCCACACATACAAAACCTCAGGCAAATTGGACAAATGGTTGCAAAGTTATTAAAGTACAAACTTTGGGGTTTAACATAGAAGTGACCGTGCAACCCTAACTATACCTGCCCTACCGAGCAGGTATAACATACATATATATATATATATATATATATATATATATATATATATATATATATATACACACACACATATATAGACAGAGAGAGCGACAGATATATATATGTGTGTGTGTATATAATATATATATATATATATATACACATATAATACACATACACAGGCACACATTTTCTCTCAAAATATCAAAATAGTTGTGTGTGTCTGTGTAAATATATATATATATATATATATATATATATATATGCATATTTTATCTAAAATTCTTCTTTATAACAACTGAAATGTTCACACTTTGAGTTCACCAGCTAATGGGTTAACATGGCTTTTCTTCATCAGTATACCATACTGTACTTTAATATTTGATTTTAATGCCACAAGTTCTGGTTTCCTGGGCACATTTAACAATTTGCCTTTAATGCATGTCCTTTTTTGGAAAACCATATTGCTACAATTTTCATTAAGTAGTTAACATATCTAACTGGATGATTACCTACCTTAATTTTATTTTCTAACAAAATAAAAAAGCATAGAGCAGAATGATTTTAAATTAGTACTTTTAACCATTTTAACTCATTAGCTAGTCTGGGAAGGAGATTGGTGAGGAACGAACACACCGCTACACTGTCTCTGTATTAAGGAGGAGTACAGAGAAGGAGGGAGACATAGTGATAAACAAGTCTTGGAAAAAGTTTGCCACCTATGCCTGGAAAGCTTGTCTTCTTATCAGTACATCTTTAAGCTGTGCCTTGGTTGTGTTGCTTCTTCTCGGTGTATTCTTTTCCCTGTTGCAGGAGGAAGGCCTGACTGGTGGAGTGCGAGGCAGGATGGTTGTGGTGGCAGAGGGCCAGTTGAGGTGGCTGAAATCACTGAAGTTCCAAAGCACAGCTATACAAAGCTGTTTCCAGTTCTCCACTAATCAAGGGATGTGAACACATGTGAACATAGACTGTTGCTTTTAGCTTGTCTTTATTCTAAAACTCCACAAGTAGCAATATAACTGTAAACTAAACACACCCGGGCCTTGTACCCTTGGGGATAAACTATTGGACTGTGGTGTTGGAGATAGGAATTTTTAGTTCAGTTTTAAATTTGATTTCTTATTTATGTGTTATAATCTATATGTTTTATACTTTATTCTTTTTTAGCTAGAATAGATTACTGTAAATTTTAAATGCAGCTCTGAAAGACCTTAGTTGGTCATTGGCTGGGTCACGTGGGTAACCACCTTAAAAAGGGTGTATACCAGTGCAGGTGAGAAGCTCTTTGCCTAAACTGTTGAAGAATAATGGCGTAACTGTTTTGCACTTCAGACTCACACCAGACCTGTTAGATCTTGAGTTTTTCTGTAAATAGTCGACGGTAACTTGATTACAACTCAAACTGAGTCGAAAATCTGTGCTTCATTTTTGCTCAATGGTAAGCCAGAAATATGGCCATGGCTCAAACTACTGGAGGTGTTTAAAGGCCTTTGAAAAGAGGCATCTGCACCATTCCACTGCAGAGCTGTGTAAGGGATCTTATCCCAGATATAGACCTGCTAATCTTACCCAAGTAAATAGTTTAAAGCAGCTAGAATCACCCTGGTGCTTGTCGTAGGGTGTGGGTGTAGACAACTTCACACAGGTAGAGACCAAGGTAGGTTGTGACACACAAGAACACCTTGAGTGCTTTTTATTATAATGATCCAAATAAAAGTTCAAATAATGTAACCAAGGAGGAAATAAGACACTGAAAAACTGGATACAAATCAAATCCTAGCTCACCAAGAGCTTACAGTTACTTTTCAAGGTGTAACATAGAGTGGAAGTAGTTTTAGTCTAACTTTCCACTATCTTCTATGGTTCTGGAACAGAGTTTCACCTATTCCCTTCCACTGCTATCAAACATCTGTGTCTACCTTTCTCTCTTTATAGGAATTCACAGGGCATAATTAATCATGTGGTCACTGTAGTCCACCCCTAATTAAATAATTACACTTTATTTCTACACTAATACACAAAAATGGGGGACTACAGTTATAACAAGTTGATATTCTATTTTACGATTTTGATATCTTAGTTACTATAGTCTTCAAAGCAGGTTAAAAACACATATTCAATAGTTTGAAACCTTAATTACCTAAATTAGCTAATAACTCTGCCCACATTGTGATGTCACTGAGTTCTAGCCCTCTACAAATGTGCTTCATTCTGGGCTGCCAGACCCTCTAGGAGTGCTTCAGTCAAGACAACAACCAGGTAATCTGTAGGGGCTTCTTCTTTAAATACCACCTAGTACATTTGTTTAATGTGTCCTTATGTTTTCTTCATGCATGTGGATAAAAACTCAAACAAAAAGCATAACCTACAAGTCTGATAAACAGACAGACTAAACCCTTTTATTTAGTGGGACATGCTGCTTTCCCTTTTGCAGCTGAGCTAGTTTGCACAATTCACATCTGACAAGGAAGACCCCTTGTATTTTAAAACTCCCAACCAGCCTTCTCAAAGCCCCACAGTTTCTCGCCTAAAGCTGTACCTGTAACAGTGCTAGTGCTAGCTTTCTTAAGGAGGGACTTAATTCAGTAACCTCAACAGGGGAAAAAGGCTCATTTTTATTAATTCTTTCTGTTAAACAATGCAACAAACGCCATAATAAACTTTGGGCATTTTGTGCATTTTTCTTTATTTGAAGTTGGGAATTCTCGAGACAGAGAGAACGAATAAAAAGGGGGGGTAGAGAATACACTATAATGGGTGGCCACTCCATTATAGTGTGAAAAAATAGGATACTGCAGCAGAATTTGATAGAAGGAGAGGCAGATGGGGGGGACAGAAACAAGAGGGCAAAGACTAGAAGTCTGTCTCGAGGATTTCTAAGTCCAAATCTGTGGCAATACTGCCACACACTCCCATGTTAGCGATAACCTATCTAGGTTATCAAAACAACCTACCCTTTACACTTGGGTAGGATGGAGCTCCGGCCCTCCCTCACCGTAGAGCTCCACCCCAGGGTCCCTTAAATACTTCTATTATTATAGGAACGAACAATTCAACCTAATTCATTCTAACACTACCCTGGGGTGTCTATACCAATATCATTCTCTCTATTCGAAATAGAGTTATAACCTCAAAATAATATTTTAACATTCTATACATTATCCCATTTGTCGGGATAAATAATCAGCATTTGCATGCAAGGTACCAGCTCAATGTTGCACAGTAAATGTAAAAGGCTGTAATGACAGGTACCACCTCATGATTCTGTTGTTTTTATCTTTCATCTGGGACAAAAAGCAAAGGGGATTATGGTCTGTTACTAGGGTAAAAGGGGCTCCCCATGAATAAAATCGTAATGATTCAATTGCCCATTTTGCTGCTAGGCATTCTAGTTCAACCGTACTATATTTCCTCTCTCTATCATGTAGCTTTCGGGAGATATATACTATAGGGTGTTCTTTCCCATTTATAGTCTGACTAAGTACAGCTCCCAGACCCATCCCAGAGGCGTCTGTGTGGACTTCAAATAGGTAATCAAAATCAGGGCTCCTTAACACAGGGGAAGAGCACAGTGCCGCTTTTATGGTATTAAAGGCTTGTTCACATTCTTGTGACCATTGTATTTTATTCCCATATTTCTTTTTAGTCAGATCATTTAGCGGGGCAGCAATTGTAGAAAAATTGGGGATAAAACACCTGTAATACCCGGCAAGTCCTAAAAATGAATGGATTTTTTCTTTGTGGTTGGTCTGGCACTGTTAGCAACCGCTTCTACCTTATTCATTTGTGGTTTAATGAGCCCATTACCAAGTACAAATCCAAAATATTTGGTCTCATTCATAGCCAATGCACATTTACTTGGATTAATGGTCATACCTGCCATTTTGATTGCATTTATTATGTCTCTGAGATGTGTCAAATGGGAATCCCAGTCTTTACTGAATACGACCACATTGTCCAAGTATGCAGCACAAAATGTAGTGTATGGTGTTAATATCTGATCCATATACTGCTGGAAAGTGGCTGGTGCACCATGGAGCCCAAATGGCATAGTACAGAACTGGAAAAGGCCTGTACGGGTACTGAAAGCTGTTTTTTCTTTATCTGCACTAGCCAAAGGGATCTGCCAATATCCTTTGGTAAGATCTAATGTGGATATGTATCTAGCATTCCCAATTTTATCAATAATATCATCTATTCGAGGCATAGGGTACGCATCAAATTGTGCAACTTGGTTAAGGTTTCTAAAGTTGAGGCACAACCTAATACCTCCTTCCTTCTTTGGCACTATCACAACTGGAGACCCCCATGCACTTTTTGAGGGTTCAATGATTCCTAAGGCTAGCAGTTTGTTGATTTCCTCTTGCACCTCTTTTCAAACCCTCTCAGGGAGTCTATGAGGTCTTTTCCTAACTGGGCCTCCATGAGTTTTTATTTGATGTTCCACATTTTCAGCCTTACCAGGTATGCTTGTAAAGGTTGTGGCAAAGGTTTGAATCAGAGTGTCTAGTTGCTCTCTTTGTTTTTGTTCTAAACTGGGGTTTATAAACATGTCTTGGGGTCCTTTCCTATCCTCCAGTCGCCCATAAGTGACTTCAAAATCTGTCTCCCCTTCATTAGGTATGACCATGAGACAGATGTCATCATTTGTTCTCTCATACCATCTTTTTAACAAATTTACATGATACACCTTTTTTCCAGGTTTAATATCATGGGTAGCTATTTCATAATTAACTGGGCCTGTCTGCCTCAGAACCTGATAGGGGCCCTGCCACTTCATGAGTAACTTGTTACTAGACGAGGGTAACAATAATAATACCTGATCCACACTCTGAAATTGTTTCCTACTTGTACCTTGATCGTACAATGATTTTTGTACTTTTTGGGCTTGAACAATGGATTCATGTGCTTTAGTTACATGAGTCACTAACTTCCGCCTCAGTGTTTTCATATACTCAGCAATGCCTTTTTGCTTCATCTCCTTCCCTTCTTCCCAGAATTCTTTTATGACATCTAACAGTCCCCAAAGATTTCTGCCATATAGAAGGGAAAAAGGGGAATAGCCAGTAGAGGCCTGGGGGTACCTCTTGATAGGCAAATAACAAATAGGGTAAATATTAATCCCAGTTTTTCCCTTCCTCATGGACAAATTTCATCAACATCTGTTTCAAAGTTTGATTGAAATGTTCTATGAGTCCATCTGTCTGGGGATGATAGGGGAAAGTTCGTACTGCCACAATACCCAACAATCTGTAAAGTTCTTTTAATAAAGAAGCATTAAAATTACTCCCCTAATCCGATAAAATCTCTTTCGGTATACCCACTCTACTAAATAATTTGACTAGTTCTTCTGCTATTTTCTGGGTGGTGACAGTGCGTAAGGGGATGGCCTCAGGATAGTTAGTTCCATAATCACAGATGACTAATATGAATCGATTCCCGCTGGAGCTCTTAGTCAAAGGTCCCACTATATCTATTCCTATCCATTCAAATGGGATTGTCACTAAAGGGAGTGGTACCAGGGGAACAATCTCTTTTCATCCTACCTGACTTACTTTTTGGCACTCACTGCAGCTCTGACAATATTTAGCTACATCTTCGTGAATACCTGGCCAATAGAACCTTTGTAAAATCCTCCCCAAAGTTCTATCCCATCCTGCATGTCCTGCCAATGGGATATCATGGGCTAGAAAAATCAAATTGCGTCTATACTGGGTGGGAACTATCAGTTGTTCTACCTGTTCTCCTGTATCTTCTTTAGTACATACCCGATACAATATGTTATGCTGTATGATGATCTTAGGGGCACCAGGACCATTTGCTTTATCCACTTGCTGAAACAGGGATTGTAAGGTAGAATCCTTGGCCTGTTCTTCAGCTATGTTACTTTTTACAAAAATGGAAGATATTGATTCAGGTAGCCCCTTTTTCTTTTCAACCCACCTTCTTTGGAGCCATCTCTTAGCATTTTTAGACACCCTTATTTTCCCTGGTGGATCATACAGTTCATCCTGAAATGGAAATACATCCCCCAATTGTTGTGGCAGTTTACTCTGAGCTCTAGTGGTTACTGCAGACAGAGTTCCCTTATTTTGTATTAATGCTTGGAAGTCAGGGTAGTCATGGCCGATTAGTATCGGTACTGGTAGATTAGGAACTATCCCTGCAGTCACCTCAGAGCATTTCCCATCAATATTGATACATATCTGCCCTGTAGAATAGTGGTGAGAATCACCATGAACACATATGACATGCATATCAGGTCCTTCACCTTTACTACTCTGAGTATCAAGCAATTCAGGCCTTACTAAAGTATTTTTTCTACCTGAATCTATTAATCCTATTACATTTTGATTGCCCAGCTTTACCGTAGTAAAATATCCAGCACCTAGCAGAGCCAAATGAGTAGTACCCCCATGTATTTTTGGACAGTATCTGGCTATATGGCCTAGCCCTTGGCAGTTTCTACAATGTCTGCTGGAAAAGAGCGTCTTTTATTATCAGTTTTATTGTCCTTCTTTAAGTCACTTGTGGTTGGAACACTAGTCCTTGTTCCGGAAATAGTTCTTCCTGTTACCATCTCTTGGGGACGTGAAGTCCCTTTCCGATATGTCTGGTGGGCTGTTAAAAAGTCCTCAGCCAAGGAAATGGCTTTTTCTGCTGTTTCTGGCTTATGTTCCTTTACCCATATTTGTACCTCATGGGGGAGTATTTGTAAAAATTGTTCAACAATAAAGGCCTCCATAATTGCAGTTACAGACTTTCCTTCTGGTTGTGTCCACTTCCAACACAGTTCCCGTAGATGTGTAAATGTCTCTCTAGGATTGTCTTGGGGACGGTACTTTAAATTACGAAACCTTTGCCTATATGTTTCTGAACTAATATCATATCTTTTCAGTATTTCAGTTTTTACCAGGTCATAATTTTCAGCATCTCTAGAGTCCATGTGACTATAAACCAATTGGGCCCTCCCAGACAAATAGGGGGCCAACCGTACCACCCACTGAGTTGTGGCCAATTACAAGCCCTAGCCACCCTCTCAAATGTAGTTAGATAGGCCTCTATATCATCTGAGTTAGTCATTTTAGTTAGCTTGATGTCTTTTGGGTTGAAGGTACCACTATCCCCACTATTGCCAGTATTAGACCCAATTAATTGTAACACTTTCACAGTCTCAGCCCACCTGATTTCCTGCTGCCGCAGTTCCCATCTCCTTTCCTGGGCATCTATTTCCTGCTGTCTCTCCATCTCACTCTGTCGAATCGCCAGCCAACATAATAAACCAGCCAAGTCCTCAGGTGGTTCCTCTCTGAAGGGCATCTTCTGTAGAACCTCCTCAGACTCCTCCTCACTGTATGTTTCCTCCTTTGCCATGGGATCCTTTCTCCTGACATCTGGACCCAGTCCTGGATTCAAAGGGTCTCCTGTCAAAGCTGTCTGGGTTCTGGTCACCATTCCCAACTTCTTCTCCTCTCCACTGGATGCCATCTCCACTCCAAGTTGTCTGGAACCCTGGTCAGGTTCCTTACTGGTTTCTCCCCTATATGCCTTAGACAACCAGTAACATCCCACTTCTGACACCACTTTGTCATAGGGTGTGGGTGTAGACAACTTAACACAGGTAGAGACCAAGGTAGGTTGTGACACACAAGAACGCCTTGAGTGCCTTTTATTATAATGATCCAAATAAAAGTTCAAATAATATAACCAAGGAGGAAACAAAACACTGAAAAAACTGGATACAAATCAAATCCTAGCTCACCAAGAGCTTGCAGTTACTTTTCAAGGTGTAACATAGAGTGGAAGTAGTTTTAGTCTAACTTCCCACTATCTTCTATGGTTCTGGAACAGAGTTTCACCTACTCCCTTCCACTGCTATCTAACATCTGTGTCTACCTTTCTCTCTTTATAGGAATTCACAGGGCATAATTAATCATGTGGTCACTGTAGTCCGCCCCCTAATTAAATAATTACACTTTATTTCTACACTAATACACAAAAATGGGGGACTACAGTTATAACAAGTTGATATTCTGTTTTACAGTTTTGATATCTTAGTTACTACAGTTTTCAAAGCAGGTTAAAAACACATATTCAATAGTTTGAAACCTTAATTACCTAAATTAGCTAATAACTCTGCCCACATTGTGATGTCACTCAGTTCTAGCCCTCTACAAATGTGCTTCATTCTGGGCTGCCAGACCCTTTAGGAGCGCTTCAGTCAAGACCACAACCAGGTAATCTGTAGGGGCTTCTTCTTTAAATACTGCCTAGTACATTTGTTTAATGTGTCCTTATGTTTTCTTCGTGCATGTGGATAAAAACTCAAACAAAAAGCATAACCTACAAGTCTGATAAACAGACAGACTAAACCCTTTTATTTAGTGGGACATGCTGCCTTCCCTTTTGCAGCTGAGCTAGTTTGCACAACTCACATCTGACAAGGAAGACCCCTTGTATTTTAAAACTCCCGACCAGGCTTCTCAAAGCCCCACAGCTTCTCTCCTAAAGCTGTACCTGTAACAGCACTAGTGCTAGCTTTCTTAAGGAGGGACTTAATTCAGTAACCTCAACAGGGGAAAAAGGCTCATTTTTATTAATTCATTCTGTTAAACAATGCAACAAACGCCATAATAAATTTTGGGCATTTTGTGCATTTTTCTTTATTTGAAGTTGGGAATTCTCGAGACAGAGAGAACGAATAAGGGGGGGGGTAGAGAATACACTATAATGGGCAGCCACTCCATTATAGTGTGAAAAAGATAGAGGATACTGCTGCAGCAGAATTTGATAGGAGAGGCAGATGGGGGGGGACAGAAACAAGAGGGCAAAAGACTAGAAGTCTGTCTCGAAGATTTCTAAGTCCAAATCTGGGGCAATACTGACACAGTGCTCACAAACTTGGTGGAATAGTACTTTTTTGATGTAAAATTATTAGACTGCTAGCATGCAGTTTAGATAGGGCTGGCACAGGGTGTTACTTTAAGAACTTTCATTTTTACTTCTTCTTGTTTATTTGAATGAGCTCGATAAAAGCTAGAAATTACTCAGAAGGAACTGAACACCTGTTAGTCAGAGCCAAGCACAACGAAACTCCCAACTTGTCTGGGGAAGAATGGTGAAACATGGGGTGCTACAGTAGACAGTCCATCCATCTGTAAAACAAAAAACATGGACCCAGGAAGCCATTTTTTTTTTTGGTAAACAGACAAAGGAAAACTCCTTTCCAGCCACATAAAAATTTAGAGCTGTATTTATTCTACAGGACTTTTAAAATAGGGTCAAACATATCTAATTAGGTGTGCAAGGACTCTATTTTACTTTAGCATTTTACTGTTCCTAAATATTTTTGTACTTCTGTACTTTTTATAGCTGTGTAATAGTCTAAGAACTATCTAACAGAAAGCTTTTTTAGCCACTTTAGCTGTGAATATTGCCTGATAATTCAAGTGAAATGGTTTTAACAAGGAAACAAGCATTGGTAGTGGACATCAATTTATTAACACCAATAAGTAGCTCACATACTCAGTTCTCATGTGGTACTGATCACCTTAATGGGCAAGCAGGAGAAAGAGAAGGTTTGAATGGAGGCATAAAAGAACACACTGGACTCGACTCAACTCCTAATACTGACAAAGAAAAAGGCAAAAAACAAAACAAAATCAAAAAGAAAACAGTCCAGAAGACTAGAAATAGCTCTGCTGATGCTAATACTGCTAAGATGATAAAAAGGAAAGGGAAAAAAATCTCACAAAAGAAAAATAAAATTGAAGTAAATCATATCAAACAGACTTAAATAATAAATTATTTTTCACACAAAAGGAATCTAAAACTGATTGATACAGAGACTAAGCTGGATAGGATGCCAGAGGCAGTGCCTAGAAATGACTCCCTGGTTATAATCTGTTCTGGGACTCAGATTAACAAGGGAGACAGAAGGGTTACAGAACAACTTGACTTAACTAAAGTAGTATCCCAAAAAATAGTAAGGACTAATTAAGACTATCAACTTCTCCTAATTTAGATTAAAGTACAGCTAATAACTCAGTTGACAGGACTAATGAGGAAGAAGTACTAGAGCAAACAAAGGGAAATTCCAAACTAAGTGAAACAATAGGCTCCAGACCTTCTGACTGTCTTATCTCACAAACACTGGATTTCTCACCAGAATACTTCAGTGAGAATAATCAAGAACCTGTCTGGCATACTGATTTAAAAACAGAGCTAATGAATTACAAGTAACTATTAATGGTCTTAAACAATTGAACACCCCTGGGGATAAGACTTCACAGGGAAAAAATCAGAATCAAGAAACATTGAGCTGACAGTATTTAACTGATTCTATATTAAATTACCTCTTTGGAATTAGTGTGGATTTGAAAGCTTTTGCCCTTAACCCATATGCAGCACATCTTATGATCCTAGAACAGCTTTTCAATTTCAGACATGAGCTAGACTCTCTTAAAGAAAACATTGCAGTAAATGGGTGCAGGCTGGAGGACACAGTAAAAAAAATTGATAAACTGGTACCACAGAAAGGGTCTCTATCCCTTGACATAGACAATTCCATTAACCTGCACCCAAATTTTTCTGTTATTTGTATCCCTGATTCACCTAGTAAAAACAATATTCAAAGGAAAAGGCATAGAAGAAAAAAAAGAAATGGTAAGGGAAGAAAGATATCTCAATAACTGAGAATCTAACAAATAAATGCAGGATAAGAGAAGGAAAAGAAATGTTAACAGACTGTGCCAGAAGAAAGGAAAATTGACAGGTTAAATTTACAGATTGGTGAACAGGATATAGTACAACAGCAAAATATTTTGCTAGAAATAATTTCTAAGTAACTCAGACAGGTAGATGAAAACTTATCAGGTTTTAGGGAAGAATTTGTAACAAAAGATATAGTGAGGAAAATAACCCTCTAGCAGGAGTAATACCAACAGAGGTTCCAGAAGATAAACTGGTAGACATAGAAGACAGTGCTATATTGCTCCTGTATGGATACAACTTGAGGGGATCCTATATTAATCAGAGCACCAAACCTATTTAGAGCAGAAACCGGTGTGGATCTGAGCATTACAGATATCATGCAAATGTGGAAGGACAGAGGTGAGAGGGGGAGAGACTGTATCTTTATTTTCTGTACAGCACCAAGAAAAGTCAACCACATATGGTTGAATAATGGCCTTCTTAAGAGGCTTGGATATGAGGTGAGTTATGTTAACAGAGGTTTACTGAACAGAAATATACAAAAGAAAAACTTTAGCATGAAACAAATTAGCATTTTTGGTTTGAAACCTTTGCCCAATGACTCTAAGGGAAAATCAAAAATGTGTTGCATAATCTGTTTCCACAGACCCTGAAAGTGAATACATCTGAACTAATAATTAAAGAAGTACACAGATGAGAAAATGATCAAAGGAATGGTCAAGTGGATGTATTGATACAGAATGCAGAAATTGCTGGAATAATTCTTGAGAGAGCAGCAATACTGGATCAAACTGGGCTGCACATAATACTCTATTTTATTGGAATTGAACAACAGTACAAATAACAAGTACAATGGCAAGGTAACCAACATATTAACAATTTTTGCTATAAGTAAAATCAAAAATAAGAGTAACAGTCTGTTAAAAAAGGTTGCTGTGGACCTTTTAGAGCAATGCCTGAACATTGCAAATGATGACTGGGGAGCTCTATCTGCCTCCAGAGGGGATGTGGGTTATGAGTTTGAACAAATAATACTTACAATTCATTTTCAGAGTCTGTACAATAAAATTATGGATAATGTTGGAATATTGGACTCAGTGTGACTGTATGTAATACCTATAGAACAAGAACAATCTAGGAAGAACTCTAAAGAGGTGTTGCAGGCAGAAAATCATACACTGGCCAGCAGTAACAAAATGGATAATAATCAGGATTTCCTGATAAACTGTACAACATAAAATAGGTACAACCCACTAAGTACAGAAATCCAAAGTGGACTGCTCGCCTTCTCCAGGGAGGGAGAGGGGACAAGGGTCGGTGCTTGACTGACCCCCAGTGGAGGCCTGGGGTACAGCAAGTGCCTGGCCAATCCAGGAGGGTTGGGCATGCCAGATGTTGGTGAAGCTCCGCCTTGACATCTGGGCACATGGCATGCCCAGAAAAACAGGGGAAAAAACACCTCCATCACTCCGGGTAGACAGAGCGCCAGCACAGACCTCAATGGTCCCCTGCCTATCCCACTCGGCGGCCCCGACAAAGTGACATTAGTTCGGGGTGCTTGGGCCCCACCTGGGGAGAATCCAAGGCTACATGGCGGGGTGCGCCTTGGGGCTCCAGGCACAGAAGGAACTGAGGCAGATGCCAGGTGCTCCCGAAGAAGCGGAGCATAGGGGGCAGGGGAAGGCGGAAAATAGCAAGTACAAAAAATAAAATCAGACTGACTCACACTTGTAAATGCATTATTGAAATCACTGTGTCTTCTAAACTTATTCAACTTAACGGTTCAGAATATGGTTATCTCAGAAAAGTACAGACCCTATAGTAAAAAAAAACTACTTATTAGAAAACATAAGCATATTGATTTGCAATATATAACAACCTTGAAATGTGTGATATTGTGCTCCCATAATTTATTTTGCCAAAGTCATATTCATAATTATTGTCAACATACAATAATTTATACTTTTGACCCGATCATAGTAATTGACAAATAGTTTAAAAATTAATTGCTTCATCAACTGCTTACCTCCCCCCTGCCTCCTCCACAACAATATCTCTGAACAATATACCTGCAGCTACTTAATACATACTGGTAGTTTTGGATAGGGCATATAATAAAAATGTAGTTCTATGTCCAAGTGCTACTATATGGTAAATTTGATACAACTAATAATACTAATCAAACTAGTTATGGGAGATGTCTATAACATTTATACTTTAAATAAGGGTGGAATATTTCTAATTATTTCTTTCCACGAAGACCCTTTTGGAGCATCAAATTCAGGATCCACTGAAATTATTAGTTCTTCATGTTTTAATGTTTCCATAAACAACTTCCACCACTTGTGATAGTTATAATTAAGTATTTTATCTATTTTCAGTTCTCCAGAATCAGGCATTTAAGAGCCGTTGTAACCAACACAAAAATTCTCTTAGTGAGAGTATCCTTTATTATATGCCATATAGTATTATATAAAAAATGTATCTATTTGTAAAGGGATATTTAAACCCACTAGTGTTCCCAAGATCTGTTGTAAACTATCCCACCATTCCTTTATCTTAGAGCAGGACCATAAACAATGTGTTAAAGTGGCCCATTGACCACATTTATGCCAGCCATCTGATGAGTATTCAGGATTGATCTTTGTCAATGGTACTGACATCAGATATGCTCTATTCATTATTTTATTTTGAATAGCTTTGTTTCCAGCTGAAACAAAATGTTATTATTAAATAATCTCAGTTGTTCCCGTTGTTGATAGTTCAGAAATACTACAGCTTATTCATTCCATTTTAAATTAATTTTGTTGAAGTTCTTCTTGGGGGTTTATAGTATTGTGGGATAATTTTAGATTATAGCTTCTCAATACATTTTTAATCTGGGCTTTCTGTAACAGACTTTTTGAAAGAGTAGGTTCCTGAGTCTCAAATAATGTCCTCATTTTATGAAATTTAGCTATTAAAGAATAGTGTAATAATTGTTTCAAATCTTTATCCATCCATTTTCTTACAGCTTGATCAAATGTTGGAATTTTCCCTTCTATTACTATATCACCTCATGTTCTTATCTTATTCCTTGTTAATATTTTAAAATTAAATCCAGTATGGTTTACCCATATTCTTCTATTATATGTTATATGTATAAATAACCATGGTGTCTGGTGTGAGGATACCTAGCTATAAATTTCCTCAGAAAGGGGAACCAAGAAACTAAGGGGTAGTTGGATAATTTATGCAAATCTAAATCTAAAAGGATATTTTATATATCTTTACTCTTATTGTTACTAGACACTAACGCCTGATATAAATATTGATCCTGTTCTGGAAAGAAAGACCATTGATAATAATTGGAAATAATATTTGCTTCCATCTATTTAAGATGATTTGGACATCCCATCCCTTCCAGCCTTCTAGGTATATTCAATAATTCTCCATGCAATGCGCGGTTTACCTCCTTTCCATAAAAATTTACTGAACATTCTCTTAATATCCAAGAACCATTTAGGGTTAGGGCTACCCAGAATATTTTTAATCACAAATATGAGGTGAGGCAAGGCCATCATTTTGATTGTATCTACCTTCCCCCATAAAGAAAATGATAAGTTTTTCCAGTTATCTAATGAAGAAGTTATTTTTTCTTTAGTTTTATTATAGTTTATTTTAATGTTAGAAGCCTAATTATTGGTTAAATGAACACCCAAATACTTTATGTAGTCTTGTTGCTTAAAATCTTGATTAATAATCATTATTCCAGGGTCTGGTTGCCTGAAAAGTCTCATAATAATGGATTTACTCCTGTTAAGCTGGTATCCAGAATTACTATAAAGCAGATTTGTATTATCCAAAAAGGTCTTAAGTGATGAATTAATATTTTTAAGAATCAAAAGAATATCTTCTGCAAAGACACTGAGTTTTGTCTGTTTTTTTATAAGTAAAACCTTCTATTCTCTGGTGATTGCTTATCATTGAACGAAAGGGTTCAATTGCTAATATAAACAAAGTAGGGGAACGAGGACAACACTGTCTTGCCCCATTCTGCATTTTATAATCTTCTGTAAGAAAATTATTAACCTGAAATCTTACTAGTGTGTTATAATATAACCTCTTACTCAATTAAATCAATTGTATTGGGATACCCAATGCCTGAAGTATCCTATAAATTTACTGACAGTTAATTAGGTCAAAAACTTTACTTGCATCTAAAGCAATGGCATAATGTCTATCATTCTTATAAGCAGAGTCAGAGTTCAAAATATGGTTAATTACTTGACTCTTTTTGTTAGCTTGAAATAAGTTCCAGCCTTTCATAAAACCATATTGATCTTTATTGATATAGTTGTTTAAATAAGTTTGGATTCTATTATTAATAATTTTTGCCAATAATTTGTAATCCATATTTAATAAGGCTATAGGCCTATAATTTTCAGTTGACTCTGCTGATTTACCTTCTTTATGTATTAATATAACTTTTGCCATTTGCATAGGAGCTGGAATCTTATTTTCAGCTTCTGTATCCAGTAATTTCTCAACCATTCTGACTAGCCAGGGTGAAAGTTCTTTATTAAAGGTTTGATAAAATTCATTGGACAATCCATCCAAACCTGGTGGTTTGGCCCTGGGTAATTCTTTTATTGTATCTTCCAATTCTTGTGTAGTAGAGTAAAAATTAAAGGGATTGGGAATCTAATTTGCTTTAGAAAGAAAGTCCTCCATCTTTTCTTTATTCAGCATAAAATCTTTATGATACATTTTTTGATATGCCTTATGGAACTCTCTGACTATATTCTTCTCTGATGTGTGAACTTCCCCTTCTTCATCAATAACTTTTGTTATTAAATTTCTTTATTTTTCAGATTTTAATAAGTTAGACAAAAGTTTGCCTGATTTATCCATTTGATGATACTTATATTGTTTAATGTATGATGCTATTCTAATTGTGTCTTGACTAATTTTATTTTGTTTTTTAATTTGAAATTCTTGCCATTCTGCATAGTATTTATCATGGTCAATCAGTATTAATGTATCTAATTTACTCAATCTGTTATCTATATCTTCTTTTTCTTTATTGTTTATTTTATTTACTTTAATTTGATAAGATATTATACTACCTCTTATGGTAGCTTTAAAAGCATCCCATAATGATAGCACTGGTCCTGCTCCTGAAAGATTATAGAACCAATATTCCTGAATTGCACCTTAAATTAACTCAGTGAATACTGAATCTCTATGAAAGACATTATTAAATGACCAAAACTTAGTAAATTGGCTCTCTGGGTCATGTATAGTAAGATCTATTGCAATCATGGCATTGTCTGTTAAACAAATTGAGTCAATTAGTGGAGAAACAACCTGTTGGATCAAATTCTTAGAAACAAATAAGTAGTCAATTCTAGTAAATGTAAGTTGTTTTTTATCATAATGAGTAAAAAGCCTTATCTAAACAGTTATTATGGTGCCAAGCATCTCTCAAACATTCCTGATCTAAAAAAGCATTAAGTTTTTTTTTTTGATATTGCCATTTACCTGAAGAGGGACAGGAAGATTTATCTAAATATGGAGAATGTAAAGCATTAAAATCACCTGCTAAAATTACATTCTGGCCTTGCACAACTTGTAATCCCTCTGTCATTTTAGCCAGAAAATTAGCTTACTGAATAAAGGGAGCATATAATGATCCAATAACCACTACCTGATTATGTATTTTAAAGCTTAGTAATAGGACCGTCTCATCTATATCTCTAAATTGTTCCATTAATGTTATATCCCTGCCTTTTTTAGTAAGAATGGCAACATCGCTACTTTTTCCAGTACCAGTAGATTAATTCACAGAGTTCACTCAATTTCTTTTAAGTTTAAGTAAGTACCTCTTTTTCTGCCAAATGTGTTTCTTGGATACAGATTATATCTGCCTTTTTTCCATAAAATAGGTTAATAGATGAGATCCCTTTGTAGGAGAATTAATCCCATTAACATTCATGGAGATAATCTTAGTATTTAATCCACTATCCATTACCAGTAACAAAATCCATTAGTACAATATACACACAACATCCTAAAAGCTCCTTATCAAATTGCTTACAAATAACTTTTGTTTCCTTTTTTTCTAACCAGTAGCAGCAGGTATTGAACTTTATTAGAAAACACAAAACCCAGTGACAATTATACACATAAAATGAGACATTCCCTTCTCTTGAAAATGCTGTCCAGAAATTGTTCACCCCGTGCTGACAAAACCTGATAATTTTAAGTTAAGTTACTTTAAATTTGCTATTTTGCCTGACAATTCTTCCCAAGCTTCTTTCACATTGTCATAAATAAATCTTGTTCCATCTATCACAACTTTCATTTTTGCAGGATACAACATAGAGACTTCATAACCCAATGACCACAACTTATTCCTTAACACATTGAACTTTTTCCTTTCCTGCACAATGTGGTAAATCACTGTATACTGCTATATCTGCCCCATTACATTCAATTTCTTTTTCTTATAGACAGAAACCACGAATTTATCTTTTTCAGCATAATTAAAAAATTTCAGAATTATAGGACTGGGGTATTTAGAATTATTAACAATTGTATGGGCTCCCCGATGTATTCTCTCTATTAACCAGTTAATTTCAGACACATCAGTTTCCACATAGGCTGCAGCTACCATTTTAAATGAATCCTGTAAAGGTCTTATTGTGTCCCAAACTTCTGGCATACCAATTACCCTTAGGTTATTATGACAAGACCTTTCTTCTTGATCAATAATTTTCTCTCTTAGTTGTGCATTCGTTATTTCTAAATATTTTAATTGTCTAGCATATGGGGCCATTTTGTCTGAAAGGGTAGACAGATGTTGTTCAATATCAGTCATATCTTCTTTTAATATTGTATTGTCTTTCAAGAGTTCTTGGGTTGCAGAAAAGTAATGTTCCAACTGCTCCTGATGTTTAAACAGATTCAAAAGTCATAGAAATGGTATTAATTGTTTGAAATAAAAGACTAGCCCATTGTGGTGGTGGTGGTGGGGGGCGGGGCTAAATTTTCTTCATTTCAATAATCTTATTCAGAATAAACATATAATTTTTCTGAGGAAGATTCACAACCTTTCTCATGGCTGTTCAGTGGAGCTTGAGACACAATATCAGCTTTACCTTTTATTCATTTTTAAGGATACTGCTTTATTAGAATGGGTTAAAGCTAGTACAGAGTCTGAAACATTTGTAGATTTATTCAAAATGTCCAAGCAGTGTTCATTAAATAGTAAGGTGGAATTTTTTTCTCTTACCCCCTTTCCTTCATACACACTTGTCAACTGGATATGTTGAGCATTTGAACCCTTTATTGGAACATCTTGTGTTAGCTGTGTACCATTTTCAGATTCAGGGCTAATGATGTGGTCCACCACATTGGATGCAGGTATGGGCAGCTCAAGACCTGGTTCAGCGTTGGCCTTCAATGGTACCGTTGTTAATTCTGCAGGAACTTCAGAAGTTACACTTGATGGGTCCATTTTGGAAATTCCCACACTCTGGGCACCTCTCTCCTGTTTTGTTTTGTAATATCTTCACCTAGTTCTGAATTGGCACATGACGCTTCCTTCTCAGATACAGCATCCGAAATCAAAGTTCTACTTGTCTCTGCCAGATGGTCATCATCTTTTTCCACCTCTCCCTGGTCTGATTTATGCTCACCCAGTCCTTTTCTCAGAGTTTCTGTAGGAATTTCAGCCAGACTCCTCTCAGTTTCCTCAGCCTGCTCTTCTTTCCCACTCAACTGCTTTGGAACTGGCAACACAGATAAAAGTGGATTAGCTGTTTTTACAGGTGGATGAAATAACAGGAACATAGCTGGATCTGTAATACTAGTAGTTGTACTGAAATTAGACACATTTAGTCCCTCTCCAGAAACTATGGTAGATGTTGGAATACTCATGTGTCCTTTTCTTGTTAACATCAAAAGCTGTCTGACTTTTCAATTTTACCGCAGGAAATTTATTCATTTCTCAGCAGACAGATATGAGACCAAAGGTGTTAAACAGTTTTAAATTATTTTTCTCAACATTTTTAATTTCTGCAGTTTCAACAGAACACCTAACTTAACATACTCCAATCTAGCAAGTGGGGGGCTTGAGGTTCTGGCAAGCAAATTGCAGATGGTGCTTACATAGCATTTTTAGCAGACTGCTGGTTCTTTCTCCCCTCATGGGAGTAGCCTCACTTGCCACATGGTACTCCCATAATGATTGTTTCCACTACTTTCATTACTATCTTGAGTTTTTGGAATGTCCAGATATGTGCAGAACATTTGCAAAATACAGAATTGTTTTTTTGGTTTTTTTTTAGTCCAATGTGCTCGTGTGCAGACTTGATAAAAGCAAGGAACCAATGTTTGCTTGGTGTTATTGTTGTGGAAATGAAAAAGAACATCTTGAACATGTAATATTAAGTTGCCATTGGTATCATGCAGCAAGATGTAAATGGTTGGGATCTATCTTGGCATCATTGGCACATTGCTTTAATAATATTATTTTAAGGATTCTATTTGTTTCTAAAGATGAACAGATTATAAAAAAGACAGCACTGTATATCTGTAATATACAAAAAATAAGGAAAAGGATGGTATGCACTATACAATCCTAAATATTTATTTGTATTTATTCTGATACATTTTGCACAGATTTCTCTGCTTTATACATTTAAATTCGAAGTTGTATGTAGTGTTTGTCAAATATTTAAGTATGAAAAGATCTTTTTTATGATTTAACAAAGAATACATACACACTACTTGATGCTTCTATTCTTATTGAGGGAGATGGATTATTTTTGGCTGAAGTATCTGTTGTCAGTGACAGATGATGTACTGTGATATGGAATCACTTTTTTACCATACAGACACTGGCAGTCAACTGTACAACTCACCACAGTATGCGTGTGTGTGTGTGTGTATGTGAGTGAATGAAACAAATTTGCTGTAATGTCAATTCCAGGAGTCCACAAAGGTCCTTGTGTGCCCAGTAATAAAAAATAAAAAAATAATTTCATATTTAAAGTGAAGCCACTGGCCTATATACAGTAGTTTCTGAATACAATCCCACATAGAAACAGTCTTTATAAATTTGTGTACTGTACAACCAAGGGGGCACTGTGATTGTATTTCTCAAGATGAATAAAATAACATGATATATTTGTGCATTATTAAATTCACTGATAATAGTTTAAAAAGCAAGTTGTTTAAAGAAACTTTGCACTTGTGTCCCTGAGTATATATGTTTCTGCTCAGAGAGACCTAAAAACTGCAGTTTTAATGTACAGAGCAAAGAAAACTCATGGTCTCTGTAAAAATATTTAATGTAGAAAACTAAACAAAAGGCATTTGTGTACTTCACTGCAAAAATGACAAAAACAAACATAATTCAGATAATTCCTGCATTTCAGCATTTTACAGGAAAACAATTAAAAATACTCATTATTCGACTTCTGGTGACATCACCACCGTGATGGCCACCTAGTAGAAGTGCTCGGGGGCTGCTCAACTTTAAATAAAACTTTCCAGCAGTTAACTCTCATTTACACAGCAAATATCTTTATCTGGAGTGAAGGCCAAAGACAACCAGTAGATCCAGACACAGAAACTCGCAGGCAGCAAAGTTAAAATGCCTGATGGACTCGGACAAGAAATCGGGCTCTCCCAGAGATGCTCAATCGGCTTCTCCAGTGAGTAGTCTCACAGATTCAGAAGACAAATTTGATAGAGGTGACCAGGGGGCTATTTTATCAAAACTAGATGGAATCATTAAAGCCCTTCACAGGGTTGAGTCATCAGTAGCAGATCTTAAAGCAGAACTGCAAGCTATGGACAAGCGGACCACGGCAGTGGAAGAATGTGTTGGGGGCCTGGCAGACTCTTCCAGCCAGCATGACCGGGCTATTCTTTATTTGCTTACCAGGGAGAGGGAGCTTCAACTAAAACTAGGTGATCAGGAGTACTGTGCATGTCAGAACAATTTCTGTATCTACGGAGTTCCCGGGGACATGGAAAACTCTTTTAAATCAGTTGAAGCATTTGTGCTACACATTCTACGAGATGTGCTGAAACTCTCTGAGGACATCCCCCTCCCAATTGAGAGGGCACACTGATCTCTGGCCCCCAAACCAAAAGATCAATCAGCAAGGCCCTGCTCCATAATAGCCCACATGTTAAATTATCAGGACCATCAGTTGGTCCTTCAAACAGCCTGGAAACTAAAAGAAGTTAAAATTGATAACCAAAGACTGTTCTTTGATCAATATTTGTTCTGATTTGCTTAATGAGAAGTGAAAGTTGATCTGGGGAGTTATAAAGCAGGCCAAAGAGAAGAAAATTTGCATACAGCTCTACTATCCAACTAAACTACGCATACACACAGAAAAGTGTCCTGTTCTTTTTGACACTCTGTGTGACACAGCTCCTTTGTTGAAGCAGCTAGGCCTCTACTGCTCTGAACTACAAGCTGACAACTTAGAGCAAGAAATCTCCCTCTTAGCATGGCGAAGAAGGAGGGGCCCAAAAGAGCACAACCCCTTCTTTCCCCCTCTCATCTCCAAGATCTCTACTTTTAGTCATTTCAATATAATTATCTCTAATTGAAATTAGTAGCTTCTCTTGTCTGTACCTCGACTTGTCAGCTCAAACATATGCCTACCTGACTGTATGATTACAATGTATCTGTTTTTTAAATTTGTACTTGACCTAACTTTGTACCACCTACTCAACTTAATGTAAACTGTTTGTATTAATTCACTAATGATGTGGAACCTTTGTAAATGAGCTTCTAGCTCAAAGGTTGTAATCCGAGACTTGAATAAATAGATAAAAAAAATAAAAATAAAATTCTCCCTCCACAGAGTGATGAGGCAACTACTGAGACATGGCCAAATTTAGAAAGTTTAGAATGTTCCGAATCTGACAGGTGAGTCTCCTGCAAATACATTAAATCTGATTTGGTTCTCTTAAGATAGGATAGTACTCAGGACCTTTTCACTGGGGCAGAAAACCCATTTACATTAAGTGAAATTAATTGAATACTAGGGTATGACATTGTAACATTCAAATTTTGAGTTTGTATCTGAAGGGACATGTATATCTCCAGTCATCCCAGTCCCATGTAGGCCTGCCCTCACCTCTACATACATCTTTAGGGATATTGAAACTAGCTGACACTTTTTAACATGGTGACATCATGAATCTATATGGATAACGTATTCCAAAGAGATAAAAAACAACTACCAACACTAATAAGGAAACATATCATAACTAATGGTAATGGGTAACTACAGTCTGAGCTTGCCATCTAGGCAACCATTGGCTGAAAACTAGTAGGGTGGGCTTCCAAAAGTAAGGATCTACGAGAAGCTCCAAGTAGCAGGGGGAAACCACCTGCCCAGAGGGATGTTCTCAATAGAGAGCTCACCTGACATCATCTAATGCCTAGGGGAGAGGAGAGAATGAGATGATGACCAATGTAGCTTTCACTGTTCCTGTATTATTGCTCAGGATGTATTGTGCTAGATGGCATGAGTGTTTGGCGATCCAGCATCATATCCTCTATTAGGTGCTAGCCCACCTCAGCAAGAGGTGCAATACAAAGTGTTTGACTCTCATTTGGCTGCTTGCAGATTAGTGTGGTACTTATGGGGGGGGCAACACACAGAGAAAAAAAGGGGGGAAGGAAAGAGAGCCTGGCAATCGGTATCATGACCATGCTGTAAAGCTTCAAAAGGAGTTGTGATGCCTCAAGCTCCTTTTAGGGGGACCCAGAGCTGTTGAAGATCATCAGTGTACACCATAGAAATTAAAAGTGGGTGTGGGGGTGGGCGTGGTCTGGTTCCTACTGCAATGGCTACTTGATTTACATGCTCTCCTACCCAGGGTTTAACTTTGCAAATTTACACCACCCTAACACATAAAAAGGTACAGTGTAGCAGATCTAAATAATTCTAAAACACACTGGAATAGTGGGAACTACTTTTCAAACGCGGATCATGCATGGAAGGACTGAGAATCAACATATCTCACTACTCGAGCATGGCGCACAACAGAGGTTCGAACTCTTCTGCTGGCCTTAATGCACAGCAAATTAATGAGATGTTTGTAGCATTAATGCAATGGATGATGGAGGTTACAATGACCTCTAACAATACCACACTGGCTATCAAGCAAATAGGCAGCAGAATCAGTACTGCAGAGGCCACAGTTAATACCAACACAGAAGCAACTGACTCCTTAACTGCAACCGTACAAGACCAGGAGTGGGTCTTACAATCTCTTCAGGCAAAAATGGATGACAGCAAGAATAGGAACTGGCATAATCTCTGGCTCCTAGGATTCCCTGAACATGCAGAAAGGGGGAACGCTTTAGAGTTTCTATATGATATTCTGCTGGAGGTCCTAAAGCATGATTTACCTCACAGCTTTATAATAGAAAGAGTGCATAGAACGCTGAACCTCACTCCTAAGCCTGGGGAAAGACCCAGGCCAATAATGGCCAGGATCCTGAACTTTGCAGACAAGGAGTGGATTTCCAATTGGGCCAGTGAGCTGGGGAATTTATTGTGGAATGGGCAAAAAATGTTAATATTTCAAGATTACTCCCGGGATCTGGCTAACCAAAAAAAGGCATACACGGAGGTCTGGCATCTGATGCACTCCCTGGGAATAAGCTTCTCTTTGTGTTATCCTACCACAATGCGTATAGAAGTCAACGGCACAATGATCTCCTTCTCATCTCTGGAAGTCCTTATGGACTACCTGCATTTGAACTGGCCTACCAGCATGAGTAAGAACTCCCCTGATCATCATCCCAGGCCTCTCAATTCAAATCAGAAGTATGGCCTTCCAAGTGATATACACTCCTTTCAAAGGGACCCTCACCCTGGCTTTAATTTCACAGAAGCTGCTCAAGGCCTCCCTGCCTGATCTCGTAAAAGGCAACAATCCAGTCACCATACCAAGTGGAGCCACCCCCAGGAGCTCCTTGCTGATGCTTCTCAACAATTCAGGAAGAGCCCAGACCCACTGGACACCAGAATGAGTGTTTTTGCACAACCGGAGGAGATTTTAACCTCACCTTGGTTCCGATTCTGGACAGAAGCAACCAGGTGAAAGAGAGGCATACCGGGGGGGGGGGTTCAAGCTCTTTTAAGACTTAGTGAAGAGCTCAAGTTGATCATTATCTGGTGCATTATGCATCCCATGGACTGAGATTATACTTTTCAGTCAGGAGTACATGGTACATTTAACAGATTGGACTTCTGCCTCATTTCTCACTCTCTTACCCAACACGCCCTTAATTCCAGCATTCTCTCCACTGTCATCTCAGATCATGCCCCAATCCAACTGACACTCTCTTTAGGCATCCCAACACCCAGCTCCCCTACTTGGAGTCTAGACCCTCTCCTTATGCTGGACCCCAAATTCATGGAAAAGGCCAAATCTGAAACCAAACTGTTGCTGCAGGAAAACCCCATCTCTGAAACATCTGTCCAAACCATGTGGAAAGCATAGAAAGCAACTATGAGGGGTAAAATTATAGGCTATGATACACACAGAAGAAAGAATATGGAAGAAGAGATGATACAGCTGGAAAGTGCATTAGCCAATGTGGAGCAAGTTCTCAAACAGATGCTATCCCCATCCCCCCAGTCCGAACAAGGTCGACAAGTCTTAGCACTCCATCTACAGTTAAACAAACTTATCTCTAGAAAGACATACTTGACACTCCTCAGGGTACAACATTCATACTGGGAGAGGGGAGAGAAAAGCTGGAAAATACTAGCATATCAACTTCGTAGACAGCAAGTGAGTAGACACATAGCTGGACTTAAGGACCCCCAGTCTGGGACAGTTAAAACCAAACCCCAGGACATGAACAAAATCATGGCCGAATTCTATTCCCAATTATACACCTCCTCAAGGGTAGGGTCCCCCCCTGAAATATACAAATTTCTGGAGACAATACAAACTCCCAAAATGTTCCCAACCAAAGGGACTCCCTGGAGGGGCCATTAACCCCTAAAGAGATTTCTGAAGCATTGAAGTCTCTCAAAACAGGGAAAGCTCCCGGAGGGGATGACTTCCCAGTAGAATTTCTACAGGCCATAGCCCCTCTAATTATCCCCCTGCTATCTCAAGTATTTAATGAATCCAAAAGTCAGGGTATGCTACCTCATACACTCCGGGAGGCAATAACTGTACTCCCCAAGAAAGGGAAAGACTCTCCTGAGGCGGTCAGTTATCAACCTATATCTTTAATTAACTCTGATAGTAAGGTATATGCTAAGACCTTGGCAAATAGGGTAAATCCACTATTACCTTCTCTGATCCATCCCTCGCAGGTCAGTTTTGTAAATAGTAGGTACAGTACTGACCATCTGTGAACACTTCTCAATCTCGTCTACAAGGCCAAAGATCTGAAGTCCCTGGCCACCGCTCTGGCCATTGATTTTGATAAAGCATTCAGTTCTATAGAATGGGACTACCTTCTTGTTGTTCTTGAACATTTCGGCTTTGGCCCCCATTTTAGATAGGTCATAACAGCCATATACACTTCCCCCCTAGTCAGAGTACTAATTAACTCAATTTTGTCTGACCCTTTTAATCTCCATAAGGGCACCAGGCAAGGCTGTCATTTCTCCCGTCTTTTGTTTGTCTTGGCAGTTGAGCCTCTTGCAGCAGCGATTCAACAAAACTCCCTTATTACAGGCATAAGTATAGGGCACTCCCATTACTCTACTCATGTATGCAAATGACTTGCTGGTCCCTCTTGGGGATGCATGTCACTCCATCCCCCTGCTACTTGCTCTCCTAAACCATTTCACATCTATCTCTGGCCCTAAAGTCAATGCTCCCAAAACTAAAATCCTGCCTCTTAGTGAACTCTGCTGTCCACAAACTATGCCCCGCTCAGGCCTTAAGTGGTCACAGGACACCATAACATATCTGGGTATCAAAGTCAGGGCAAAAATTGATAAATGGTGGGACAACAACCTGGTCCCCTTGCTTTCTGAATGCAAGGGTGAACTACACCACTGGACTAGACCCCACCTTACTATGGCAGGTAAGATTGTGGCCTTTAAAATGTCCATGGCCCCTAAATTCTTTCACAGGTTTTTCCATATCCCTTTACTTCTACCCTTGCACTGGTATCAGAAAATAGATAGAATAATAGGCTCCTTCCTTAGGGGTGTAGATAGACCCCAATATAGCCAGAATACCCTTAGAGGCCATTGGAAATTAGGAGGGTGGGGGTTACCATGGATGGAGGGTTACAAGATAGCATACCAATGCTCTCAGACTTTGCAGTGGTTCAGATCTGCATCACAAACAACCCCTCTGTGGTTAGAGATAGAGCAGAACTTTGCTGGTACACCTATCATGGCATTTCTTTTAGGCTCGGGCTTAGTCCCGCATCTTAAAATACACCCAACGTTGAGCTCTACCCACACATACCGAAAAGCTCTCCATAAGAAAACAAATACTCCTGTGTTTCCCTTCTTACACACCCCTATATGGCAAAATCCAACCATCACAATAGATGAGCATCCAGTGGTTTGGCCTAAATAGAAGGAGGCAGGTATTTCATTTGTGGGTGACCTTATGGATTCTAAATCTCATTCTATTGACACCTTTCCAAATCTGCTTTGTAGATGTTCTCTACCTAGAAATTACCTGTGGAAGTACTTCTAGTTAAGGGACACACTAAAACCTATCCTTTCAAGGGTTAAAGACAGGGCTAGAACCCCCCTTCCCATCTTTATAGGTAGCTGAATGCTTCTAGAGGGACAGCAGGAATGATATATGCAACACTCAGGGATACCCTGCCTAATTCTGCTCTTCTCTCCAAAGCCAAATGGGAGACTGCATTGCAAATTCAGATTTTGGATAGTCAGTGGGGATAGTGCTGGCAAACAGGGCAATTAGTCCACAGAGATGCTCAAAGCCGGCTTATGCAAAACAAAATACTCCATTCTTGGTACAGAACTCCAGCTATACTTAAAAAAGCAAAACTAGTAACTCATGACAATTGCTGGAGATGTCAGCAGCCTGGAGACACTCTGTAACATCTCTTTTAGCAATGTCCAATGATAGTTCCCATTTGGAAAAGAACAGTGTTAGAAGCTAATAAGATTCTTACACTACTATTCCTCACCACACCCCCCTGCTACTGCTTAGCATGAAATCTGAAGCCACATCCCTTACGTTCCAACAGTTTTGATGGTTAATGTTAATATGTACACAAGTGAAACATGCCCTTTTGAGAAACTGGAGGGGCCCTACTGAGCCATTCATGGACGAAATCTTTACAACTTTCACTCAGATATATGAACTGGACAGACATTCACACATGAAACTAGGACAGACAGAGAAGCTCCAGAAATGCTAGGCACCATACATGGCATATCTGTTCTCCAGAGCTGGGATAGGCTGAACAGATGGCTTAGTAATTTAATGACTTCTTTCTGTGTATGATGTATTGCAAGACTCCAGACCATCTCTGCCACCTTAAGATAATCTTCATTATATATGACATTAGGACAGTGTGCAGTTGGTTGTGTAATTGTTCTTTTACTTCTTTTCTCTTTTTTACTTTTGCAGTTATAACCGGTGGTCTGAATGCCACACTCTGTTGTATCTTTAAATTTAAGATGTACTGCTGTAAGCTACTTTGTGTAACCTTTTCTTTCTAGACATATGTTCCAGAGGAGACCACTGGAAGGTATATCTTTCTGGTCATATGAAGCCATGACATATCAGCAGTGGTACCTCCTACTTGGTCCTTGGGAACATACCTTGACAAAGAGGTATGTACATCACCTTTTGTTTTGTTCTCTTCCTTGGTTAAACCTGTCTGACTAAATTAGAACCTTTATTAACATGAGGTCTGGATAATACAGTATGCAGGTATAGATACAGCTAATTTCCTCCTTTAAGTATACATGTTACTGCTAAAACACCTGTATGTATAAAAAAGGTCCTAGATTCTCAGTTTGTATAACCCTAAATTGCTATGACCATGTTAAGCGTAAATCTGCTGTCTGCTTTTGGCTGCTTTTGTAGTGTTTGTATGAAACTCAATAAAACATTTAACTAGAAAAAAAAAGTAGGTGCAAGCAGCAGGGGTGCATAACCTGTGTAGCCAGTGGCGTACAATATCCACTGGTGAAGGGTGGGTCCCCCTCCACCCTGACCCCCTGCCCGCCACCCAACACCAAAGATAACCACCAGTTAAACCAGAGTAACTTTAGTTGGCAGAAGACCTGGAGGATGGACTGAATGTTAACATGAGCACTTAAGTAATAAAGGAATAATGCATGACAGGGTGTGTGTTGTGCTGGGATAAGGCCGCGCCTGGGGGGGGTTGAGCACGAGGCAGCAGGCCGAGTGCGTCCAATGCCCCAGGCATGGCATTATCCCAAATGACACACACCCTGGAGTGCATTATTCCTATTACACAATGGCTTGTTGTTATATATAAAATAAAAAAATAATTTTAAAGAATGTTTTTATTAGAGTGGAAAAATATTTTTGTTTCTTAAGAGGAGATGCAAAAAAAAGGGCTGATCCTTAGTGGCAATCATGATGACAGTAGAGCTGTGGCATCGTGCTGGGATAATGCCATGGGTTCAGCCCCGAACTGACCAATCACAGTCCAAGATTCTTTCTTGCCATTGTATAATATACATTTAAGTATTGAGCCTAGCTGCTACACTCAGCACTGAAAAGTTAGGACCTCAGAGCGGGTAAGAGCATTCATGCAGGCTGTTTATTGGGGAGAGTGGGGTGGAGCAGGGACAGTCCCCCAGGAAGGGCATACAGAAAATCCATAGAGTTCCATCACTGGTATCAGGGTTCAGTGGTAGGATAGTCACTATTCACTGCCCTAGGATTCCCACGTTGAGTTATGTCCTCTGGCACTATACACCCCTCGCTCCCTCAGCTTGTGATTGTGCCAACCAGTGCCCAAAACTGCAATTAGACTGGAGTCCAGTAAGCCCAACTGACACTCAGCATTTCTTTTAGCATTTGCAAAAGATAATGGTGAGCCACAGGGGGTGAGGGGGTCAATGAGGGCCCAGCTATACTCATGAAATGGCTAGGACAGGAAAGGGAAATCATTTGTGTACGTACCCTGAGGGGAGGTGAAGTATCCCAGCATTGTCCACACTGAATAGGGTGCAACCCTAGTCTATAGTACAGGATTAGGAGAGTTTTCAGTGCATCACTTGTTGGCACATGACCTAAACCAGCTCACCGCTCTGGGATCCTCCCAAATCCTGACCTTGCCCCATCAATATCTCCCCAAATAACTTGTACATACATTAACATTTCTTGTTTCGGCATCAGTGTGCAGCAATGCATCTAAGAGTTATAAAACATCGTTAGTCTGGTTTACCTGTACTTTTGGAGAAGAGTCTCAAGCAGGCTGAGGGAAAGGAGGAGTATGCTGAACACTGGAGCCAATGTGTCCCTGCCTCCCGGCTTCAGTGTCAGCAGAACACAAGGGAGGGCTCTAGGAGAAAAAAGATGAGTAAAACCAAGCAGTTAGCGAGTGATGAAAAAGAGTGAGTAGTAAAACAAGCATGCTTTACTGTTCTGACTGAAAGTGCTATTCAACATATTGGAGCTATGAAGAGTTAAGTGGCTGTCTTGTCTGGTAGGAAGCAAAACTGGTAAAATTATACTACTCAGATTGCAATATACTTTCTGCAAATGTTCCGGTACCCCAGCCAATCAGACGTGTCAGAGGGTCCCAGTTTACCTCCATACACCCCCCCCATCACCCAGCAGATGCTGGAAAAAAGGAAATCAGAGCCAAGTCCAGTGCCCTCAGGCACTGCAGTAAACAGTCTGGAGGCCATGGGGGAGAGGTCACTGCCAACAAGCACTGGTAATGCAGAAAATCCAGCCTAAGTCACACAGAGAAAGCAATTCCGCTTCTGGGTCTTGTTGCGGAGGATGGGGCTTCCGCTGCTGCCTGCACAGCACATCCACTATTTGTTGAAAGGACTCTGACACCTACTGTTGAAGAGACTCCCTCTGGTTCTGCTGCCATAGCCTTTGGGATAATCAAGAGGCCAATGTGGATTTGGCTGAGGAAAGGGTGGACAGCTTCGGCACCTCTATGTTTCTCCGGCTTAGCTCCTCTGTGACTGCTGTCACCAATTCAAATTACAGTGTGCCCTCAGGAGTGAATACTACCATTTTAGCTGGATAATGGGTACAGAATCATAATTTAGCCACTTTCAAGGTCTTCATCACTAGAAGGTAGGTTTTCCTCCTGGCCATTACTTCTGGGGCGTAATCGTTTTTGGAAAAAAGTCTTTGATCGTTATACAGTACAATTCCTTTTTTCCATGCAGTGTGTAATACAGTTTCTTTTTCTTGAAACCAGAGGAGTTTCATTAACATGGTGCAGAGTCTAGCCCTGGGAGCTGGCTTTGGGCCCAATTTTCTATGGGCTTGTTCAATTTCAACTATGAGTTCTGGAGGTAATGGGCGCACCAATTTGAACAGAGATTAGATAAAGTTATTTATGTTGGTGCCTTCAGACCCTTCCAAAACAACAGAGATTCAAATGTTATTACACCAGTTTTGACTTTCAGCATCCTCTGCATCCTGCAGGGATTTAACATACTGGTGCAGTTGTAGGACTGCATGCTCAGTGTTATCAGTTCGAGCATCTGAGAAGGAGCACTGCTCCTTGAGGTCTTCCTGCCATTTCTTCATTTTGCTCAAGTCCATGCATAGAGCAGCAGTCGTGAATCTTATTTCCTTTCTGAAATCTCGTATTTCTGAAAATATCAGTGCCATTTGTTTCTGTAGAGAGGCAACCTCAGTTTTGTTAGCCTTGGTGCAGCCTCGCCGTGATGCTAACGAGGCCTTTGAGCTCTCACTTTCACCACTAGACAATCCTTCAAGATCCAGGGTGCTTTCAGAGAGGTGATCTTGACTCCCATGGTGTTTCATGCTGTATACACCTTCTGTTGTCCAAAATTATCCTTTTCAGTTGTTTTAAGCAGTAATATAGAAGGATATTTCACAGGGACAGTGCAGCTCCATGTTCCTAGTGTGTTGCCGGGTTCATGACATCACCAGAAGTCCAAGGTGAACTGATTTCAGTTGTGGATACAGTTCTTATAGAGTCAGAAAAAATAATTATACAGATAAGTATATGTTCCCCATTACTTTAAGAGTTATTAACCCCTTAGTATTTATTATAACTTTAGTGGATACATTACCACTTAGAACCGGTAACAACTAACAATGAATATTCATGCCAAACAGCATTTATCAAAAGTTATAGGTATTGCCTTCCTACTTGCAGAGTTTTAAAAAAACAATTCCCATGTCCCAAGTCATATTTCTCTCTTATATTCAATAAGACAAAGCAGGTGACACTTGAGGATTCCCTGTTTGGACAATGAAAATAATATATTTGTGCTGCAAAGCTTACACTCAAGACAGACGGCATCATAAGTATGCATCTATAATCAGGACACGTTTATTTAACACAGTGAAAACTAGATGAGAAGCAGGTCACTGCAACTATCATTAAAGTTATCTCTGTCTGCCTTTCTTTCCTTTTTGAAACAATCTGCTTTTATTAAATAATAAAAAAATTACACATTATTGTGAGTTCATTTGTCATTGCTGTTGTGCACTGTAATTAAGAAAGCGGCAAACTGGAAAATTCCTTGCATCATCTTAATATGCATTTTCTTTCTTTCTGTTTTTGCTCCTTGTCTGCCTATACTATATGCCTTTCTGTTTCTCTCCATCTTTCTCCCCTTGTTTCTTCCTTTTCATGTTTGATGTGCGTGTGCTCACCAAACATTTTGCTGCAGTGAAAGGGGATTTTGGGTGGGGGGCAATGTCAAGCTCATTGCATTCAAAAATAGCATGAACTTGGCAGTCTAGACCAATGACCATACATTGTGGCTGTGACAGTACTCGCAGCTTGCTGGGTGGAAACTTTGTGTATTTCAAAGGACCAAAGCTACTCCAATCAGAGAGGGTTTTGGTTCTTTGAGTTGCATAAACCCAGTCAGTGAGCAAACACAATGGCTGCCAGTCCACTGTAATTCTTCTGCCGCTGACCTGATAAGAAGACGAATTCCTATCAACCCATGTTATAATGCCTATTTTGATCTTTGAACTCTTCATTTGTTTTCTTTTTTGGTGGTGTTCGAGACACAGGCTGACCAGGAATCACCTAAGAGATGTTACCCAGAAATATCTGAACCTCCACAGCAACAGAGTCCAGCAATTGAAGCTTTGACACTCTCCTTGAAACCGACTAATAAAGCGGCCTTGACAGAAACTGAAATTGACAAAACTGACAGAGCAGTCAGGGCTGCTCCACAGCCTTCACAGTCTACAAGCAGTGTGTATAGCAGACCAGTTTCACCCCATCAAGTTACAGCCTCAGAGGTGGCAGCCCCCAATATAAATTGACTATGACTGTGAGTAATTTCCACTTTGCCTGATCAGACATTGGAGGATTGATTTTTTTCCAAAGTAAAATTGTTGGGTTAGTCTAGTCTCCAATCAGATCCCTTTATTCTGCATTAATGTACAGTAGAAGGTTTTTTACTGTCTGTTAGTCTGATTGTTACTTCTCTTCATTGGGCAAATGCGGTCTGACAGTCAAAGTCACTTGGCCAAGTGGGGTGAAATTTGTAAGATTATTTTTCTTTCTTGTTCTCTGATTCTGATGCCAGCAAGAATGGGCTTTACCCATTGAGAAGCAGCAGCTCAGCAGTTTTACTAATGTTCATATGTTTAGATGTTTATTTGCAAAAGAAGTATGTTCTGGTATACTTGCACTCAATGTTTATCCTGTTTTTCTGTCCCTCGTGTTACAGAGGGGGTAATAATGTCAGTTACCGCCAGTGTCTTGTGTTCATAGATGTTTTGTTTCATGCAGCCAATGGTAGCGAACTCTTAAATCAGTAGTTAAATAATAACTAATTAAATAATAATAATACTAATAATAGCAACAGCTTACAAAGGGTGGTATGGACCAACAGAATAGAGTAAGTATAGAAGTATAGAAAGTATGCAAAGATCAGAGCTAAAATGAATTAAGACTTAAGCAAGGCCAATGTCCACATGGCAAAAAAAACCAAAAAAATAAATAAATAACACCACAGTGAAGAAAGGCACCACAGGGCTAGAAAGGCCGAACTACATGAGGAGCAATACCTGACAATGGCTCATAAACTGTAAGCAAAGGAAGAAAAGAGGGATCACTTAAAGTTACAGCCAAAGACATTATCAGATACTTTCTGAAATGTCTGGGATATTTCTAGAGAAATCTCCTGCTTTCTGAATGTCCACAGTAGGGGCAGGAGAGAAAAACTCTTTAGAAATGTTGTGAAATATCTGACCATGTCTGTGGATACCCTATAAAAGTAACAATGACTCCCCATAAGGAAGCTGGGGGGTATACACACTAACTTATTAACTTCCAGCTGGGTGCTTGGGCACTGGATCCTTGTGACAGAACTGTGATTGTAAGGGAATGTTTTATGTCACCAGCCCAATGTGGTGAAATTATGGCTTCTGATCGATCCCCCACCCCTTAACTAAAGTATTAACAGAAGGTCTTGCTATCCCATAGGGTCCTAGAAAGAAATTAGCAGATAAAGAAAGGCCCCATTCAGATTTCTAGTCACTCTCACTATCTCATTATTTATAGCCCTCTTCAGTGTTTTGCCCTTTGAGGGTGTTTCTGTTCACAGTAGGCAGGCTCTGTTCCTCTCTTGAGACTCAAGTGCAGGGAAGAGCTCCTGCTCACTCTCGCTATCACATTATTTTATAAGCACTTTTTTTACACCCATATATCTGCATAAGGAAAGGTTAGCAGGTACGGACATAAACAGCGAAGCAGAGCAGAATGCTTACCCCCCCTCACTCAAAGTCCTCTGCAGTGTTTTGCCCTTTGAGTATGTCTCAGTTCATGGTAGGTAGACTCCATTCCTGCTCAAGTTAATTAATCAAAAGTCATAATCACTCTCCCCCCCCATCATACTCAACCTCCCCTTCATACTCAGGCACCTTCATTCATCTCCCCACCCCATACACAGTCCCAGTTTCCCCTCTCCTACAGAGCCTCCACCCCACTGCACTTACTGAGAGCAACAGCCAGAGTGAGGTTTCTCTTATTACTCCCTGTAGCTGCAATTGGTGGCACCTGCCCCTGTATCTGCATCAAAAACTGCCACAAGGCTATTTAAATAGAAGCCATGGTGTGACTCAGCTGTCAGATGGTTCTTGCAGCCTTTCATTTCTCATTGGACTGGGCTCTGTTTAACAGCTGCGATTGTGGCTCACTATATGGCAGTGTCCCAGCCGGCATGTCTAGTTGTTCCCAAGCCCCTCAGGGCACTTACATTTACTGACAGAGTAGCAGCTCCAGTAGATAGAGGAAGGTATGCCTATTGCCCCCCCATCTCCCACCTGCACAGAGAAAGCAATAGCCTGAGCTCCATAGTGACTGGGAGTAGAAAGCACCACCTGAGATTTTCACTTTTAACACCATCACAAATGTTACCAGTAGCAGCAGCCACAGGATAGATTTTGCTGATTAAACAACAGAAGGATAGTCCCATATTTAGAGCTCTGATCTGTGAAACAATCTTTTTGCTCAATGTGTGACCCTTGAGCAAATTACTGAGTGACAGCAGTAAGCAGTACTTGCGTGGTGGGATGGGATGTCATGTTCAGGTATCACACAACTTTTGACTCCAAGGACACAATATCGAGGATGGTTTAACTTTAGCTTCACATTTCACATGACTAAGGTGAATGAAAAGGGCCATTCTGTCCAGGTAAATGTAGGTGAGCAGAAAGTTATATTGCCAATCACAAATCCCAGTTTACAAATACAGTAAGTGAGTTGGTACACATATTTGCACAATGAAGCAATAACGGCATACAAAGCACTGGAATGTAAAGAATCTGTTCAGTGTATGTAGTGGGACATGACACTTTTCCCCAGTGTGTTTCCCATAGAGACTGGGCATTGCTATTGACCTCTGCACAGCTTTACTTAATTTTTTTTTAAAGTCATCTTTATTCTTTGGTTCATAATATAACTCAAGGGAGTGCTCCTGAGCAATTGGAGCACTCCTGTCCTTTGTGTGTGAGACACTCTTGTTCTGCGATGGGTGTATCCTGCACGGTTGCCTTGGAAATGGGCATATTCAGTTAACGTTTTTGATAAAAATATTAATATCCCAACTGAGACCACACTTATGGTTGTAAGAGTGATTTCACATTTTTAGGGTAACAGAATTGCTCACCTTCTCATGCTCTAAGAATACACTTGAGACCACTCTTACAACCATAAGTGTGGTCTCGGTGGTGGTATTAACATACAGTACAGTACTTTTTGGACCTGTGTAATTAACTAGTATTGATTCTGTTTTTGGGGTTGACTTTTCTTAGTTTAACTTTAATTTGCAAGGGAGGAACTGTTGCTGGGAGATATTTGCAGTCATTTGTGACTAGACCTGTTGTTGAACATCTGCGAAATAGGTGTCTGTTAAGGGGAGGAGCTGAAAGGGGCCTAGTTGAACTGTGTATTTAAAACAGGAGTTGTTTGTGATCTCTGTCTGCTGAGAGAGAGAGAGACAGAGAGACAGAGAGAGAGAGAGAGAGAAAGCAGCCAGAGCTTCCTTAAATCAAGGAGGTTATTTTCTAGACTATACTGAATTGAATTATTACTTTTTGGACCTGTGTAAGTAACTAATATTGATTGTTTTTAGGGTTGACTTTTCTTAGTTTAACTTTAATTTACCAGGGAGGAACTGTAGCTGGGAGATATTTGCAGTCATTTGTGACTAGACCTGTTACTGAACCTCTGTGAAACAGGTGTCTGTTAAGGGGAGGAGCTGAAAGGGGCCTAGTTGAACTGTGGATTTAAAACAGGAGTTGTCTGCGGTCTCTGTCTGCTGAGACAGAGAGAGAGAGAAAGTAGCCAAAGCTTCCTTATATCAAGGAGGTTATTTTCTGGACTACACTGAATTAAATTATTACTTTTTGGACCTGTATAAGTAACTAGTATTGATTCTGTTTTTGGGGTTGACTTTCCTTAGTTTAACTTTAGTTAGCCAGGGAGGAACTGTAGGTGGGAGATATTTGCAGTCATTTCTGACTAGACCTGTTACTGAACCTCTGTGGAATAGGTGTCTGTTAAGGGGAGGAGCTGAAAGGAGTCTAGCTGAACTGTGGATTTAAAATAGGAGTTGTTTGTGGTCTCTGTCTGCTGGTTTACTATGCCATCCAGAAATAATCAATTACAACTCTGACCCTCCACCCCTGGGAGTGCATTCTTTCCTTTCAGGCACCTATTTCACAGAGGTTAAGTAACAGGTCTAGTCACAAATGACTGCAAATATCTCCCAGCTATGGTTGGGCAGACTAGATGGGCCTAGCGGTCCTTATCTGCCGTCAAAGTCTATGTTTCTATGTTTCTAGTTCCTCCCTGGCAAATTAAAGTTAAACTAAGAAAAGTCAACCCCAAAAACAGAATCAATACAAGTTACTTACACAGGTCCAAAAAGTAATAATTAAATTCAGTGTAGTCTAAAAAATAACCTCCTTGATTTAAGAAAGCCTATTTGCAGGCACCTCTCTGGTCTGAGGGAGGAGGAGGAGGTTGTTCGTCTCCGTGCTGACCTGGCAAGGATTCAGAAAACCTGCTCCCCCACCCAGGGACCACCTAGGCCACTGCCACTACCTCAGAGGTTGCCAAGAAAGAGGAGTGGATTGACCATGGTGGGCTCAGGGAGGGTGAGGGTTGGGGAACAGAGGCACATCCCTCCAGTTGTGTCTGTCCCCAATTCATTTGCCACTCTGGCAAAGCATGGTTCCTCTATGGAGGCACCCACAGTGGAGACCAAGGAAGATTCTGGGGAACCTCCACAGTGGAGACCCACAGGAGGGTGGCACAGGACCCCACAGCGGAATGAAACAACTCCTGGTGGGGGACTCACTTGTTAGAGGGGTAGCATTGAGTGAGGGAAGGGAAAGGAAGATAAGGTGCCTGCCTGGTGCTATGGCTTAGAGGGACAGGAAATGAATCCTCAGGATTGTGGGAGCAGCTGCAAGGAGGAGTGAGCTGGATGTCATTATCCACCTAGGGACAAATGACCTGGCTGAGAATGGGATCAGAGCAATGCAATAAGAGTTTGTGGAGTTGAGGAAGGGCCTTAGACAAGTATCACATGGTAACTTTCTCAGAAGTGCTACCTGTCTATGGCATGAATGAGAGTAGTACTGCACCAGGATTCAATGACTGGTTGGAAAACTGGTGCAGAGCTCAGGATTTGCTTTTCATTGGGGCTCCAGCTGGAAGGATGCAGGCCTATACAGGTGTGATGGTGTGCATCTATCCAGGAGGGGAGCCAGGATCATAGGTGATAGGTTTAAATGCTTCATTGGCAAGCATTTAAACTAGCCAAGGGGGAGGCACTGAAAGGAGAAGGGAAATTCTAGTCCTCCCCAAAAATCAGGGTAGTTAGTGAGGTAAACACCAAGCTAGAGCAGTCGATAGGAAGAAAGGCAGGGGCAAATGAAGGAAAAGAAAAAGGCAGTAAGGACAGGGATGGGGCAAAAAGAAATAAAGCTATAAAAAATGGAGGGTAATGAGTACCAATGCCCATAGTATAGGTAAAAAGTACCCCAAAATGGTGGCCTTGATAGAAGAGGGATGCCTGGATATCATGGCAGTCACAGAAACATGGTACACAGAGAACCATGACTGGGATGTCAACATACCAGGGTACAGAATCTACAGGAGGGACAGGGAGGGAAGAAGAGGAGGAGGAGGAGTAGCTCTCTATGTAAGGGAAGAGATCAAAGCAACAGAACTAAAGAGTAAACAGGGAGGAGAGGAGGCACTGTAGGTCACCCTGGAGACTGGAAATGGCAACACAATCCACACAGGGGTTGTATAAAGACTCCCATCTCAGGGAGAGGAAATTGACAAGGAAATGATAGAAGGTATCCTTGGGATGGCAGAGAAAGAGGAGATATTGCTGATGGGGGACCTGAATATGCCAGATGTCAAATGGAGCACCTTTGTGGCAGCCACATCCAAGAGCAGGGCCATTCTCAATGCCCTACAGGGGGCCACCTCAGACAGTCAGTTTTGGAACCCACTTGGGAGTGAGCAATCTTAGATCTGGTACTCTCAAATGGGGATGGAGAGAGGATCTCCGATTTGAAGTGGGTAGCCATCTGGGAACAAGCAACCACCAAACAGTGTGGTTCACGATAAACTTAGCTGTAGAGTCAAGCCATACAAAAGTGAAGGTACTGGACTTCAGGAGAGCTGATTTTTTTCAAAATGGGAGAGTGCCTCAGAAAAGCACTAGCAAACAGGCAAAAAGGTGGGGTGGAGCAACAATGGGGAAACATCAAAAACACCATCACAGAGGCAACAAGCCATTGTGTAAAGCAAATGAACAAATCAAAATGAAAGAAAAAACACTATGGTTCTCAAAAGAAGTGGCAGTGAAGGTAAGGGAGAAAAAGATAGCATTCAGGAAGTATAAGGAAACACAGAAGAAGCAGAACAGAGAACTGTACCAGTTAAAGCAGAAGGAAGTGGGGAAGGCAGTCAGAATAGAAAAGGCTCAAACCAAGGAAAAGACAGCCAACTCGGTTAAGAGGGGGGATAAAACCTTTTATAGGTACATTAGGGAGCAAAGAAAGACTAAGGCAGGGATACTGAGGCTGAATAAAGAGGAAGGTAGTTGTGCAGAGAGTTACAGTGAAAAAGCAGGGACACTGAACGAATACTTTTGCTCAATATTCACAATGGAAAAGCAGGGGGAGATGCCTAATCCAGTCAATAGAAGCACTCTGGATGGGGGGTTGATATTAGCCCCTTCACAGAAGAAAGGGTTCTGAAAGAACTCTTAAAACTGAGGGTGGATAAAGCAATGGGGCCTGATGGAATTCACCCCAGAATTCTAAAAGAACTAAAGGAAGAACTAGTAACATCACTGACTACCCTTTTTAATAAATCATAGGAGGATGGTGTGGTACCTGAGGACTGGAGGAGGGTGGATGTGATTCCCCTTCACAAAAGTGGGAGCAAGACAGAGGCAGGAAACTACAGACCTGTCAGTTTGACCTCATTGGTAGGGAAAATGATGGAATCACTTCTGAAGGAAAGAATTGTTGAGTACCTAGAGGCCAGTGGGGCACAGGACCCAAGGCAGCATGGATTCACAGCAGAAAGGTCATGTCAGACAAATCTAATTGATTTCTTTGACTGGGTGACCAAAGTAGTAGACCAGGGAGGGGCTGTGGACATGGCCCACCTAGACTTTAGCAGGCATTTGACACAGTCCAGCACAAAAGATTGATAAACAAATTAGTCAGCCTGGGAGTGGTTCACAGGGTGGTAGCCTGGGTAAAACACTGGCTGGACTTCAGGACACAGTGGGTAATAGTAAATGGAGTCCGCAGTGAAGAAAGGAGGGTTACTAGTGGGGTACCACAGGGTTCAGTACTGGGGCCAGTCCTTTTTAATGTCTTTATAAGTGACATTGCAGAGGGACTGGAGAAGGGAAAGAATGTCTCTTTGCAGATGACACAAAGATCTGCAACAGGGTTGATTTGCAAGGTGGGGTGGAAAGGATGAAAAGGGACTTGGCAAGGTTGGAGGAATGGTCAAATGTATGGCAGCTTAGATTCAATGCAAAGAAGTGCAAAGTAATGCACCTGGGAAACAAAAACCATGGGGAAGAGTACACAATGGGGGTGAGATACTGACAACAACAAACATAGAAAGGGACCTGGGGGTAGTCATATAAGACAACCTAAAGGTGGGCCAGCAATGTGAGAAGGCAGTAAGGAGGGCGGGGGGGATACTGGGATGCATAGGGAGAGGCATCACCAGTAGAAAGCAGGAAGTTGTTGGCCCTCTGTACAGACAGTTGGTAAGACCACATCTGGAGTACTGTGTACAGTTCTGGAGACCCCATCTCCGCAAAGACATAGACAGGGTGGAGGTTATCCAGAGCAGGGCAACCAAAATGGTGCAGGGTCTGCACCAGAATACATATGAAGAAAGACTAAAGGAGCTTAAGATGTATAGCCTCGAGGAAAGGAGGGGGGGGGACATGATAGAAACTTTCAAATACCTCAGGGAATCAACAAAGTCCAAGAGGTAGCATCTTTCAGAAAAGAGATGTGCAAAAGACAAGGGCACAATATGAAGATAGAGGGAATAGAAACATAGAAACATAGAAACATAGAAGTTGGCAGATAAGGACCGCAAGGCCCATCCAGTCTGCCCATTTCTTTTCTACCTTATAAATGTGCCATCGGCCTTTGCTCTGTCAGTGACCTATCTATTCATAGTCATTTGTATTGCTCCTTATGCCTATCCCATGCCTGTTTGAAGCCCTGCACTGTATTCATAGCCACCACTTCTTGTGGTAAGCCATTCCATGCATCTACCACCCTTTCTGTGAAAAGAATTTCTCACATTCCCCTTAATCGGCTCCTCTAATCTCATGCTGTGTCCTCTTGTCCTGCTATTTTCTTATATTTAAACATGTTAGACTCTTTCACCTTGTTTATGCCCTTAAGGTGTTTAAATGTCTCGATCATATCACCTCTCTCCGCCTTTGCTCAAGGGTATACATATTGAGCTCCATTAATCTGTCCTCATATGTCTTCTGATGCAGTCCCTGCACCATTTTGTTGCCCTTCTCTGGACTGCCTCAATTTGGTTAATGTCCTTGTGAAGGTGTGGCCTCCAATACTGCACGCAGTACTCCAGATGGGGCCTAACTAATGTCTTGTACAGAGGATTATTACCTCCCTCTACGACTTGTGATACCCCTACTAATACACCCTAACATCCCCTAGCCTTACCTACTGCTTTAGAGGTCTGCTTGATGATTTTAGGTCATCAGTGATGATGATGCCCAAGTCTCTTTCTTCCTTTGTGACTGCTAGCAACTCCCTCCCAGCCTATAAGTGGCTTCGGGTTTCTCTTCCCTATGTGCATGATTTTGCACTTTTGCATTAAATCCCAGTTGCCACTCTTCTGACCATTCTGCTAGTTTATCCAGATCTCTTCTCATTCTGCCCACCCCATCTGGATCATCTACTCTGTTGCAGATCTTGTGTCATCTGCAAACAGACAAGCCTTACCCTCTAGTCCATCTCAGAGGTCACTAATGAAGATGTTGAATAGGACTGGCCCCAGGACTGAATCCTCGAGGTACCCCACTTGTGACTTGCATCTCTTCTGACTGTATACCATTTACCACCACTCTCTGTTTTCTGCCAGTCAACCAGTTTGCCACCCAGTTGACCAACTTCTGACCCACCCGAGCCTACCTAGCTTATTTATCAATCTTCTATGTGGAACAGTGTCAAAAGCTTTGCTGAAGTCAAGGTAGGCGACATCAACTGCTCCCTTGGTCCACCACTCTGGTTACCCAGTCAAAGAAATCTATGAGATTAGTTTGACAGGACCTTCCTTTTGTAAACCCATGCTGTCTTGGATCCTGTGCCCCTATGGATTCCAGGTGTTGCACTATCCTTTCCTTAAGGAGTGCCTCCATAATCTTGCCCACTACTGAGGTAAGACTGACCGGTCTGTAGTTCCCCGCCTCCTCCCTGCTACCACTCTTGTGGAGTGGGATCACATGAGCCTTCTCCAGTCTTCTGGGACCTCTCCTGTGCTCAGAGACTCACTAAACAATTCTGCTAATGGCTCTGCTAGTTCCTCCTTTAGCTCCTTAAGTACCCTGGGATGTATGCCATCAGGTCCCATTGCCTTATCCACCTGAGCTTAGCAAGCTCTTGTAGGACCCTTTCTTTGTGAAGGGAGTAGTGCTCACCTCCCTCCCCTGTGTCCATGATGCTGAGCTGTGGGCCCTGCCCTACCTTCTCTTCAGTAAATACTGAGCAAAAGTATCTATTTAGGATAGATGCCTTTACAGGTCCTCCTCCTCACATGCTCCTTTCTCCATTAGCTTAGCAATACCCTCTGGACTTTCTCCTTTCACTAATGTATCTATAGAAAGTCTTGTCACCTTCTTTTACTGTTCGTGCTAGTGTTTCCTCAGTTTGGGACTTTGCCTGCCTTACTGCCTTACCTGCTTCCCTTAGGGCAGTTTGGTATGCCTCCCTATCTTCATCCCGCTGTGTTCCCTTATATTTTCTGAAGGCCAGCCTTTTTGCTCTGACCTTTTCTGCTACTGTATTTGAGAACCAAAGTGGTTTCCTTCTTCTTTTGCACTTCCTTTTCTGTCTAACACAATGGGATGTTGCTTCAAGTATTGTATCCTTAATGCTTGCCCACTTTGCCTGTACCTCCTCACCTGTGTTTCTTTTTGCCAGGGCTAGCTTAACTCTGTTGGCCATCTTATCAAAGTCAGCTCCTCTGAAGTCCCATATTTTTGCTTTGGAATGGGATGATTTAGATGTAGTAGCCAAATTGAACCATACCATGTGATGGTCACTGGCCCCCAGGTGACCTTCTACCTGGAGATCTGTGATCCTTCTTTGTTAGTCAGTACTAGATCTAGGATAGCCCTGTCTCTTGTGGGTTGCTGTACCAGTTGTTTGAGGCCCTCCCTGCAGGGAATCCACTATGAGTCTAGTTCTGGCAGATGTTCCTGCTGGTATTGACCAATCTGTATCTGCATGTTGAAGTCTCCCATTATCAGAACCTCCCTTTAGCTGTCATGTTTTGTATATCTTCTAACAGTAATGTGTCTATGTCCTCCTCTGGTCTGGGGGCCTAGACAACCCCAGTTCTTATGGCTGTCCCATTTCCTGTTTCCAGGGTGACCCACAGTTGTTCTGGCTCCTTATGTGTATTCTGAATTTCTGTAGCTTTGATATTTTCATTAACATACAGGCCACCCCTCCCCTTTTGCACCTCGGTCTCTTTCTGAACAATACATAGCCAGGTACTAGTCTCCTAAGTGTGGTTACTGGTAAACCACGTCTCACTAATTGCTACTATGTCCAGTTTAGCCTCTGACATAATTGCCTGCAGGTCTGGGATCTTATTTCCCAGGCTGTGAGCATTTGTGTACATGATTTTCCATTGGCCAGATTTTGGTGTGTTAGTTGTTGGGTGAAGTTTGGCATTACCCCTGTGCATCGTATGGGGAGACAAACCTTTTTTCTTACCTGGTGATGCAAATGAACGGCAAACACGCTGAATTCCTGTTTGACCACTAGCTGAGGGGGGAGGGGTGTTCTTCCCATTTGACGTATGGGGTGCTGCACCCCTCTCCCCATTTGCTAGTTTAAATATTCTGCAATGGCTCAGAGGTAATGTGAGGAAGTATTTCTTCAAGAGAGTGTTGTAGATGCATGGAACGGCCTTCCTGAGGAGGTCATAGAGTCAAAAACAGTGGGGAATTCAAGAATGCATGGGACAAACTTAAGGCAATTCTAGTGAGGGGTAGGAGGAAGTAGGCTGTTGGATAACTAAGATCTGCAGCTTATCCATTAGGTAGGGAAATGGACAGAATAGGTGGGCCAAGCAGTCCTTATCTGCCATCAAATTCTATGTTCTATGTTACATTTAAAAAGAAGGAACCATGTAGATTGTACAATCATATCTGACCCACACTGTGGTCTTTAGAATTGATCCTACCAGAATACAGCAAACTACAGATGCAATGTCCTCTGCACTGATTTACCAGAACAAGTAAAGTAAAATGGAATTCCCAGTTGTAAAGGCAACACTCTGGGAACAGAGGGCCAGATATTCAAAAGGGTTGTACCATGCGCAATAGGGTTGCGCCTGCCCAAGTCCAAACTTGGTCCATTCTGCGATATTCAGCAGGAGGCAGTTGCGCCACAGAAAACATGCTGAGCAACAGCGCAATGCAAATGAATGCATGCTGAGCTGGAGGGGGAGGAACCATGCATAAACCGCACAGCCCGATATTCAGCCGGGCTGTGCAGAGTTGTGCAGGCGCCAACCCCAACCTGCGCCTGCACAACTTTGAGACAAAAAAAGGCTTCGAATCGAGGGCCACCTACAGGTGAGCTGCTGCATTGCAGGGCGCAACACAGCAGCTGCCACCTGTGGCTGGCCCCCAACCCACTCCCTGTGCCCCTTGCAGCCCAATTGTGGACAAAAAGTGAAAATCCCCACCACCACCCCCACTGGCCTGATCGCGGGCAACAGCAGAAATGTTTCCCCACCAGCCCGACCGCGGGCTGCATTCATTCAAAACAACCCCCCAATACATCCCTGGTGGTCCATTGGACCAGAAGCCTGATCGCGGGCTGTATCACTTTAAATACAACCCCCTCTCCTCCGGAACATAGCCCTGGTGGTCCAGTGGACGAAACTCCCGATCGTGGGATGTGTGAAGTAAATACCCCCAACATATCCCTGGTGCCTAGTGTCCCCCATCCCACCCACCCATAGAGGCCCACCACCCCGCTCCCCGGCGGCGGCGGGTGGCAGCATCCCACCCGCCGACTGACTGCCCGGTAGGGCTGCATGCCCATTGGTGCAGATCAAGAGCCAATGGGCATGCAGCCCATACCGTACAAGACAGTCCAGTTTTGTGAATGAATCAATTAATGTTTCCATTTCTATTTTCCCCTGCTCTGCCAATGCTGCCTCGCCATGACAGTGTGAGCCACAGATTCTCATATTCCCACTTTATACTATCAGGCAAAGTGATCTACGGCACAATGTATTTCTCATGCAGTTACCCATTGACACTTCCTTTTCTTCCTTGCATTCAGTCAGTGTACATGAAAACTGCCTTCACCATACTACCCAGAGCTACATCTCACTCTGCTGCTGTTTCCCTTTTTTGGTTTCATTTTGTGTCATTCAGCTATGTGCCATTTAAATTAGAATGTTACCTCTGTTTCCAGGCAAAGAAGCCAAGCACCTGGTGCTCCTCCGAGCATCCACCTACTGACTCTCCCAAATCCTTAGCATGCTCCTTCATGGAAGCATAGATCTGACTTAAGACATCAGCACTTCACATGAGGTTGATGGTACTCAGCTGCACCGTGTACCTCACAATCCACCTCACAAACCCATCTGGGGCATGCAGTAATTTAGCACTACCACACATCTTGTCATGTGTTATTGCTTACTTACAGTTTACAATGTGATCCTATGGGAATTTCATATTGCACTTCCCATGTGGCTGAAGTCACTCAGCAACACCCTGTGCCTCACAACCCACGTGGGGCATGCAGTAATTTAGCCTTGCTGCACACCCTGCCATGTGGTATTGATCACTTAAAATTTACATTATAATCTTATTTGAAGTATATACCGCACTTTCCAGGTGGTTGAAGGCACCCAGCTGCACCTCATGCCTCACAAACCACATGGGGCATACAGCAATTTATTATTGTTGCACACCCTGCTGTGTGTTATTGTTTTCTTATAATTTACGATGTGATCCTATGGAAATCATATACAGCACTTCCCAGGTGGTTGAAGGCATTCAGCTGCACCTCATGCCTCACAACTCACCTTGGGTGGGCAGTAACTTATCATGGCTGCACACTCTGTCATGTGTTATTCCTTGCTTATAATTTACAATGTGATATTATGGGAATTTTTTACCACACTTCCTAGGTGGTGTGCAAGTGTACAAGTGTATCCATGGTTAGAGAAGCACTGAGCCATGCTGATGGATGTCTCTTGTGTCATTTGAAAAGAGTTGCATGTTGTTTGTCTCACCAGATGATGGATGTCTGTAGTTGCTTGTGTTGCCTTTTCCCCTTTGGCTGCTTGGGGAGGGATGTGGAGTTAGTGTTGAAAACTCTCACATCGCATTTCCATGCTTTTTCTACTTTAATAGCAACTCAAACGTATGCTTTAATGGAGTTTTTTGCAAAGAATATATAAGGGATATGCTACCCCCGCTGAATATATTGTTGATATTTTTTGTTTGCGTTCCAGTTGACCTGATGACATCACAAGTGGCGAAGCCATAAGTGATGTCATCAGGTCAATCAGCATGAGAACAGTAAGTATCAACAATATTTCCAGTAGGGAGGTAGCATATTCCATTTATGCCATACCACGAGAAACATAAAAAAAAAATTGAATTTCCTGTCATTTTTTGCTGATTATAGGAAATCTAAAGGTAGCTATAAATGAAACACCACTCATTTGGTAGATACTTTTGTGCTGAACAACTTTCATGCTCACAGTACCATGCTATCATATTTCATTTTAAAATTATTTGCATTTGAATATGGGTAGTGAAGAAACTAGAATACATCTGCACAGCTGGCATCACTCGCATGAGTGACATCATCAAAGCAGCCATCTTAAAATTCTTAGAGCAGGATTTTTGAATCAGGAGAGGCTATGTTTACAATTTTCAAATGCTATGAAACTGCATTTATCCTACTTTAATAAATGCAGCTTCAGCATATATGTAAACAACAGCCTCTCCTTTACAAGCCTATGGAGTAATTTAATAAAAAAAATGTGAAAAAAGATTGTTTAGGTGTCCTTTAAAAACTGAACAAGATACTATTAAAAAACCTTTTCACACCTGAGACTGAGCCAGCCTGACCGCCTACTCCAAATTGTGAGATATTTCATTGAACACTGCCAAGGTTATTAAGGTGCAATGATTGTGGTTTAACATTAAACAAACTACTCAGCCCTAACTATAGGGGTGCTACCATGCCCATATAATATATACAGCAAGACAGAGGGATAGATAGATAGATCAATAGACAGACAGATAGATAGACAGACAGACAGAGATAGGTAGCTAGATAGACAGACAGACAAATAGACAGATGGACATGCATAAATATATATAGATATATTTTAGGGGTGCAATCACACCCCTGTAGTTAGGGTTGAGTAGGCACTTCAATGTTAAAGTCAACATTTTGCAATTTAATAACTTTGCAACCGTTGAATGGATTTGCACGACATTTGGTATGCACCATTCTGTGGTATAGTCCTCTCAATCTGGTAAGTTTTGTTGCGGTCAGATGTGCAGTCTCCGAGTTACAGAGAGGTAAATAAACATCTTTTTATCCATTTATTTTCCTGGGATTTTTCTTTGAACTTGCCTACAGCCCAGAGGGTTTGTTTGGTATAATATTTTCAGGATAGAAAGGAACTGCCCCACAGATGTGACTTTTGCTAGTCTGGTGAAAAAACAATAAGCCGTTTTTAAGTTATTGCAATTTAAAAATTTGAAAAAATAATTTCTGAGTATGGTCAGTAAGCACTTCAATGTAACTGTACGATACTAAAGAGGAATCCTGCATTGTGTGAGAAAATTCCTCTTTCGTATGGCCGCCATATTGTTTTTAGTTTGCCTGAAATTCAAATCTGAAAATCTCCCAAAATGATATTCTGGGGAGGAACCAACACATGTAGCTTGCTTATTGAGACCCCCAGGTGCATTCTGCACTTTACTGTTCAGAAAATGCCCTTAAAATGTGTGTTATTTAACATTTAAGTTCTTTGTTCATATCGGTGTCATACAACGTAGGATCTTAGTTTGCATCTCATCATACAAACTAAGATCCTACTTCATATGACTCTGATACAAACAAAGAATTTAAATGTGGATATCTCAGCCATTTTTTTTTTGGTATTTTCACACCAAATATTCAACATAGGCATTTTGGGACCAAACCTCATGAACAATGTCACTGTCATCTTTTTCTCACTCTCAAAAGGTAATTTTGTGGTTGCTGCACGGAATCACCTTTTGGGACTGATTAATGAAGTGACAGTCCCATTGTTCATGAGAGGAGGTCCCAAACAGCCCATGTTGAAAATTTGGTGCAAAAATAAAAAAAAAAAGGCTGTGTTACAAGCGTTCATTTCGCAGTTTCTATGCACTCTTGTAACTTTGCCAATTTTTAATATTTTCACTACAGATTTTCAATACTGCCATTTTTTAACAGCTCCTCGTTAACAGTACAGTTGTCATTTCTCATATCCTGCCCAAAATGTGTTTTTGCACCTCTGGCACAGAATGGCGCAGTCGCTGTGTGAAATCAACTTTCAGGATGGATTAACAAAATCACAGTGCAGCGTTCCTGAGGGGATTTCTTCAAAAGCTCATATTGAAAATTTAGTTAAAAAATTCCCCAAAATGGTCACTTTATGAGCGTGTGTTGTGCAGTTTCTACATGCTCTCTTAACTTCACCAATTTTTCATATTTTCCCTCCTGATTTTCAACATTACCCTTTTTCACACCTCCTCATGAACAGTATACAGCTGTCATTTTTCACATCCTGCCCAAAACATGATTTCACACCTGTGGCACAGAATGGCGCATTCACTCTGTGAACTCAACTTTCGGGACAGAGTAACAAAATAACAGTGACATTGTTCGTGAGGTGGGGTCCCCAAAATTCCATGTTGAAAATTGGGTGAAAAAATCCTAAAAATGCTCAGGTTATGTGCGTCCGTTAAATAGTGGCACCTGCAGTGCCTTTCGGTGCCCATATCTCAAAAATTATTCGAGATATGGATTTTTCGCTCTCCACAGCTGAGTCCACCTTTAGGCACCTGTGGAGGTTTCAAAGTCATGATTACAACTCCAATGGATGTTTTTCCATAGTTGCTACAGTTACTGAGATATTGCCAAATTAGTGTTACAAGGGTTACTTTTCATGACTATAGGGCTGTGGTATGTCAGTACTTATATGTTAGTGGGAGCACAGGGCACAGAGGATCCACACTCCCACTTATGCATGTCATTATGCAACAATGGATAATGTGAGGGGAGCACAGGGCCTGGAGGGCCCATGCTGCCACACCCACATACCACTTACATTACACTTTCTCAAAAAGTAGGGAAATTCTTGGCAAAAAACTATGTTAATGCATCAGTTACGGGTTTTATTAAAGCATAAAAAGCTGGGAAATTCAACATTAGGGTTACCAATCCTACCACCCCACTCTCCACACACCAACAGGCATTGAGGTGTGCCTTGGAGTCACTGGGCCTAATTCTCACCCAATTCTCTTATACTGAACCATCTCATCTTGTTTACACATGGAATGGGGTGAGAGTTAGGGCCAACAATGTCAAGGCATACCCTGATGCCGGTTGGTGTGTGGAGGGTGGGGTGGTAGGGTTGGTAACCCTAATGTCAAATTTCCTAGCTTTTTATGCTTTAATAAAAACCCTAACTGATTCATTAAAGGGACACTGTCAACCCCCTTAGGTTTCAAAGTGTCCCTTGTGTAAAAAACTCATTTTATGACTGCCAACATTCTGTAAGAATTGCTGATGGAGCTGGCAGTTTTGATTCTGACTCTTTTTTTCTTTGAAAAAGTGGAAAAAAGACTGTCCACTATACTGGTGTTACCACACAAACACAGGTTTGTTTACATTCCCTGATGAGCTCCAACTGCATCTTTCCTGGATTTGGAAACACCCACAACACAGTTTATCCACTTGTGATGCAGTGGGAGTTTATGAGGCTACTGCCTCATGAGTGAATGAACTATTTGGGTGTGTTTCCCATGCTCAGGAAGTATGCAATAAGAACAGATCCAGGACTGTAAACAAAAACAAAGTTGTTTATAAATATACATTGCCATGCATTTCAGTTCTACAAAACAAGGAGACAGACAAAACAAACAGCTACATCAATAAATTTTATAGAAGGTAAGCAATCATAAAATATGAGTTTTTAACTAGACATGATATGATGAAAAACAGGTTGACAGTGTCCCTTTAAAGAGCTACCGACGCCTCAAAGAAAACATTGAAAAACATAATAATTAAGTACAATTCAGCTTACATTCTATATATATTCTATATATTTCTGTTCTCAATTATTAATTACTAATATGCATGAATACATGATCTTTAGCCCTAGAGTTCCATTAGAGTTCATCTGCCTCTATAGCTTACCCCTTACTTCAAGTCATAATCTTCTGTTGTGACATCACAATGTGTTGTCATGAGGGTAACCGTGATATCATAAGCATTGCATTATGACCTAAGGTAGGGAAAAAGCAACAGGAATAGATGAATTCTTCAGGAACAAAGATTTTGTTTTAATGCAAATGACAACAGTTATAAACAAGGCCACTGATTTACGGTGATTAAAACAATTAAATTCCATTTTCAACACTTAAGATTCCGGAATTTCACCGGTGATTGTTACTCTAATTTCCAGACCTTACCGGGATTCTGCTATCATTCTTTTAATATACGCATTAATAATCAGAATTAAAGAAGGCTTAATATACAGAGTATTAAATAAAGCAAACTAAAAATAGTACAGGAAGGAATTAAAAGAAAAATGCACTTTTTTATAGATTTACTGATCTGATAGAAAATGCCAGATTTCATGAAATCTTCATTTTTACCGGTCTTTCGGCAGCCTTAATTCTGAAATTTTACCGGATTTTCCAGTAAAAACCGAAAAACAGTGGCCTTGGTTATAAATAATGGAGAGGAGGAACACAGAACTAACCTGAAATACAAACTGAACTGTGTCTAAATATTATGGTTTGTTAAAGTTGTCCTGAAGATGTCAGCTGCTCTTTAACATAGTTTTCTGCAATGAATATATATATATATATATATATATTCATTGATAAAAAAAAACTGTGTTAATGCAACAGTTAGGGTTAAAGTGACAAAAGTAGGGAAATGTGGTGTTAGGGTTCCCAACTCTAACACCCTACCCCAACCCTGCATGCAGCAGCAGGAAAAACCATTACAGTTTGACCTCTCCTGCATCTTCTCAAATTAGGAGTGGGATGTTCCTTGGAGTTGTCAATTCTAACACTCACCTTGTTCAATCAGTAAATAAGCTGAGATGTCTAGAGTATATGAAAATGAGGTGAGTGTTAGAGTTGAAAACCCAAAGGTACACCCGGCTCGTGATTTGCAAAGATGTAGGAGAGGTCAAACCATAATGATTTTTCCTGTTGTTACCTGCACAGTGAGGGTGGGGTGTTAGAGTTAGGAACTCTCACACTACATTTCCTACTTTTGTCACTTTAACCCTAACTGCTGCATTAACTAAGTTTTTTGCAATTAATTTCCTTACTTTTTTAGATAGTATAATCCTATTCTCATTTGACAGTGGGAGTACAGGGCCCTCTGGGCCCTGCTCATCCATTCTTCCACAGATGGATGCATCTATGTTGGTGTGAAAGCACAGGGCCCTCTGGGCTTCAGGTATGGCTTGTTAAAGTTCCAATGTTATCCTATGGGAATTTAGATTTTGTTTTAATGTTTATGTTTTTTATGTGGCCCCTAAATTTGTTTTGGGGGAATTATGTATTATTATTGTAGTACTCATTAAGACCTGTTGTTTGATGTAAAGAGTGTCCCTTTAGTCCACATTTTGAGGGAGTTACGGCTTGTTGAAATTCAAATGTGGGGAACACAAATAAGTCTGAAATCTTTTTTCTTATGAAGGGATCCTTTTCCATATCAAACGAATGATCCATGTGATAAAAGATTCCTTCATAAAAAAAAAGAATCAGGAAAAAAAATAAGTCAAAAATATGTTTTTCTTTGTATGAGGAAATCCTTTTTCTTATGAATGAAAAAGCATAGAAAAAAGGATTCCTTCATACGAAAAAAGATTTTGGACTTACTTTTTTCTGACTCTTTTTTCATATGAAGGGATCCTTTTTGTATGCTTTTTTTCATTCATAAAAAAAGGATGCCTGCATACAAAACAAGAATCTGTAAAATACTTAAGTCCAGATTCTCTTTTTGTATGAAGGGATCTTTTTTCATATGGACCAGTTCCTTTTTCAAATGGCCATACAAAGAAAGAAAATTGACTCACAGAAAAGGATTTTTAAATGTCTAGAAAATACTTATCTGGGTCAGTTATCCACAAACTAAGTACAGAATCCACCTAACAGGGTCCTGATGAGCAAGACACATGTCTTAGTGTATGAGTAGGATGTCATTTTTGTGGGGTTTTAAATTTTTTTTTTTTGTTGAAAAAATGGTAACAAGATGACAGCCATACAAAAAAGGATTACCCCATGCAAAAAAAGGATCCTTTTTCATATGGACCTAGTATCTTTTTTGTTCCAAGCAGCTATCCAAAAGACCATACTGAGCACGCTCAGAACCAAAATTTTAACATTTAATAACTTTAGAACAGATTAATATTTTTCACCAAACCATCGAAAGGCACCACTGTGGCTCAAGCTGTTTCTACCCTGAAAATTTCAAACCAGAATTTCAAACTGTCTGGGAGCTAGATGATGACAAAAACAAAACAGAACTCCCCCCCCCATTTTCATCACTATTTTTGCTCTCCACATTTTGAAATCCGCACATCTGACTGGAATGAAACTTGGTGCTTCAAGAGATCTACCACCTGATACTAGGCATGCAAAATTTCATGCAAACATGTTGTACAGTTGCAGAGCTATTAAACTGCAAAATTTAAGGTTTAACATAGAAACCCCTGCTCAGCCCTAACTATAACAGTGCTACCGCGCCACTATAACATACATGCATATATAGTCTTTTGAACAAAAATGCATTAATGCACCAATTAGGGTTCAACTTACCACCACAAAAGTAGGGAAATGTGGCATTAGGGTTTCCAACCCTAACTTCCCATGCCCTAAGCAGCAAGTGGGCAAGACCACCCAAGTAACCACAGATAGCCATCATCAGGTAAGACAAATAACATACCAGTGTTTACAGATGACACAAATTTAGTAGCACTAATGTGCTACCTTCATGGGTTTGTATCAGTGGTACAGCCACTGCAAGATATATACGCTCACTTCTGGCTGCAGACAGAAATCCATGATACTCAAATCACAACACTATTTCTATGTGCAGAACCACAGGTCCCTGCAGCCACAGATACACATCCACGATACCCAAATTATGAGAGTTTTATTTCTGCAGAAACGCACGTGCATATAGGGCCAGAACTTATATAGCCACAAGTGCTCATGCACATGATAAGACATACACACAGTTCTGGCTATAGGAGCACAGGCCCCATGATAGACAAATTACAATACTACTTCAGTCTGCAGAATTGCAGACTCCTGAGGGGCATGCACCTTTACAACCACAGCTGTAAGACATACACATGTACGTTTGGCTGCAGAAGTGTAGGCCCCTAGAAATGCATGATACCTAAACTGTAATTGTACTTCTGTCTGCAGAAGAGCAGGTCCCTGTAGGGCCTGTACTTCTGCAGCCACACATATTCATGTACTCTGTATGACATACACATACAGATGTGGCTGCATAAGCACAGACCTTACACGGTCTGTGCTTATGCAGCCACATCTGTATATATATGCAGCCACATCTGTATGCAGCCACATACACATACAGATATGGCTGCATAAGCACATGATTCTACAACCCCAGATACAAATACACAAAGGTAGCACATCAGTGCTACTGCAGTTGTGACATCTGGAAACAGTGGCATATTGTTTGTCTTACTTGAAGATGACTGTCTGTGGTTACTTATGTGGTCTTGTTATTTTACTGCTGGGAAGGGGAGAATAGGGTAAGGAAGAATCCCTGCTTTTGTGATGGTAAGTTGAACCCTAACTGGTGCATTAACACTGTTTTTGCAAAGAATTTCCTTCCTTTTTGAGATAGTGGCATTGTATCCTCATTTTACCTGCATGAACAGATGCAGATGCACAGTGCCCTCTGAAATAGTCCATCTTTCTGCAGAAGTCTACGGCTGTTGGGATCCTGCACTTCCTTGTCAAAACAGATGCAAAGAATCTGTGTGGTTATCTGGTTGGCTGTGGAAATGCAAGGCCCTCTGGACCCTACACTTCTGTGTGGCAATAGAAACAGATGCACAGGGCAAAGAGTCCATCTGTAGTCAAAGCACAAGGCCCTCTGGTAGTCACAGGTACAGATGTACAGGGCCCTATGCCAAGAGAAGAGCTCTCTTCACTATATGATATTTGGGCCTGTGCAGCCAACGCTGCACCTTCCCTTTCCAGGCTACAGTGTGGTGTTGCATGGCAGTGCAATCTTCCAGCCTTGACCCATTCAGCAAGCTCACTGACCTTGCCCCCAGACTAAGTTCTCCAATATGGAATCACCAAGCATTACTTGCTGGGCCAAAGGCTGGCACTGCACACAACATTTCTTTTTTTTTTTTTTTTGTTAACTGCAAATTTTCAACATAGTCATTTTATGCCTTCTCCTTATAAACAGGACAATAGGCATTTATAGAATGCTGGCTGAAATGTAATTTTGTGCCACAAGTGTGAAAACATGTTGAGTTCAGGATTTGAAAAGCCACACCTGTCACATTCATGAGTTGGTATGAAAAAATTGTTATGTTGAAAGTTTGGAGTCAAAATATTGACAATTACCAAAGGTACAGTATAAAGAAGCATGGGAAAATGTCAATGTACACTCATAACATTGTTTTTTAATATTCTGACCCCAATTTTTGAACGTAGTCTTTTTGAGACCCCATGTTGTGAACTTAGTACATGAACATTTTCAAATCCCACTCAAAAGGTGATTTCTTGGACCAACTGCGAAATTACCTTTTTGGATGGATTTGGAAAAATTCATCTGCTTTGTTCATGAGGTGGATTTCCAAAAAGACCATATTGAAGGTTTGGTGGAAAATATTGAAAATTATCAAAGTAATACCTGAATGTTGAAACATTTTAATGTTCACTTATAACTTGATCATTTTACCATATTTTTAAACCAGATTTTCAACATAGTCCTCTTTTGACATCTCTTTATGAACCTAGCAGATGAACATGTTCAAATCCTGCCCAAAGGGGACGTTGAGAAGCAACTGCAAAAGCACCTTTCAGCCTAGATTTGAAAACTTTCACCTACCTTGTTCATGAGGTGGGTTCCCAAAAAATGCCATGTTGAAAATCTGGTGTAAAGATATTTAAAAATGACAAAGTTATGAGTAAAAGTTCAAAATGCATTGAAATATATTAACCGGACTTTCCTTCTTTTCTCATGTCAATCATCTCAATTGTTCCTAGTTGCAGGATTTGCAATACCAGAGCAAGAAATTGTGTCTGGGAACAGTCAGGTCCAACTACTGTATGTGAACCTACTGGTCAGTGGCTGGAGCACTGGGACTGTATTTCAAGGGCCTGGGTTCAATTCCCAGTAGATCACATTATTTCTTTTTCACTATAGTTTGTGATCTGAATTGCTTAGCAGTGGCTAATACTGAACCAAAAACATCTGCTTGTCATCTTGATTGTACCTAGTTGCAGGATTTGCAATACTGGAGAAAGGAAGTGTGGCTGGGAAGAGTCAGGTTCAACCACGTCAGCCTGTAGCTCAGTGGTTAGAGCACCAGGACAGTATTCCAGGGGCCTGGATTCAGTTCCCAGTAGGTCACATTATTTCTTTCTCACTACAGTTTGTTTCTCATATCACAGTTGTCGTTCCTATCAGAGAGTGGATCTATGAGATGGGGCCCTGTTTAGATGAGAGAGGGTCCATGGGGTGGGGTGCTGAGTGCTGAGTGGAGGGTTGGGGTGGGGTGGGGATGGTGAAGCACAGATCAATGAGGGACCATTTTCTTCTTTTCAGGGTAATAGTTAGAAAAATAGAAGATTAACAAGGGACCATTTCCTTTTTGCAGGGACCAGACCCAATACTGGGGTTTGAGCTGGGGGTGGTAAGAAGTTGTACCAGATGTGAGCATCCCTGTCTGCTTATAGAAAAATAACTTCCAGAGATAAGGATGAGGAAGGGCTGGCTGTGTTGGAAGGAAGAGGGAGTGTAAAAAAAAGGAAGTTACAATAAAAGGACAATTGGGAATGATAAGGGAGGGCTGGCTAAGCTGGGAGAGGGAGGGACTAAACAATTGACCATTACAAATTATGAGGGAGGTCTGGCTGAGTTAGGAGGGTGGCGCATGTTAGTGAGTTTTTTAGGTGGAAGACAAAGAACAAATTCCCCTGTCATGCCACTTCACTTGCGACGACCTGAAAAATGAGTCCTCTCACTAAGATGGGCACCCAGGATTTTGGGGGGCCCAAAAAATGTATTTGTAGGTCTACTTACAAAACACACCAGAATCTATCTAGATGGGTCCCATTGGATTGGGCTCAAGTGTTTATTTTTAAAATATATGTCACTTTAATGTATTTTCTATGTTTTTAGTTTTAGAGATTAAGAAAAAAAGATGATGGCCATCACGACCCGAACATTTTTCTCACTACACAAAAAACTCTAAGTGGTGTGAAAGCAAAATGCTCATGATCAAAATGTTTATGTTGTGCCAGAGGGTTATCCTAACACCCTACTGAACATGCTCAAAAAAAAAAACTTTAAATCCTTATAACTCTGGAACCAATTCATATTTTTTTATAAAATCTTCAAGTCACTACCTTGGCATAGGCCGCTTCTACCCTAAAAGTTTTGGAAAAAATTCTGTACTGTTTAAGCTGTAGGTCAGAGCAAAACAAAAGTGGAACAAGTATAGGACAATTTTAAAAAGTAATGTAAAAATGACATATTTGGATTTCAGAACTGCAAAAGCTATTGTTACAAAACATTCCATATTTTGAGAACTTGCCTACCAGCAACACATGCCAAATTTGGGGCAATTTTGTCAAACACAGACAAAGTTAATAAGGTGCAAAGTTAGGGGCTAACACTGAACACTCCACTCAACACTAAATATATATCTATATCTGTAAGCTCTCCACTCAAAACTAAATATCTATATCTCTTTATATCTATATCTAAGGCTATATCTATCTTTATAAAAGGGGTAGGAAATATCCTGAATTATGATTGGCTGAAACAGTCTTTCAGCCGTGTCCTTATCAGGAAATAACTCTGCAACCAGCACTAATTGTGCCAGCCTGAGCCCCACAACAGAACGGTATCACTGTGCTACCGTCAGCAAAAACTTGTGGCACCTGACTGCGATCCATCGTAAGTCAGTCACTCAGTCCACCCAGCTGCCCATTTGTCATCAAGAGCAACCCCAGTTTCATGGTGGACTGTTTAAATTCAAATCTGACCTTTTTTTTCCGTTTACAAAGCAATGTGATGCGGGCTAGTACTCCACGATCTCCCACCGATGTTTGTCCCTGCAGCTCACAACATGCCCACTCCACAACTACCAGTTACATCGGTATCCAGTCTCAACTCTTGGCTCTGTTCATAACCCACCCCACCCCACGTACTGTCCCATACTGTAAACCCCACCACTCTCTTCACTAGTGGCTTCTCAATACATGCACTACAACTTTGTGTTTTTAAAACACACAAACGCTTTGAGAGACCATGAACAAGAAAGCTGCTGTGAGGTATGGCAGCCACAAAGGGACATGCTCGCAAACCGCCTCAGTGTCTGTAAAACCATGAGAGACACATGAAAATAAAATCTAAATGTCACTAACATTAAAATAGAGTATGCCTGTCTGGGGGGAGCTAACCTCAGCACTATGTGCAGGGAGGGGTGCCCTGCACTTGGCTGTGTGTGTGTGTTTGGCAGGGGGATGTGTTCTGCATGTCAACGATGGCAAGCAAGCTGTTGGCACAATGATGTGGTTAGAGGAAGGACAGTGGAGGATTAACAGTGTGTGGAGTAGAGGACCACAACTTGATCAGTATCTGTTTTTGTGTGTTGGGGGGGAAGGGAGCCATGCACTGGACATCACACAGTACAGAAAGTACCGAAATTGGGGGACTATTTTACTACTTCAGGTATTAAAACCCAGAATGTTAAAATGTTTTGCCTTGTTCTTTATTCTTTTTTTTTCTTTAATAGTTACTTAGGGGACCCATTTTGTAAGCGTAATAACACACTCTGAGGTGTGGGTTATGTCATGATAAGAGCACACCCAGGTGCATAAGGGTGTGCTTTTATCAGGACATAACCCACACCTAAGAGTGTGTTATTGCTTGCATATAGTAATTGCAAAAAAAAAAACTATGTTAATGTGGACATTAGGTTTGAAGAACACAAAGCACACAAAGTAGGGAAACAGTGGTGGGATCTTCCTTGGGGTTGTCAACCGTAATGCCCACCCCTTCCATCCCAGCCCATAGTCTCCTGTCCAAAGCACAAAGTACAGCTCCAAGCCAGTGCCTCATAATGATACACTCTTCAAAGGTAAAGAAGTATGGTTCATCACATGCTGCCAACAGAATCTGGCATAGCTTTCTTCATGCAGGGATCATGTCTGACCTTGTTTGCTCAGGGGAGGAGTGGGCGTTAGGGCTGACAACCCTAAGGAAGACCCCACCACTGATTTGCCAATACACTGGAGACACAAAACCCTAATGTTTTTAATTTCCCTGCTTTGTGCACTTTACAGTCTTCATGGCTCATGTCTGCATTAACATAGTTTTTTGCAATTAATTTCCCTTCTTTGTTGGATAATGGAATTGTATCCTCAGGTAGAATACTGGAGATAGTATTTATGCAGTGCATGGCCCTTGAGGCCTCAACATGCATGTCAACACCTTGTGAGGAAGGCTCCCCAGCCCACCACATGGTGTGTATGTGTATGCCAGAAAACTGCTCTGTCCCTCCCAAGGCTAAGACGAGTACCAAATGCTGCAGCACCTCCCCCCCCCCAGCCTCGGCCCATACAGCCAGTTCACGAAGTGACTAACACCCAAACTCAGGTCACTGGCACAGGAAGGCAATGTAGTCCCCACTGGGCCATCAGCCGTCCTGGCAAACAACATTACTTTATACATTTTTTTGTGACATTTTGACTCCCAAATTGCAACATAATCTGTTTATGACCCCCCCCTTCTGAACATGATTGGTGTCATTTTTTTAAATATTGGATGAAACCTCATTTTGTGCCACATGTACAAAATCACATTTGGGCCAGGACATGAAAGATGACAGCTGTTGGTTTCATGAGGTGATCAGAAAAAATGGCTATGTTGAAAATTAGGAGTCAAAACATTGAAAATTACCAATGTTATAAGTGAGCATTAAAAAATGTCAAAGTACCTCCATAACTGTGTTGTTTTTTAGTAATTTGAGTCCATATTTTCAACAGTCTTCTTATGAGCCCACCTCATGAACCTGGTAGATGAAAATTGTCAAATCCCCACTAAAATTTAATTTCACACCACAGGTGCAAAGACAAATTTTGATCAAGATTTGAAAAATGACAGCTGTTACATTCATGAGGTGGTGTGAAAAAATGGTTCTGCTGAAAATTTGTGGTTAAAATATTGAAAATGACCAAAGGTATGAGTGAGCACTGAACAATGTTAATGTACACTCATAACTTTGTTGTTTTTTAATATTTTGACCCCAAATGTTCAATTCCCTTCTTATGGCCCAATCTCATAATGCCAGTTGGTGAAGATTTTCAAATCTCACCTGAAAGGAGATTTCACTCAGCAACTGCGAAATCACCTTTCAGGACAGATTTGAATAAATCCCCTGCCCTTGTTCCTCAGGTGTGGTCCCAAAAAGGCCATGTTGAAAATTTGGGAGCAAAATATTTTAAAATGACCAAATTATGAGTGAACATTTGAAATGTAGGTCTTCCACTGATGTTACCAGCAATGGCGGAGTGAGTCACGGGTGCTCCAGGACTGTTGAGAAGTAATCCCCACAAGACAGGTTAAACACATACAATCTTTCTTATTACTGAAGGTGATAAACTAGTATGGGGCAGCAAAAAATCTAAAAATAAAGGTAACCAGCAGCTTGCCATGGGAGATTTTGTCATCTCTGACTTTGACCACTCTTCATTCACCTCAAGCACCTTGGCCCCCTCAGTCACCAATGAACATATTTTAGCTGAACTGCAAGCTTTCAGGACTGAGGTGGTTAATTCTTTACAATCCATCAGATCAGAGGTAAAAGCAGTAAAACTGGATGTAGCTGCAGTTAAGACTGAATATGATGAAATGAAAGGAGTGTTGACACAGCCCTCCGAGAGAACAGATGCTATCTGTGAGCTAATACTCAAAATGCACCACAAACAAGTCCAGTTAAAGAACAAATACAGTGATTGGGAGGGATGCATCCAGAGAAAAAAATCTGAGACAGCATGGCTTGCCTGAGGGGACTGAGGGGCCACATTAGCTCCAGACTTTGTTAAAAAACTGATAAAAGAGCAGTTGGCGTTTCCCTCCAAGGAACTTCTCTATATTGAATGCATCCACAGGGCCTTGGGAGCTCAATTCAAATCTGCATGGATTTTTTAAAGCTACCAGATCAAGAAAAAGGTATTCTCTGCTGCCTAAAGAAAAGGTGATATTGTGGAGTGACCACCTGATTTATTTTGATCATACCTATGCCCCTACAGTACAGGCCCAGAGGACGAAATGCACTCCAAGTCTGAAAGCTCTGCAAGCACCAGGTATTAAGTATCAGTCACCATCATTCCATTTTCAGCTCCATGTTCATTTTACTGATGGAACTATCATACTGTTCAGGTGGCTCAGCTGGATTTGCAATGTAGGGGACTTGATATCCCACAACCACAACAAAAGCAGCTCTGCTGGTGGCGGGGAGGGGGACAGTAAGTGCTTGCAGACCCTGACACATCCAGCCAGCACCCTAGGTCAGAGGGTTGACACATCAGGTTGTGTGAGGCACACCAACAAGCTCTGGAGACTTTTCAGTCCATTAAAGACATTCTTCACCATTTTCAGTGGGTGACCTGGTAATCGAAGACTGTCTGACTTTTCATTTGGACATCTACCAGGGTTTGCCTACACTATAATCAAGAGTGTGGATACTTGAAGACGAAACCACTTTTTTACTTTCCTCGGACATTATGTACTGGGACCATGCTGGACTGAGCTGTGAGCATACTGGCTTGTTCTCACTCTCTCTACGAATTCATTAGGATCATCTCCATAGATGCCTCAGCCCATGATAAGGGCAGCGGGGGGGGGGCTGGGAGGAGGACCTTGACCTTAATATTGATGTTTGAGGGCATGTGCCCTCACGGTAGGCTACAGAGTGGGGGAGCTGTGGTAGGTGTTCACCTAGGTTCCATTAAAGCATTCAGATAGCATGTCATTGAATGGCTAGCAGAGCCCATGTGTCTTCAAACTTTTTATTTTCCCCACAGTGCCCTTTATTGATGTAGTTTGCTATTTTATACTAAGGTATGGGCAGCAGGGGTTGGGCAGCCCTGGGGCAAGAAACTCCCTCCTTTAGATGAGGGTCAGCTATGTCAGACCCACTTGTCTGGCTCCTGGAACAATACTAAGTGAATATATTACAGGAGTGGAATATTAAAAGCAAAATGAGTTGCTTAGCCAAATGAGGGGAGCCTAGCATTGTGCTGGACAGTCTCACAGCTCATAGCATCATATTGATAGCCCTCCTCACTTAGCAGGACAAATCAGTTTGGTAGCAGGCTGGCCTTTTGTGGACAGCAGGCAATATTACTAGACATACATGGACCTGGGTTGGGGCTCATCTTGTCCCTTTTAACTAGGAAAGATATGGAGTTCTGCTCCTATCAGCTTGAGACACAGTATTTTACAAGTTAAGAGTTTCACACTGGGGTACCTAGAGGCAGGCTGGGAGTTATGTTTTCTTTTTGCCTTAGGGCTAGTTTACCCAAACAATATGTGTACATATTGACCCCCAGACTATGAGGTCTTATTACTCTTGATCTCTTGATTCCCAGCTACCTTTGCACAAAGTCCTGTTCTGGTGTCATCTCTAGCACACAGGCTTTCTTATGTAAGGGGCCAAGTGTTCAGTTGGACTGCCCCCTCCCAACAGTTGTGCCACCTGAGTTGTTGCATGGAAGAGTCAATATATACCAGCACTCCCAACTAGGCAAGCAACCAGTCCCACAACTGGGACCATGGTAGCACCACCTGTACCAGCAGGAACTTGCACCCACTGGCAATATGTTATCTGTTGGTTGTGTCTCTCTCTCTCTTAGGTGTTTCTTCCTCCTGTGTCTATAGCACAACATTCTGGCTATTACCACCTCTGCCTCTACCGCCTGTGGGGCTCCTTTATGGGTTGCACTGGGTCCTGTGGTTGTAGTTTGTTGTCTCTCAATGGAAATGTGAGCGATTTGTGTTGTATCAACTGACACTACTATACAGCCCACAGGTTTACAGTTGCTGGTGCCTGAACCCCCACTCTAATTGTATCCCAGTTGATAATACCTTACTTTTTGCTCAGGGTGAGTTATACCTCACTCTCTATAGTGCAGCATGTGTGCAACATTCTTTCTGCAACTGCGGAAAAACAGTGGCTGAGAACAGCCTTTAAAGGGATATGCCATGCTTTCCAATCGCTTTTTTTTTTTTTGCTCAGGAACTTCTGCAGCTGCACTTTTTCCACAGTCCACAGTGTTTTTTTCCCCATACAGAAGGTTTGAGTATATCACTTAGTGAAATTTCCCCTTTTTTTCTGCAACTGTACAACTTTTGTGGACTTGCACATTTTTTGCACCTTCCAGGTGTTTTGAGAATCCAGTCCCAGGTCTCCAGATTCTTAGCTGAGAATGACAAGGGAGACATCTTGCCACTACAGTGTAGGACACAGTCAAATCTGTCCATAGGGGAGCTTTTACTGAATATTCTTCCTGGCAGAGGAAGCTGATTACCATGATCTGCAAGAGAAGCTGACAGCATATCATCTTCTATATACCCCTGGAGACAAAGTAGTAGCATATCATGCAGCCCAGACCAAAATGGAACTACAGCTCCTTATTGACCAAAAAATTTAACAAGCACCATTTTATCTAGAACATCATTACTATGAGGGAGGGTCTAGAGGAGTCTATAGACTAGCTTGGCAGCTACAAACATGGAAATTACATGCCTACATTTTGCAGCTGAAGGACCAACTACTAAGCAGCTCACTAGGAACCATGACCAGATTAAAAAAAATGTTAGCAGACTATTATAATATGCTATACTCCCAAGATTCTCCCCCATAATGAGGAGGCTACACCAATTTATGAATAACCTGAACCTCCCCATATTATCACCTGAGGTGCAGAACTTTTATCCCCACTTTCTCTAGATGAAGTTCTGGAGAGGTTTACAGTGCTTAAAACTAGGAAGTGTCCAGGCACGAATGGGCTACCAGTGGACTTTTATAAGATGTTTCAGGAGATATTTTTGCCTTAATTGCATCAAACATTCACTAACATGAGGGGGGGAGGATCCACCACCCCATCAAGGAGGTATGCTTCTATTCAAGTGCCATTGAAGCTAGGGAAGGACCCAGCCAGCCTTCCCACCTATAGACTGATAGCAATATTAAATATTGATTACAAGTTTACTGGGCTCCGGTCCAGGAGACTAGATGTCATTATGCCCAATTGTCTAGACAAGGACCAAGCAGGGTTTGTACAGAAGCAGCACACACAAGCTGGTATACCTCCCTGTCAGTGATATCAATACAGTGAACTACATCGATGACAACAACATCGACAGTTCGCAGTATTGGTGTGCCAGAGACCCAGGCACACTGTCTCCCAGTCCTGCACCCCCTCCCCAAATCAACTCCAACTTAGAGTTGATTATATTTAGAACTGGGGTGCGGGGGGCAGAGCTCCCCAGTAGAAAAAGAGACTGGGACTCCTTCGGGATTTATGTCAACTGCAACTTGCAGTCGACATAAATGCCGTCATTGTGATGCCGGTCAACAAAACTGTTGTCAAACTGGCATTGTAGCGCACACAAGCTAACATAAGACTTATTCTCCTCCTATAGATCATTCAGTGTAGCATTCCATTCCCCTGGTGGTGATGAGTCTTGAGGCCAGAAAGGCATTTGATAGGGTGTCTTGAGAATTTTTCTGGTACACCCTGTCAAAAATGGCCTTCCCAGAGGAATTACTCCAAATGTTGCAGACCCTTTATGCCACACCTCAGCCATACATACAAGTGAATGGAGCATTGTCAGCTCTTATAACTTTTTTCATGAGGTATGAGACAAAGATGACCCTCTCCCCACTGTTATTCGCACTTTATATTGAACCACTGGCAGCTGCCACTTGGCAAGCAGATGGGGTGGAGAAGACCATCCTGGAAGGTTGTTCTTTAAAAAAACAGTGCTATTTGCTGGTGATGTGATGTTAACATTGACCTCCTCACCACATGTCTGGACCATTGTAGGAGAATATGGTTCCCTGCCAGGTTCCAAATTAAACATGTTGAAAACAAAACTACTGGCCTTTAACTTTATCCCATCTCCAGAGTTGAAAGTGAAATTCCCAGTACCCTGGAATAGAGGGGCTTTAAAATATTTAGGGGTTCTCTCCAAAAGGCTCTCTCATTTAATGCTTTTACATTTTGAGCCCATAACACAGCAGATAAGGAAGATTTACAGCAATAAGCACTACCACCACTCCCATTTCTATCATGAATACAAGTGGTTCAACAGAATGTTTTGTCCAAATTGCTTTATGTTTTCCATACTAAACTGATAGTCCCAGAAAGGATCTACTTCCATTACTGGAACACTATTATTTCTAGATTTTTTTTGGGGGGGGGCACCTTCAACTGTTACAATATGTGCTTCTTCACAGCTCAGTCGGTGGCTGGCTGTGATGGAGAGCGGAGGGGTGTGCTGGTCACCAGCATGGAGTCGGGACAAGATAACAGGGGTGGGGCTCTATCTGCCTGGGTGAGTGGGCAGAGAGTCCACTCGATGCTAAGGAATGCTGTAACTATCATGCACAGGAGGTCGGCCTAGGGAGGGGGTCTGCTAGATGCCAGGGATTGCAGTAACTATCATGCATAGGGATTGGGATAGATGATACCACAGACACCAGGGACACAGTGTCCAGACATCAGGTGGGTGATTGGGTAGGGGGAAGAACCACTGGACACCAGGGAAAATGTTTCTATATCTAGCAGATAATCAGGTGGGGGGAGGGACCACTGGGCACCAGGGAATATGTTTCTACATGTTGGGCAGATGATTGGGTGGGGGGAGGGACCACAGACACCAGGGAATATGTGTTTATGTATTGGGTGGTGATTGGGTGGGGAGAGGAACCACTGGACAGCAGGGAATATGTATCTACATATCGGGCAGGTGATTGAGTGGGGTGAGATACCACTGGACATCAGGTAAACTTATTTTCTCATATTCAGGCTGACGTTTGTGGGGGGGACCAGTAGCACCAGGGACATTTACTGTCTTATATACTGGGGCCAGTGATTGGAGGGGGAGGGCCACCGTAGGACTACTAAGGTTGCACATGATTAAAGTAAGGTCTTGGTCAGTGGTATTTTCTCTGTGCAAGTGGACCCCAGAAAAAGGCCCGTGCACAGAGCAAATGCTTTGTGAATTGGACAGCACAGATATTCACATCCCGCCCCCCTCAATTGCATTGTGGTTCCCTCCACATTTTGCCCCAGTGCAAAGCTGGTTTGAGTGCACAAACTGGCCTTTTTTGAATACCAACTCGGCGCAAAACTGGGTTTGTGCCAGGGCAAATCTTTGTGAATGCAGGTCTTGATGAGATAAAGAACTTCATTAATCTTTTCATCATCACAAAGATGAATGAAAAATACAAGCCTATACAAAACATTTACAAATGTGAAATCAGATCCCATGGTGGGTTAATGGGTCATTCTCTGGCATGTTTGCACACTGCAGCCTGCAACAGTGTATTCCACCACATGCATATGATTACTGTCCATAATACAGGAATGCACAGATTTGTCTCCAAAATATATCGTGTGAGGAGTACTGTCAGTAAATTTACATAATTGGAATATTTTTTGTCCGAAGGTGGTGCAGTAGCTTTTATTAACCAACTTCAAAAGAGTAAAATACATTCTGATGAATTGTCAAGACAGCATGCACAGCAGATGCAAAACTGTGTTACAATAACAGAAACACAGTTATTTGACAAATTGGTAATGAGATCTCTATGTCTGAGCTAAGAGACAAAAGTTTGACTTTGAACACGTCTCAAGCAATTGCTTCTTTTATAGAGCTCAATCGGTACAAATAGACCTCTCTAATATTGTAAGGTAGAATGACATGTGACATTTGCTAGCTTACTTACCACTAAAAACTGAGTTTACGTTACCTGAAACAGTACACATGTATTTCTACTGTTTTAGAAAGTTAAAAGCAAATGTGCTGTTTCTTACATCTGTTTTATTAAATAACATAGAGGCAGATGTGACAACCCCGTGATAGCTTTTCTGAACTTGTTTGAGCAGATTCTAATCCAAACAATGAATTCAATCCAAACAATACTAAGATTGAACACAAAGCTGAAAAACATGCCACAGAAAGATCTGATTAAGTCACTTAAGGGATTTATCATGTACTTGCCACTCCCACTCCAGGAAAATGTTGAGGCAATAACCCGCGACAACAGCATTGGGATTTCGGTGAATGGTGTTCCAACAAAGTCAAGAACTATTTGGCAGCATGTTGTAAATGCATACTGGGTTAAAAAGGCTGTTCAGTACCTAAAAGGTGCAAATACATCCTATCAAGATTTAACTTTGGACCTCCTTGGTGATACTGGCAGCCAGTTTGGAATAGTAGACACCAAAAAAACAATGACTGAGAAGGTCTCAATGACTACAAATGAGAATTTGTATTGAATGTACACAATTCATCCTCTCCATGGTAAGGATTCAATCAGTGACAACACTGACTTGTATCAGATGAAGCAGGTTGAACGCAGTCCTATCAGTATCTGGAGAGCACATTGGAAGCAGGCTACATTCTTGACTTTTTCCTCACATGGTACTGGAATTCGCTTATATGAACATGAGGTACATGTTCCTGGAGCTGAGTACCGAGTATCCAGAGTGTTGCTTTCTGATGGGAAGTTCAGATGAAACATTCAATATTTGTTTCACCTTCTGTGGGAGAGTGAGTTAAATATACTTTGTGTCTATTGTACACACTCTGTGGCTAACTATGTTATTAGCTGCACAGTTTTTGCAAAAGTTAAAAGACAAGGATGAGACACTGGAGGTAACTCTGAACTCCATTCTTTCAAGTATGGGGGAACCAAATAATACTGGTATGGAAGGCTCTCTGAAGTTATGTGTATGCTATGAGATTATGATGTAGCCACTGGGTTTGTTACTCTAAGCTGCTCTGAATACTGCTGGGAGGAGCTGGCAGACATGTTAAATGGGTGAATGCAGATGTAGACGGCATATCAGCTATGACTCTCAATGAGATGTGCTCTCTAGACCCAGTGTCTGTGTCAAAACACTTCCATCACCATTTTCATGCACTGCTGAGATTCATTCTGTCAAAGACCAATCCACCTCTTGATATTGTAGAACACTGCTTCTGGACAGTAGAATATCAGGCACATAGGGCCCTCATATTCACACATTGCTGTAGGTGAAGGACGCACCCCACACTGGTGACAGTGACGACTCATCCTAAAGGTTATCATACAATATGTTACCTATTAGCTTCCTGACAAGTACAATAGCCCAACACTATGGAAATTGGTGGAAGTGTTTCAGTGTCACTTGTGTTGCAAGTACTGTCATCAAAAGGTGAAAAGTCATGGCAATTGGCACACAAGGTGTTGTTTCAGGTTTCCTAGATGTGTGTGTGAACATAGCTGTATGAGCAAGTTGTTCTCTGCCATACTACATCATCTGAAAGCAAAATCAACAGAGAGAGTCCATGAGTTGCCCAGAAAGGAAAATGAGGCATTCATAAATGATTAGTCTGGTCCTGTTGTCGATGTGGCAGGCGAACATAGATGTGTAAATTTGTTGCTGATAATTCAATGGTTCTAGTACAGCACGTGGCATCATACATTACCAAAAATGAGCAAACATGCTTGCAGTGGCTTTGGAAGGATTTGTCCAGCAGCAGATCTATCAGTTCACAGTTGTGATCTCTAGGGTTAAAAACTCTTTCACACTGTAAATGTGGAGCCTACAAAGTCAGTGACCGTTCATCATGCCTCTGTGGAAAATCTGAAGCAATACAGTGCTTGAACATCAACTACAAAGAAAACAGACAAAGTCTCATGATCATATTTGAAGAGCTTGCAGCAAGCAGGCCATGTTCAACAAATATTAAAAAAAACAATCTGATTGACACATACTACACACAGTGACACAACGGCATGGACAACAAGTGTCTCTCTGAAGTCACCCAATGGTATGACTGCAAACCTGGAGTTGAGTCTAACCCTGCAAAAGGCATCTTCCAAGTAACAGGCTTGCAAGGGAGTCTGGAGAAAAGATGCAAGTGCTGGTTGAGTTATCATTACAAACTAACACTGAAAACTGCTGAGAAAAGGGAGCATTACTGCTTCACTCTCCTTTTCCTATTCAAGCCATGGAGGCATGAAAGCTCATTGAAGGGTGACTTTCATACACACGAGGAGCAGTTCAATTTGAGCTATGAGACCTTCAAGACAGAAAATTCAGCTGCATACCTAAAGAGCTAAACAGCTAGAAAAATCTAGACAACAGCTAGAAGAAGACGCCGACAAATTCTCAGGAGAACTGAGATCCAGAGGGAGAAGGTGCATTGGGAGTGCCTCTTCCTGTTGCTGATCCACAGTCCTCATATCAGAGGTTAAAACCGCCATTGGACAGGCATTCCACTCTGATGCTGACATCTTTGTCATGGAAAACCAGTTAAATTCACAACACAAAGCTGTATATTCTGCTGTGACATATGCCGTGAAGCATGGTATCCAGCATCATAGTAAGGAATGTGCTTGTGAGACGCACAAACCACTGTGCAGGTTTGTAAGTGGTTCCGCTGGGACAGGCAAGAGTTTCCTTACTGAAGCAATTAGTGTACAAATAAACAAACATACTGGAATAGCAACATCTACCATTATGACAGCTCCAACTGGACTAGCAGCACACAACATAGGTGGAGTGACTCTATACCATATTTTTATGCTGCCTGTAGAACATGGTAAAACTGGTGAGTACTGCAAGTTGTCTTTTGAAGTTGCAAGTGAGCTGTGTAGCATGTTCGATAAAATGGAGCTCTTGTTTACTGATGAAATCAGTATGGTTTCCAATGTCATGCTTGCCTTCATCCACCTACATCTGCAAGAGGTTGTTGGCACATATGACCAACTTGCCTTTTGCGGAAATAATATTGTTGTCTGGTGACTTTCTACAACTAGCATCTGTCAATGGTAAACATGTATTTTCTAGATTCACTGTTGAGGAAGCTAGAAAGACTACATAGTATATAGACAACATCTGTTGTCTATGGATTTCAGTAACTTTCTAAACCTTGTTGTACCATTAATGTGACATCGGATCGATGATACAACAGCAAACTGACATCACATGCATGTGGCACAGTCTAGTAAGGTGCCTGAAAAAATGAGTTGTCCATTGTTTCAAACAGTCCTGAATGAACTGTCAAAATGACTGTGCCGACAGTCCTCGAAAGCGTGCACATCCATGCTAATAGGGAACAGTTTATCACTGACCAGGAAAACAAAAGAACAAAAAAAAGTCACAGATGTAAAAATGCTCCTAACCTACATGGAGAAGATAGAAGGACAGTGTGCAATTCATACAATCCCTGTTCAGGAGCTCAACCAGATTGTGGTAGACTTTGTGTACTCATCAAAAAGAATCGATGTCTCAGAGTGCGAGCCAAGTACTGTTAGGGGCATACTGGGCAGCACTGACAGACACTTGGCAAAGTTAATTACCTGCACTCCATATACCACAGCAATAACACAGAATTTAAACAAACATTAGCCACAATGCTAGCCAAACAGAAATTCTTGAAAAAGGTGGGAAAGGGCAATAGACCAAATCGAGTGGATGCGTTGACCGACAAGAACATAGAAAAACTGTATAGTAGAGATGTTATTACAACCCCACATCCCTTCTACATATGATTTTCTTTAATGTTGGGCTTTACTTTGCACTGCGGACAATGGAGCAGTAAAATTTGAAATGGTGTGACTCAACTCTTGGCAATGACAGTTCTGGCACAGAATTCTTAGAGCATAGCGAGCACCAGACTAAAACTCGTACTGGGGTAAATGCCCATGATATCAGACCCGTGAAGCCGAGGATTTATCAAACTGAAAAAAATCCTGACAAAGACCCAATCAAAGCCTACAAGAAATACACTGCTCACCATCCTCCACAGATGCTGTCACCAGACTCCCCCTTCTATCTCGCTCCCAATTTGAATTTCAAGCCGGGAGTCTTGCTGTGGTACAGATCAATATTAGTAGAGGAAAACAAAGTCCAGTCAATATCGAAGCATTTGAAAAATATGGCAGGCTTACCTGAACGTAAAACAATAACCAATCACGCGATACGTAAGACCTGTATTCAGAAATTAATTGACCACAACATCCCTCCCACTGAGGTAGTGCAAGTGTCAGGGCATGAGAATATCCAGAGTATTAACAATTATAGTGTGCTATCAGAGGAAAAGCAATCCTGCAGCTTGAGCATTTTTTCCTCATCAGGAAGTGCTACAGCTTCAATGTCATTCCTGCCAGAAATGCTAGCCACTATATCAGAGCCCAGTACCTCAACGAAACATAGCCTGCAACCTGATCTTGAACCAGAGCCCACCCAGAATGCAGTACCAGAAACCACATCCTGCAGTCAGCCAAATCAGAGTCACAGAGAACCGTTGGTGCCTCTCACTAATTGTAATCTTTTCGGAGACAGTTGTGTGTTTCAACAGGGGATTTCAATTAAAATATTTAATTACTACCAACCCACCAAACCCACCAAGAGAAAGAGAGTCAACGTGACTGAGGACTCAGACTAATGTTCAGAGTAGAAACTGCCACAAATATAAAACTTTTTTTTTTTTGTCTTTTGCTGCCTTTTGTCTGTCATTGCAGCTTCTCTACTATTTACTATCTGCATTTTGAAAATCGTCCACGTTTCATTTTTGATTACAAGACTGTCTAACTCTGTGCTTATCTGCAATCGAGGAATGGCACTTTCTCCTGAGACACCCTGAAGTCTGTGAGTATATTTGACTGTTTTTTTAAACAGCTAATGTCTTTATACTATAAAAAATAGCAGATGCAAGACCATCTATAACAAGTCCTAGTTTCTGGCTTGGTAGTTGATGACCTCATCCAGACCTCTCGAGCTGCACTCTTGAGGTCTCTATGAGGTCATCCACTACCTTGATGGAAACATAGCCTTGTTGTAGATGGTCCCTCATCTACTATTCTATTTTGGTGCATTAGTGGAATAAATCTGTGGGAGTCATTCACTTATGTTGAGCTTCTTCACAACATGTGACAGAGTGCTGATCGTTAATACAAAGCTCTACTAGATGAGGTACAGATTGGAAATGTATCAGCTTCAAATGTCTCTCTTTGAATGCTCATGTCATAGGGAAAGGTAACAGTTCCATGTCTGATGCGTGTGAGGTTTTTTTGTACTTTTGTCAACTGTACTGTGATGGAATAAGCATTGTGTATTTGATGCAGACTTAAGCTGTGTGCAGAATTCAATCAAATTATGCTGGAGAGCAACAGCAACCAACTGTCACACTGTCATCACTTAATTCAATTGATGGTGTTTGTCTTAGTCCAAAAATGATGTCAAAGATGATAGACTGACTAAAATAATTGACTGCAGACATGTCAAGAACAGCTGGTTGAGAGGCAGCTCTGACAGTATATAAAAATGCACATCGTGCTATGTCACAACCTTGATGTGGATCGGGGACTTGTCAATAGTACAATGGGGCACATTGTTGACTTTCAATATAATGTTAAAAGAACATTTGTTGAAACTCTTGTGGTGAAATTTGACAACCTTGATTACCCACAAAGCATCAAGAGTTGCTAGATAAAATGCCAGCTTCTAAAAGACATTTATGTGACACGAAACCAGTTTCCACCAGGGGCGTAGCTACAAGGGTGCAGGGGGTGCATTGGCACCCAGGCCCACGAGGTTTGAGGGGCTCAAATCATAATTTTGATGTTTATTCAAAACTGGGGAGGGGCCCTGTAACATCACCTTGCACCCAGGCCCTTTGGGAATTTGCTACGCTACTGGTTTCCACTCTGTGTTGCATATGCAGTCTCGATTCACAAGTCCTAAGGTTTGAGTTTAGATGCTGCAATGGTCAACACAGGAAACACTCTCTTCAAAGATAGCATGAGCTATGCCACTTTGTCACATGTTAGAACTCTTGCAGGATTGTACAACATGAATAATGTACCCAAAAGAAATCTGTGCTGATAAAAAGTGCATATCTTACAATCGCTTGTGCACTCTACGACCCAAATCTGTCACTACCAAGTGATGTAGTGATGCATGAAGTTTCTTTTCAGATGTCACAGACATGGAAGAGTGAGAAGCCAAGTGTACATGACTTTTTCAGTTTGAGAGGTGATAAACAATCTACTGCCTATAATCATATGAAATCACCACCAGCAAAGAAATCACTTGGTCTCTCTGCGACAGCGGCATTTGACAACAGTACTGCAGTTAACTGCTATGTGAACGCTGCTATGTAGGTGTTCTTGCATATGTCAGAGTTTGTTGCCACCATCACTGCTTCTCAATCGACTGTTTTGGTGTCTCACTGAAGCAAGGTGTTACTGTCTGTCTGTCTGCCTGCCCAAATTCCCTAAATCCCTGGAATCATCCTTGGAACCTAATGTTCCCCCCAGGCTACTAACCCTCTCGGTTATGGTATGACGTTGGATTCCACTTCATCATGTAACATAACCACAGATCTGTATGCATATTTTCCCACTTCATGCTCAGCTGCCACACCATTTTAAGCCTGAATTGTTCATCATACTGTGTACCCCTCAAAAGACAAATGTGTAGACTTGATGGTGTCCCTACAGTTCAGCAGTGAGACCAGCTTCTCCGGGCATTTAATCCTGTACACAGACATGAAAATATCAAAGGCCACAGCCCAATTCTCTAACATGTATGGCACCTTTGGTTTCCTAGGTCTGTCAAACTTCCCCTTCTTTTTCTCATCCTCATTCGGCAGCTCCCAATGCAGAAGGGAGAACATGTCAATGTGCTCTACCCTCATTATCTTTTCTCGATTGAGTCAGGCAGTGATCCCCCAATGGGTCATCCACCTCAGCGTATGTCCACAGTTGTCTAGACAGATCCCCAGTCCCTGACCACAGCCCCTAGTACTCAGCCTGGCAGCACATCAATTGAGTGATGTAATTTGAGCACAGCCATTTGAGTGAAGGAAAATGAGCAAATGCAAAATGAGTGACTGTCACATTAAAATGACCAGCACATTACAGCGACTCCACATGTTCAGTGATCCCCAGAGTCGATGTGCATCATGGAGTGAAAATCCAAGAGATGGGGGGGATCCAGGGGGTGCTTCCCCCTGGGGGATGTAGGAGGACGAAGCTCCTCTGCATAAACACAGACATGCACTGTTGATGGGATGCATCTGATGCCATAGCTAGATGCATCAGGTGCATGTGGTTGTGATGTATAGATGGGAGGGCATTTGGGGAGTGTGCCAGGTGGTGTCTAAATATACCATTTGTAGCCATTATGATTACCTCTGCAGCCTTGCCTATAACTGCCAGCTACAGGTTTGATGTGATATTGTAGCTGAAATATGCCACGCTGTAGTGTGCTGTAGCCCAAATGACACTCACTGTAACTGGATTCACCCAAATTGTCTTTGCTCAAATAGATTCACTTAAATTACATGGAACCTCCAAGCCCTGTCCAGAGGTGGTGCCAGTGATTGCTGGTTGGAAAGCTATCATTGTGACCATGTGGGTGATTGTGGGTAACCCCCACCTTCAGTTGTTGCCAGACCCTGCCCAGCCATAGCCCCAGTAAGAACTGGCTGTGCTTGCATCATTGTAACCATGTGGGTGTCCATAGGTAACCCCCAGCACCCCACCTCATCTCCTAGTGTTGTGGTAATAGCCATGTCCTAGGAAGGCTCTGACCCAGTTGCAGGCTGTGCTCCTGGTGCAGCCCCAGCTTGGACTCCCAGCACTTGGGTTGCAGGTGGATTCACATTGAGAGCTGTCCCTGTGCAAACCTGCACCACTGCCCCTGCACAATCTGAGTGCACTGCTGCGATGGTCCAGCCACCAATGATAACTAGGAGATCTAGCATCTGTTCTCTCTCTTTCTCTCTCTCTCCCTCTCTCTCTCCCTCTCTTTCTCACAGAGCCAGCCTGACTGAATCTTAGTAGCATGGACATTGTGGATCCCATTTCTCCAGAGATGTATGCCATAATTAATGTGGGTGATCACTACTCCAGATCTCTTCAATACAATGTCATATTACTTGCTCTATTGCTTTAAAACTCTGGCACAAGTCACTGTACCTCATTTGATGTCTATATAAAATAACTAATTTAGTTCTTAAAAATGTGTAACATAATTTTCTTATGACATCTAAATGATGTTAATCATTGTTTGTTTTTATGTATGTTTTGATGAATTGAGTTTACATTGATGTTTCTTGTGTTTTTTGTTATCAACTGTTCAAATCCCATCATAGCCACTGACAACATTGAACATTTTTGTAAAGTAATATGAAATGAACCAGTGGTGGCCATAATGAGCTAAAAACATGGTATAAAAGGGGATTGCTTTGCCACATTACAACTAACCCCCTAAGGAAGACTACGGTCAAAGTTCAAGGGTATTAGTGTGGCTACTTAACACACACCTTGTCTTGTAATTTTCACCTGCATCATTAAAGTTGGAGAATTTGCAACACTGGAAGTTGGTCTTCAGTTATTTTGAAGTGAGCAGGTAGTTGGTGAGTACTCTGCCATCTCAAACTGTTTGAACTGTTTGTTTGGGGGTCAGCAACCCTCTGCAGAACATCGGGTCCCATTCTATTATGCACATCGTTCTCTTGCTTTTTTTCCACTAATGATAACTGGAAGATATTTGGCACTGTTAAGTTGACCCATTTCTTCCCTATCTGAATAAGAAATTGGGGCAGAAACTAAAGGGTCCATGCAGTGCTCAACTGTCCCAGGCCATTCTGGTGGAAACTTGGCCACACCTGTGTCCACGGGTTCCATGCAGGTCCCCATGGAAAACCATTCCATTGCAGCATCTGCAGGGTCTCTGGGGGATGTGAGGTTCCAGCTGTGTTGGCTGATGAACATTCCACCCCCACTGTGTTGGAAAGAGCACCAGCCCCTGGCCAGCCCTACCCTGACATGGAGGATAGCACTGCCCCTCTACTGCCTATAGACCTGTGGCCAGTTGCAAGCCCCTGACTGTCACCTAATCCACTGTTGCACTTGGCGATGCCCCTGCTCTTGGCACCCCTACCAGCCAGCCTTCCCCTCTGCCAGCAGGCTGCTCCTGCATGTCATGGTCTGTCATGCCAACTGAGGTGGTTTTGACTTGCTGAGGTGAGCATCAACATCTCCAGTATGGTAACAGTTCAGTCTCTGCCAAATGGGCAACAATCTCCTGCTTAAACCTTATAGAAGTCCCCATATCCTCACCATCATACTCACCATCTGTTAACAGTTTTTGTCCAGTGGCATGGCAAATACTGTGCACCCTGCTGCCAGTGTTTTCTGTCCATCTTGTGGCCATATTCAAGCTCCCATTGCATCCATCCTCCAGATCAACTGCCCTTTCCTGCCACCTTCTGTCCACCAACATATATGCTTGTTGCTTTGCTGGCCTGCTTTTCCCTTTTTCTTACCTCTCATGTCCTGCACCAGGCTTCAGGAGCCAAGTGGATGACTGTCAACACCTGCTAGAATGGCCCATCTATTCTGATCCTACACTCAAGACTACTGCCACAGACCTGGAGTCATTGCCATCCATGCCCCCTTGGCCACCGACTACTGTGAACAGCAGCCCAGGCTCTAGTTCTGACAGGGACTGCATCCAGTTGGACCCCCCTAACTTCCAGATGTTGCTCAGCGTCCACAAAAGCTTGATTCTGCCCCCTAGTCCTCGTGGCTGGGGATGTCAATGGAGCCCAACCACCCTGCACCTGAGACTTTGTGTTGGCTGACATGACTGGGTCTTAATTATACTAGGGACAAAGAAAGACCAGGCAGAAGCATAAACTACCAAGAGAAGGGCAAGAAAATTACTATCAGTATATTGCCATATTGACTAGATTAAAGCAGAGGCTAGTGGTAAATAAGAAAATAAATTCCTGGAACTCACACTGGACCACAGTCAAAAACAGCTGGTTAACAAACCCAGTAGAGGAGATCGCATCCTTGGCCCAGTTCTATCATACACAGGTGACAGAACTAGTGCATGAAAAATAAGAAAAATAACTTCTAGGTCACTCAACAGCTGAGTTCTGGATAAAATATAGGCTGGATTCAGATAAGGGAAGTGCTGTTTGTTATAACTAAAAGGGTAACGCTCCCAGAATGAAGAGTGATTTAGTGGCCTGGGACTGGGAAAATGAACCCAACATGCTAAATGCAAAGTTATGTGGATAATGATAAAAATTAAACAACTTGAAATCAGGAAAATGTTTACACTAAGGAGGCAGTATAGCACAGTGTTTTAAGGCTCTGAGCTGGAAACCTGGAGACCCGAGTTTAAATCCCACAGCCCCCACTTGTATACTGTGTTATCCTAAGCAAGTCACTTAACTTCCATGTGCTCCCAGGTCTCACCTGTAAACAAGCTTTCAGCTTAGTGTGTCTCTCCTGGTTTAAAAAAAAAAATAATGAATAATATAATCATAAGGGGGAAAGGCCACCATGGGTAAACAGCAACATTAGAAGGCTTGCGCCTTCATATGTTTGCATTTTGTTACACTGCAGCGTTGTCTCGGGGGCATATAAATTCAACATGTCTCATATCATGTTACAAAACAAGAGCGCTCAGGCTGTAAGTCATATTCCCACAGGATATTTTATGTACTTGCCATGGACTAAATTAGCAGCCAACCACTTTAGTAAGAGATAGTGACTTTATCTCAATACTTTCTACCCTCCCCCTACTGTTATTTTGAATCCTTGATACCCCAGTGTAGTCCTATTGAACTGCCTGCATAGTATACTCCTAATGTGTTGCCTGTTGTCATTCAACTGAACTGCTGAGATTGTGCTGTGAGCTATTGTTAACTAATAAGTAACGAATTCCTCTGTATGAGGTATCTATAATTGTTCTCAACATTCATATTGTCAATAACTGTTCTCAACACATATAATGTATATTGTTGTGCTTCATGTTCTCTGTAGTTAACCCCAGGTCGCCCCTGAAAAATGGACCACTGGTCTCAGTGTGCCTATCCAGTTACCAAAATAAAATAAATAAATATAGAGGATAATGCCTGGGATTCAGGTGATAACTGCACTGTAATCACCTTGAGTGGTTGCCAGGACAACATAGTAAACCTTGAGAGCGCAGCTCGAGAGGTTTATTGTTACTCTGGAAACCACGAGAGGGGATTCAGCTTGGTTATCTCCTGAATTCCCAGGCATTATATTTTATAGTGTATGGGCAAAAAAATCTACTGAGCAACAGAAGCAACTACTTACTTTTAATTGTTTGCCCATACTGCCGCTCTCCCTTAGCACTAGCTCTCACCGTGGTGGCCATTCATTCTGCCCTGCTAATTAAAAATGTGCACATGCACAGATTGGCTCCAGTTGTAATCCCATCACTATGATGTATTCAAGAGGGGTTTACAGTCCCTAACGTCATAGCGATGGGATTACAAAGAAATAATCTTGCTGCTTTTAAGCAGTAATCAGGCACTCCCATACATTAATTTATTTCAGTATAGTTTTGCAGAGTCACACCATTCACCTATATACACATGACCTAAACTACATTATTTAATTGCAGTTGACAGCACATACAGGTAGTGTGGGACCCTAAGATAGCTGCCAGATGACCTGCGACACATCAGGGGCACATCCACTATTAAACTGAGAAGTACTGATTAATTCTACTGGTGAGTTGCAAATGGATCCCTGCGGGCTATAGCACTACAGTAAATTATCTTTTTTTATATACATTTATGCACTTCTTATTTATTACAACTCTGCCAAATTAAAGCTGTCTGAAAATAAATGCAGCCCTTTCCATGTGGAAAGGTAATAAGAGTGTGCACAATAAGGATTTCAAATACACAATGTAATGTGATTCTGTGCAAGCAAAAAGCAGTTTAATTTGGTTCCCTTACCGGAGCTGAACTGCAGGACTAAGAACACCCTAAACAATGAGTTGCCTGGCATGGCAGTTGCCAGAGCTGCATACCACAACTCAAGACACAACTGCAAGAGACAGTAATTATCAAAGAACTTGAATTACAACTGATCATTATCTGCCATAGAGGCATTCAAAATTAAATATAGCTAGCTGGCCAAGTAGGCAAAAAGGGAATAACAATGGTACATTGTCGATTCTTTAATATATTTCCATAGAAACACAAAAAGTCATTATTAAAACAATTTGATTCTGAAGCTTGCTGCCCATTGGTTAGCAACTAAAAAATACAAATGAGATAGCAGGGAACCCCCCATGAAAAACCCAAATACCTATATTAATTCACTGTGCGGGAATAATGTTTATGAATTGTGCTTGGTGCTACTTGTTTGTATATTGATTTGTTTTGGCCTTACTTGTTCCCATCTTGAGTATGAGCTGATAGTTGAAGGCCCTAAAAGGATAGAATAGAATCCACCTCCTCCAACTCACGGAGAGTATACCTGGCAGCACTCAGGAGAGGAAAAAACCCCTTTAACGGAAGAAACCTCTGAGGAACCATGGCTACCAAGTTGCCTTCCTTTTGGCATACTATGAGGAGATGGAAATAAAGGCTGAACGCATTTCTGCTTCGGGATTAGGAAAGTATGTCTCAAAACAAGAAGATGCCCATCTTCCAGACGTTTAATGATGTAGGCTGGAACTTTCCATTGAGATGCAGAGGTAACAGCACCGATTCTAAATGAATGTCCAGAAAAAGTGAAAGGATCAAGTCCCAGGCGATGCAGTAGTGATCGAATGGAATCCACAAATTCTTTGGTGGTTAGAGGAGCATTATTATGAGAAGTAAGTAGAGAAGAATCAGGACTGGATTGACTATGAAGGTTGCATAGCTGGTTCAGGAAGTAGACGGGGCACCAAGCCATATTTGTAGGAAAATATCAAATATCTATGCCTTCTCGAAGCCTGTCCATTTTTGATGCAGGTAGATGAAGAACATAGTAGTCAGCTTGCTTGGTAAGATGTTTGACCTTGAGAAAGGATGTTGCAGAATTTGATGAAACTGTGAATTCTCCGGGGCATAGAAATCCATAAAATGCCAAAGATATAACTGCAAGTAGAATGGTGGAGTGTGAAGTAGGAGGTTCAGACTTCAGTAAATTAATTAGCTGTTTGAATATAATATCGTTGATGGGCAAGCGAGTAGGCATCTTTTTGAATGAAAGTTTTTGGATTACTGAAAGGAGGAGGAGCTTAACTGCAGGATAAGATGTCAAGGAGCCAGAAATTGGATCTTGTAAGCAGAAATGAAATTGAATGCCAGCTAAGCATTGACGAATGGTAGAATAGGATAATTTCCTGGTTGAATGACAATAGGTCGTGAAAGCTAATATGGTAGGTAGGGAAATCGGAAATGCAGAGGAGGCTGTCATGGAGCAGAATGAATTGTATTTTCTCCAGGCTGTGCGGTAAGCTGATTGCGTGCTGATAGATAATGCTGACCACATGAGGTTTTGTGCTGTAGTAAGGTAACCGCTCATGGCATGACTAGATCCTTGAAACGAGGAACTGGAGTTGGTAGAGGAATGCGGTAGGAAGGAGAAGACAGAATTTCTGAAATTGAAAATGGGAAAGGTAGTCAGCTGCTGTGTTGAGATGACCAGGAATATGAAGACACTGAATACAAAAATTACGAATTAGAGAAAGCCATGCAAATCTCCGCAACAATAGCATGATTGTAGGAGAAGATGATCTACCTTTGTTAATAATATCTACTGTTATTTGATTATCTGTATATATTAATACTGTAGGCAAAGACCAGTGATGACCCCAAGTGGAAGCTGCTGCAACTACAGGATATATCTCAAATAACGGAGAAGAGGTCGTGGCCGCGGGTAAGTGTAGAAATTCATGAGGCCACATTGAAGAGATCCAGGATTGATGGAAAATAGCAGCAAATCCATGAGTAGGCGAAGCATCTGTGAAGACTTGAGGAGAAAGCTCTTGAGAAATGTCTTTGTAGAACATGGAGTGACCATTCCATTGGTTTAGGAAGAGGAACCACATGGCAAGGTCGGATTTTGCAGTAGCTGTAATAGAAATATGATGGTGGAGGGCTGAAGCTGAAGGGAGCAATTCAAGCAAATATGCTATGAATGTATGTCCTTGAGGAATTATACATGTAGTGAAGGAGAGATAACCTAGCAAAGACAGGAGTTCGTGTTTTGTACAAGATGAGCGACTGGAGAATGATAGGACCAGAGTCTTGATTCTGCGTAACTTGTCCATAGGGAGTCTGGCTTCCATGTGAATGGAGTCGAGAATGAGGCCCAAAAATTCAAGGGAAGTAGCAGAACCAGAAGTCTTTTCCTCCAAAACAGGCACAGCCAATAGAAGAAATAAACAACGTAAGACAGAAAGGGCTGCCGCCGGAGGCACAGAAGGAGGCTCGATGAGAAGAAAATCATCAAGCAAATGGATCACTGAGGTCACCCGACAATGCTTCAACAACAACCAACAAAGTGTCGAAGAAATATATCAAACAGTTTTGGACTGCTTTTGCAACCGAAGACTACTCGCGCAGCAAAGTAGTAGGAATCTTCCTATTTGATGCCATAGAGATGCCAAAGGGATGGATGAACAGGAAGGAGTTTAAACGCATCAGCAATGTCAGCTTTGGAAAGCCAAGTGCCTCTGCCCATTTGTTTGATGGTCAATATGGCATCGTCAGTCTTGGCATATGCCAGAGAAAAATCCCGAGAAGGGATAAAAGACTTGATACTGGGAATGCAAGTGGCATGCGGAGCGGATAAATCGAATATAAGGTGCTGCTTTCCTGAGAATTTGCGAGTAGCAATGCCAATAGGGCTGACACGAATGAGAAGAAACAGAGGATGCAGGAATGATTCGATGATATAGCCCTTATCCAGTTCCTTCTGTAAAAGGGAGGAGACCAAGTCCGGTTGAGAGAGAGCGGTTTGCAAATTAGGAGATTCATAGGAGTCCTGAGGAAGAGAACATATGCTAGTATGGAATCCAAAAGTAAATCCGGAGAGGAGAAATTGCACCAATGAACGAGATGGATGATTGGCGAGAAAATGGGACAGCTTGGTGACATTAATAGGAGTAGAGGGATGACTGAATAGTCAAGTCCTGCTTCTGAAGTTAGGGCAGATTGATTTCGCATGAGCTTCACCACAATGACTGCAAACGTGCAGCATACGGCAGGGATGAAGGGAGCAACCCATATCGTTGAAATTATTACAGACAGATCTACCAGCCATGAAAGTACTTGGATGACCATGTTTGTCATAGGACAAGCGAGGCATAGCTATATGATTGCGTATAGTCCTGGTAATAGTGGAACCTGAAGAGGTAGTATGGGAAGCAGATGAATCTGGAACGGATAAGGGGCAGAAAGAAGTGGCATGGGAAAAGGAGCCGCAAATCTGGCAAGTGAGAGCCTGCTGGCCAGCAAAATGGTGGCAAAACAACTCATTGTCGAGAGAACCCCAGTGAAGGTGGACATTCAGGTGAGATAAGGCAGCAGCAGCCTTAGTCGAAAAAAGATTTATGGTAGTCGTAAAAGTGAGTACCACCATAGCAGACGCCGAGGTCAACTACTAGATATAAATAGGTATCCAGCTCCTGCCTTCAAGATGGAAAGGCAGAACACAGAATGTCTCTGAACAGACTAAATGCCAGAACGAATTCAGGAATAGGCAATTTTTTGGAAAGCCTAGGGTCCTTAGAATGCAGAACAATGGAGATGTCACCACAAGAGACGACTCTGTTCTCAATGGTATCATGAGAAGAAATAAGCAAGGAGATAAGGTTGACATCCTTCCCTTTGATGATATCCTTGCGGAGATGAGCAGGAACCAAATGAACAGGGGAGATGGCAGGCATAGAGGAATTAGAAGCCAAATTACCTGAGTTGGAAGCAATGGCAGGCACTGAAGGAGAGGACTGAGGCATCAGGGCTGGAGCAGGCTGAGGGGCAGGTGGAGTCTGCAGAATTGGAGAGGAGGACTGGCGATGTTCTATAACATCCAAGCAATTGGAAATATCAGTCACAGAGGAAGCAAGATGAGAAATGAAATCCTTCAGTTCAGCAAAGGCATCAGGAGCAGGGATAGCAGGGCAGGCTGGCAGCGGGCAAGGATTGTGATCCTGATTTTCGAGCCATAAATCATACAGTTCCTGTTTTTTTTTTGCACCAGCAGGAACAGGGACCCCCAGAACCTTCAGTTCAGCGAGGAGACGAGGAACAGTACAGTCTTTAAGGAATAGTGAGACTTCGAAGACTTTTTCCGAGGAACGGGGGGGGGTCCTTCAGGTGGAGCAGGAGGATCCATGAATATTATCAATGAGCTGAATACAAGGAATGAATAGCAGGAACAGGAACTGCAAATATGTCCAAATGCAGTAGTCCAGATATCCAGGAATCAGTGACCAAGGAATCCAGGACAAAAGCAGGGAGGCCACGAAATCCAAAAGCGAAATCCAAATGAACCGCCAGGAAAGCGGAACGAAAAATAAGAATCTGGGGGCAGGCGGGACCGAAAAATGGCTGAACCTGCAGCAGGAAGCACTCCTGAGGAACTTCAGGAAGGGCCGGGCGCGCAGAGCAGGAGAAGGAGAGAGCCAGAGTCGGGCTATCCAACACCCGAAACCGCGGAGGCAGAAGAAGGGGGGGCAAGGAGGAGAGAGCAGCAGGAGGCACCGAACAGAATGCTGCAAGTGGTGAAAGGAAGCTGGGAAAGAGAACACGGCAACAGGTAAGCCCAGCAAGGAACAGAACCACACGCCTGGCACAGCGCTCAAACTGAGAACGCTAAGCAGAGAGGCCTGGGCGTGTCGGTATCTTATAAGGAATCACCGCCCCTTGAATTATGGGCAGGCCTTTCAATTATACTAGGGAACCTTCCTACCTTGCCCCTCAAAATACCCAAATACCTATATAACATTTTTTTCTTCTTTTTATATTGTGGACAGATGGCAGTAGCAGGAAACCGATTTGGAGCAGGGCACTCCTTGGGAGCAGAGCAAAAAGGGGGGATATCACAATGGCTCAGAGTGAGGTGACCACCGAGACAAGGGGAAGAAAAAGGATGGCCCTGGGGGAAAGAAACACCAGGGTGAGAAGGGTCAAAAGAAGAAGATGGCACAACTGAGGGAAACAGAGAGGCCCAGGCTCAGGCTGGGACAAGATAGAGATGGGGGGCACCACAACAAAAGGAGAGGGTAGGAGAAGGTGGGGGAGAGAGGGACAAACAAGGGGTCAGGCCAGAATATGGACTAAAACCAGAGATATGACACAGCCAGTAGCAGTCAGCTAAAGGATCCACCAAACTAATGTGAAACCAGTTAAAAGAGAAGGCATAGGGAGAAGGAAAAATAATGCAGTTATGAGGAAAACAAACAAGACAATGAACAGAGGGAAAGAAGCCAGAGACAGCAGTTGAGAGTGGCTAAGAGGCAATCACAAGCAACACTGAAACAAAGCAAAATGGGGAAAGGGGAAATATTGAAACAAAAGGAAGAGGAAGAAAACAGACTGAGGGAGAGGATGCGAGGTGACAAAAATCACCCAGTGCAGCAAGAAAAAACACATGGGCTGGAAAGGGGAGTGCCACAAAGTCAGAAAAAGGGAAGCAGTTAGCAAAAAGGTAGAAAACAAGGAGAGGGGAAAAAAACAGGTGAGGAGAGAGGAGCACGGCAGTAGGAGCTGGTTGCAGGGAAACAGGAGATATGAGGGCTAGGAGAAAAAAGGCTATGAAGGACACATGAAAAGTGGGTTTACCTGTGAGGGTAAAAAATATGCCTCCTATGTGCTGACTCACTGAGCCAGCTCCTTTAGTCAAGGGAGCAGGAAATTGCCACGGATATGTCCACAGGCTGCCCCCCACAACCACATCTGTGCCTGATTGGACCAGCCAAGAATGCATCTGGCCAAAGAGCCAGCTGCTCAATTTGTTGGGGCACTGCGAGCACCCTCACAAGTAAGAGGTTGGGGGTCCATGTTGACAACCAAACACCACTAGAGCTATAGAAGGGGTCAAAAGGGTTGCCAGCTATCTTCACAGCAGACCTCATACTGACAATCATCTGTACAGGGTTGTGACCAAACTCAGGTGCCCCTGCACAAGCTGCACTTTCTCCAGGTCTCTCCACCAGTCAGAAGGGGAGAAAACACAGGCATGGGCAGATCTTACATGACCACCAAACAATTTAATTTAAAAGACCTTTTTGGGGTCTTGTTCACTTACTGACCGGACACTGGTGGAGCTAGAGAAGGGGTCGAAAGGGCTGCCAGCTATCTTCACAGCCCACCCCACCACCACCGATCATCCATACAGGGTCATGACTGATTTTCAGCACCCCCACACACACACAAGCCGTGTCTCCTCCAGGTCTCTCCATCGATCAGGAGGGAAGAAATATGGGTGTGGGTGGAGTTTAGACACTCGTAAAACTATTTAATTTAAAAGTGTTTTTTGGGTTATTCATTTTCCAACCAGACACTGCCAGAGCTACAAAAGGGGTTGGAAGGACTGCCAGCTATCTTCACAACCCACCCCACCTGCACCACCAATCATATGTACAGGGTTGAAATGATCTCGGGCACCTCTGCATGAGCAGCACCTTCACCAAGTCTGTCCACCAATCTGGAGGGATCTCTTTCATCAAAAAGAGACAGTCTGAAAGTGGCTCACCATGCTGTGGCCTTACATGCTAAAGACCGAGTGCAAAGGACATCGGTAGTCTGCCAGAGCATCAACCAGGAGAGACAGTCAACAGTCAGCAACTCTGTCTGTGTCAAAACTAGTAAAGACCAGGGGTAGGACACAGACACATTACTGTTAGAAGATATACAAAATGTGACAGCTAAAGGAGAGGTTCTGATAATGGGAGACTTCAACATGCCAGATACAGATTGGTCAATACCAGCAGGAACATCTGCCAGAACTAGACACATGGTGGATTCCTTGCAGGGGGAGGGCTTCAAACAACTGGTACAACAACCCACAAGTGGTAGGGCTATCCTAGATCTAGTACTGACTAACTGGGAAAGGAGCACAGATCTCCAGGTAGAAGGTCACCTGGAGGCCAGTGACCATCACATGGTATGGTTCAACTTGGCCACTAGAACAAAATCATCCCATTCCAAGGCAAAAATATGGGACTTCAGAGGAGCTGACTTTGATAAGATGGCCAACAGAGTTAAGCTAGCCCTGGCAAAAAGAAATACAGATGAGGGGGTACAGGCAAAGTGGGCAAGCATTAAGGATGCAATACTTGAAGCAACATCCCATTTTGTTAGAAAGAAAAGGAAGTGCAAAAGAAGAAGGAAACCACTTTGGTTCTCAAAAACAGTAGCAGTAAAGGTCAGAGCCAAAAGGCTGGCCTTCAGGAAATATAAGGGAATGCAGCAGGTTGAAGATAGGGAGGCATACCAAACTTCCCTAAGGGAAGCAGGGAAGGCAGTAAGGCAGGCAAAACCCAAACCAAGGAAACACTAGCACAAACAGTAAAAGAAGGTGACAAGACTTTCTACAGATACATTAGTGAAAGGAGAAAGTCCAGAGGGGGTACTGCTAAGATCAGATGAGATAAAGGACATGTGAGGAGGAGGACCATGTAAAAGCATCTATCCTAGATAGAAACTTCTACTCAGTATTTACTGAAGAGAAGGTACGGCAGGTCCCACAGCTCAGCACCATGAACACGGGGGGCGGGGGAGGAAGGTGTGCACTACTCCCTTCACAAAAGAATGGGTCATACAAGAGCTCGATAAGCTCAGGGTGGACAAGGCAATGGAACCTGATGGCATACATCCCAGGGTTAAACGAGCTAAGGGTGGAACTGGCAGAGCCATTATCAGAACTGTTTAGTGAGTCTCTGAGCACAGGAGAGGTCCCAGAAGACTGGAGAAGGGCTCATGTGATCCCGCTCCACAAGAGTGGCAGCAGGGAGGAGGCAGGGAACTACAGACCAGTCAGTCTTACCTCAGCAGTGGGCAAGATTAAGGAGGCACTCCTTAAGGAAAGGATAGTGCAACACCTGGAATCCATAGGAGCACAGGTTCCAAGACAGCATCGGTTTACAAAAGGAAGGTCCTGTCAAACTAATCTCATAGATTTCTTTGACTGGGTAACCAGAGAGGTGGACCAAGGGGGAGCAGCTGATGTTGCCTACCTTGACTTCAGCAAAGCTTTCGATACTGTTCCACACAGAAGGTTCAAAGGTTCATAGGAGGGTATTCAAGTTCAGTGAGCCGAGGCCCTTTTATGAACTTGCCACCTATTCAGAGGTGGTATTCATATTCCTTATGACCCATGTATCCATCCAGATGTTCTTTGAAAACTGTGATATTTGTACTTTCCACAATTTCCTTCAGAAGTTCATTCCATTTATTCACCACTCTTTGTGTAAAAAATGTACTTCTCTTAACTGTTTTGTTATTGTAGCCATATAGCTTATATTTATGGGACCTAGTGGATATTACACCTGTATGTAATTTTAATCCTAGTGTTTCCCTCAGAGATGGATCATTCTTAGTCCTATAAGTGAGACAGAGATCACCTCTAAGCCTTCTGTATTCCAGAGTATAACTTTAAGCTTCGGAGTCTTTCCCCATACCCCAGATTCTTAGTAGATTGTATCTTTCTTGTTGCTTTTCTCTGGATTCTTTCTATTAACATTTGTGAAGTTATATTTTGAGGAGCAGTAAATTGCATACAGTATTCTAAGTGTGGTCTAACCAGGGCAGCGTACAGTGGTACAATAACTTCACTTTCTCTACTCATAATATTCCCCAAAATACATCCCAGCATCTTATGGCATCTCTTAACTGTCTCAATTGTATGTTTCTCAAAGGAATACTTATCCATAATAAGTACTCCCAAGTCTTTTTCTTCCTTTACAGACTGAAGAATAGTATTTCCCATTGTATAGTCATACATGAGATTGTTTTTACCCATATGCATAACCTTGCATTTATCCATATTAAAAAACATTTTGTTATTATTTTCCCATGTAGAAAAGTCATTCAGGTTTTGTTGTAATATTATAGCATCTTCAGTAGTCTGTATTCTTCCTCCTAGTTTGCAATCATCTGCATACTTTCCAATCCACACTAGACCTGTTGTTTGTAGAGAAGAAATCATAATATTGAACAGTGTTGGTCCCAGGACTGATCCTTGGGGGACTCCACTAGTTATCTGACCAATGTCTGATGTGTATCCCTTTATTATCACTCTTTGGGTCCTCTGATTCAGCCATGATTCTATCCATTTGATAATGTTTGTGTGAAGATTAATTTTTTAAAGTTGTTCTATCAAGACTAGATGAGAGACCTTATCAATGGCTTTAGAATAATCAAGAAAAATTATATCCACTGGGACACAGAGGGTAATAGTAAATGGAGTCCACTCTGAAGAAAGGGAGGTTACTAGTGGGGTGCCGCTGGGTTCAGTATTAGGACCGGTCCTCTTCAATGTCTTTGTAAGTGACATTGCAGAGGGACCGGAAGGAAAAGTATGTCTCTTTGCAGATGACACAAAGATCTGCAACAGAGTTGATACACAAGGTGGGGTGGAAAGGATGAGAAGGGACTTGACAAGGTTAGAGCAATGGTCAAATGTATGGCAGCTTAGATTTAATGCTAAGAAGTGCAAGGTAATGCACCTGGGAAACAAAAACCCAAGGGAAGAGTACACAATGGGGGGTGAGATACTAACAACAACAAAAATGGAAAGGGACCTGGGGGTAGTCATATCAGATGACCTAACGGTGGGCAAGCAATGTGAGAGGGCAGCAAGGAGGGTTGGTGGGCTACTGGGATGCATAGGGAGAGGCATCACCAGTAGAAAACAGGAAGTTGTTATCCCTCTGTACAGACAGCTGGTGAGACCCCATCTGGAGTACTGTGTGCAGTTCTGGAGACCCAATCTCCGTAAGGACATAGACAAGATGGAAGCTGTCCAGAGGAGGGCAACTAAAATGGTGCAGGGTCTGCACCGGAAGACATATGAAGAGAGACTAAAGGAGCTTACTATGTATAGCCTCGAGGGAGAGGGGGGACATGATAGAAACGTTCAAGTACCTCAAGGGAATCAACAAAGTCCAAGAGGGTAGCATATTTCAAAAAAAGGGGTGTGCAAGAACAAGGGGGCACAATTTGAAGATAGAGGGGGGTGGCTCAAAGGTAATGTAAGGAAGTATTTTTTCACAGAGAGAGTTGTGGATGCATGGAATGGCCTTCCATAGGAGGTTGTGGAGTCAAAAACAGTGATTGAATTCAAGCATGCATGGGACAGCCATAAGGCAATTCTAGGGGGTGGGAATAGAAAGAAGTAGGCTGCTGGTTAACTTGGATCTGCAGCTTATCCATTAGGTAGGGAAATGGGCAGACTGGGTGGGCCAAGTGGTCCTTATCTGCCATCAAATTCTATGTTTCTATATTTTGGTCCATAGCCATGCTAACAGGCTCAAAAAAGTTAATAAGGTTAGTTAGACATGATCTCCCTATAGTAAAGCCATACTGTGTTGTATCCTGATTCCCAGTTAATTTCACATGATCCAATATATATCTTTGTAGTAACCTCTCCATTATTTTGCCACTGGTAGATGTGAGGCTTATAGGTCTGTAATTATACACATCCGCAATGTTTCCCCCTTTGAATGTTGGCATGACCATAGCAGTTCTCCACTCCTTTAAGGTATTTCCTTCCAAGATGGAGGCATGAAACAATTGAGTTAAGGGTCCAGCTACTTCACTGACTAAAGTATTCAAAAAATATGACGTTATTCCATTTGGTCCTGGAGCACTATTCGATTTTAGTTTTTGAATAATTTTTCTATAGTTTCATTTATGGTAAACTCTGAACATTTATTTGACTCTAGATTCTGTTCAAGATCTATTATATCCTTTGGTTCATATACACTTAAGAAGTATTTATTTAATCTAGTAGCTATATCAACCTCATTAGTTATAATGCCTTCTATAGTCTCCAAGGGCCCCACTCTAGGTTGTTTGCCCTTGAGAGTCCCTATGTAACTGAAAAATGTTTTCTTATTATCCTTGACTCTGATTACTAACTTCGTTTCTAATTCCTTTTTAGCCTTTCTTATGTGTAGTTTTGTTTTACCTGCAGTTAACTTAAACCTTTGCCAATTTTTTAGTGTTTTATTCTTTTTATATGCTTTGTAGTGTCTGTTTATTTTTAGCAATTTTGCTATTCTATTAGTCCACCACTGTGAAGATTGATTAATAAGCTGGGTAGGCTCGGGGTGGGTCAGAAGTTAGTCAACTGGGTGGCAAAATGGTTGACGGGCAGGAAACAGAGAGTGGTGGGAGATGGTATACAGTCAGAAGAGATGCAAATTACAAGTGGGGTACCTTAGGGATCAGTCCTGGGGCCAGTCTTCTTCAATATCTTCATCAGTGATATTGCAGATGGACTGAAGGGTAAGGTTTGTCTGTTTGCAGGTGACACCAAGATCTGCAACAGAGTAGATGATCCAGATGGGGTGGGCAAAATGAAAAGAGATCTGCATAAACTAGCAAAATGGTCAGAAGAGTAGGAACTGGGGTTTAACGCAAAGAAGTGCAAGATCATGCATATAGGGAAGAGAAACCCTGAAGCCACCTATAGATTGGGAGGGGAGTTGCTGGCAGTCACAAGGAAAGAAAGAAAGAAACTTGGGCATCATCATCACTGATGACCTGAAATCATCCAAGCAGACCACTAAAGCAGTAGGTAAGGGGTAAGGCTAGGGGGATGTTGGGGTGTATTAGTAAGGGTATCACAAGTCATAAGAGGGAGACAATGATCCCTCTTTACAGGACACTGGTTAGGCCCCATCTGGAGTACTGAGTGCAGTACTGAAGGCCACACCTTCACAAGGATATTAACCAAATAGAGGCAGTCCAGAGAAGAGCAACCAAAATGGTGCAGGGTCTGCATCAGAAAACATATGAGGACAGATTAACGGAGCTCAATATGTATACCCTAGAGCAAAGGAGGAAGAGAGGTGATATGATCGAAACATTCAAACACCTTAAGGGTATTAACAAGGTGAAAGAGTCTAACATATTTCAATATAAGAAAAATATCAGGAAAAGAGGACACAGCATGAGATTAGAGGGAGGCCGATTAAGCGGTAATGTGAGGAAGTTCTTTTTCACAGAAAGGGTGGTGGATGCAAGGAACAGCCTACATCAGGAAGTGGTGGATATGAATACAGTGCAGAGCTTCAAACAAGCATGGGATAGGTATAAGGGAGCAATACTACTGAGTATGAATAGATAGGCCATTGACAAGTCAAAGGCCGATGGCACATTCATAAGGTAGAAAAAGAAATGGGCAGACTGGATGGGTCTTGCAGTCCTTATTTGCTGTCAACGTCTATGTTTCTATGTGTCTATAAAAAGATAAGTACCTTGTTTCTTTGAACCTATTTAAGCTAGGACTAGGCAATGCCCTATCTGGGTGAGCACTACAAATCAATTTAGCAGCCTGTTTGTATTGAAGTACTGTTTATTGCTACCACTGCTGCCAATCTAATGTAAAGCTATGCTAAAGTTGATGCCTACTGGCTTTGCTCCAACTGGGTGATCACTAATACTTAAATTAGTAGGCTGTTTTGTATTTGTACTAAAACATATTGCTATTATTGATACTTCCCGCTTAATTTAAAAGTCTGTTCTAAAGCTGAATCTATTGCTACACCCTACCAGGGTGAGCACTACAAGTCCAATTAGATGTCTGTTTGAACACTAAAATTGCTGTCAAGGGTAATGGTATGGGGTACAGAGGGAAGGCAGTCAGTTGTGGAGACTGTGGGGAGCTCCTCTCTAGGGGTATGCTCTGGAGGAGGGAGCAGTGCCCCATCTGCAGGGCCATTTCAGAGCTCCATGCTCAGCTGGTGGCAGCAACGGTAGAAATATCTCAGTTGTCATCTCAACTGGAGACCACCCCCACCTCCTCCACTTCCTCAGAGGTCCATTGGCCCAGGAAGGTGGAAAGTGGTGGTGAGGGGGTAGGGAAGGAAGGCTGAGTTAGCCACAAAGATACTGTCTGGCCTAATACCATCCAGATGACAAACAGTTCTGTACCCCTGGTAGAGGCTCAGGTACCTGACTTCACGGGGGGGGGGGTTGAGTCAGTTGGTGGTGTGGAATAGGTCAGCACAATGGCACCCAAGGGGATGAGCAGTAGCAAGTCTAACAGGAGAGTGTCAGTGGTAGGAGAATCAATGATTATGGGGTATGGAAAGGGCAGTGAGAGGGGGACTGGAAGGGAGGGGGATAGTCTGGTGCCTTTCTGGTGCATCAGCCATCCGAGATATGGATAGAATAGGGAGGAATGCAGAGAGGGAATGAGGGAGCTGGGGGTGCTGGTACCCCTGGGTACAAATGATCTGGTGAATCAGTCTGTGGAGATGGTGAAGTAGAACTTTCAAAGACTGGGGGACAGACGGGCAGCACACTCAGCATCCCTGGCCTTTTCTGAGGTCCTCCCTGTGTGGGGCAAGGGGTGGAAGAAGGACAGAATTAGGAGGAATGAAAAGGAGGAGTAATGGGTGACTTAAGGGATGGTGTCAGGAGAAGGGGTACCACTGTGTGGGGGACTGAGGGAACTTCTGGGACAGGACACTTTTCAAGGGTGACAGACTCTACCTGACAAGAGAAGGGGTCAACATTCTGGTGCAGACATTTAGCATCTATATCGCACATTTAAACTGACTGCGGGGGAGACTGGGGCTAAGGGAACAATGGTGGCAGATGGAAAGAAGGTGATCCTAGTTAGTATTCCCCCACATCTGGGGGCTAGTAGTTGGGTATAAAAAGGGATGAGGTATAATCTGGGCCATATGAGGAGACAAGAAAAACAAGAGGCTAAGCAAGTATGCAAAACACAAGGGCCAAAGTCAGTGAAATAGCAAAGTGGGTTCAGGGTTAGATGAAAGAGAGTACACCTTAATGCCAGGACCCTGGGTAATTTATTTATTTTTATTTATTATTATTTCAGAAGACACCTTTGAGCCTTGGCTCTTTTAGAAAGGTTCCACGTCAGGAGACAATACAGAACAAAGTGAGCACAATAACAAGTACAGTAGTTACAAGCAGCCATTGGCTTTGTCAGGTACAACAGAACTTTCATACAGAAATATGTACAGTGATTCATAGTGTGTACATTATTTACAATAATTTGTGAGTATTATTCAAGAATATACTGTATATACAGTAAAAACAAAGTTGTAATATGGTTCAATTAGAATAAATTAGAAACTGCTAGGAGAGAGGGTAGAACATATGAAGGAAGCTAAGGGAAGAGAGTGTGGATAATAGAGGTAAATAAAAAGGGAGGGGATAGGAGATAGTGGAGGGTAGAGGGACTTAGGAGGGGGGAATTAGAGGAGAGGAAAGAAAGTTATGCTATGAGAAGCATTCTCAGGAGGCCATTTTGACAAGGTGCTGATGCAGGTTGCACTTGAAGGTGCCCAGGGTAGTGTTGTTGGTAACAGCAGGTGGAAGCGAGTTGTACCAGGATGAGGCTCTGTACATAAAGGAGTATTGTCCTTGGATAGTGCGGCAATGTGGAACAGCAAAAGTAAGGAAATCTGAGCTCCTGGTTAGGCGGGAGCCACAGCAGGGAGCCAGTGATGTCTGAACCCTGAGGGCAGGAGATTTAAGGTGATCTTTGTTGCTAGCATACAAGTCTGGTACTTGAGTCTGCCTGAGAGTTGGAGCCAGTTTGCTTCCTTGTAAATGTCACAGGTGTGTGAGAGCCATGGAGCAGAGGTCAGTAGACAACATGCTTTGTTTAGGGCAATGGCTATTCATTGAAGTGCAGTGTCAGTGGCAGAGCTGTAAATCACTAGCCCATAGTTAATTTTTGATATAACAGAGTTCTGAAGGGCAGTGTTTAGGGCTTCATTGGTGAGGAAGCTCCTATGCCTAAAGAGAAGTCCTATGTGGGTGTTCATGGTCTTGGCAATGCTCTCAATGTGACCGGATTAAGACAAGGTGCTGTCAAGGGTAACCCCCAGGTATTTAAACAGTTGAACTTGTTCGAGCATGGCCCCTTCGCTGTTTGTGATAGATAAACTGTACATTTTTTTTTTATGCTTGCTATGGATGCTATGAAACATCATTGTTTTAGTTTTTTTATAATTTAGTATTAGTTTTTGCGATTTAAACTAGGTCTTCACTTGCGTAAATCTTATTTGCAGTTGCATTTGTAGGTGGAAGGTGAAAATAATTGCATTGTCTACATATAGTAGGAGTCTATTAGGGCATGCTGCAGAGAGATTGTTCAGAAAAATACTAAAAAGCAAGGAACCCAAGATGGACCCTTAGGGAACTCCAGAACGAATCGGAAGGGAGGGTGAGAGGGACTCACCAACTCTGACCTGTTGGGTTCGGTCACTAAGTTAGCTTTGGAACCAAGTGCAGCGTCATCTGAGAGATGAAGACAAAATAATTGCTCAAGTAGCAGGGAGTGGCTGACAGTGTTGAACACCTTTGTCAAATCGATGAAGGTGATGCCGACAAGGTGTCCCCGATCCAGAGCATTCTGAATGTAAGTGGTAAATTTGAGGAGAGCCACGGTGGTACTATGCCCTTTTTGAAAACCATGCTGCTTCTGACATTGCAAGTTGTGGTTAGCAAGGTATTCTGCTAGTTGATCGGCAACTATTCTTTCCAGTGCTTTCAAGAGAGGGGGAAGAATGGATATAGGTCTATAGTTAGAAGTTAGGGTCTTATCCCCACTTTTGTGAATTAGCATCACAACAGCAGATTTTCATATTTGGTGGAACTGAGAGAGCATTTTGGTGAGCGGGGTCAGGACATCGTCAATGGTGAGGGCAAGAAGTTTCAGGTCTATGGAGTCGCCACTGAATCTGGACTTTCCAAGTACTTTGAGCAGTTGTTTTTTGGGCTAGGGCCTCCGAGATAGTTTTAAAGCAGAAAGGTGGATGGCCCTGTGTTATTCTTGCTTTGTCCAAGCCTGGTGAGTCCAGTCAAAGTCCGGGGGGTCAAAGAAAGTTGGAGATACCACATGACTAAGATCAGTAAATGCCGCATTAAAGGCATTAGCCATGGTGACCTGGTCCAGAGTAAGGCTGCCATTTACGTTGAGCATAGAGAGTGTTACTTTGGGGATATGCCATGTAACTTCAAACGGATTAGACCAAAACTTCTTCTCATCTTTCCATGAGTTAGCAAGTGCGTTCCTGTAATATTTTGCCTTTTCATTTCAAATTGCTCTAGTACAGGCATTTCTTGCTGTTTTGTAGGCCTGTGTGTCAGCCTGGGTACCAGTCATGTTGGCCATGTGCCAAAGATGATCCTGGGACCTGAATTGTTCCAGATGATTAGAGTTAATCCAAGGGTTGTTGACACCTTTAATCTTGCATTTTTGGAACAGTGCATAGACATCACAGGTTCTGTTAAATCTGTGGATACAATATTCAAGAGCAATGTCAATGTTGGGGGCCATGTCTCTCAGAGACCAATCTTGGTCTCAACTGAGGGTTTTTAGAGGCCCAAGTTGACCAGGAATAAGTCTTCTGCTGTTAATAATTTTGGGAAGGGGCTTAGTGTATTTGTTCTACCAGTAGCATAGGATTGGGGAATGTCGGAGAACACTACAGTTTTTTTTATGTGATCAGGGCAGTTCATGAGAACCCAGTCCACAAGGGTGGCAGTACCTGTTCCGTAGTTCATCCTTGTGGGTGATTGGTCCATTTGTGAGAAGTTTGTAGCTGTCAGAGCATCCTTATATTTGTTCGCACTGGGGGAGGACCAGTTCACATTGAAGTCACCAAGCAGGATTTCTTCTGTGTTTTGATTAACTAAGTGTAAGAAGTCTAATATGGGGTTTAGCCCTTGGTTGGTCAGCTTGAGGGGGGGGATATAGATTGATGCCACTGCCAGTGTTTTGTTGTGTGCTCTAAGCAGAATCTTCATGACAAGGACCTGGATATCATTCTCAGGGAGAGGCACATTGAAAACATGACCCTTAAGAGATTATTTTAGGTAGAGGGCACAGCCTCCTCCTCTCTTGGAACACCTGTCTTGCCTGAAGACTGTATACCCTGGAATTGATATTGCTGAGTCAGAGATCTTGGGGGAAGGCCATGTCTCAATTATGGATAGAATATCAGGGTTATGATGTGCTGTCCATGCTGTGAGGGAGTCGAGTTTATTGAGAAGACTACAGATGTTGATACTTGCCAAAGAGAGCACTCCTTGCCTGATCTGTTCTTTGGTACCAACTCGTGGTGGAGGACCAGGATTGGGGTGTATGTTTCCTGAAATAAGCAGTAGCAGCAGTATTAGGTGTTTAAGGATGGTAAGGGGGAGTTTTTTGTGAGGAGTTAATATGCTGATATTAGAGATTCCTCTTCCAGAAAGATGATGTATGGGACAAAAGCCAGTTAATACAAGTGATTATCTGAGGAGCATTGGCACCTGTGCTTTTGATGACAGTACCATCCAGAACTGAGGAGGCCTAGGGCTCAATTGCAGAGCAGGTGGCAGGAGGTGGTTGCAGTTATGGACCATTGTGTGGCTAGTGGATAATTGTGTAGCTAGTGGGTAATAAAAAATAAGTGAGCTATAGGTGCTGGTGGCAGACACTAAGGTGGAACTTGGGGCCATCATGGAAATGTGGGCTACAGAAAATGACTGGGACCTGACAGTTCCTTGGTACTCACTATTTAGGCGGAATAGAGGAAAAGGTAGAGGGGGATGAGTAGCCCTCTATGTCAGCACTGAGGTGGTGCAGGATGGGTGCATCAGGGTAATAATAATGAATCAGAGTAACTGTGGGTGCAACTCATGGCAGCCTCAGGCAAGAAACTACATCTAGGGGTAATCTATAGACCTCTGGGGGAAGGGGAACAGAGGGACAGAGATATCACAGAAGAATATGAAAGGGAGTAGCAAAGGGGGAAGTAGTCTTAGTAAGAGATCTGATCCTGCCGAACATTGACTGGGATGTTCCAGTGGCCAGGAGCTCCAGAAGTCAGGCCTTGCAGGATGCACTCCAGAACTGTCTCCTGGTACAGATCATTAAGGAACCCAATGCAGACTGCCATTCTTGATGTGGAGTTTACCAACTTGGAGGTGGTGGGAGCGGTAAGAGTAAGGGAGCCACTAGGGGACAGAAAGATGGAAGATGTCCAGGAATGTCATCATATTTTAAGGGGGGCAACCCTGACCAAACGACCAACTGTAGACCCATATCCCTTCTTTCTGTTGTAGCCAAACTTCCAGAAAGGCTGGTAGCTATACAACTGCAGGGCTTTAAAGATAGCGAGAATTTGTCTGATAAATATCAATCGGGTTTCTGCAAAACACATAATACAGTAACTGCCATGTCGAGGGTCTTGGATGATGTCAGCAAAGCTATGGAGTTTGGGAAAGTCACCGGGACCATCTTTGTTGACATCTCCAAGGCCTTCAACATGGATGACCATTCAATACTGCTAAAGAGATTGGGTGATCTTGGGTTGGGACCGGAGGCCTTAACTTGGTTTCAAAATGATGTGCCTGGGAGACAGCAACGTACAATGGTGAATGGATGTCACTCCAGGGTGATAAATATTAGAAGGGGAGAAACTTTCAAGTACCTCAAGGGAATCAACAAAATCCAAGAGGGTTGCATCTTTCAGAAAAAGAGATGTGCAAGAACAAGGGGGCACAATTTGAAGATAGAGGGGGGAACGGCACAGGAGCAACGTGAGGAAGTATTTTTTCACAGACAGGGTGGTGGACTTATGGAATGGTCTCCCTGAGGAGGTCGTGGGGTCAAAAACAGTGGGGAAATTCAAGAATGCATGTGACAGACATAAGGCAATCATAGTGGGGGGTAGGAAGAAGTAGGCTGTTGGTTAACTAGGATCTGTAGCTTATTCAATAGGTAGGAAAATGGGCAGACTGGGTGGGCCAAGCGGTCCTCATCTGCCGTCAAAGTCTATGTTTCTATGTTTCCACAGGGATCCAGCTTGGGTCTCCTTCTTTTTTCAATATATCTGTGGGGGTTCAGGAGTTACATCGGAGGAATGGACTACCATCTACAGTATATGCTGATGATACTGTGGTCTGTGCCTCCAATATCTCAGTTAAGGATGTCCAGCCAAAACTTCAACAGTGTTTGATAAACTTCAGACTTTTTTTAAGCTGCCCCATTTGAAATTGAATTCAGTCAAGATAAATGTGATGTTGATTGGGCCCTCAAAAAAACAGAACATAGAGGATAATGGATGGGCAACAGACAATAACCACACTGTAATCGCATTGAGCAGTTTCTATAACAACTTGGTAAACCTCGAGAGCGCAGCTCGAGAGGTTTAGTTGTCATGGAAACCACTAGATGTGGTTTCAGCATGGTTATTGTCTGTTGCCCATCCATTAGCTTTTATAGTGTATGGGGTTAAAAGCACTATAAAAGCTAATGGTTTTCAAGTCCAGCAGTTTCAAATCTCACTCCCCCCCCCCCACACACACACACTCCTGAACAAGCCTCGATACACGTCCCACAGGGAAAAACATAACCATCGTTGACGAGCCTCTTTATGTACCTTGTACCTTGTATATTCCTGTGCTGTGTCTCTGGTTCTGCATAGTGGAGCTCTCCCGGTTATTTGGTGATCCTACTAGCTTTACTCGGAGGAATTCTGGAAGTCCAGAGGAGACGCGCATGCACAACCCCACTATAGTTGTCATGGTATTGATGTGACGTAGCCAAGAGAGGTTAACAACCTCTTGGCGTCACATCGATACCATAACAGCATGGTAAACTGTCTGAATTCAGCCAGTAATGAGGGCTCCCCATACATTATAATCCTATTAACAGTTCATTAGATATTTATGCACTGGAAGGTATAAAATGGGAACAAAAGTAGAGGGTTATAAGTATCTGGGGTATTGGATGGATATGATAGGATCAGGAAATCTACACGTAGCTAAATTAGTAAAAGAAAAGGTTAAGAAATGATTTGGAGTGCTATATCAACATAAGGGGTGTTTGGATCGGAAGACTAGGTTAAAGATAGTGCAGGCTCAAATTTTTCCAATGTTAAACTATGCAGATATTGTGTATGAATATAGTGTGAAGGACAAACTTACAAAATTGGAAATACTACACAAAAGGATGGTACAATTTGTGCTTAATGGCTCATATGATACACATAGATGCATATTATAAAACCAGTTAGGCTGGACTTCTCTACATGAAAGGCAACGGCTACATAAAATACTATTTGCACTGAAAAGTATTCAGGGAAATTATTCTGATTATTTGGTAGAACGCTTATGGTATAGGGCATGGAAAGGTTTCTTAAGGAATTCAAATCGAGTGGACTTGGTAATCACAAGGTCCAACACATTAAGGGCTACTTATTTTTACAATCATATGATCCCCCATTAATGGAATTCCTTGCCAGCTAGATTTCATTTGAAGGATGAAAATTTCAATCACAAGCAGCTATAAAGGCTTGGTTCCTGTCTGTCACTGTTTATTGTGAGAGATGCAGTTACCACTCAGTAGGGGTTACTTAGGGACATTGGGTCCTATGCAATAATGGGCGGAGTGGCTATGCACTGTGTATCTGTGGCATGTAGCCACTCCACACCCATTGTGCCACCCACATGGGATGCACAAAGGGGGGGGCATGCAGACCCAATGCACCCGATCCCCCATGGCCATGGATCGCACTGCACAGGGGGCAGGCTAGGGGCATGCCAGCACTACACACCATGCACAATGGCATGTAGTGCTGGCTGCGGGAATGCAGAATAGGGCACAGGGTATGACAGGGAGAACCCTGCCATAAGCCCCCTACGCACCCCGTGCACACAACTAGTCACTGCCTGGACAGGGCAGATAGCCCACACTGCCACCGAGACCACTGCTGCTGGACCACCCCATGGCCACCCAATGCCACCCAGCCAGGTGCCCCAACGCCAACAAACTCACACACCTCACAGGAGCATCTGCCCATGGATGTGGCCCCCTCCCAAATGGCACTGCTGGCTAACCCCCATGACTAGTCCCCCCAGGCATGTGGAGGGGTACAGTGCCCCCCCCACACAGCCAATAGACCCACCACCACAGCTGCCAGCCATTGGTCTTCCTTGGGGCATGCTGTCCATTTGTGCCCCGCTGCGTAGGAGATCCACTCTGTGTCGCAGTCCGGGCACTCAGCTGGGTCCATAACCCCACCCTGACTACCCTGCGTTGTCCTGCATGCCAAGGTGGTGGGGCTGTGAACAGATGGTGGCCAGTAGTGAATACCAGCTGGTGCATACCCGTCCTCAGGTGCAGAATTCCACAGACAGGTAATGTGCCTCCAGTGCATACTACCCGCCTATTTGTGCATGGGAACCAGAATGTGTAGATATGACTTTCTTGCAATATATTGTGTGTGACTATGTGTTGTTAATACTTATTGTTAAATTTTCCTATTGTGTATGTGTGTGTGTGTGTGTGTGTGTGTGTGTGTGTGTGTGTATATATATATATATATATATATATATATATATATATATATTGATGATTTTGTTCAGTTTTCACCAGAGAGGAAGGCAGGCTGTTGACTGAGAAAAGCATCAAAGCAGCCAATAAGGGGGTCCCAGAGATGAGACAGCCAACATTTGCAAGCAGCGCGATCAAGGGGCTGGCAGCTCTAAAGATAAATAAAGCCCCAGGACCAGACAGTTGCATCCAAGGATTCTCAGCAGGGGTGTCGGCAGGCATACGCACCATACTTAAGAGAGTACAGTCAAAAAAACAGCAGGCTGGGGCAACAAACAGGAAAGCAAGGACATTGTAAGTCACATTGTGTCTGTGTCACACTGAGCCCTTTTGCCTTTGTTGTTCACTGTGGGGCACTGATGCCACCAACCAACTACACAAACAAGAGCAACTTACCAGCAAGCAGAAAAACAAAGAAAGGAGGATTACAGGAAGAAACTGAATACTTGAACTCAGACATGGTAAACGGGGAGGGGGGCTATTATTGGTGTGGTGTGGCAGCGCATATTTTAGTTATATTTACATAACGGGGGGGCAACAGTGCATCAGTTTTGAGTACAAGTTTAAAATTCCTGGCTACACCCCTGATTCTCAGGGAACTGGCAGTGTAACTGGCTGAACCCCTGGGAGGACTATTCAGCTACTCACTATGGGGGTACTGTAGTTCCAAAGGACTGGAGAGTGGCAGATGTCATTCAACTCCATAACTGGGGGACAAGGAACAAGTGGGAAGCTATAGCCCTGTCAATCTGACCTGTATTGTAGGGAAGCTGATGGAGTCACTGATTAAGCAAGATGTCATGAACTACCTGGAGAGCAACAGTTTCCAGGATAGTAAACAGCACAGTTTGTGCCATATAGGTCCTATCAGACAAGCCTAATAGTCTTCTTTGATTGAGTGATGAGGGAATTGGATAGTGGCCACACAATGGATTTGTTCTATTCTGACTTCAACAAGGCTTTCGACTCGGTCCCTCACAGACACTTGCTGAAGAAGATGGAGGATCTGGGTGTGGCTAAGGGCACAGTGAACTATGTAGGAAACTGGCTAAAGGGTAGGCAGCAGAGGATTGTGCTCAACAGGGTCAAATCAGAAGAGAGGGAAGTCACAAGTGGGGTGCCACTGTGATTTGTTCTGTGCCCGGTCCTCTTCAATATGTTCATTAGCAAAATTGGGCAAAGTATCCAAGGCAGGTGGCGTCTCTTTACAGATGATACTAAGCTCTGTGAGAGGGCGACTACCAACAGGGGAATCAAGAAAATGCAGAGTGACTTACAAAAGCTAGAGGGATGCCCTAAGATTTGGCCGTTGAAATTCAGCACCTGAAGTTTCAAAGTAATGCACCTAAAGAATGAGAACCCCAGAACAGAGTACTGGATGGTTGGGGTGAGAGGAACATGACCTAGGAGTTATCATCTGTGGCACCCTCAAGCAATCAAGACAGTGCAACTAGGTCTATGGTAAGGCAAATAGGATGCTGAGGTGTATAGAGAGAGGTACTGATAGCAGCAGGAAGGAGGTAATACTTCCCCTTAATAGATCTTTAGTGAGGCCGCACCTGGAGTACTGCAGCTGGTTCTGGAGCTCTCACCTCTGGAAGGACGGGGACAGGTTGGAGATGATGCAGTGCATGGTGATAAAAATGATTCAGGGCCAACAGGGCAAGTCTTATGAGGAGCAGCTCAAGGCACTGAACATGTACTCGCTGGAGACCAGAAGGGAGAGTGGAGATATGATGGAGATCTCCAGGTTCCTAAAAGGAATAAATGAAGTGAACTGCAAGGAACTTTTTAGCCTGAATGCTATTTCAAGGTCAGGGGCCATAAATGAAAACTGACTAGAGGGAGGTTCAGGAGAGACACAAGAAGTAATATTTTACAAAAAGAGTGGTAGAGCTGTGTAACTGTCTACCAGCTGAGGTGGTGGGTGCTATAACAGTTGAAAGTTTCAAGCATGTTTGGATAGAGTGAAGGGCATAGTGGTTCCTCGGGGCAACAGAATTGGGAAGGATAATAAAGGGGAGGAGGGGGAGAGCTAAGAACCTGGATGGACAGTAGGTCCCAGGGTTAGAGCACTCAGGCAGACTGGATGGACCATTGATCTTTTCCTGCTGTCACTGTCTGTTATCTCTGAGCTTGCAGTGCTGTCTGATGCATGACTGCTTTAAACAGTAATGCACTGCTGTTTTAAACTGTAGCTATGTTTATCTTACTAAGACGTGTGAAAATTCAAAAACCTAAAACATAGGCTAATTTCAGAAAGCCTGCATAACATTTGAATATTAGATGTTTAGTGGTTAAATTGGAAATGTTTAGGGGTGGGAACTCTGACATCTTGATTTCTAGGAGGTAGAACTGTCATTTCTAGGTGGTGGAACACTCCAATAGCAGTCAATGGAGGAAGGTGACAGAGGTGGCAGAACTGTTGTACAATTTTTAAAGAGGTAGTGGAACTGAGTTCCTGTTGACTCCTGCCCAATTTAACCCATTTCTCTTTGGAAGTGTGTTGAGAATAGCTGAAGATGTCTTTTTCTAGGTTTCTTAAAATGCATCCCGAAGCCACAGATAATAAATGTTGCATTAATACTAAGCTAGCTGTGCTATTGTAATTAACATGAACATAAATATTTACAAGACAGGCCCTAACAGCAATGTGATTGCTTTAATAGCCTCTAGAGTTCTGATCAGCAGGCAGTTAAACTGCTAGAAAATTCTTTGTGCTCTTTGCATGGTGGAGTTTTTTTTTTTCTTCTTTTATAGTTTCTTTCTCTGCCTGCCATTCCTGGTGGCATCCCCCCAGCTCCATCACTGACCCATCATGTGGACTTATGGGTTAACCACCACTTACAAAGAGCCGCATTGGCAGATGACTTGTCACATGGGGTCATGCGGTGCCTGTGGGGGGATGCCGAATGAACCAGGGCTGTTTGCTCCATTTTCACCCTGGGGCATGTACGTGCGATATATGCAAACACGTGTGTGCTGCATTAGCACATGCTCCCCCTTGTCTGCTGGACCTACCGGTGTTGCCAATCCAGTCTCCGTCAAGTGGCAGACAAGTGGTGGACTCAGAATACCCCCCTTCCCAAGAGACGGAAGCCATCTTGGAATGCTCAATCCTCCCCAAAGCGTCTGGCTCCCAAGTGACCCTGGTCCATTCTTGAACTCAGATTGCAGGCATGGTAGGAGGTAAGGCACCCAGTGCCTTAGCCCTCCATGCCACCTGGTCAATCTGGTGGAGTTTCTTTTTAAGCAGCAGTGCAACAAAAAATGTTTTTCCAAAGGCTAGTTTTAATTGCAGCTAATAAAATTATTAGATCACCTGGTAAATCTATTTTTCTAGGTACCTCCTTTACTGTATACCATGATTTTATTTTTGTTAACTTGAGCTAACCCTTGCCAAATGTGGTAGCCATCTTTTTTCTTGATGAAAAACAAAATTAAAACATTTATAAAATACCCAAAGTTTGGTGAATCTAGAAAAACTTACCACCAAATAAAACAGAAATTTCTGAAATATTTTATGGTGATAAAAGGTAGGGTCAAATGTTTGCCCAATTTTGTTATACTGCCTCTTTAGAAAAACTAACATGACTACAATGTATCACAAATGTATTAGAAAGAAATAAAAATGAAAGGTGAAATAGATGCTACTATCAGGCTATATAGGCATCTCACACACACACACGGCAGTATAATCACATTACTGCAGTAGTAGCAAGGAAGTCTGCCCCTTCTGCAGAAGGGCAGTGATTATATTCCAAACTGAGTACTTGCATGCATCCTAACTTGTCTGCTGGAATGCTCCATCTACTTAGGTTCTTTAACCCTCAGTGCTATTTTCCCTCAGGAATCTGTAGTCTCGCTTTGGAAGATGAAGATAGCTTTCACTGCCTCATGGGGTAAACTATTCCGCATATCACCTTATGTGTAAAGGAATGGTTTCTGATGTTTCCCTCTGTTCAACCCCCTTCTCAGTTTGCATGCATATGCTCTAGTGTTGTGTGTACTCATCAGCTGAAACAGCTGTGTATGCTCCGACCTGTGTAGTCATTTTGATATCTGGAACACCCTTATCATGTGCCCCCCTTAGCCTTCACCCCCTTGGTTGCAGAGTAGAGCAACCAAAATAATTCATGGTCTACAGGACAGTTCCTATGAGGACAGGCTTTTGGCATCGAACATGTAATGGCAATATGATAGACATTCAAGTTCCTAAAAGGAATGAACAAGGTTAACCGTGAGGAACATTTCACCAGGAATTAGTGAATCTAGAACACGGGGGCTAAGTAGAAGCTTCCAGTGGGGAATGCAGGAAGGACATGAGGAAATTCTGTTCCACAAAGACAGTGGAACAGTTTGCTGGCTGAGATGGAGGGTACCAAAACCAACAATGGCTTAAAAACAGTTGGGACAGAGTTAAGGGCCTAATAATGACCCAGGGTGTAGCAGTAAGGCGGGAAACATGGGATGGGGCAAAAGATACAAATAACCTCAGATAGAAACGAGGTCTTAGGGTAGACTAGGGTATTATGGGCAGACAGGACGTCTGTCATCATTTTCTATGTTTCAATGTCTCACTTCTCTAGACTGAATAATTAGGATATATTTAATCTTTTCTTATGGCCTTTGCCCCATAGCCACTAATCAGCTTGGTGACCATCAGCTGTGTAGTTTTGATCTGTTTAATGTCATTTCTGTACTGAGATGATCAGAAGTGGATACAGTATTCCAGGTGTGGTTGAACCAAGGCCTTTTACAAGGCTGGGATTATCCCCTCCTTTGAACTGCTCCTTACCACACCTAATGCATCATTGCACTGTGTTTGCTCTTGACTGCATCATCACAGTGCCTGCCTCCATTTAGCTTACTATCCACAATAACCTCCAAATCATGTTCTACTGTTCACTGAGGCACCACAGTGTGTGTATGTGCACCCTGCATTATTCACCCATAAATGACATACCTAACAATTCTCCCACATTGAACCTAAGCCACCATTGTTTGGTCCTGCAGTCCCAGTGTGTGTAGGTCCCCCAGAAGTGCATCCCCTTTCTCTGCTGTGTCAGCTGTTGTAGCAAGTGTAATGTAATTCATGAAAATTAGCGACCTCCTACTGCCTCCCTTCTCCAGACCAGTGATGAATATGTTAAAGAGAGGTGAACCCAGCACCCACCTCCATGGTATCACAAATACATACATCCCTCCACTCTGCATGGTGACCATCTACCATCACTCTTTGCTTCCTACCTGTGAGCTTATTCACTATCTACCTCCTGTATATTTTGTGGGACAACATATTGTGCTACTTTCTCTATGAGTTTTCCATGTGGTTAAAGACTTTACTAATGTCCAGATAGGCTATTCAATCCACACATCCCATATCCCCCTCTCTAGTTTTACACTGCATTACATTTGTTGGGACAGAAGGAAGCTATGCCTGTCATTTCTGTCCCTCCATTTGCTCAACAGTTATACTGTAGATTGAAGTTCCTGATTCCACCAATAATCCTTCCAGTCCCCCCTGAAAAACAACAATGCTTTCTGTATGTAATACAATATCGAGCAGTTTATTTTATTTTTAATTTTTTATTTTAGTCTTTAGTAACCAGGTAAGTCCCACTTGGCACAAGTGCCAGTTTTCAGGGGCGATAGGAACACTGGGGAAGTTTAGTGACTTATTTATTAATTCATTTGCTTTTGGTAATCAGGTAAGTGCACTAGGCAAAGACTTGCCTATTTTCAGGCACGACCTGGGAGAGCACAGATTACAACCACAATAGAACAATAGAAAGAAATAATATACAAGTATCCATGCAGGGATAAACAACTGTACAGAGCAGAGTTGTAGTATCCATGTGGAGATATGTAATTGTACAGAGCAGAGTTGTAGGATACTACCATGGAGAACATTGGTACAAAAACATTCAAGGCAGAATGCTATAAGGCATACAAGTAAAGGTATTGAAGTGCAGTTGCAAGAGTAAAGTGTGTTTAGGTAAGAGAACAGGGCTTCCTCGAACATGGGGTGTGTTTTGAAGCTCTGGATTTAATGAGGTGGGGAATTCCACAATTTAGAGGCAAAGTGGGAGAACGTTTGTTCACTTATCTTAGTAGAGCAATGCAGGACAGAGAGCAGAGCAGAGGTAGCTGACCTCAAATGTCGAGAGTAGACCATGGGGGTGAGCATAGATGCTAAGGAGGCAGGATGGGAGTAACGCATGATGGAGCCTATGAAGCACCCAAGGGTATATGATCACATGGAGGATGGGGATAGCCATTGCAGGGGGGACTAAAGCTTACAGTGATGGGTGAAGTGAGGAGCAGACAAAGCAAACCTACACATATTATTACAGGCAGTGTCCCACTTCTGGAGTACACCCACATTTGCCTGGGAGAAGACTGGAAGTGAGTAGCTTGGTCCTAGGAGCAAAACACCCCAGGCAACAGAGATCCTGGCAGTGGGGGTGATGGAGTGGCAAATACAGTAAGCCACCCTAATCTTGGAATTAACAGACCTACAGATCTCACTTATGTGGACAGAGAAGTCCAGGGCAGGATCACATGTGACCCCAAGGTATTTAAAAGAGTAACAGTGACAGCAGAACCATCAAGACATAGGACCTGTAACTCTGGAGACTCAGTGGCGGATTTTCTAAGGGACCCAAAGAGCATTACCAAGGTTTTGGAGATGTTAAGGACTAGATGATCTGAGGTGAGTCAGGATTGGATTTGTCAAAGAACAAGGGAGAGGTGGTTGTTAATGATGTCAGTGGACCTGGAAGCAGTGTAGAGTACCAGATCATCGGCATACAGTTGGGTCCAGCAGTGTAAAGGATGGGCAGGAAGGTTGTTTATAAATAAGGAAAAGAGCAGAGGGTTGAGCATGGAGTCTTGGGGAACACCACGGCTAATAGAGGCAGGAGAGGAGAGGAGAGGAACTTACAGAAAAAGACCGACTGAGACTGACTGTGAAGATAGCTAGTAAACCAGGATAAGGTAGCCAGGGAGGCAGCTAGTGCTTTAAGTTTGTGTAGAATCAGAGGGTGATTTACAAAGTTGAAAGCCTTGGTTAGGTCAATAAAAACTGCACCAGTAAGTAAGCCATTGTCCATATTTGACTTACCCTCATTGGTGAACTGAGTGAGGTGGTAGTGGAGCTGTAACCAGCCCTGAAACCATGCTGGACAGGAGATGGAAGATTAAATTTGAGCAGATGGTTTAACACCTGACGAGGGATATGTTTTTGTTCAGAGTCATAAAGTATGCAAGTGGAGGAGATGCAAATTAAACCCAGGTCTGCTGGATGTACCAAGCTCATTCACAAATCATTACTATAATCTCTAGGCTATATTCCAGAGTTTATTTCAGAGCCTAATGAATGTATGTAAAAAAGTGTTTACAACTAGTCTAATCCCACTCCCCACAAATCTGTCTTACTTCATGGCTATGAATCCTACTGTGGCTGGCTAGTTAGTTACCTGGATGACATTCTATTTGTCATTGTCATTATTTTGTTTAATGAATTGTGATCCCCTTTTTTTACTATCCCTATGTATGCATTCAACTGCTTCTTTATTGAATGCTTCTTATCCTAGTCACCCTTGAAAACGACAACTTGCTGCCCAAGGGCCTAGCTGGTTATCTGAAAAAAATGAAATGAAACTAACTTTGAAAATATTTTCATATGCCATACACAGAAATAATGTCTTGTCCCTATCTCTGTTTTGTTCCTTGGAAAACCTCACAATGTATCCTAGCCAATGTTAGTATCCTCCCTAATAGTCTGGAGATCATACAGTTACTTTCCTCCACAACTTCTCATTTATCCACTTCTCTTCTGTAATATGATGACCAAATGACCAAAACCTGGCATAATACTTCAGCTGTGGCCTTACAAAACATAGTACTTTTCTTATTCTGCTAAGAATGTTTATGCTGATATTTGCCAACACAGCATTTGCCGTTTACTGTATCCATTGCATCTCTGCTTACCTCCTCAAAGAAGGCAAACAAGTTGATTTAGCAGGATCTATCTTTTATGAAACCATGTAATGTTCTAGAGAACAGCCTGTTCTTTGTTTTCCTTTTGTTAATTCTTTGTTTATGCCCCCTGCACTCCACATCAGCTGCCTTCCTCCATGCTGCCACAGCTGTGCCCCTGAGGTGGGGTAGAGGGGATGTACCCCTCAGACTGCTGTGTCCTCGTCAGGTGGCTCTGCTGAATGGTTCAAGACAGTCTTCTTCAGTCCAGCAGGGTCTGTCATCCTTTGGGAATGGGGCCAACTTCCTGTGTTCCTCTCCATCCCCACAGATGCAGTCATACTAGGGGAGTGCAAGGTGCATATGCATGTCAAGCATGCTGCAGAGCCAAACCCCTGGCCTGTTTCCATCCCTTCTACAGTGGCCTAGATGGCACTGCCACCATGTTCACACAGGTGGCAGTATTGCAGCAAGGATGGTGACCCACCTTCACCAGAGGAGGAGGAGAGAATCCTCTGGAATGCTTACTCCTCCCCACCCCCCAACTGGCCCTAGATGATACAGCCTTATTCCCAAACCCAGGTCATCAGTGTCGCAAGCAGTAGTGCTACTGCCACACCAATGGGCTGGCAACCTGTTCTCCTCCAGGTGCTGAACCACCACATCGTAAAAAAATGCACTCAAACGGGGTCAGCACAGTAGCATGGTGGTAGTGCTATCATCTGCTACACCAGTGACCCAGGTTTGGAAAGGAATATGTGTTGCATGGTGGATGGCTGGAGGAGAGCAGACTGAGTGTCCCAAGGACAGCTCTCCTCTCTTGGGGAGGGGAGGCATGTTATCCAGCCATCTTGTCACATGGAGGAAGCCGGGTGGCAGCACAGTGGGAATGTCTACATAGTCAGAGCCCAACTTAAGATGCTGATATGCATGTGTTTGTCTCTACATGTACGCATGGTGTATCGCTGCACAATTGGCAGCTCTGAAGAACAAAATCAGGAGGCAAAATTCCAACCATGCTGATTGGTGCCCTAGTCCTCTGCAGGTTCTGCACCACTGACAAGGCCACTCCTCAGGGCAATCTTGACTGTGCTCCAAGGAGTTTGGCTTATCCCAACAGCCCCACCATGGGGAGTAAACAGTGGGGGGTTTACCTGGGAGGGTAAGCCCTTGAGAAGGTGAGTGACAGGTCAGGGAGGACCAAGGGCAAGTCTTTCCTCCCTCATCTTCTTCTCCCCTCATCTGTCTGTCTTCTCTGCTCTGCTGACTCTATCTTTCAATGCCCATAGCTGCAAAGCTACTCTTGGACAAACAATCTTCACCTTCCACCTTCCCCTCTGGAATAATCTACCTTCATCAGCTCCACCTCTGCCCCATTAACAGTGCCTCTCATTCCTACAGCTCCTGACAATTCATTATACTCCCTCTGGTTCCTGCTCCTAATTCCACTCTGGACACCCAGTAGTACTCTTTTAGCTATGACTGCTGACTGAATGATTAAATGCCATTTATTAGAACTTTCCCTTGACTCCTTTTTGCTTTGCATCTTGCTTGTTTTTTACATCACATGTTTTCATATAATATATAATTGCTTATCACTAAACCATAGTTACTCCACCTTTTTCACTTCTGTACCATTTTCCATTTGCACAAACTTGTATACTATGAACTGTATGTAATGTTTTAGTTTTTGCCTATCTGATATAGTCCAGCATGTACCTCTTCCCCCACTTGTTATTTATGATGCTTATTTACCAACTATTTATATTATTGTACTTAGTGCACCTCATTGTCCTCCCTCTTCCCCAGGAGGCATTTAGGATCAAGCTGTTACCTGCTCAGTATTTTTTTTTTTTAAACTTTTGAAATAAATAAAGCCTGGAAATGAACCTTGGCTCAGTGTTCCTTTTATGGTCACCAATTTCTAAATAAATTAATTATTTATCACCCCGGTATGGTTCCATGAAAGGAAGGCTTAGGTCTAAAACTTAAAACAAAAGCAACAAAAGGTGTATGTTAAATCTAGATATTTTTTCTTTCAACATACAATGGTTAAAAATCCTTTTAGATGCAACATTCTCTAAAAATACTGTAACAGTACCGCAAAGTCAAAAATTACAATTTTTGTGATGTTACTTCTAATTGGATTGTAACTGAAAACTACTGCTCCTTCCCCAATGATACTTTTAGATAGATTTTTATCCTCCCCTGTTGCTGCTAGATCCCTTTGGTCACCACCCTTCCCTAGTCCCATCAACCACCATTCCTGAGGCTTATCCCCCACAGATTACCCCTCTGTGGCAGAGCCATGTGGGGAGGTGTGACCGGGTGACCCATGTCATGGAAGGTGCCCTGAGTCTGTTCTAGATCCCCCAAAGACTCACTAAAATGCTTAGGAAGCACAGAAACAAAAGCAAAAGTGCAGGACAGGAACAGCAGTCCCCTTGTGTTCTGTTCCTGTGTTTGCTAGAAACTGCCCTTGGCAAAGGGACAAAATGAAAAGTAAAGCTGATGGCTGCACTTTACAGCTGTAGGCAAATGTCGAGAACCTGCTTTCTTCAGCTCTAAATACGAGCAGTTAATTAAGCAGCTTGTTGCTGCTTTACTTTAAAAATACACCATTCTGTGTAGTATAGGGTTTTCATCTGCTCTAATGAAAGTTTAAAAAGAGCAGACAAATACCTCAAACAATAATAACACAGTTACAATGACAGTAGGACTCTGGGGCCCCATTAAGATTATCTGTGGTGTTTAGCTAAACTCTTAGTAAGGTACACATTGCTTTAAGAAGAAGAAAATAAAATACATGTTTGGGCCTTGTTTACCAAAGGAAATTTACAAGATGCTTACCTGAGTTTAGTGCAGGAGGCGTGCCAGTTTGTAAGTCAGAAAACACAAGAAAGCTAGATAAAGCTCTAAGGACAACTTTTATGAAACAGTCATTCTTTACCTGTGGGGAGCCCCTTTGCTGTATACGGTGCTGTTATAGGGCTGGCAGCCCACAGACTGTCTGATTTTTGTGGAACTCCCAGTTAGTGAGGTCACTGCCAGAGGTGGAGCTAGGGGAAATTAAGTTCCTCATAGCTATAAAATTGTGTAGCCAGGCCAGAATGAATATTATGTTAATGTTGTTAGGACTTTATTAACTGTTTGGAAATATCCCTTTTCTTATATTTAGGCGGAATGAGCCTCATAGAGATGTGTTTTAGTTAAAAGACATAATGTGGGTGTTTCCAAGGAAGTGATGTCACTAGGACACAGGATAAAAGATTGCCACTAGAGGCTTTAATTTAGATAAGGCCAGTTTTAGAACTGACTGTGAGGTGTAAGGCCTTAAGTTTAGAAGGCTTGTGTCTATACCCTAGACAGCATTGATGTTATGGACTTATTGACAATTTTCTTATTTTCTGTTCTAAATAATTATCATTTTATGCTACAAATAATAAAATGATAAATGCCAGCCTGGCATTTTTTATGCACTAACTCTGGATGTCTGCCTGCTAATTGTCTCCTGATCAACAACCCCGCTACAGGAGGGCCATACCCCTCCCCCATTTTATACCTATAGATGTCTACAGAGCCCAGTTGGTGGTGCAGGAGCAGTGGGGGCAGCACAGTATCATCCTGTCCTCGTAGGGCTTTTCCTCCTTCATCTCCATCCCATCCACCTCCCCAGATGTCGGGACCCAATCCTCAAAGGGACCTCAGATTTGTGGAACTTGCACATATCTGGGGTGTATTACCCCATGGCAGTAGGAACCTATATACCTGCCAGCATCCACAGCCCCTGCCACCTGCAGTCCAACAGTGCAGAGCCGTGCATTGTAGCAGGGAGGTGGGTGGAGTGGGTTCAGACATGGGCATCCAACTGGATGCCTGTGCCAGACTGGGACTGGATCCTCCTGGACTGCCATATCCTAACAAGAACTATAACAAAGTGAAATTACACCAGTCAGTGCCAGTGATGCCCCCAGCCTGTCATGGAAGCTCCAGGGGCTGTAGGTGGGTGAGCCAATCAGGGTAATTGCCTGGTTTTGTAGCCAGGCAGAGGGGAGCATGTAGCCACTATTCGTGCTCCTAGGCAAGCATAGCTTCCACCCCCTCCCACCCTTGGCAATACAGATGTCCTTTCAAGGACTGGGCAGAGACCATTCCCAACCCTGGTCCGCGCCACTCCACCCATGTAGAAAGGCAGATGGGAAGGATCAGCTGTGGAAGGGGCACACCCCTTTTGAAGATACCACAGGGTGCTCTGATGGAGTGCATTCTGCACACAGGGGGCACTCCTGGTGTTTCCTGGCCCTCTGCATATGTGGAACCCTATGAGGATCAGGCATGTTGTGTGTAGACACCCTTAGACACTCAATGCATTCTGCAAAGAGAGAGGTCCCCTGCCCAACCACAGGGGGCCACCCGAGTGTAGAACATGATGTCGATCCCTCACCAGGGTGGGGGCTCTGTTGCTTGGCAGCATCATCCCCAGCCCTAGGCTGCTCTGCCAGTTTTCTGAGTTCACTCCTGAATTTGGATCTCTGTCACAGGAGCACAATGTAGAAAGTGCTGGGCCATCCACCTTCCCATCATTGTTGTTGTTTTTATCATAAACCATACCTTCACTGACTACTATATTAAAGCAGCAACACTAGTTACATGAATCCTTTTTATTGTTTTGGTTTTTTGTTTAGTATACATGCCCACCTCCTGATTAGCACTGACATGTCTTGGGTTTTTACAGTAACTCCCATTTTCATGTCAAATTCTGCTTTGGAAGATTATGGTTTGTTTACTTTGCTGTCACAAAGAGGTTCTGCAACACACTTGATGGAGCGACTCCAGTAAACATACCTCCTCTTCCCCAGTTTTGGTGTGAGGTTATAAGTGGCAACAGTGTACAAATGTGTGATCCAGTACTGTTATGGGGACTTGAACGTCACTACCGCTCACCACCTCAGCTAGCCATGTGAGAAGGACATTATGGGAATGAGCATTCTGCATTCGCTGTCATTGTTGTAGGCACCGGTTGAGGTGGTGAGCGGTGGTGATTTGCCAGTCACATTAACAGGTAATAGGATTACACAGGGGTTAGAGATTGTTGTGACAAGGGTGGGATCAATTGGCGGGGCACTGAACACCAGGGAATCAAAAAATTATTATGGTGCCATTTTGGCATAACAGTAGGGAGGAGAGAGGACAGTAACGAGGCATGGGAGAGTGGCACTCATGGTCATTGTTACAGCAGTCGGTCAAGGTGGTGAGCAGTAGGGATTTGCCAGTCACCGTAACAGAAAACACTACATGCATACCATCAGGGGGCCAGGATGGCACTGGCAAGTCTGGTGACCATGGAATGGATTGAGGGGGCTGGACACAAGGGAATGGGAAATGTACCTGTATACAAAGGGGATATGGTCTGATTGTACTTGGTGGTGGGGGCTGCAACAGGATGCAGGTATGATGAGGACTTTAATTATATCAGGTGTGTGACTGGTTGTGGCTGGTGGCTCGAGATCCTGGAGTAGAGATCAGCAATCGTGGTTGAGGTTGTCGAGAGGGGGCACCACTGGACACCAGGAAATTGAGAAATATATGAACAGCATGCGAGCCTAACAGCTTGGAGGGGAGAGGACTGCAACAACAGTTATTGGAGAGTAGCAAGTGGAATCCATAAATGAAAAGACAACAACATTGGGGATGGGTTAAAAAATAAAAACCTTTATTTAAAACATACCAACATATTATCCAGTGATGAAACAAACCCTTTTAGCCAGTTCTACTGTGTGAGTGCAGCTTCATCTACCACTGGGAGATTGTGAAGGGGCAGCACAGGGCTAAAAGGAAGGCAAATCAAAGACCTGCAGGTACCTGAAGGGGAAGGCAACTGTAAATATGACTGCCTTATTTCCTGTAGTTCTTCCGCAATGATATTATTTGTTTAAAAAAAATATAAAACTCTGTTTAAACTAAGATTTGCAGATCCATAAATCAGAACTGAAGCTGCACAAATGCAGCCAAAAATAAGGGACGTGAAAAACACTCCCTTCTTAACTAGTGCTGCTGCTTTAATACAGCAGCTGAGCGTGAAAATACTCCCAGCCACCCCTACCCCCAAATCGGCCAACCCAGTTCAATTTCACCAGATTCTGTAGCTAATGAGTATCAAAGACTGAATAACATACTATATGCTATGCTACTGGTCAGTTTTCTATACTGGTCTATCACATTTTTATATCAATGGTTTGCATTTTTGTACACTGATAAATAGTGTCCGTTCTGCAGAACTGGGCCACATACAGCGTCAAATTCTAAGTTGACCAACACGCTTGAACCTGCACCTCTAGTGTTATGAAGAACAAGCACAAATCATCACAGGTTGGGCATGAGGGAGAGACCCACTTAGTCATCTGACAGTATTTAGTGAAATGAATTAAATCAAATGTCTCCTGCAGGGAAAATAGTCATTATTCTGCAGCGTCCCGCCCTCTTAAGAAATAATATACTCTAACAAGTGATAGTAAAATATAGGCAGTTGCAGTTTTTTTTTTACATTTATTTACACGTGTTTTCTAGAAAGGTACTTACAAGCAAAGCATAAAGCCAATACATCAAATGTTTTATTGGCGCTGGTCGTTATTTTCCTGTTTAAATACCTGCCAAAGGAAGTACCTTTTGTTTAACTTTCTTTAGCTGCACACTTTAATAGTGTGCACAGACAGTTCTGTGGTCAGACATTTAAAAATACATTTTTACTTGCATAAAGTTTGTAATTCAATTTTATAGTACTTGACTTTTGACTTTTCTTTATGTGATTGTCTATTATAAACAAATTACCATGTATCAGACACTTACAAAATCAGGTAAGGGTCTCGGCGAGGTGCATTTGAAATGCTTTTGGATTTTTCTGAAACATAGAATTTGTCGGCAGATAAGGACCGCTTGGCCCAACTAGTCTGTTCATTTTCTACTTGATCTGCGGCCCATCCCCCCACCCCACCACCACCACCACCACCACCCATTTCCTAAGGTTGCCTTATGCCTATCCATGAAGTCTTGAACCCCACCACCTATGCTGGAAGACTATTCCATGAACCCATTACTCTTTCTGTGAAGCAGTACTTCCTCACTTCCCTCCTGAATCTATCACCGCCCCCTTCCCTTCTTATCATCTCCCCTTGCCTTTGACCACATTTTCTTCTGAAAAATATTTCCCTCTTACACCTTGTTTACCCCCGTGAGGTATTTAAACGTCTATATTATATCCCCCCTCTCTCTCTCTCCCAGGGTGTACATATTTAGGTAATTTCACCTTTCTTCTAGGGCTTGCACACCTCGTCGGATTTTTTTTGTGTGGAATGTCACCAGAACAGAATCAATAGCTTATTTACCTTCTAACGTCTGGGTGCTAGTATTTTAATCCCAAAAAGTATTTCAGAATAGCCGCATCATGAATACCAATTCTATGCATTGGAACCTGTCAAAATATACAAGACTTAAAACACATTCTGCACAAGGGTTATAGAAGTGACAGTAATTTTTCTTTGATTGCTGCAATCAGTTCTGCAGCAGTCCTTGCACGTCACATAGCAAGCCAAGCGAGCGCACTCCATGATAAATGACCAAAACACACTTGTCTGACTTCCTCTTGCGGCGCAAACCTTTTTATGAATCCTAACACATTGTAACGGTTGCTTTACTTTAAACACCAAGGTCTCCTATTTATTTGAACAATGTGGCTTTTGAAAGTACCTAATTTCTTGACCAAAGAGGCTCAGTAAGCAGAAATGCGCCAGTCTGGTGTAAGGTATTTGGTTAGACAAAAATCACAGATATCAATCACATTTGAGCAATACATACTTAAAAAGATATTCTGCTGACTTCCTTACGTTTCTTTTTCTGTTCCTGTCAGCACCAATAGGCTACTACAGACGTCCCTTCAGAGGCGGTGTTACTTTTTGTATTGTTCACAGCATGTCCAAATAAAACAGAAGCTCGATCTCGGGGAAACGTTACAGTCCAGTATATTCCTGTAATAAGCCCCCTCCATGTTTTTATGACACCCGTTCCATTTTAACCTTTAAACGTCAGCTTCCCGTGAGCATTGTGCTGCAGGGACTTCCATTATGGCAACCTGAATTGGATTCATGCCCCACCCCCATGGTGACAATCCCCTCGCTTGGAACTCAGGGATGAGGTCATCTCAGTACCCTTGTACACCCATCTGGTTAGACCACACTTGGAGTAGGGAGTCCAGTTCTGGAGGCCATACCTCAGGAAGGATGTGGGGCAGCTAGAGCGGGTTCAGAGGAGAACAACAACGATGGTAAAAGGGTTAAGCCACCTATCCTATGAAGAAAGGTTGAGAGATCTGAACGTGTACTCCCTGGAACAGAGGATGGGGAGGGGGGACATGATCGAGACCTTCAAGTACCTTAAGGGTATAAACAGGGTGCCAGTGGGGGGGCATCTTCCAGATGAAGGGAAATCAGAGGAGGAGGGGGCATGGCCTGTAGGTGGAATGGAGCAGTTCAGGGGTAACATTAGGAAATACTATTTCCCAGAGAGAGTGGTGGAAAAGTGGAACAGACTCCCAGAGGCAGTCCTTGGAAAGAAAACAGTGGAGGGCTTCAAAAGGGCATGGGACAACCACAGGGGAGTGTTGGGGTGGAGGGCGCACAGGTCCAAGCAGATAGCTGGACAAATGGGCAGACTTGGTGGGCCTTGTTCTGTCTTTTTTTGCCATCACACTTCTATGAATCTCCCCGAAACCATGGGAAACAAGTGCAGCTCCAACCAAATCCATAAAGGGGTCTTTCAACTAAAATTGTCCAGAGAGAAAAACTGGTAGCTGGTGGAGGCTACAAGGGTATTTTACAAGCGCATCACATCGCCTGTGCCTCTCCATCTCTCATCCTTTAGGGGATTGGTATTAGCAGTGCTTGCAGTATAATAAGGTGTTATTTTAACTTGGTTAAGTACCAATCTGGAGGAAAACGGGAACTGGGACAGACTCGGAGAGATGTTCACAGAACAAAAGAAGGATCAGCACAGCAGGCCGGAGTCCAGGGAACTTCAGATATGGAAGGAAGTCGGGGCACTGTCAGGTGTTCTGTGGTATTTTCCAAGCTTTGTCAGTCTCTCAAGTCAGGCAGTGGACTGGGACATAAGCAACCGCTTCAAATAATGAACCTCGGCCGTGAGGCAGGCGAGCTGAGTCTTCAAAGGTCGGTAGTTCTCAGCCTCGACTCGCTGATCCCGCTCAGCAGGTTCCGGGCAGCCGCTGTTCATGGTGCGGGCACTGGGGGCGAAAGGTGCTGAAGGATTGATGAGTGCGATGGAAGCTAGGGGTGCCGTAGAGGTAATGTGTGCAGTGGAGGTGAGGTGGGATGTAGGGGTGAGAGGTGCAGTGGAGGCCAGGGGTGCTGTAGTAGTGAGGGGTACAAGGGGTGCTTTTGGGGTAAATGGTGCAAGTGAGGTGAGGGGTGCTGTAAAGGTGAGGGGTGCAGTGGGGGTGAGGGGTGCAATGGAGGCAAGGGGTGCAGTAGGGCTGAGGGGTGCAGTGGAGGCGTAGGGTGCCGTATGGGTGAAGCGTGCAGTGGAGGCGAGCGGTGCAGGGAGGGTGAGAGAAGCAGCACGGGTGAGGGGTACAATGGAAGTGGGAGCTGCTGCTCCTTCGGGTTGGAAGGGCGTCATATCTCTGCACCTGAGCTCCCAGCTCCCCCCGGCTCCCTTCAGACCGGGCCCGGACTTCCTCCTAATACAATTATCTGGTTCCCGGGTACAGTTTTCTCCATTAGTGTCGAAGAGGTGCCGCCAGGCTGGGTTGATTATCCCAACCTTCCGACTGCTGTCCAATGCCACTTGAGTAGCGGTTGGCTCTTTTTCGCATCCCTGATCTTTGGATCTACGAGTCAAGCCTGTGAACTCACTCTTATTGGGGCCGGCACGGAGACTATCGGACTCCAGCAGTGGGGGCGCTCTTGACACAGAAGGGACCTCCTCCCTGACAGGGGCCGTTCCTTTCAGCCGTAGTTTATGTGGCAGCAGGGGCGGCAAGCTCTTAGCCTGATGAACCCTCGCACTATTGCGTGCACCAGGCGAGCTCTCCGTACCGCCCTGAGTGTCTCCCACTCCCAACAGCGGACTCCGGTCACTGTTTGTCTCACAACAGGGCACTCCGAGTATCTCCTCGGTGCAACCATCCGTACTTTTTGTCCCTGAATAGTCTTTTACTTGAGGGGAATTTTTGACCCTCTCGGTTGTACAGTCTGCCAAAGGCCTGGGACTATCATCTTTCAGCCACACATGTGTACCGTGGTAGCTGTAGTCCGCTGAAGAGTCAGAAGCCGCAGCCGAAGTGGGTTTGCTCGAGTTACAGTATCCGACAGAGCTGTCTCTGTTGCAGTGCAGGTAGGAAACGCCGCTGTGCAGGGAGGGCGAGACGATCGGGATGCTTTGCTGAGCCATAGGAATCACGCTCGTCGAGAAATTGCAATACAGGTCTCCATTCTTGTTACTGTGATTTTGCATGTAAGCAGCTGTATTCGGATTTGTGGCTAGAGATGGTTGCAGAGTTGAATAATCCTGCTCAGTAACCATGTGGGGAAGAGCTGACAAGGGCTTGGCAAAACTGCCGCTGCTACCACCCTGACCCGAGGGAGGTGGCGCTCCGTTTAGTGCATCAGGGGTCGTCGGGGAGGAGACTTTGCAGAAATCGGTCGAGATGAAGTTTGGGAAATTGACTGAGGTTGCCATTCCTACTCGGATAGGCGGGCACTGCACCACCACCTCCTCCGGGTCCCTGACGATGCCAAAACGGTACCTGATGGCCAGCAGCGCCGCTCTGAGCCGCTCGTTTTCCCGCAGGAGCTCCATGGCGCGGGACTCGAGCATAATCTCTTCCATCCTGCGCCTCTGTCTGGACCTCCGGGCAGCCTCATTGTTCCTCCTTCTTTTTGCCCAGTAGCTGGTGTCTTTTCGCTCCTCTGGGGTGAACTCCCTCTTCCTCCTCAACGCGCCAGGGCTTCCCGCTTCCTGCTCGCCCTTCCTGGGAGCCCGGAGCCCCAGCAGAGACCTGGACAGAAGATTGCAGGGTAGCGCCACAGACGATGCAGAAGCTGTCGCTGAAGTGGTCTTACAGTCGTCTTCTGAAAGCAGAGAGGAGACCGGAGACAAGGCAAAAGTATCTGAAGACGAGTAACATCCAAATTCCTTCTGATCCCGGGAGGTTGCCACCGGCTCCCTTTGTTCATTTGCATTGCCTAAGTTGGGGTCCGGTGGAAAGTCGCCACTGCCGATGACCTGCTGGGGCTGATTGCTGTGGTCACCACTCGGTACCTCCATAGCCGTGACCTTGGCTATCATTCGTAATTAATCATTCATTTTGGGGATTTTATATATATATACATATATATAGTAAACTGATTCTTCCTTTCTTCTGCAGGACACTTCTCTGTCACATAGCCACACCTCTTCCTATTGGTATAAAAGAGAGCTTCCAGCTTCCTGGCTAGTGTCATTGTGAGTGATGAAAAAAAAATACCCACGAAAACCTCAATGCGTTTCTTTTTACAGCTGTATACCACCAAGGAGAGAAATAGCCTTGCTTGTCTGCTGTTTTTCTTTTTTATGGAACCTGACATGCTGCTGTGTGTTCCGGTATAAGAAATGCAAGTCTGTGGTGAGAATTTTATTGTAGACTGCTTAGGTTTCCCGTCAAGACTAGACCCAGAAGTCATGGCTAGAAAAATGCGTGGGGGGAAGGGGCACACAAAAAATGAAAGCGGGAAATACTACATTACACTTTTACAACCGGCTCTGAGCTGCAAATCTGGTGACATCCAGCAGACCAGACCTGGGTTTGAATCCCACAGCTTCCACCTGCATACTGTGTGACCCTGAGCAAGTCACTTAACCTCCTTGTGCTCCCAGGTCGCTCCTGTAAAAAAGCTTTCAGCTTAGTGTGCTATACCTGGTTAAACAACTAACTAAATAAATAAATAAAACAACCTTCCAAACCCTAAAAGCACTGCTTGTGTGGGGGCTTGAGACTGGGCATCATTTCTTTTACAGTATATGCAGCTCTGGAGACATGAAGGTTTTTTTCTTTTGTTTTTGGTTATAAGATTGTCACTTAAAAACAAAATCACAGGTTTTCCAATCAGTTGTAGGAGGTTCATTTAATGTTAAAATTCATTATGACAGAAGATGCCATAAAATGACTTATAGATTCATAGAGTCATAGAAGTGTGATGGCAGAAAAGGGCCGAACTCGGCCCACGAAGTCTGCCCATTTGCCCAGCTATCTGCTTGGGCCTGTGCCTCCCCCTTTTAACACTCCCAGGTGGTTGTCCCATGCCCTTTTGAATCCCTCCACTGTTTCCTCTCCAACGACTGCTTCTAGGAGTCTGTTCCACTTTTCTACGACGCTCTCTGAGTAATAGTATTTTCTGATGTAACCCCTGAACTGTCCTCCCTCCACCTGCAGGCCATGCCCCCTCGTCCTCTGACTTCCTTTCATCTTGAAGATGCTCCCCTGGCACCCTTTTATACCTTTAAGGTACTTGAAGGTCTCAATCATGTCCCCCCCCCCCTTCCTCCTCTGCTCCAGGGAGTACATGTTCAAATCTCTCAACCTTTCTTCATAGGATAGGTGGCTTAACCCTTTTACCATTTTTGTCGCTCTCCTCTGAACCCTCTCTATCCTCCCCACATCCTTCCTGAGGTATGGCTTCCAGAACTGGACTCCGTACTCCAAGTGTAGTCTCACCAAATGGGTGTACAAGGGTACTATGACCTCCCTCCTTTCTTTGTTGTCTTTACTTATAATTGTTTTTGGGCTGTTGAAAATTTAAAACATAGTGGTGGTGTAATTCTGTGCTGTCTTTAATTGCTGCAAATTTTCGCCCACCCCTCCCCTTCCCCCAACTCTTAATTATATGCCCTGTTAAATCTGATTGACAGTAGCTAAACACAGGGTATAGTAAGGGGTGTGAAGTAGGAGGGGCATAAGGGGGAAGAAGCCCACCCTCAGCATGACAAGTGTTTTGATTCATTTATTTATTTATTGGTTTCTTTTTCTTTAAAAAAAAAAATTATCTGAGGATCGGTGGCAGGATTTTAGGACAGTAAATTAATAAAAGGGAACTAGGAGAGCTTCAGTAGCAGACAAGTAGTGGAATTGCAGTATAATGTGGGGAGTGGTGCAATGCAGTGGCTGTGGGGCAGCCATATTCAGAGCAGACCTTCTGGACACTGAGGTGCTGCCCTATCTGCATGCATCTCTCTAGACTGCGGGAGGAGGTAGCCAGACTCAGAGCGGAAGTAAACTGGGTCAGGAGTACCATCACCCCTATCCAGGGACCACCAAGTCCAATGCAACTGCCTCAAAGGATGCCGAGAACGAGGAGCACTTGGATGACAGTGGGCTCAGGGAGGGTTAGAGCGGTCAGGCAGAGGCACATCCCAGATCCTATTCCACTCAAGAACTCATATGCCACACTGGCAAATGAGGACGACCAAATAGAGGTACCCAGAGAAGTGGAAGGAAAAGATGTGGAAGTTAACCAAGGAGGTGACCTCAGCGGGGAAAGCAGTGGACCCCAGAGGAGGAGGAAGCGAATCCTGGTGGGGGACTCCATCATAAGAGGGATCCAGCTAGGAACACAGGAGGGGGAGGACAGGGAGGTGAGGTGCCTACCAGGTGCCACAGCATGGAGGGATGGAAGGAAGATCCTGGGGATCACTGGGAAGGCAAGACGGAGGATGAGCTGGATGTCATTATCCACCTAGGTACTAATGACCTGGCAAATGGGAAGCCAAAGGAAGTTCAGGAAGAGTTTAGGAAACTGGGAGGGGTCTCAAGCAAGTAGCTACTTCTGTCACTTTCAGAAGTACTACCTGTGAGAGGCAAGGGAGAGCATAGGAGTGCATGCACCAGGAACTTTAACTCATGGTTGAAGAACTGGTGCTGTGAGGAAGGGTTTGGATTCATTGGTGACTGGGGACCCACCTGGAGGGATGGAAGTTTGTTCAAGCCTGACGGCCTGCATCCATCCTGGAGGGGAATCCAAGCACTCAATGATAAGTTTAAATGCTACATTGACAAGCATTTAAACTAGCAAAGGGGGGTGACAGGCTAGCAAGGAGGGTACCTACTTGCTCACCCCCCACAGCTAGCAGTGGAACCAGTGAACCAGAGGAGTGGCTATCTCTGCAAAGCAGTAAGCAAAAGATGGAGATTAGTGCCCAAGAGGTGGATAAGCAGAAAAGGGGCAAAATTCAGCAGAAGGGCAGACAGCAAGGAGAACTAGGGATAAATGACAACCAAGGAAGGGGCTGGAGTAGAACAGTGAAACAGTCTAGGAGGTCAAATCATGGAAGCCATGTGTGCAAATGCCAGGAGCCTTAGCAACAAGATGGAAGATCTGGAGGCTGTCATGGTGCAGTCAGACCTGGACATTGTGGCCATCACTGAAACCTGGTGTAATGATAACCACGACTGGGAGATGGCCATACCTGGCTACAACATATTCAGAAGAGACAGAGCAGGCAGGAAGGGAGGAGGAGTGGCACTGTATATGAAAAATGACATAAGGGCCACAGAGATCCAGGAGGAACAAAATGGGGGAGAGATACTGTGGGTTAAGCTGGAAAGGAAAATGGGGACAGCCATCCGCACAGGTGTGATCTATAGACCACCAGCCCAGGAGGAAGAAACAGATAGGGAGCTGATGCTAGCCATCCAAAGGATGGCAGACAAGGGTGAGGTAGTACTGGTTGGAGACTTCAATATTCCAGACATGGACTGGAGCATCCCAGCAGCAGCATCGACTAGGAGCAGATTTATCCTGGACTCCCTTCAGGGTGCCTTTATCAAGCAACTGGTCATGGAACCAACTTGGCAGAAGGCAATACTGGACCTTGTGCTCACAAACAGGGACAGTGTGATGGGGGTAACAGTGGGGGAGCACCTGGGAAACAGTGACCACCAGTCATTGTGGTTTGAAATCACAGAAAGAGCAGAACCAAACCACACAAAAACACGTATCCTGGATTTTAGGGGGGCAGACTTTGGGAAAATGGGGAGATACTTGAAAGAGGCATTAATGGGAATGGGACAGGAATCAGGGGTTGAGGAACAGTGGGCAGTATTTAAAATGGATTACAAGAACAACAGAATTATGCATTAAGCAGGTTAGCAAGAGGAAAAGGAAGAGGAGACCATTATGGTTTTCCAAAGAGGTAGCAAAGAAAGTGAAAGCCAAAAAGATTGCATTCAGGCAATACAAAAAGATATAGGCAGAAGGGATAGGGAGAAGTACCAGGAGAAGCAAAGGGAGGCAGGGAGCTCAGTAAGGGAAGCCAAAGCTCAGACAGAAGAGCACATTGCAAAATCAGTGGGTAGAGGGACAAACCTTTACAGGTACATAAGGAAAAAGAAAGACAAAGGAGGGATAGTGAGACTGAAGGGGAGGATGGGGGCAGGGTGGAGGATGACAACTGTAAAGCTGACATATTGAACAGATATTTCTGCTCAGTCTTTACTGAGGAAGAGGAGGGTAATGGGTCTGAAGGAGTAGGGGTGAGAATGGTGCAGAAATGGACTCAAGTCCCTTTACACAAGAAAGGGTCCTGAAGGAACTGGAAGTAAAAGAGTTGATAAAGCAATGGGGCCAGATGGGGTGCACCCCAGGGTCCTTAAAGAACTAAGAGAGGTGGTGGCTGAACCTCTGGCTATCCTGTTTAGCTGATCACTGGAAACAGGGGAGGTACCCAAAGACTGGAGGACAGCAGATGTAGTCCCCTTATACAAAAGTGGGAACAAAGAGGAAGCAGGGAACTACAGACCAGTCAGCTTCACCTTGGTAGTGGGGAAGATCATGGAAGCACTACTGAAGGAGAGATTGGTGGAACATCTGGTTGTCAATGGACTACAGGACCCAAGGCAGCATGGTTTCACCAGGGGGAGGTCGTGTCAGACCAACCTCATTGAATTTTGACTGGGTGACTAGGAGGTGGATCAGGGAGGGCAGTGGACATAGCCTATCTGGACTTCGGCAAGGCCTTTGACACTGTGCCACATAGAAGACTATTAACAAACTGGGGAATATGGGTGTGGGCAGGACAGTAGTGTGGTGGGTAGGTAACTGGCTGGTGGCAGGACACAGAGGGTGGTGGTAAATGGCTGTCACCCACAGAGGGAATAGTGACCAGTGGAGTACCACAGGGATCAGTGCTGGGACCAGTCCTATTCAACATCTTCATCAGTGACATTAGCAGGACCTAGAAGGCAGAATTTCACTGTTCGCTGATGACACAAAGCTCTGTAACAGAGTAGACACACCAGAGGGTGTAGACAGAATGAGAAGCGACCTGCAGAAACTTGAAGAATGGTCAGGGTTTGGCAGTTGAAATTCAATGCAAAGAAGTGCAAGATAATGCATATGGGGCACAAAACCCTGGCACAATATATCAGTTGGGGGTGAGGATATAGCATACACCAAGCAGGAAAGGGATCTTGGGGTTATCATCTCTGATGACCTCAAGGTAGGGAAACAGTGTGACAAGACAGCAGGTAAAGCAAATAGGATGCTGGGATGTATAGGCAGGGGCATCACCAGCAGGAAAAGGGAGGTCATAATTCCGCTATACAAGACACTAGTGAGGCCCCACCTGGAGTACAGTGTACAGTTCTGGAGACCATACCTACGTAAGGACATAGACAGGGTAGAGAAGGTTCAGAGGAGGGCAACAAAGATGGTGCATGGATTGCATCACAAGTCCTATGAAAACAGGTTGAAGGAACTGAACATGTACTCCCTGGAGGAGAGGAGGAGAGAGGGATATGATAGAGACATACAAATATCTTACAGGAGGAACAGGGTGCAGGAAAACACTATTTTTAAGCGAAAAGATGTTCCAGGACTAGAGGGCATGGGATGAAGTTGAGGGAGGACGATTCAGAGGAAACATGAGAAAGAATTTCTTCACAGAACGGGTGGTGGACAAGGGAACACCCTGCCAGAGGAAGTGGTGGGGGCTGAAACAATCATGGGATTTAAGAATGCATGGGATAGACATAAAGGAATTCTGGAGGTCAGGGGTAAGGGGCAACAGACTTCTAGGAAAACAAACTGAACTTACAAGCTCAAATGGGCAGACTGGGTGGGCCATAGGCCCTTATCTGCTGACACTGTCCATGTATCTATATATCCCTATTCCTACTGGTGATCCCCCTTCTGATGCATCCCAGCATTCCACTCCCCCTGGCCACTGCCCTCCTGCACTGCTCTTCCACCTTCAGGTCCCCAGATATAATGATGCCTAGGTCCCTTTATTGCTCTGTCTCCTCCAGCTCTCTTTCTCCCCCATACGGTATCCTGCCTTCTGATTTCTGTAGCCCAGATGCATGATTTTACATTTTTCTGCATTGAATTCAAGCTGCCACCTTTTTGATCATGCCTCAAGTCTCCCCAAATCTCTCTGCATTTGTTCCACCCCTTCCTCCATGTCCACCCTATTGCAGATTTTGATATTGTCCACAAACATACTCACAACCCCCTCAAGGCCCTCCATGATGTCTCCTATGAATATATTGAACAGTAGGGGCCCCAGCACTGATCCCTGGGGGACCGCGCTCGTGACCCTGCCTTCCCCTGATGCCACCCCATTTATTATGACCCTCTGCCTCCTTTTCCCCAGCCAGTTTCCCACTCATTTGACTGCCCTCTGCCCCATCCCCAGCCCTGCCATTTTATACAGCAGCCCCCCATGAGGCACTGAGTCAAACGCCTTTCTGAAATCCAAATAAGCTATATCTACCACTCTATCTTGATATATTTCCTTTATGACCCCACCAAAAACTCTATCAAATTTGTTTGACAGGATCTGCCCCTAGTAAAACCATGCTGTCTTGGATTCATCAGGCCGTTTGTCTCCAGGTAGCTGGTGATCCTGCCTTTTACTAGCTTCTCCATGAGCTTGCCTAACACTGATGTCAAGCTCACGGGTCTGTAACTTCCCACTTCTTCCCTCCCTCCCCCCTTATGCAGAGGGACAACATTTGCCTGCCTCCAGTCCTCCGGGACCACCCCGGTTTTCAAGGACCCATTGAATAGTGCAGTCAAGGGTCCTGCCAATACCTTCTTTAGCTCCCTTAACACCCTTGGGTGCATCTTGTCTGGCCCCATTGCCCTGTCCACCTTTATGCAGCCCAGTTCTTCCAATATTTCTCTCCACGAGGAACGGCCTCATCTCCCCCCCCCTTCCCCAGCCATTTCATTACCTGCTCTGCTGCCTTCTTCTCCTTCTTCCTCCCTCTTGAACACTGAGCAGAAGTAGGTGTTTAGTAGGTCTGCCTTTTCTCTGTCTCCTTGTAGCACCACCCCCTCTTTTGTTCTTAACTGGAGAACCCCCTGCCTAGTCTTCCTTTTTTCATTTACATATCGAAAGAAAGTCTTATCCCCTTTTTTGACCCCTCTCGCTATTCTCTCCTCTGTCTGTGCCTTTGCCCTCCTTACCTCTACCCCTGCTTCTCTCTGGCTCACCTGGTATTTTACCCAGTTTGCTTCTGTCTGAGTTGTCTAGAACCTCCTAAAGGCTTTCCTTTTTGTCCTTACCCTTTTTGCTAAAACCCTCGTATACCACAGCGGTTTTCTCCTCCTCTTATTTTTATTCTCTCTCAGCATTTATGTCAGTGGCCCCTACAGTAGCTTCCTTGATCTTCCCCCACTTTGCCTCCACCTCCATCAACTCTCCCACCCCCTGCAATGCCCTCTCCACTATTTTCCCCATTCTCCTGAAGTCTGTCCTCCTGAAATCCAGGACCTTTAACCTAGACTGGTGAACCTCTGCAGTGTTTCTCATTTTAAACCTGAAACCTGACCGTGTTGTGGTCACTTGTACCGAGATGTTCCCCCACCGATACCTCGTCCAGCCTTCCCCTATTATACCAACAGCTTTTATTTATTTATTTAGTTATGTAAGTATTTAAAAATTGGTAACCGGGAAAGGCACACTGAGTCTAGGCTCCTTTCCAGGTGTGACCCAGAGGAGGGGAATACAGAGAGGATAAACATACAGAATCTGAGAATGGTATCTGGATTCATGAACATGTCCAATCATACACAATCAAAAGGAGGCTGCAATAGGCAGCAACATGGGTGATACAGGAGACATCCTTACAGATGATGAAGCACAAGGATGCTGACTCTAAAAGCAGCAGCAAAACAATGTAGTGTGCAAGAAAATGGACACATAAGGAAGTCAGGAAGAGTGTTCAGTGCATGTTGGGGTAGCATCTGGTAGAAAAAGCAAGAGAGGGTAACAGAAACTTGAGTAGCCCATGAATGTATATGGGATTGTATATCATGGACAGTCTTAATGGAACTGTTTCTTCTTTAGTTTGATAACGTGTACCAGTCTATTACACCTTCCCACATTTGCTTTAAAAATATAACCTTTGGCCCATTTGACAAATGCCCCTTTAAGTTTCACTTCAGTTTTACCCCCTATCATATTCAGGCTACCACAGTGCTCGAGTACTTTGGATTTTCTTGCACCTGCATGTATATTACTCAGATATAAACTGCCTTGATCAGAAAAGATATTCTTACATTAAAAGTATTTGATTATAGTGTATAATAAAGTGCTGTTCAGTATAGAATTCCATCCCTTTCAAAATGTTGTTTTACCACAGTTCCAAAGGTCATAGAATGTGATTCTACCCTACTGTGGTAGAACAGCATTGAAAATTAAGCATTATTAATGGAAGGGCGTAGCAGGCTCAGAGGGGAGAGGAGGAGGTGTTTTTTCATTGAAAGGGTGGTGGAGCATGGAATGCGCTGCCCTGGGAGCTGGTAGAGGCAGAGAATGTGGCTGGGTTTAAGAGGGGATGGGACAGGTACCGGGGGAGGGTAAATCTGACCAGGTCCAATGCAGCTGGTACATCTGCAACTGGGGACAGTAAAACCCAAGGGAGAGCGGAGGACACCAGAATCGGCCTTCAGTGCGGGTGCTGAAAATCGAGCAGACTCGAAAGACCATTAGGCCTATTCTGCTGCCATTTTACTGTGTTAGTAACCTCTAGAGACTGCATGAGTCAGTTTAATTTTGAAAGCAAAGAACTCATGCACACATATTACACACAGTACTATACACTATAAAAAATACTGGATGAGCAACTCCATGCACAAGAGTGTTCTGCTACCTCGGGTTCTGATTCCTATGGACCTCTCGAGCTTCGCTGTCGAGGTCAGGAGAATCAGAACCCCTCTGTGTAGAACACTCTGGTTCTGCATAGTTGCCCATCCAGGAGTATCTATGTAGTGTTTTCACACCATAGTTAGTTAGAAGTGCTTTACAAAGCATGGCGTTACATATTGGCAGTGTGGTGACTTAGGCAGACCAATGGAGCAGTTCCTCTGTGCTCAACAATGCTTACACACTGGCATGAATAAATGCATATGAAACGGTTTTATTACCAGATGGAATTTAGGCTGGCAACTCATCGTATACTGTTTTTAGAAAGTACCAGTGGACCTTTAGTTTTCCTCTAGACACCATCTCGAAGTGTACAAAGCTGACCTCAGCTTGTTTTGCCCAGTGAATGGCACCTGCATCCATGCTGCCTGATACCTTTCCAACATCTGCTACTTAAATGTGGGACGTGGTCCCTCACAATATAAGCTTTGACTCAGTGTGCCTTTCCCAGCTGCCAACATTTTAAATAACATACAAATAAACAATCTGAGAAAAATTAGCAGCAGCTGAACAACACAAATTGTTGTTCCCCTCTAAACGGTACTAGTCCCCAACTGCCATGTCCAATGACATATGGCTTTTGTTTATTTATTTTTAAATCTTGCTTTTTATGCTTGCACAAAGAAGCTGAATAAGTTAGATGACAGTTTGGTAGGATTTGTTGGGTAAAAAGGAGTCTGGGTGATTCACTATTCCTGCTTCTGTCTTCTTTGTTTTGTAGTGTAACTATTTTTTGGTTTTTAATGTAAGTGCTAAATAGTATGACAGCAGTTAATGCATGACTTGCACTATAGTGAAGTTTGTGGAAGAGTTAGTAAGCATGAACTTAGGAAGTATTTGTGTTGTTTTGAATAAGTTTTTTGTTTTTTTTTGTAATTGTTCTAATGCTCCCAACTTTCCTCATTTGCTGCAGTCTGTGAAAAAGAACAATGATTATTTGCAGGCTGCTATTTGTCATAATGCACATTAAAGCAAATGGCTTATATCATTTTAAATATGATTTGCTTTGTTTGACATGGGTGTTTGTACTGTGCTGTGTTTTCTTATAGTGAAGTGATATTATTGATAAAGGAAAGTTGGGGGGGGGTAAGTCTAGGCACTGTAGTTTTCCATCTGAGATTCTGTAATCTAAGTTTCACAACATCATCTTGGGAACAACATCCGTACTACTAACCGTCTCTGAAAGGGCCATTCACACAGTATTTTCTGCACTGTTGAGAGTGGTGCAGAGCTGTTGTCTGCGTGTGTTTAATTTCACAGCGATCCCTCTTTTCTTGGGATCACGTAGTGGTGTAGGCATTTTATGCAGATGTATGAACAGCTGGCACCACTCACAATGGTGCCAGCACAGGTTTCAGGAAATACTGAATGTTATTTTGTTACTGTAAAGCATTGTCATAGCTATTTAAGCTAATGTAAAGCATTGTCACTATCTAGAAACTTTGAAACACAAAATAAGACACTGACACTTAAGAGTGAAGAATCTCAAAAGTCCCCCACCACCGCCATTTGTTTTCTGAAAGGAATTGATTACAAAAATGACTGTTGCCAAGTTCAACTAACTGCATTGAACACAACTGTTGCCACCCCGTAGAAGTTCAGCCAAAATGCCAGAAGGTCAGTTGCACCAATGTAGGGGGCCGCTGTGTGAATGGGAGCCACATCGCATCAGCTTAAATGGAGTGACCTGGACAACAACACAGTTGTGAATGGGGTAGGTTGCTTAAACCTGGCAGAAGATTCTTTACACATTGTCATTCAAGCAGCTATGGGAGATAGTTTTCCACCTAGGATCCTGTAATCTAAAGGCACATTTACACTACCTTGCACACTGTGTTGCAGTCTTCTCCACTCAGCCGAATTCTACCAGCATCACTCCCAATTTGAGTTTAGACAGCACTCATGTGCGTTGGTTCAGGGTGCAGTTGTGAGCCACATTTACAGGTTAAGGGGAAGGTTAACCAGCTGTGACTGTGACAGAGGGGATTCACTTGCACTGTATTGTAAATCAGACAGGAAATAATCACATTTAATAGAACATCTTCAACAAAAAGCAGATACAAGGCACTGACATGTAGGGAGGGGGGGACAGTGCGACGTGGCATGGTATGTGCCTCATCATTATCTATAACTGTATTCTAACCTGTTTCTATTGTACCTAAAATTATAATGTTTGACTGTCCTATTGTATGTGCTGTCTATATGGCCCAGGTCATGCCTGAAAATGGTCTATTGGATCAGTGCGCCTACCCAGTAAATAAATAAATAAATGTTGCAGACCTGCACCATTGCAGGCAGAGTGGCATGCTTACATGCCAGCATAAAATGCCTGCACCAGTACAGCTCCCAAACCAAAACAGGGATTGTCCTGCACTGCAAGTGAGCCACCAATAGTGCTCCCTTAGCAGTTTACACTACCTGACCTGCACTGATGCATCACATCCATACCTCCTGCAATAGTACAGATCAAGCAGTATAAATGGGCCTTAAGCTCCAAGCCAGATATTTTTCAGGAACTACAGCTCCCAGAATGTGCTGTGCTTCCAACATGCACTTTCTGGTTACCTGGGGTGGATCTAATAAATGTTACATATGTGTGGCCAGCATGTGAAATTCACAGCTTCTACAGATTTAAACATGTTGATATTTTTCAAAGTTTTTAAAGGTTTCATTGAAAAAATGTTTTAGTAAACATGGCGGACGGCGGCTCACTGCCCGCCACTCACAGTCCCTAGGAAGCTAACTTCGGGGGTGCCCAATCCCCCTGTCTGCATATGTGCCCCCTTTACTTTAGTGGTCTGCTGAGGTAGTGCCCAATTCCCCTCAGCATCACACCCCCAAACACAGACATGCTTGCGACGGGGGTGCCCAATCCCCCTGCCAGCATGTTAACCCCCCCCATTGCATCGTCATTTTCCTGGCTTCACCCCACCCCGATTGTGTGCCACACTGGGAGCCCACCCCAGTGTGGCCAAAACCTGTGAAAAAAACAGAAAATGGTCCACGGTGATGTTTTTTTTATTTTTCTTAGCTGAAACAAAGGAAACAGTCCCTCGCCATTGGGTCTCCTCCCCTAGCTCACAGCCACCCTCTGTGCACCCTGCATCCCCACACCGCTATCACCCCATACTTACCTCTGGAGCCCGGTGCGATAATCTTCAGTGGACTGGGAATACGTCTGCACTTTTCTAAGCCAACCACGAACTGAAGAAATACTGCTAAGCTATATAATGGCATAAATGGGGCTTTTTCAATTTAGGTGGATATCTCAGCCATTTTTGCGAATTTTGGCACCAAATTTTCAACATAGGGTTCTTGAGACCATACCACATGAATTCAGTCACTGCCATGTCGTTATTTGGTCCCAAAAGGTGATTTTACGGTCACTGCACGGAATCACCTTTCGGGACTGAGTAACGAAACAACAGTGTTACTGTTCATGAGGTGGGCTCCCAAAAAACCTATGTTGCAAATTTGATGAAAAAATTCTGAAAATGACTGTGTTACGAGCGTGCGTATCACAGTTTCTACACACGCTCGTAACTCCGAGAATTTTTAATATTTTCACTTTAGATTTTCGGCACTGCCGTTTCTTCACACCTCCTTATGAACAGTACAGCTGTCATGTTTCACATCCTGCCCAAAATGTGGTTTCACACATGTGGTGCAAAATTGCACGGTCGCTGTGGGAAATCAGCGTTTGGAGCAGATTAACAAAATCACAGTGACACTGTTCATGAGTGGAGGTCCCAAAATGCCTATGTAAAAAATGTGACTGTATTTTGAGCGTACATTGTGTAGTTTCCACGCACACTTGTAACTTCGAGACTTTTTAATATTTTTCACTCTGGATTTTCAACATTGGCATGTTTTCACAGCTCCTTATGAAAGGATAGCTATCATTTTTGACATCCTGCCCGAACTGTGTTTTTGCACATCTGGTGCAGAATGGTGTGGTCACTGTAGCAAATCAACATTCGAGACAGATTAACAAAATCAAAGTGCCACTATTCATGAGCAGAGGTAACAAATGCTTCCATGAGGTGGGGGTCACAAAAAGGCCATGCTGAAAATTTGTAGTGCAAATACCAACAAACTCCTGGGGCGTTACGGTTTCTAACCATAGCATCCCACCCTGTACAGACTGACAGGCATCAGGAATATGCCTTTGGATTGCTGACTGTAATGCGCATGCCATTCCAACCCCATCCTGCAGCCAGTGACAGGCATCGAGGTGTGCGTTGGACTCTTCAGCCCCAGAGTTCACCCCATTCTCCTATACTGCACCCATTTCATCGTATGTCCTTATGGAATGGGGTGACAGTAAAGTCGAACACCCCAAGGCACACCTCAACACTTGAAACCTGCAAAATAGGGTGAGGTGAAATGGTGTCAGTGTTATGCGCGATGACCCAAAGGCATACCCAAATTCTTGTCCCATCTCTGCAGGGTGGAGGTGGGATCCACGTGAAGTTCAGTGTTTCACTGCCATTCCTATTCTGCATCTGTCTAACTCTTGCAATGGAAAACATTGCTGACCAGTTATTATAATGAAGTTGAACCCAGTGATATTAGCTGAGCTAATTCCACAATGAATATTTAGTAGAGATAAAGGCCACACTAAGAAGGGACCCTACGTAAGGAAAAAAATATCTGTTTCAAAAGAAACACACACTGGGGTAAACTAACCTCAGACATACCACTATTAAAAATGTAAACCACAGATTTTTTTGTTGAACTTTACATTGTATTATTTGTACTGTTTTTGTATTATTGTACCTTGGTCATTCTGCAAAGAGACCTTTGGCCTAATGCCTTTAGCTGGTTAACAAAAGCTACATGAACAAATATGTGTTGTTCTTAAAATGACCACACATTCTAGAGTTCTCAGACTCTAGCTATGGCTACACAAGAAGGTAAAGAGATGTTAAAAGGCGCTGTTCACCTCACTGGGGTGCTAAATTCAGAATGCACTCATTAGTGGTATGACAGTTTGTATTATAGAATACTGCTTTTGTTGTGAGTGTTGGGGAATTGTTTGTGTTTTACACTTCCTCTGAGGCTGGCTACTGGGCATTAACACGTGTTGTTAAAGTGATGCATTAGTAATAAAGCACAAGCAGATGTTTTTATCCTTTTTTTGTACCATGTGACCATATTTTTCTATTTTCATTAAGCAACCCCCTTACGTGCATATTTATCATGCCATTTTAACATTTCATTACAGTTCTGTTTTTCAGTTGCCAACAAACATAGCTTGTAAGCAGCTGTCGTGGTCTTGTGTACTCTTTTCTGCATCTCAGACAAGTTTAAGGAGACCTTTTGTGTGAGGTTATTTGCTGTACATCAAGGTGGATAGAAAACAGACTGATCTGCGAGCAGCCAAAACAGCTGTTGCTGCCCTACCCCCAACCCAGTACATCCCAGGACCAGACCTTATGGTTGGAATTTTGGGTGGTAGCTCTGTTGACAGCTCACAGCTGCAGCAGAAAACAAGTATTTGTCAATGCCGAATGTTGTCTTGCTGGTATTGGCATTGGTAGTGCAGGAGTTAGAGAGATGCATAATAGGAATGGAAGTAAAGTATTGAACTGACGCCAACCCCACCCCCACCCTGCAAAGACTGACAGGCATTGGGGTGTGCCTTTGGGTCATCAGCCATAACGCTCATGCCATTTCACCTCACCCTACCCTGCAGACACCAACAAGTGTCGTGGTGTGCCTTGTGGTCATTGTGCTTTACACTCACCCCGTTCCAGAAGGAAATACGCTGAGATGGGTGCAATATAGGAGAATGGTGTGAACTTTGGGACTGAAGAGTCCAAGGCAGACCTTGATGTGTGTCACTGGCTGCAGGGTGGGGGTGGGGGAGGAATGGCGTGAGCATTACAGCCAACAATCCCAAGCCACACCCCTGACATCCGTTAGTCTCTACAGGGTGGGGCATTACGGTTGGAAACCCTAATGGCCAGATCATTTATTGGTATTTTCACTCCAGATTTTTAACATGGGCTTCTGTGGCCATGACTTCATGAACAGTGGCACTATCAGTTCGTTAGCTGAAAGGTGATTTTGCACAGCGACTACGCCATTTGGCGCCACAGGTGTGAAAGCGCATTTTGGGCAGGATGTGAAAAATTACAGCTGTACTGTTCATGAGAAGGTGTACAAAAATGGCAATGATGAAAATCTGGAGTGAAAATATGAAAAAGTGGTGAAGTCACGAGCATGTGTAGAAACTGCGCAATGCACACCCGTAACGCAATTATTTTGAGGATTTATTTAACCAGATAACATAGGCATTTTCGGACATCCACTCATGAACAATGGCACTGTGAGTTTGTTAATCTGACCCGAAAGTTGATTTCCCACAGCGACCAGATTGTGTGCCAGATGTATGAAAATACATTTTGGGCTGGATGTGAAAAATGACAGCTATACTGTTCATAAGAAGGTGTGAAAAAATGGCCATGTTGAAAATCTGGAATGAAAATATTAAAAATTGTCGAAGTTAAGAGCATGCATGGAAACTGCAATGCACACTCGTAACACAGTTATTTTTTGGAATTTTTTCACCAAACTTGCAACATACGCTTTTTGGGACCCCACCTCATGAACAGTAGCATTGTCATTTTGTTACTTGATCCCGAATGGTGATTCCACACAGTGACCACAAAATCACCTTTTGGGACCGAATAACGAGATTACAGTGCATGTGTTCATGAGGTGGGGCCCCAAGAACCCCATGATGAAAATCTGGAGCTAAAATAAAAAAAAAAATGGCTGAGATATCCACTTAGTTGAACCCGACCCCCGTTGATGCCATTATACAGCTTACAGACATTTCTTCATTTGCAGTTCAGCTTTGAAGAGTCAGGCGTGTTCCTGCTACACGAAGATCGCGGTGCCGGACCTCCAGAGGTAAGTATGGGGTGAGAGGTGTGTACTGGGGAGGTGGGTGTGCAGAGGGTGGGTGCGGGTTGGGGGTGCCGTGGACAACAAACCATTTCCTTTTTTTCAGGTACAAAAAGAAAAATGACACTGCGCTACAGGACCATTTTCTTCTTCACAGGTGAAATAAAACACACGTTGCACACACTGGGGTGGGATCCCAGTGTGCCCCATGACTTTCGGGGCGGGGTGATGTTGGCCACACTGGGGTGGTCTCCCAGTGTGCCACACAATGGGGAGGTTGAGGACATGGGGATTGCACCCCTGATGCCGGCCTTCTTTGGGAGCCGCCACCATTGTTTATTGCCCGTCAGCAAACAAATTGAATGGGGGGGGGCATGCTGACAGGGGGACTGGGCACCCCCGAAGTCGACTTTCTGGGAATTGTGTGGTGGACGGCAAGAGCTGCCATGTTTATTGAAATGTTTTATCAGGAAAGGCATATAGGGGAGGCATGTCATCTATGCCTCTGCATGACGAGCTTGTCTCTGATTGCAGCAGCACATTTCTTACAAGTTGTGTCCACTTGACATAAAACTCGTGTCAGTGCTAGCATGCCGGCTAATTGGGGAATGAGGGATGCACCTACTAAAGTGTGCCCTCCATTTGCCAGCACTGACACACCTCTGCATTTCTCCTACTAGCACAACATGTTGCTTGCGCAAGCACGTATGACAACATAAAAAACACTACATGGGAGTTCACACTTGCTGCTTAGGCAGTTTTTTGGCTGCAGTTCTGTACCCCTGTCATATTCAGACTTCTGAGTCACCCCAAGAGTCAGACTACCATGAAGTTGAACTTTACAAGCCAGGTAATCATGACCAGTCCAGGAGGAGAAGCATGTAAGTTTCGTCTGACTCTCACCAAGGTGATAAACACTGTGTGTAGAGTGAAAATGTCTTAGAGCCCAAGAGACTGCTGTGGCTATCGTAATAAAGCTCAGTTGTTTTCATTCCAGATTGTTTACCCATGCGAAACCCTGCTTCAGCCAATAACATTAATGTGAAGGAGTTAAACAAATAACCCAAAAATGCTCGTTAACAACATTGATGTAGTAGACGCTTGCTGTTACATTAGCTTGCTAAGAAATCATTCTGGAAGCATTTCTTATTGGGATCTTCTATTACTGTATGCCGTATCCACTACGTGTAGGGTTCTCCCATTTAAACCTGTTAACATATGCTCTTATACCTCAGCACAAGCTGTTCTGAGAATTAATCTTCTTCTACTGCTTAATGCTCATAAGGCTTGGTTTCTGTATCAGTCCCATGTAAGCATTTTTAACCATCTTAACACTAAATGCTAATTCAGTCACACATGAGCGCTGGTCTGATGCTACTGTGACTTTTCTGTGATCATTAACAGTCTCTATACTTCATCTCATTATTTTATCCTACCCCATTCAACTCATATCTCCTTATGAGTAACACGGCCGCAGCAGTGCCTATCACCGAAGGCTGTGCAAAATAAGCCTTGGCCAGAGGAGGGCTCCACTGCCCTCAGAGCAGACACCCATCTGACCTAAGGCTTTGCAGCGTAAGCCTCGGCTAGAGGAGAGACCCGCTAACCTCGGAGCATACACCCACCTGACCTAAGGCTGTGCAATGTAAGCCTCAGCCAGAGGAGGGCCCTGCTGCCGTCAGAGCAGACACCCACCCGATCTAAGGCTGTGCAACGTAAGGTACGATTACAGGATGCCATTACTAGCAAAACAAACTCTGCCTTTGTCTCTTCACCTTTTGAATTTGGTGCCTTTTGTTGTCCACGTTTATTATTAGGGCTCAGCCGTTAGGACACTGCATGGCTACTTCCCTGTTTTTGCCTGTAACCACCTCTGGTGCTCCCAAAATAGACAGTGTGGGGGTAACTTGTAGCAAAATTAATTAACAACTTTAAATGCAAGAATAAAACCCTGCCTGTGGCTCCCAATACAGCTTCTAGCACTTTAAAACCTTAACCTGCCAGGAGCTACCTCTGTTTCTAGGAGCTGAAATACTTGCAGGGGTGATTGATTTCCCAGGGCTTTTTCTAACTTTAATTGAAAGATTGAAACTCTGCATTCGGCTCCCTAAATAGTCTTTGGCACTTTAATTTTAAAAAGTTCAACCTGCCAAGAGCTAACACTCTGGGAGCTCCAATTCCATTTTCTAGGGTTTACTGGCTCTAAATTACCTGAACCTTTGCTCATAGCTTAACCCGCTTGGCAGCTGCTTCCACAAGTATCCACAAGTAATCTGGACTCAGTGTGCACAGAGTGAACTGATTTGCAGAGTGAATTTAAATGCAGCCCTTATACACGACTTAGTGCAAAGCAAATATGCTTAAGTGCTGGGATTTCAGGGCTCAGTTTAATGATCATTTGTAATAGTTTGTGCTTCTTGAGTAAGACTTTTAAATTAGTGTAACTGTACTGCCTCTGATGCTAGCTTCGAATTTTGTTACACTTAGAATTCAGGATCTAAAATGTCTGTGAATTAACTTTCTGACCCTGTGATTGTTGTGCATCTCAAGCTTCTTACAAATTGTAAAGTTTAGAGCCACTGTGCATGTAAGTGTGGTAAATGTGAACTGGTAGTATCTGCATAAAGTGTAAGCAGCTTGCTCTCTCTGAAATCTGAATACTCCTATCCCCTTTAGTCTACCACTCCCTCTCTCTTTTCTCCTCCAATAGTTGTTCTTTACATGTCTCCTGAACCCTATTTAATCCCTCTGCCCTCACGCTTTCTCTCTTCTTAGCATCGGCCAGAGGAGGGGCCCACTGCCCTCGGAGCAGACACCCACCTGAGCTAAGGCTGTGCAACGTAAGGTACAATTACAGGATGCCATTACTAGTAAGATGAACTCTGTCTTTGTCTCTTCACCTTTTGAATTTGGTGCCTTTTGGTGTCCACATCTAATATTAGGGCTCAGCCATTAGGACACTGTTGGCTACTTCCCTGTTTTTGCCTGTAACCACCTCTGGTGCTTCCCGAAACAGACAGTGAGGGTAACTTGGAGCAAAATTAATTAACAACTTTAAATGCAAGAATAAAATCCTGCCTGTGACTCCCAATACAGCTTCTGGTGCTGTAATTTAAAACCTTAACCTGCAAGGAGCCACCTCTGTTCCTAGGAGCTGAAATACTTGCAGGGGCGATTGATTTCCCAGGGCTTTTTCTGACTTTAATTGTAAGATTGAAACCCTGCATGTGGTTCCCTAAATAGTCTGTGGCGTTTTAATTTTAAAAAGCTCAACCTGCCAAGAGCTAACTCTCTAGGAGCTCCAATTCCATTTTCTAGGGTTTACTGACTCTAAATTACCTGAACCTCTGCTTGTAGCTTAACCCACTCAGCAGTTGCTTCCTCAAGTATCCAAAAGTAATCCGGACTCAGTGTGCACAAAGTTAACTGATTTGCAGAGTGAATTTAAACGCAGCCCTTCCGTGTGACTTAGTGCAAAGCAAACACTTTCAACCCACAGCCACTTCACAGCTGCTCCCCGCCCGCCCCCCACCTCAGCCACCCTTGGCCAGCATTTGTTTTATAGTGTGTGTATCCATGCCCAGTTAATTATCTCCTCACTTTCTCATTTGCAGCTTATATTACATCGGCACAAGAGGGCATCTGTATGCTTCTCACAACCAGTTTAAATACTGCATCTCTAGGCTGCTTATCAGGTTCGTAGTTAGTGCAATTCTGTCCAATTTTTCTCTAATCTAGCCCCAATCTCATCTAATGGCCACTACCCTGCCCCTAACACATTACACTCATGGCCATCTCACTGTCTACCAATATGGCCTTTAATCCTTGTGTAATATTCCTAGTTGTTTCTATTCTTGCTCCTCTCCTATGCATACTTGTGACTAGCTGCCCACCCTCCTGGAATGGCCACAACACACACCCTAATGATTTTACTTTTTCCAATATGATTATACTGTCTCACTTGCCCCCAGCCACATCACCACTTTTTATCTCTTAACAGGATTATCTACCATGTTGCCTACATACTACATAACTCTTCTACTCGGATCCCCTCCCTATTCAGTTTTATACATCGGAAACCGTGGTGCCTGCTCATTCTAGCACTAATACTAGCAGAGGATATGGAACTTAATCCAGTACCTAGAGGTAACATCTCCCACACTGACACTACCTGGAAGGATATGAAAGGTCTGCATATTGTTCACCTGAATATCAGGAGCCTTCCTCATAACTTAACCGAACTTGAGGTGTGGGTTACTCAATATAACCTGGACATTCTCTGCTTGTCCAAAACCTGGCTAAAACCCTCCACCCCAACCACCTATGTCAGTTACCAAACTACAAAATAATAAGGCAAGACAGCTCCTCATTTAAGCGTGGGGGTGGTGTTGCAATCTTCTACAAATCTCACCTCTTACTACACCACAATGTCTCTTTCACCCTTTTTCACTGTGAATCTAATCATGCCACCCTTCAACTGGGTGCTAAGAGGCTGCACATAGTGTGTGCTTATAACCCTCTCGCTAGTGGCATCAGTGGTCTTGAGGAACTCCTTTCCCAGGTGGACCTGGTTGTAGGATGCAGAGAGTTCCTCATATTGAGGGACCTAAACCTAAACTGGACCAGTAAAGTAAGTCATTCCCTTCACACTTTGGTACAAGGCCATGACCTCCACCGTCTAATCACTGACCCAACTAGGGTCATGCACCCCCCCGATCCAGTACTCTAATTGACTGGGCCCTCATTAACCATCTTGATTGTATAGTGAGTGCTGGTACCCTTGTGGATGCTATTAGTGACCTTTTCCCAATATTCTGTATCTGGAGTGCTGCTAGACAACCATCTCATCCTCCAAAGCTTATTACCTTCCATAATCTGGCCAGTTTTAATCAGGCTCAGTTCATGTACCATCTCCCAGTGATTGACTGGTCTCCCATTTTTGCCTTCTCTAATGCTCAGTCTGCCCTAGACTACTTCCTTGTGAGGTTTAGATGTCTACAGGACCTCCATGCTCCTCATGTCACTCGCCGCATACATGGAACACAAACTAAGTGGCTCACCAAAGATCTTCTTACACAATTCCATGCTAGGGATGAAAGTTGGTGGTGCTCTAAGGCCTCAGGTCTTCTGGCAGATTATAAACTCTCCTTGGAGCCAACCACTCGACCACTACTAATGATATACTACTAAATGGCATACATTGTAATAACCCAGTTTTCAACTCCTTCAACAGCCACTTCTCAGACCTGTCAAGCTACTCTGCTTCCTTCCCCCCTCTGACCACCCCACTGTCCCCCCCCAGCGGATACTGAATCCCTGCTCTCCCATCCATCTTTCTGGTTTTGGTCCATCTCTAAAGCTGAAGTCCTAAAACTGCTACTCACCATCTCTGACACCACCTGCTCTGGTGCTGATTGCTTGGAGCCCAGGCTCCTGAAGTCTGCTGCCACTCTCCTAGCCTCCCCCTTAACTAAAATCTTTAACTTGTTGCTCTGCCACGGTGCTGTTCCTGACATCTGGAAGATAGCGAGAATTACTCCTATCCTTAAAAAAGGTGATCCCAAAGATGTTATCTGTGCTAAGTAAAATCCTGGAAATATTAGTGGCAACCCAAATCATAGGATATCTGCAGAAACATAACCTCCTCTCTGATACCCAGCATGGCTTCTGTAAAGGCCACAGTACTTTCACTGCCCTCCTAAAACTAACAAATGACATTTATGCTGCTATGGATTCAGGTCTCTTGACAGGTGCTATCTTTACTGATCTAACTAAGGCTTTTGACCTGGTTATCCATACCCTTCTCCTTACAAAACTTCACTCCCTTGATTTCTCTGCCCGAGATGGTGGCCTGGTTCAACAGTTATCTAATAAACAGGAAACAGGCCGTAGCTTTCAACTCAGCTATGTCCAGTCTTTCATCCAGACATATTGGCGTTCCTCAGGGATCCATACTTGGCCCTTTGCTCTTCACTATTTTTATAAATGACCTCCCATCACTTGTACCTACCTACTCTGCGGATGACCTTGTCATCTACCACAGTGCTAGAAATGTCTCAGAAATAAACAACTCCCTGGCCTCAGACTTTCTGAGCATACAAACCTGGCTAACTGAAAATAACCTTGTTCTTAACATAAGCAAAATTCATTCTATGCTCTTTGGCTCTCCTGCTAGACTTAAAGGGAATAGTAACTCCCTCATAATATCCTGTGCTGATGGCTTCTTGTTAGCTAACACCAGCTCCTTCAAATACCTGGGCATTCTTCTAAATGAGTCCCTGGAGCTTGATCTTCACATTACCGCTACCTGCAAATCAGTTAATGCAAAAAACTGGGGGTGCATACCAGACTAGCTATGTCCTCACCCCATCGGCTAGGCTTGCTGTGGCTCAAAGTCTCCTGCTCCTGGCCCTGGCCTATTGCTCAGTCACCTACCTAGGTGCTGCCAAGACCTCCCTACATAAGCGGGACACTACATATAATAACATTTGCCACTACACCTCTGCCTCACCACAGTACAAACACCACTGTCAGCTCTATGCTGGTTTAAAATGGCCTAGCCCTGCTGCTTACTGACTCCGGTCCTACGGCTCTCTTATTGATGGTATAACAAGATCAGACCTCCCTCAATCCCTCGCTTTCTTGCTTCACTCCCAAACCTCCAATCGAATTACCAAGCCCCTCTCTATATCCCCAGACATAAAACCTCTATGGGTGCATGAGTTTTTTCTTATGCTGCCCCCAAGTATTGGAATTCTATCCCCCAAGCTATACGCTCAGCACCTGCCCATGCTGCTTTCAAGAAACTCCACCGCAAACATCTACATGCGTCAAATCCCTGCACATGCTTCCATCCACCTTAAGTCCTTCAATCTCTCTTCTTTGCTTTATCATACTCTACTTTCAACCCCTCCTCCACCTACTTTCATCTTCCTCTCCTTATCTGTACCCTCCCACCTTCTCCCCTCCTTCTCCCTTCCTCTCCTCTCCTCTTTTCTAGTTGTTTAGGCCTCGTAACGGTACTTACTGTATACTGTACATTACAACCCACTAGGCCAATTCTGTACTTTCTGCACTTGTTTGTTTTGAATATTTCCTCACTGTACTGTTTATTTTTGACCTTGTCCTACTACGTACTTCAATGATTTGCTAAGTTGATTGTATTTCTGACACCTTCATGTTGTTATATGACCTATGTTGTGTGCTGCGTCACATTGTTGTTGCTCATTATATTTGACTTGTATCCTCCCGGGTCATGCCTGAAATTAGGCATCCATTTGCCTAGTGCACTCATCTGGTTACCAAAAGCAAATAAATAAATAAAATAATTATTTCATGGCAACATCTCTCTTAGTTTCAGAATTTTAACAGTTCACTGGCTGCACACTTGCTTTACAGCTACATGATTCTAACAGTTCACTACATGGCTGCACACTCACTTGCAGCTAGCAGTCAACAGAATTTCTGTATGGAAAGCTTTACCTCATGGTTAAGCTGGAAACATTTAGGTGGGAGAACTGTCATTTGTAGTTTTACAGCTGTCCTATAGTAATCAATGGAGAGAGTTAACAGGGTGGTGGGAAGAGGTGGTGAAGCTGAGTTCTTGTGGGCTCCTGCCCAATTTAACCCCTGTCTTTATCCCTAGAAGCGGGTGCTGGTAAAGACTGTTTCACTCACATCACTTAGATTAAATTCATATCTTCAGTTGTAATTTAAGTATTTAAATTAGTTAAATATTTTATTATTCCAGAAACTGGTAGACAGATTAATTGGTCTTGTTTGGATTTCTCAGCTTCTATACATAATGTGTATTCTCAATTTTGTAGCTTATTTAATACTGTTTGTGACAAATTTTCTCCTCTGAGACAGCCTAGAATTAGAGTTAACAGGCAGGAATGGGTTATTCCCCAGTAGACTGAATTGATGAGGTTGAGGGACAGGAAATGGAAGAAATTATGGAAAACATCCTCAGATGTTGAGTTGCTTGAATATAAACAGCTTTGTATGTCATAAATGTAAACCTCTGGTTCATAAATTTAAATGGGGGTAATTTATTAAAAAAGCAGTATGATTTTGCAGTTAGGGATTTAACTGCCACCTGGAGAATTATTAATGAAATGCTAAGCAAGAACTATAAATCCTGTCCTAACTTGCTTGCTACTGATTTTGGAAATTGTACTGACCTTTGTAAAATTGCTAAGGAAGTTGATTTATTTTTTTACAAATTTAGATAAATATATACCTGAAAGCATTAATAGTTCCTCTGTTAGTTAATATAGGCGTACAGGACAGGACATAGTGTGTGTGCAGTTTTACTTTTAAACTGCAGTTTAGTATTTTTTGACAGGAAAGGCAATACCGTGAGAGGCTGTTCTTATTTTTCCTTAATAGTATTGTAATCTGCTTTGACTGATCTACTGATTTTGGAGTGATATACTTTTGGTACATATTATTGGAATATTTGTTTTTGTGTGTTCTACTTAAGATCCGAGTGAAAAAATGGTGGTAAAGAAGTCAGGTACTAGAGTTGGTGTGAGTGGTGGACGTGGACATGGTAGTTCAGTGCTTCTTTTGCATTTTAACTCTCTTCGTAAAGCTCCAGCTGAAATGTCTTGTGATATGGATACTGAATTTTATTCTGTTGCTGCAGGTTCTTCCAGCAGTAGCAGTAGTACTGTAGGTCTTGTGGTTGGCAGTACAGCGGATGCAGGTAGTAGCAGCAAATTAGGTACAAAAGTATCTCCGATAGTTCTGTGTTCTTCTGGTGGTGCAGTAAGTAAGGGTGGAATCGGAATTGGTTACTTTTTCCATAATGCAGGCAACAGTACAAGTAGTGTACGTAACAACATTATTAATTTTACTGAGAATGCAGCAGCCAAATTCAGTGCCGGGGGGGGGGAACGAAAACTGCAGTTGCTATTGCTGCATTAATGCTTGATTCACAGGATGATTCTCGGCCTGAAAGTCATGATTTGCTGTTATCTGTGATGGATTCACAGTGTTTAAGTAGCAGTTTTGAATGTGATACTCAGAACGATGCTCCCACAGACAAGGTGGTCAGTAAAAATATTGAGTATGGTGACAGTAAACGTGCAGGTTCAACTGATGATGACATTTTGATGGTGGTTAGTGAGGAAAAGGAGGATATTGTAGAATACATTACTGGTGTCAGTGATAGTGACAATGTGTATGATTTCCAGGATGTTCAAGATGACCCTGTAATAGACCCCGATTACCAACCTCCTCATGTCCCTGTTAAGACTCCTCTACCTGTCCCCAGAATGTAAATGCATCAGAAGCACAGAATTAAAGATCAGTGACTGTTAACATGCAATCTTTAAAACCTATTTGTGTCAGTACTAGTAGCATGCAGCACAAGCACCTGCAGCAGCTGGTTATACATGAGTCACAACAGCAGGGCAGCAGCAGTTCATAATCAGCAGTAATGCAGAGTGTGTTCTCCCTTCTAACAAATTCTGGTCAGATCCACCACAGCTGCATAATGAAGTTAGTGAAGTTGTGCAGAATTGTTAAGGAGGTATGGAGAAATAACACAATGATTTGTAAGTAGTAAGATTTGTTTTAGTTTCTGTTCTAAGGAAGGCATATATGTTATTAGGAAAATATATGGAGGTGTACATTTTAATGGAAGGAACAGGAAGCTTACAAAAGAACCCCAGTGCAAATGCCACTGATGTATGTGTTATCCCAGATGATATTGACCAAACAGCCACATTTTAAAGAAAACAGAATTGCACATATCCCAATAATGCAAAGTATCAGGGAAACTTATGCAAATCTCCATGATGGTACAGAAGGTGGCAGTACATGAAAAAGTAATGGCTGGCATATGTTCAGCCTTGGGATTATTTACACAGTGTTTTTGTTTTGTTTTGTTTTTTGGTTTTTAAGAGAAACAGGGTTTTTGTCCATGAGGTGATGTAAGTTATATTTAAGCAATGTGTTGATGTTAGGAAGTCAGGTGTAATGATGATGGACTGTTAGAGAAAATGTGATACTAACTTTCAGAGGGGGTCGCTTTTGATAAGGGCAAGGTAGCTATGCTTGTGATAATTGGAATATTAGGACAGTATGAGGTCTACGTAGAAATGGAGTACAAATATGCACAGTTTCATAAGTATGTGCTCAGACTGCAGGCAAATGTGATATGCAGGATTGTTTTAGAAATAGGTAAAAATAGCGATACAAGCAATTAATAGAAATATAGATAATTACATAGACATATATAGAGAGAGAGAGACACACACACACACAGACAGGCAGAATAGGAATGGCAGTGAAGTTTTGAAGTGATGCCAAACCACCCCCCACCCCGCAGACATGGACAGGCATTGGGGTGTGCCTTTGGGTCATTGCCCATAACGCTCATGCCATTTCACCTCACCCTACCCTGCAGACACAGATAAGAGTCAAGGTGTGCCTTGGGGTTTTTAGACTTTACACTCACCCCATTCCATAAGGAAATATACTGAAATGGGTACAGTATAAGAGAATGGAGTGATCTTTGGGGCTGAAGAGTCAAAGGCACACCTTGATACCTGTCACTGGCTGCAGGGTGGGGATGGGGTGGAATGGCATGAGCATTACTGTTGACAATCCCAAGTCACACCCCTGATGCCTTTCAGTCCCTACAGTGCAGGGTGTTATGGTCAGAAACCCTAATGCCCTGGGCATTTCTTGGTATTTTCACTCCAAGTTTTCAATATGGGCTTTTTGTGACCCCACCGCATGAACAGTGACACTATCAGTTCATTAGCCAAAAGGAGATTTTGCACAATGACTGTGCCATTTGGCACCACAGGTGCAAAACACATTTTAAACAGGATGTAAAAAATGACAGCTGTACATTTCTTGCTTCAGTAACTGCTCAGCACATCTGTTGCATGAGCTGCTTATTGACATTTTATATCTGCTATGCAATGTACTGCTGCTATGGCTGTATGGCTGAGAGGGAGCTGGGGATGGTGGTGGATGTCAAGATGAACAACTCGGAGACTTGTAGGAGGGCAGTGGCCAAGGCCAACATGATGCTGGGATGCCTCACTAGGGGGATCACTCCAGAAGGAGGGAAGTGATACTCCCTCTGTATAACTGCTTGGTGAGGCTGCGCCTTGAGTACTGCATACAGTTTTGGAGGCCACACTTAAAGAGGGACATTGAACTCCTGGAGAGGGTCCAGAGGAAGGCAACCAAAATGATCTGGGGCTTGGGGGAAAGGACCTATGGGGAGAGGCTCAAAGAGCTAAATATGTACACATTGGAAGAGAGAAGGGACAGGGGGAACATGATAGAGATCTTCAAGTACATGAAGAGGATAAACAGGGGAGGCGCAGTCACAATGCTCCGAAGGAAGGAAGGATGGGGGGCAACTAGAGGGCATAGATGGAAGCTGGATGTGGGAGACTCAGGGGAGAAAGGAGGAGGTGCCACTTCACTGAGAAGATGGTAGAACCATGGAATGCACTGCTCGGGGGGCTGGTGGAGGTAGACTGTGGAGGGGTTCAAGAGGGGGTGGGACAGGTACAGAGGAAGGGTTGTGAAAGCAAAGTCCAATGAAATGGGAATATCCTGGACTGGGAAGGAAGAAGCCCAAGAGGGCGGGGGGCAGCAAGGTCAGCTCCCAGGGTGGGGACTGACCAAATTAGCAGACACAAAAGCCCGCTAGGCCTATTCCGCTGGCATTTTTATATGTTGGCATGCTTACTACACCAACATCATGAACCATAAAACAGATGACTGCCATAGCTAGGGAGGCAGTATAGCACAGTGGTTTAAGGCTCTTAACTGCAAATCTGGAGATCTGGGTTTGAATCCCACAGCCCCCACTTGCATACTGAGTGACCCTGAGCAAGTCACTTAACTTCCATGTGCTCCAAGGTTGCCCCTGTAAACAAGCTTTCAGCTAAGTGTGCCACTCCTGGTTAAACAATTGAAAGAAAAAAACACAATGTATTATTTTTCTTGCTTTATTTTGCTACTACAAGCTTTAACTATTACATCCATCCTTATTTATAGCTTATGTGTCTGTGATCCAGGCAAAACTACACTTAAAATCTCACATATAAATAAATAAAATATCAGAACAGCATTTATTTTAGTAGTATCTTCTTTCTTTTCAGGTGCCCATGACACTATGTATATTTATATATTTTAACTTCAAAGCACTAAATCTTTTCAAATGCAAAAAACACAACATTTTATTCTCTTCACACAATAGTGTTAAACCTTAGATCCCAGAATAGCCAAGAAACAATTTAGACTTCACTCTTGCATGCCACTGTCACGCCCGCTTCTCATGCAAACAACTGTCAATTACAGAAACCCTTTCATTTCTATGCTATGCACTCTTATATCAGAGAGACATAAATCTTACAGAACTGCTAAAAAAAACACATTTATCAAGACTGGATTTCTGAAATAAAACCTGCCATTTACAGTACCTATGTAAATAATAGTTTACTGGCTACAAATGATGCTACATACATGACATTAACAAAATGTCTGTTTTACATGGTAAACATCCATATAATGAACTTGTCAGGGAGCACAAATGGCAACAGTTACAGTTTAGCAGATACCTGGGAGCTAGCTAACTGGGATTTCTGTAAGAAAACAGCTGCTAAATAGCTCTAATTCATTATTTGTATTTTCAGTGTGTGTCAGGTCTAGCTAGCAGTATTAAGTGTTTTCATTTTAAAATGTTATTTCATCAAACTACACACAACAATAAAAAGTACAGAAATTGTCCCAGATCATCGGTGCTGTAATTAGTAAAGACTATAGCTGTTTTCTTACAGAACACCTACTCAGCATTCAAGTATTTGCTAAACTGAAAATGTAGGTACCTTCATTCTACTAGAAGGAACTGGGAGTTAGGGCTGATTTTGCTCTGTGACATGATTTTCTTTTGTTTTTTTGTTACGAATGTGAAGTATCTTTTTAATAAAGTATAAAAATATGTATGTGTGAGTTATTTAGTTTGGAGAATATTTGTTTTATTATTTAAAAAAGTGTTATACACTGAGGGCTGGATATTCAAAAGGGTTGCGCAATGCGCAATAGGGTTGCGCCAGCGCAAGTCAGAAAATGCGACATTCTGCAATATTCATCAGGAGGCAGTTGCGCCACTGAAAACATGCTGAGCAACAGCGCAATGATAATGAAGGCATGCACAACCGAAGGGGGTGGAACCATGCATAAAGTGCGCAGTGCGATGTTCAAAGACTTGTGCAATGTGCAACAGTGGATCAGGCGGAAGTTGCGCCATAGCGGAAATGAGCCAAAATAAAAAGGAGCAAGGAAGAGGTGCAAGAACGCTACAGGGAAGCCACATGAGGCAGGGAGAGAGACAGGGCAAGAGGGACAAAGAGGGCAGGCCAGGGAAACAAGAGGACAGAATAGGGGCAAGGGAAGGTGTGTGGGGCCACAGTGAGCAGATGCCAGTAGGTGTACCCAGTGCAGTGGAGGTAGCAGTCAGGACAGTGGGGGGAACACAGCAACAACAGCCGGGGGGGACACAAGCCAGGGACATAGACAGTGCCACCTTCCACATGGAAGCCGTAATGAGGGGGGGTGAGAAGGCATGCTGCACGGGGACGTGGCCGTGGAAGGGCCCGTCGGTGGTATGTCCCCAAAAGGCAGTACTGAGCCCACATCAGCTTTGAGCTGTACTCAGATGTCGAGATTGTGGGCCGGTACCACCTGAACAGGGCAATACTGAGGCAGCTCTGTGAGCTGTGCAGTGATGTGATGCAGGCACCCACACGACAGAGTCATGTTCTGTCAGTGGAGACAAAGGTAACAGCCTGCATGTGCTTGCTCACCACGGGTACCTTCCAGAGACCAACAGGGGACACCACAGGCATAACACAGTTGGCCATGTCACGCATCCTCACCCAATTCCTCAGCGCACTGCTGCCACATGCTGTGGAGTACATCCATTTCCCCAGCACCACGGTGGAGCACACAGCAAACATACAGGAGTTCCACAGGGTAGCACGTATGCCTGGCATGCTAGGGGCCATAGACTGCACCCATGTGGCCATTCGCACGCCACCTGGCCCAAATGGGGCCGCCTATATGAACCAGAAGGGATATGCCAGTGTCAACTGCTAGGTGGTGTGTGATGCCAGTGGGTGCATCACCAATGTCTGTGCCATGCACCCTGGGGGAGCACATGATTCATTCATATGGTACCAGTCGGCACTGTGCCATTGATTCGAGAGTGGGGACATCCCCACAGGACATCTAGTGGGTGAGTATGCATGTAGAACTGACAAATCGTGGGCAAGGGGGGGTAAGCCACAGGTGCCATGGGTGTGGCACACAGGGTTTGGGGCAGTCTGAGCCTGAACAAGACACTAACCTACACTATCTCCACACAGGTGACAGTGGATACCCACTCCGTCCCTGGCTGCTCACACCCTACCGGCGGCCCACGACCCCATCGCAGCAATGATTCAATGAGGCACATGCCACCACACGCAACATCATTGAGCTGGTGTTTGGGATGCTGAAGGCGCATTTCCGGTGCCTGGACACCTCCAGCGGTGCCCTACAGTATAGCCCCTCAAAGGCCTGTGGGATATTCCTGGCCTGTTGTATCCTGCACAACATGGCCAAAGACTGTGGGATAGCCGTACAGGTCAAAGAAGGGGACAGCGATGGGGATGACGGTGATGCCGGTGATGATGGGGATGGGCAGCCCCCCCTTGGATAATGGGACCCTCAACTGATCCGGCTGGCCCAGCTGCACTGGGGCACCATCACAGAGGAGCACTTCACCCAACACAGGTAAGTCATGGGGCCATGTGCAACCAACAGTGGCTAGGACACAACTCACATACACACAGGAAAACACACCAGGGGTGCATGACAACAAGGGAAGTGGCAGGGCACAGAAGCACACACATACAACCAGGGAGGGGTGAACAGTAACACGCCACATGGACGGACACACACACACACAATAGGCACAAAGTGCACAGGGGTCAGGTGCAAAACAGAGCCAGAACACAGACACTAAACACACACATGTCCACAGGCCACCACGTCCACTGACTGTCCATGTGCGTGTGTCAGATGCTGGGCACCATCGCACTTTGGTGTACAGCACAATGCAGGCATTATCATGCACACGCAGCTGTGGACAGCAGTCGGGAGGGTGTGCAGGTGGTCTGTGTGTCTGCGTGTAGGGCTGGGCACCCACCAGTGCACTGCCCACCAAAACACACATTGCACACAGGGCAGCACCAGACAGGGCCCACCCTGGGAGACAGCTCAGTCTTGCGGCACAGTGCCACAGCCGCCTCAGATGTGTGGGCGGCCCCACTGAGACCCAGTAGCACTGGCAGGCTGAGCACGGGCCTCATGAGGTGGCACCGATGGGCCACCAGGGGTTCCACTGCACGAACGCGACCATGCCCGCACAGGTGTCTGCAGCACACTGAACATACCTGCACCAGGAGTGCTCAGGATGTCTACAGCTGAACCCGGCGTCGACAGGGTGGGTGTCGCACGACTCCGGGAATGGGGAGTGGATAGCGAACTGCGTGGTGTGAGCAGCACGGGGCACCTGACTGTGTGCCCAGTTTGGCCATGACAGCGACCAACGCCTGTGTCTGCCTGTCAATGGCGGCGGTCACATCCATCCGCAAATGGTCAATCCATGACAGGATCCTCTCAGTGTCCCTGCTGTGTCGCTCCTCAACCCACTCCAGAGCCACACACATTGCCTCCACGGACGTTGCAAGCCACATCTTCTGCTGTACTGATGCCTGCAGCAGGTGGGTGTGCTCGTCAAAGAGGTCGTCTGCCACATCGGCAACCTGTCCCTCAGGGTATGGAAGGGCCTGATGTTCAGCACCCCTTGAGGGTGGGCGCTGCTCACCAGGACCAGGTATGGGCAAGTCCACAGGCAGTGCACATACACCATCGCTGAACCCTGTACCCCCAGTCCCTGTGGGTGACTGCTGCTGCTGCCCCTCCACCTGCTGTGCCCAAGGGATCACTTGTTCCACTGCTGTGGCCACAACAGTGCCACTGACCTGAACAGCCACCAGTGATGCCCCACCGGTGCTGACAGGCGCAGCCTGGGACTGTGCTGACGTGCTGGCACACACATCGGAACCAGCTAGGTCCATGGGCGTGAGCTGTCCTGCTGTATGTCCATTCTGTGACACACACATGTCAATGCCCATAATGGTCATTGCATCATCAATGGTGCAGGTCTGTGCCACAGCCACAGCATGCTGGCATGCTTGGACGCCAGACCGCTGAGACACAGGAAGGGTACCCCCACACCTGTCTCAACGACATCAGTGTTGGCAGCCAGGCATGCACACTGTTGCAATGCACGATGGCTACCAGTGGAGGTGGATGGTCCCTCCTCCAACTCCAGATGGCTGTCCGCAGTGGACAGGCCCTCCACCGCTGACCCCTGCAGATGCACAGGATCTGTAACAGAAAGTAAAAACACGTTAGTGCATGGGATCTACCTCCCCCCACAGACCATGACGTACCATGCAGTGATGGGCTACCACCTGTTTGGAAGCCACCTCCAGGAACGCCCTCAATGGCACTGCGCTGCATGCTTGCAGTGAGCCTGTCCTCTGCCGGAGTCAGCTGCACCACCTCCAGCTGGCCCCCACCTGTTGCAGCACATGCCACCCTGATGGCAGCCACCTTCTCCTTCACCCTCCTCCTGTCGGTACCCATCTCCTTTTTACACTCCTGCACAGAGTGCTGGTGGCTGCCGTGCAGGTTGACGGCACGTGCCAACCCCTCCCATGCAGGAGCATGGGCCTGAGGGGTGCCCTGCCATCCACTGAGCAGTGGCTCCTCATCCAGGTAGGCCTCGAAGAGTGCCTCCATCTTAGCCTTAGTAAAATTAGGCCTCCTCTTCCGCCCACCATCATCCTCCTCACCCAGTCCTCGCTCGGTCATTTCTCAGCCTGTATGGGTGAGAGTGGTCACCTGTGACTGTGCAGTACACAGCAATTCCCTGAGACCACAGTCCAGAACAGCACACAGCATGCAACTCACCTATCAACTGCAGTAACCGAATATGGCCACTGCAGAACAGTGTCACATTTTTATAGCGCAATCCATGCAAATTAGGTGTGGAGCAACATGAATGAGATGCAAATCACGCTGCTGCACCATTGAATGGCTGATTGGATGATTTGCATATGACGGCTGAATATCGCGCTGTTGCGCTTTGCACAATTGTGTTGAACGTGCTGAGCCAATGGCGCAGTTCTGTGGCTGCGTAGTACACCGCACTGCACATGCCCAGGTAGCTTACGCAGGCATCTGCCGTGCTGATGACATGCTGTGTGCGGTAGGCAATTCAGGGCACGGCCACCATTGTGCCAGTGGCGCTACGGCGAGGGTCACTACATGGCGCTGTGGCCCAACTGCACTATAATTCGCTGTGGCGATGGCACACAGGCAACCAATGGCACTAGATGCAGAGACAACCGATGGCGCTGTGCGTGGCCTTGCGCTAGAGATCCATGACCCTGTGCACGACCTTTGCCCCCTTGGTGCCATACGTCTGGCATGGCTGCAGCTCTATCGTGCTGTTCGGTGACAGCGCAATAGGGATTGGTGGCGCTGTACCGACAGCGCAATAGGGACTGGTGGTGATGTACTGCGCAGTACTTCCATGTGGGGTTGCCACGCTGTGGAGTGCCATATTGCCTACTGTAGCACTTGAGATGACACGCAGGAGAACCCCTCAGTGGAGTGCCCTTGAGCTGGCCAACCTTGCGGCCATTGTGGAGCCACACTATGGCCCACTGTATGGTGAGGTTCCACTGGACAGGGCCAGGACTCAGGTCTGGAAACAGGTGGCCACTGACCTGGAGGTGGCCACTGGCCGGAGGAGGATGGCCAAGCAATGCAGGCACCACTATGGGGACCTGAGAAGGAGGGAGCCGGAGCTACTGGCACATCTGCAGTCGCGTGCCAGGAGGGGCGTGGTGCCTCGTCCAGGTGGGTGATCCGTCTACGCACCTGTATGGTCCATATGGGTAACACTGTCTTTTGTGTCCAGCACATAGGGGAGGGATGGTCTTGGGTTGGCTTTGGTGGTGTTTACAGGGTATGTGATGGATGGGTCTGGCTGGGTGGGTGGGCACACACATTGGGGCAGGGGAAATATGCTTTGGGATTGTACTGATGTGTTACTCTCGTTTTGCCTCCCACAGGTGTGGCAGAGCAGAGGAGGGCCACGGAGCAGCAGCGGAGGGTGGTGGATGCAGACCCAGAGCATGACGGGGAACAACCCCAATGCCAGCGATATCCCGATGAGGGTGAGTGCCATGACACCATGATTGCTATTGCATGCTGTGTGACAGGGTGGGGAGCAGGGCATGACCACCATCCATGGACACCACTGCCATGCACGCGACATGTGACAGTCAGCACTGTCCAGTGGCACTGCATGTCTGGGAGTGCATCAATGGTGGTCCATGTGTGCACTGGGCACATGGCTGTGGCATTGCCTGCCCACTGCATAGCCACGTTACTGTAGGGCCTTGGTTGTGCTGTGCTTGACATGGGCGGTGTGTGTGTGCAGTGGTACACATGGCTGTTGCTGCCTGGTTGGGCATGTCTTGTGCACACGGTCACTGTGGGTGGGTGCACACCATCACAGGAGTGGGGCACATGGCTGTATGCCATGCATGATGGGTGGGCTTCAGGGGGATGGACAGTCACACCCATTGACTGTGATCCCTTGTCCTAGGTGTGCGGATACTCCTATGCATAGAGCGTTCCATCCAGGAGCTGGTTCGTGTGGTGGCTGAATCCCTGGCCATACTGCAGGACCTCCATCAGCATGGGGTGAGGAGGAGAAGGCGACCCTGGGAACGGCCCCAGGCAGCGGAGGAGCAGGCTAGATGCCACTGATCGCACATTACCTCCCTCTTTGACTGACCCTCACACCCCGCCTTCCCTCTCCCAGTTGTTCACCCCTGCCCCTTACCCACCCCCACCTTGTTCCTGTACCTCCACCCCATATATGTATATATGTATATAGATGATGTTGTTGTTGTTATATATTTGATAATACAGATTTTGATATGAATACTGTGGTGGTCTCTGATTTGCAGCTGGCTATAGGTGCTCAGTTGCAGTGGTGTGTGCATGGCATCTGGGGTAGTTCAGTCATGGGTATGTGTGTGTGTGCGTGGGGAAGTGTCTCTGGTGTGGGAGTGGCTATCAGTCAGTATCTGTGGTGTGTGTTGTTCTCTGTGCATTGCATTGCTGTGTGCTGTGGTCCATGATGCCTGCTCTGTGTCCATTGTGCCCTGTCAAACTGTCCTTTGGTCTGTGCAGCTGACACCCTTGCATGTCTGTGGCCTGCGAGGTCTGCTGCCTTGTCAGTGGTGGCTGTCCCTGCAGGTCATCCACTGTGACCGTCACAATGCTGGGTTGCCTCCTGTCACTGGTGAGGTGCATGTTTGCCTCGGGTGTCACTGTGGCCTCCACAGTTGCTGTCCCACCTCCATGCTGTGGCTTGTGTGTGTTGCAGGGACTGTGCACCACTGTCTGCGACTTGTGATCCAGGCATATGCTGGTGGCATACAGGGCCACAATTCATGCACAGGGTGGGTGTCACCCCTGTGCCATGGTGGACTGCAGGCTGTGTGTGCACAGTTTACATGGGCCCACACTGGGGGCTTGGTTGCCACACTACTGCATCCCTGTGTTGGTGTCCCCGAGGGTATGGGTGTGTGTTTGCCCCAGCACTATGTTGCATCCGGTGTGCTGCATGCTTCCACGCAGCACTGTGGGTGTCTGTGCTGGCTGCTGTGGCTCATGGTGGGTTGCGCTCTGACACTTGTCTACTGTGCAGGGTGCTGTATCAATGGCAGTGGTGTCAGGGGCATGCCCTTTCCCGTGTGGGGTACCTCTTGTGGTGACATATGTTCGATCTCTCAGCTGTGCCTCAGGGGGATTGTGTGTGTTGGCACTGTGTCTGCCATTGTTGCATTGCCATGTGCTGCCACCCACTGCTGGGTGCTCATGGTGGCTCTGGCTTGTATGGTTCTGTGGTACACGAGGTTGCAGTGTGACAGTGGGGGGGTATGCATGGGGATTCCTGCAGAGATGGTCACTGCTCATGGGGGTGTCTTGGGGTCATGGTGCAGGGTGTGCTGTGCACAGGGGGGCTGCTGTACCATATGGTGGTCCGCGTCCATTGTGTGGCAGTCTCAGCTTGCCGGTGGGTGTGCTGGGGCAACATGGTCCAGCTGTGCTTTGTTTGCTTGTCCCCATGGGCCGGTGGATATTCTGTCCCTCCCCCAGTTGTGCTGTGCTTGGGGTGTGGGGGTGCATTGTAAGTTCTGCAGTGTGTTCCTGTGCCCATCTGTGTCATGGGTGGTGGGCCCCTGCCTACCTCCCTGGTTGTGCAGTTCCATTGCTCTGCTGCTGGGGGGCTCCCTGCTTGCACTATGGCACCTCTAGGCTGCTCAGCTGGGCAGCCCTTGTTGCGCTATAGCGCATCGTATCTGCTCAGCTTCCCCTTCCTGGTTGCGCTATGGCGCAGGTTGTGCGATATTCAGATGTCGGCTGTTTGCGCAATTTGGCTTGCTCCATTTTGAATATCGCGTCTATTGTGCATGTGCGTAATGGGCTTGTGCTTGCTCCTGCTATTGAGCACATTTTGTGCACAGTTTGAATATCCAGCCCTAAATGTGTATTGCAGTGAACCATTGTAATATGGAATCATATGTGTAGCTGTAATAGTCACTGTCATCCTATTGCTTTCATGCCATACCACACACAGGAGAAAAACTGACTTCAAAGTATTTTGCAGTGTCTAGGCTACAGCTTCATACCATACACTTCATTTGTAAAAAAAATGAAAATCTTGTCACAGAGCAAAATCAGCACCAACTGCTAATAGAATGCTGATACCTACATTTACAGTTTAGCAAATACTTGAAATCTAACTGAGTGGGGTTTCTGTAAGAAAACAGCTAGAGTCTTTATCACGGTTGCACTTATATATAATACATACTTCTCAAACTTAAGAGAAAAAATGCACTTTATCATCAAAGGACTATGTTTACCAAGTACTGTGCCCATGATTAAAATAATTTGAACCACCTCTCCCAAAAAATGTGCCCTGACATGAAACTGCATGATTAACTGTAAAGACAATTAAAAAATGTATTTCTAAATGCATTACTAACACCAGTGCTTTTAAAGTTTTGAAACTACTAAAAAGACAAACTATATATATATATATATATATATATATATATATAATATATATATATATATATATATATATATATAATGGTAAACAGATATTGTTAATCCCAAAAGCTGAACTTTATGTTTTTAGTATATAAATGTTTAAGAAAAACCTGTGACTCTTTCAACTTGAATCAGAACGCTCTGTCTGTTGTTTTCCTTGGGAGCTATAGTTCAGGCACTCCTTAATTACTCTTTCCTTCTAAAGTCCCAGGTGGCTCTGATAATCATTTGTTCCAAGGGGTTTTAAGTCAATTTGAAGGCATTAAGTATCTTCTGTTCTCTTATTCCTTAATAAAATGCAGGGGCTCCACAACTCAATCCCTCCACAGACTTGTTCTGTTGCTTGGTCCAGATCCCAAACTAGTATGTCTTGTTCCAGCATAACAGATCCACCTCATGCCCCTCCCACATGAATCAAACAAAAGTGGGGGTGGATCTTTAGGAGCTTCTTAGGTGGGGGTGGATCTTACTCCCCCTTAAAAACTAATTCTGCCTCCCACTACTCAGGTTCCAGTTTTTGTACCACTCATTTAAGAAAGAAAATAGTACCCTGCAACCACTGACTAACATGAAAGCATATTTATTTGAGGGTGGAAAACATTTCTTGGAGGAGGGTAAGGCAGAGGAGACTATTTACGCCTTCAGTCAGTTCCACAGACGGAAAACATGACATCACTCCTTTGTTACATGCAAAACATCTGCAGGCTCCACTTACTGCAGCCATAAAAAGCAGTATAGAATGGGCAAATCTCTAGTGTGGGGTATTTTTTCATTGCAAGACAATGATGACAGTACAGCTATTTGCCAAATATGCAGAGCTAAAGTGAGTCATGGCAAGGCAGGGTCACAGTTAGGCATAAGTGGGATGCACTCACATCTACAAACCAAACACACCATTCGCTGGCAGCAGCATAAACATCAGGCCTCCTATGTAGAAAGCAGTGACTCTGTTCCTCTACAGAAGTACTTATTGGACCCAATTCACACTGCGAGTAGTGTTGCTCCACCACAACTAACCTCCGCTCCCAAGCATTCTGAATCTGTAGTGCAAAGTCAGTCATCATCCTGTACCTCATCCTCTTCTGTATGTTGCAACTTCCCTTACCACAGTATCATGCCACAAACTCCTTTCAGTTCCAAAGTCACCCAAACGCAATAGAGAATTTCCAAGTCAGTGGTCACTATGAGGCAATCTAATATTAAAGGATACCTAAACAAGCAGTTTTTAAAAACTGCAAACTCTAAAATCTGGCTTCATTGCAAGGTAAAGTAAAGGCTACTGTTTACATATATGCTAAAACTGCATTTATGTAAGTAACATAAATGCAGTTTCATAGCTTTTGAAAAATTTAAGCATCAGCCTTCCACTTACAAAAAACAGCTTTGCCTTCTCCCTAAGATGTCTGCCAACTGTGTTAAGTGATGAGTCATGATGACATCATCGGAGCCAGAGCCAGAGACCAATATATATTCCTATAGGCTAACTAGTTCTTATTTCCCTCTTTGTTTTGAATTGTTTTACCAGAATGATCAACACCATGTGTTAATATGTGGATTATTTTTATCAGTACACATGTTAGGCTATGATTTTGTTCATTTTATTTATTTTAACTTGCTGAAAATGTTTTGTAATCTAGCTGACTTTCTCTTTGGCAAACTGCAGAACAGTACAACACTTCAAATACCTGATGATCTAGTGGTTATGTGATGCCCTAAAGTTTTTTTGTTAACAAGGAGAGATACACTATGCCAAAGTCCTGTTTCCAGGTGTGGCCTGGCAGCACAAGGAAGTTAAGTGACTTGCTTAGGGTCACACAGTGAAGTACCGGTCTGGTCCAATTCCAAAGCTCACGCATTCTTGTTAATCCACCAAAAAAGCTTTTCTTGTATTCTTTTTCCAAGTGAACCCGCTGCACCTAGCCTGGCTTCTGTTGAGCACCCCACCATCCATACCATGTCCTTAGTACTTCCTGGGGCTACATATGAGTTTGCGGTCTCATGAAGAGAATTATCACACCTCAGACTGTAATCATATACCTCAGAGAGTTGTGCATACCTACACTTATATGGATCATCAGCTGGCACTGTTAAATAATACCTCCCAAATCACACTTATGTCCACTTTTTCAATGTTTGACTTCTGCTCCCACAGTAAATATTGAGTGGATCACCACCCTTCTGCACAGTGAAGGCAGTATGTACAGTTCCCCTGTCATGTTTTTGTTCCGCCTCATTAACCAACAATATTGTCTTCGTGGAGGGCCAAGTAATAAGCCTCAGGACTCACCAGAAAAATTGCTGTTCATGCCATCATAAGGGCTGTACTTACTATGGATAACAATATTATTAGCAGGAGAGACATACTAATGCCTTAAGCGAATCCACCATACTTCCATGTCAGTCTACTCCTTCACCTGTGATCTGCAGAACCCCACAGGACAGTTCCCTACAAATCTTTTTCAGTACTTTTTAGTGCCCTACTCCACAATGCAAGCTGTTTGGCTACCACCCTTCCAAATCTTGAACGATCTATACACAACTCCCTCAATACTGTCCTAACAAACGTCAGCACCACCCCCCCCAACCTGAGGGTGATCTCCATACACTGAATTCAAGTAACACTTTAAGTGCAGCCCTGCCACTGAGTATTTGTCATCGCTGGCTGCTCTCATTCACAGTCAGGTAGTGATCATGGTGTTGGCAGCCCTACTTTTCAGATCTCACAATGATCTGCTGAACATCCACCTTCCTGTCTTCCCCTAACCTGAATATAGCTGTACCCTGCTGGAATTGCCTCCTCAGTCCCTCTCTGGCATTCATTCTTCTCTTCTGCTCCCCACACCAAAAACTGGTGAGCTCACTACTCTTCTGCATCATGAATGTGATTAGTACAGTCACCAGCATCATTTTTACATATTAATAATAACAATGATCTTCTGGTAACCCAGACTGATAGCAGCAGGGCACAAGGGGAAACATAGGCATTCCTACCCATATAAGATCTAATCCACCTATAATTAGGCACCATTAAATGACATGCATAATGATGTGCACAACCATCATTTACAGTAATAGTGCCTAATCAAAGGTAGCCTAGATCTTTTAAAGCTAGGAAAGCCTATAATTCCCCTTGTCCCCTGCTGCTAGCAGCCTGACTTACTGGAAAGATCTGTTTATTTTTGATATATAAAAAATCCTGGGGACTGTACTACCTACATTCATGATGCACAAGGGTGATGAGCTCACCAGTTTTCGGTGTGGGGAGAAGTAGTGAGAATGAGTACCAGAGGGGGGGATGGATAAGGCCACTCCCGAAAGGTACTGCTATATTTTGGGAAGGGAGAAGACAGAAGGGGAGAAATATAAGCAGATCACTGTGAGAAATAAGATGTGGGTCTGCCAGCACCCTGATCACTACCTGGCCCTATTGTCCTGGCCAACATTCCCCATCCCATAAAACCAGTTCATGCAATTGTCCAAGGCATTGTGTGGGTATTAATGTGTGAATTGGCTGCCACTACACATTCAGTCACTTCACTACCAGTCTAGCATTGCTTGTAAAGCACTTTGGGATACAATGTGTATGAAAGCACTATATAAATACTGATTATTATTATTATTTCCCATGGATAAAGACGAGAAGACAAGACAAGCATATTTTTGATTTCCAAGAAAGTATGAACTCTGGCATTGGACTACAGAAGAACTTTGCTACAAACAAGTGGTGCATCTATGGGGTGGTGAAGGGTGCAGCTGTACCCCCCTCCATTGTAAAGTACTCGCTTGCTGCTGCTGCATTTCACTTTGTTGAAGAAGTCTGATTTATTGATTGTGCAAATGTTTACATTCAAAAATACGGATCACATTTGTAGTTGCAGTCAAAAACATACTAGAAAAGCATAATAGCAGAAAATATAAAGGTTTCATAAAACTGTTAAAAAGTGCATAACAAGTATGCACACACTCCCAGCAACACCCTCCCCCCCAACTGTAACATCCTGGATCCGCCATAACCACTAGACCACTAGGTTATTCAAGATATGTACTGCACTGTGGTTTGCCAAAGAGAAAGTCGGATTAAAACACAATTTCAGCATGTTAAGTAAACAAAATGAACAGAACCATAGCCTAACATGCGTATCGATCTAAATAATGCACACGGTTTTGACCATTTTGGTTAAACAATTCTATACAAAGGGAAAAAATAACTAGTTAGCACTATAGAGAACCATATAGCTCTCTGACTTTGGTTCTGATGATGTCATCACTTAACACATTTGGTGGCCATTTTAAGAAGCAGGTAAGGCAGTTTTTTTGAAATTGGAAAGCTGATTTTACATTTTTCAAATGCTTTGGAACCACAGTTAGGTAACTTACATAAATGTGGTTTTAGCATTGACAAATTCAGCAGCCTTTCCTTTAGTCCTGTTTGAGGTCAGATTTTTGAATAGTTTGTTGTCAAAATGTTGTTTAGGTATCCTTTAAGGATGCATTGTCCAAGAACACAAAGTACCATAGAAATCATCCAGTTGCAAGGCAGTTGAATGTAGCAGTTTCCCAAATGCTTGCAACGGATCTCCTTCCTTACTCTTTTGTTGAAAAATCTGGTTTTTGGCAGCTCATGAGTAAGGCAGTACCCAAATATGAACTGCCAAGCAGAACATACTTTTCGATGAAAGGTGTCCCTGAGCTGTACAACATACTGTGTTGTACAGTTTCTCATTCATTGTCACACTCTGCAGTCAGCACTGTGTATCTTACCACTGATATGTGGACCAGTGGTCTGGGATCCACTGTTAGATTCATGTGTGTTACAGCACATTGGGCACACATCCCTGGTGTGTACGGTACTTCATCTTGTCCTGCAAGTGATTGTCATTTGAAAACCACATATGGAGGCAGTGGTGGTGTGTAACAGCATAGAAACATAGACTTTGATGGCAGATAAGGACCGCTTGGCCCACCTAGTCTGCCCACTTCCCTACCTACAGGATAAGCTGCAGATCCTAGTCAACCAACAGCCTATTTCTTCCTACCCCCTCCACAAGAATTGCCTTATGTCTGTCCCATGTATTCTTGAATTCTCCCATAGTTTTAGACCTCACAACCTCCTCCAGAAGGCTGTTCCATGCATCCACTACCATCTCTGTAAAAAATACTTCCTCGCATTGCCCTGAACCGCCCCCCTTCTATCTTTAAATTGTGTCCCCTTGTTCTTGCATGTCTCTTTTCTCTGAAAGATGCTACCCTCTTGGACTTTGTTGATTTCACTGAGGTACTTAAACATTTCTATCATGTCCCCCCTCTCCCTCCTTTCCTCAAGGGTATACATATTAAGCTCTTTTAGTCTCTCCTCGTATGGCTTCTCTTGTAGACCCTGCACCATTCTAGTTGCCCTCCTTTGGACTGCCTCTATCCTGTCTATGTCCTTGCAGAGATGGGGTCTCCAGAACTGGACACAGTACTCCAGATGGGGTCTCACCAACTGTCTGTACAGAGAGATAATAACTTCCTGTTTTCTGCTGGTGATGCCTCTCCCTATGCATCCCAGTATACCCCCAGCTCTCCCTACTGCCTTCTCACATTGCTTGCTAACCTTAAGGTCATCTGATATGATTACCCTCAGGTCCCTTTCCTTTTTTGTTTTTTTTACTACCTCCCCCCATTGTGTAATCTTCCCCTGGGTTTTTGTTTCCCAGGTGCATTATTTTGCACTTCTTTGCATTGAATCCTAGCTGCCATACTTCCGACCATTCCTCCAACCTTGCCAAGTCCCTTCTTATCCTTTCTATGCCTCCTTATGTATCAACCCTGTTGCAGATCTTTGTGTCATCTGCAAAGAGGCATACTTTTCCTTCCGGTCCCTCTGCAATGTCACTTATAAAGATATTAAAAAGGACTGGATCCAGTACTGAACCCTGCGGTACCCCACTAGTAACCCCTCTTTCTTCAGAGTGGACTCCATTTATGATTACCTTCTGTGTCCTGTTGTCCAGCCAATGTTTTACCCAGGCTACCACCCTGGGACCCACTCCCAGGCTGGTTAATTTGACTATTAATCTTTTGTGTGGGACTGTGTCAAATGCCTTGCTAAAGTCTAGGTAGGCCATGTCCACAGCCCCTCCCTGGTCTACTACTTTGGTCACCCAGTCAAAGAAATCAATTAGATTTGTCTGACACGACCTTCCCACTGTGAACCCATGCTACCTTGGGTCCTGTGCCCCACTGGCCTCTAGTACTCAACAATTCTTTCCTTCAGAAGTGATTCCATCACTTTCCATACCACAGAGGTCAAACTGACAGGTCTGTAGTTTCCTGCCTCTGTCTTGGTCTCACTTTTGTGAAGGGGAATCACATCTGCCTTCCTCCAGTCCTCGGGTACCACACCATCCTCCCATGATTTGTTAAAAAGGGTAGTCAGTGGTTTCACTAGTTCTCCCCTTAATTCTTTTAGAATTCTGGGGTGAATTCCATCAGGCCCCATTGCTTTGTCCACTTTCAGTTTTAGGAGTTCTTTCAGAACCCTTTCTTCTGTGAAGGGACTGGGATCGACCCCCCTATCTAGAGTGCTTCTGTTAATTGGATTAAGCACCTCCCCCTCCTCTTTTGTGAATACTGAGCAGAAATATTCATTCAGTATGCCTGCATTTTCACTATCCCCCTCTGCCCACCCACCATTCATTCTATTCAGCATCACTATTTCTCCCTTTGTCTTTCTACGCTCCCTGATGTACCTATAAAAGGTTTTATTCCCCTTCTTTACTGAGTTGGCTATCCTCTCCTCAGTTTGGGCCTTTGCTATTCTGACTTCCCTCCCTGCTTCCTTCTGCCTTAACTGGTACAGCTCTCTGTCCTGCTCCTTCTGTGTTTCCTTATACTTTCCTTACACTTCCTGAATGCTATCTTTTTCTCCCTGACTTTCCCTGCCACCTCTTTTGAGAACCATAATGGCTTTTTCTTTCATTTTAATTTGTTCATTTGCTTCACACAAAGGCTTTTGCCACTGTGATGGCAGTTTTGATGATTCCCCATTGTTGCTCCACCCCTCCTTCTAGCCTTTTTGCTAGTGCTTTTCTGAGGCACTCTCCCATGTTGCCAAAGTCAGTTCTTCTGAACTCCAGTACCCTCACTTTTGTATGGCTTGACTCTGTAGCTGAGTTTAACGTGAACCACACTGTTTGATGGTCACTTGTTCCCAGATGGCAACCCACTTCTAGATCCGAGATCCTCTCACTGTGCCCATTTGAGAGTACGAGGTCTAAGATTGCTCCCTCATGAGTGGGTTCCGAAACTAGCTGTCTGAGGCATGCCACTTGTAGGGCATCGAGAATGGCACTGCTCTTGGATGTGGCTGCAGCAGGTGTGCTCCAGTTAACATCTGGCATATTCAGGTCTCCCATCAACAGTATCTCCCCTTTCTCTGCCATTCTAAAAATGCCTTCTATCATATCCTTGTCCATTCCCTTCCCCTGACCTGGGGGTCTGTATACAACCCCTGTGTGGACTGTGGTGCCATTTCCAGTCTCCAAGGTTACCCACAGTGCCTCCTCTCCTTCCTGTTTACTCTTTTGTTCAGTTGCTTTTATCCCTTCCTTTACATAGAGATATACTCCTCCCCCTCTTCTCCCCTCCCTGTCTCTTCTGTAGGTTACGTACCCTGGTATGTTAACATCCCAGTCATGGTTCTCTGTGTACCATGTTTCTGTGACTGCTACAATATCCAGGCATCCCTCTTCCATCAAGGCCACCAGTTCAGGGAGCTTGTTGCACAGGCTACGGGCATTGGTACTCATTATCCTCCATTTCCTGATGGCCTTACTCCTTTTTGCCCCATCCCTGTCCTTCTTGCCTTTGTCACTTTCTCCATGTACCCCTCCCCTCCTGGACAGATGCAGTCCATCATGCCAGTATAGGCTTGCATCACTCCAGGTGGACCCCCAGTTCCCAATGAAGCCAGATCCTGAGCTCTGCACCAGTTTTTCAACCACTGATTGAATCCCATGGTGTGGAACACTCTAGCCTCTCATACGCCATAGATAGGCAGCACCTTCTAGAAGGTTACCATGTGTGCTACTTGCCTAAGGCCCCTCCCCAATTCCACAAACTCTTCCTGCACTGCTCTGATCCCTTTCTTAGCCAGGTCATTTGTCCCTAGGTGGACAATGACATCCAGCTCCCTCCTCTGTGCAGCTGCTCCAGCAATCCTGAGGATTCGCTCCCTGTCCCTCCAAGCCATGGCACCAGGCAGGCACGTTACCTCCCTCTCTCCTTCCTCCCCCAGTTCTACCTTTCTAACAATGGAGTCCCCCACCAGGAGTTGTTTCCTTCCCCTGTGGGGTCCCATGCCACCCTCCTGTGGGTCTCCTTTGTGGAGGTTCCCAGCATCCTCTTTGGTCTCCACTGTGGGTGCCTCCATAGAGGAACCACACTTTGCCAGAACGGCATAGGAATTGTGGAGAGGTACAACTGGCGGGATGCACCTCTGTTCCACCTCCCTCACCCTCCCTGAGCCCACTGTGGTCCAACCGCTCCTCTTTCTTGGCAACCTCTGAGGCAACGGCAGTGGCCCTGGTGGTCCCTGGATGGAAGAGGAGGTCCCATAAATCCTGGCCAACTCAGCCTGGAGATGAGCAACCTCCCCCCTCTGCCCAGAGAGGTGCCTGCAGATGGGACAATGCTGCTTCCTCCAGAACGTCTCCCGGAAGACTGCTGCTCCACAGCCACTGCACTGCACCACTCCCATCATGTCTTATTTCTGGCCCCTTCACTATTGTTTGGAATCCTTACTCTTTCCTCTGTTTTTTTTTTCCTTCTTTCTCTACTTACTTACTGCCTCTGTGCCCTTTAAGCTCCTGATTGTCCTGTTCTGAGACAAGAAGATCTTATATTTCTCAGTAGACCCCTTACTTGCTTAGAGGCAGACCTCCAGCAGCTAGAGGGGGCCGGAGAGCTACTCTTGCCCTTCTAGGATGGTGCGTCTTTGGTGGCTCTGTGATCACTCATTTCCTGCTTCCAAACAGGAAGTTCCTGTTGTCAGTCAAATCTGGTGCCTATAAAAGTAGAACTAGCTTTGGGTGGGAGGGTGGAGGGGAAGGAAGGTGCTCAATATAGTTTTTTAGAAGAGTGTAGAGAGTAGAAGCATTCTACTTCTTTAGCCCCAGTAGAGAAGTCCAGTCACACAGCACTCCTTCCTTCTGGTGTCCTCTGCCAAGTCTCTGACAGAATCTTTCTAAGGCAGTGTTTAAATCTAGTTTCCTTCTAGCTAAGCCACTCCCCCCTACTTACTAGATCTTTCTACAAGTAATTTAAACTGCACAGCAATCAATCTCCTTCAGCCACCTGAGATTTACACCTACATAACTGTTCAGATAACCACTTTAGCTAACTGAGACAATCACACTAATTTTTTATTGTTTTTTTTTACTCTAAATTAAAGGTCCAAGTAAAAGAGTTCTACTTCTTTAGCCCCAGTAGAGAAGTCCAGTCACACAGCACTCCTTCCTTCTGGTGTCCTCTGCCACGTCTCTGACAGAATCTTTCTAAGGCAGTGTTTAAATCTAGTTTCCTTCTAGCTAAGCCACTCCACCTACTTACTAGATCTTTCTACAAGTAATTTAAACTGCACAGCAATCAAGCCCCTTCAGCCACCGGAGATTTATACCTACATAACTGTTCAGATAACCACTTTAGCTAACTGAGACAAACACACTAATTTTTTGTTTGTTTTTACCCTAAATTAAAGGTCCCAGTAGAAGAGTTCTAGTTCTTTAGTCCCAGTAGAGAAGTCCAGTCACACAGCACTCCTTCCTTCTGGTGTCCTCTGCCAAGTCTCTGACAGAATCTTTCTAATGTGTTTAAACCTAGTTTCTTCTAGCTAAGCTTTACCTCTGCATTTCATATTAGATCTTCTACAAGTAATTTAAACTGCACAGCAATCAAGCCCCTTCAGCCACCTGAGATGTATACCTACAAAGCAGTTCAGATAACCACTTTAGCTAACTGAGACAAACACACTATTTTTTTTGTTTTTTTTTTACCCTAAATTAAAGGTTCAAGTAGAAGAGTTCTACTTCTTTAGCCCCAGTAAAGAAGTCCAGTCACACAGCACTCCTTCCCTCTGCCAAGTCTCTGAAAGAATCTTTCTAAGGCAGTGTTTAAATCTAGTTTAATTCTAGCTAAGTCAGTCCCCCTACTTACTAGATCTTTCTACAAGTAATTTAAACTGCACAGCAATCAAGCCCCTTCAGCCACCTGAGATTTACACCTAGATAACTGTTCAGATAACCACTTTAGCTAACTGAGACAAACACACTCATTTTTTTCACCCTAAATTAAAGGTCCCAGTAGAAGAGTTCTACTTCTTTAGTCCCAGTAGAGAAGTTCAGTCACACAGCACTCCTTCCTTCTGGTGTCCTCTGCCAAGTCTCTGACAGAATCTTTCTAAGGCAGTGTTTAAATCCAGTTTCCTTCTAGCTAAGCCACTCCCCCTACTTACTAGATCTTTCTACAAGTAATTTAAACTGCACAGAAATCAAGCCCCTTCAGCCACCTTAGATTTACACCTAGATAACTGTTCAGATAACCAGTTTAGCTAACTGAGACAAACACATTAATTTTTTGTTTGTTTGTTTTTTTACCCTAAATTAAAGGTCCCAGTAGAAGAGTTCTACTTTAGTCCCAGTAGAGAAGTCCAGTCACACAGCACTCCTTCCTTCTGGTGTCCTCTGCCAAGTCTCAACACTAAGCATGCAAAGTGTGCATGGCTCACACACAGCCGAAAGAATTCTTGAATATCTAAATGAGACAATTTCTCATTGGCTGAAACCACATGGACTCACAGTGACTTTCATTTCAAGCGACAATGGAGCCAATATGGTTAAAGCCACAAGTGACGGTGGTTTTCAGCACATTCCATGCTTTGCCATGTTTTAAATCTGATTGTATGTGAGTTCTTAAAACATGAGGTAGTGGACAGTATGGTGACCATTAGTCATTAGATTTGTGGACATTTCAGTTCTTCAAAAGCTCAGTCTGAGCTTAATGTGTTGCAGCATTCATGTGGTGTTCCACAGCATTGTCTCAAGCAGGATGCTCCCACAAGGTGGGACTCAACTCTTTATATGTTGGAACACCTATTTGAGCAGTATAAACCTGTCAAGGACTATGTCATGCAGCTTCGTGACCCCCTGACTCAACAGGCATTGTCCCTTAGTCCATCGCAGTGGAGGGTCATGGGTAGTGTCATACATGTTTTGCGTCCTTTTGAGCATACAACTCAGGCTGTTAGTGTCAAATTGGCATGTCTGAGTCAGGTTATTCTGTTGTTGCAGATACCTAAGCAGGCACTGGTCAATTTGCATGACCAATTTGAAGGTGCAGCAGATGAGGTTGGTGTGGACCTGTGTAACCGCATGATGGACATCTTAGAAAGTGATCATCATGTGTGTGACATGTTGCAGACTGATTCATACAGGATGGTCACTCTACTGGATCCCCGGTACAAACATGGTATTGCATCACTTCTGCCAGGGGTAGTGTAGAGGTCGATCATTGTTCACTTGCTCTTCGTGACAAAGTGCACAACAAAATGCTTCAGTCCAATGTAAAGAAAACTAATGAGCAAAGTACTCAGCAGCATGTGCTTACCAGTTCCCAACCCTCTGTGTCATCAAAGTCATCAGCACCCAAATCCAGCCACAATCCATTGTGGTCAATATTACAGCAGATGTGTTTCCTGGCCCGAAAAGTAGGAATACAGCAGCAAGCTGCAGATGTCGGCATGATAAAATTAAAGAAAAAACAATTATGGATTACTTTTGGCACATATTTGACATATGGATTGTTATACACTTTATTCTACACTATTCTCTAAAATAGTATATACAACTATTCTCTTCTTTCACTGCATGCCTTAACTTAAAACAGTTTGCTTTATTATAATTTGAATGTACTTCTGAATGTGATCTTTAAGAAATTAACTATGTAGTTTAGTTATGTGACTTAACATGACATAAGAACCATGAAAGAAACTGTGATTGTCTAATACAGACTATATATAGTACCTGTTCACAAATGTTTGTAACCTTCTGATGAAGCATGTCTTAACACGAGAAAAGTAAGAACACTACTCTGATGTTGTCACCCAATGGAGATGGCTGATTAAAAAGCACTAAGGACATTTAAGTGTTTGTACTGTTCTTGAAGGTGGAGAGGTGAGTGTGGCTTGCCTTAAAACTAAGCATTGCACTGTATCCTGGCCATACTACTGCCTGTCTGTGGCCCAGCTTTGCAATTGAATTACATATTGGTTACATTAATGATAAAACTACATTGTAGCATTTATGTTACAATCAGAAATCCATTTTTGTATAATTTCAATAGTGTTAAACAAAGTCTTCTCCCTTGAAAATAAAGTACTGCACAATCGCCTCTATAAAATGGACGTCAGACGTGCCATGAATGGAATGATGTCATGTAAGCGCAGGCTAGACGGCTGTTTCAGCTGCTTGAATAATAAATTCTCTAAATCCTTTTCCACCATCTGGCAGAGTACATAAAATTTGTGAAATCCTGCCATATTATTTTTTGCCAATATACAAAGCTCTGGTGTTGATCACTTCAGTTATGTTTTTCATTATTGCACAACAGTAGGAAGTACTATAAACCATATCATGTGCTCAATGCCAAAAAGAGCAGTACAGGTAGTGTGTGCCTTCTAAATAGTTTAACCATATGGCACTGTTGCTGTTTATCCCTTTGTGCAGCATTCAGTAAGTTAATCCAAAATCAATCGTTATTGCTTTTGAATGTAAGTTTGTTGAATTTATGATCCAGTCCCACATGTGCATGCTAGAGAAAGTGCCCTGCCCGCCCACCAGTGGCTGTCACTCACCCACAGCTTCAGACTCTCCTCTTGCAATCTGTAATGAGATATATTTATATCAGCAATATATATGTGTAAACTAGCTTTTGGCATTTTTTCAACCCATTTCTTGAGGAGGTTAACATGGTATATCTTAATAGGATTTTTCCTGTCATGGGTCTCAATGTTGTAGTTAACGGTGACAGTACATCTCAGAACTTTATAAGACCCTTGCCACTTCATTAACAGTTTATTTTCTGCTGTGGGTAACAGTAGCAAAACCTTTTCACCTGGCTCGAAAACTTTTTCTTTTACCTCATGGTTATAATATACCTTCCACTGGTTTGGGGCCTCTTCCTGATTACTATGGGCAATTTCAACATATTTTTTATTTTCTTATTTTTTATTTTTAGTCTTTGGTAACTGGGTAAGACCCACTAGGCACACAAGTGCCTGTTTTCAGGGGTGATCTGGGAGCACTGGGTGGTTAAGTGACTTGTTCAGAGTCACAAAGTATGCAAGTGGAGGTTATAAGAATCAAACTCAGGTCTGGGCTGCTGGATGTATCAAGCTCATTCACATCTCGTTCCTCAAACCTGTAGGCTATACTGCCAGCTTCTTTCTTAGAGCACACATATAAGACATTATTGATTGTTTCTGAGTGGGGTCATCTTTCCACATTTCTTTTGTCATATCCAGTGGCCCTCTTGGCTGCCTACCATACAGCATTTCAAATGGTGAAAACCCTGTTGATGCCTGTGGCACTTCTCTGTAAGCAAAAAGTAGGTAAGGCAAGTATTGGTCCCAATCTTTCCCATCCCCTTTCACAAACCTTTTTAACATGCGTTTTAGGGTTTGGTTAAAATGCTCAACAAAACCGTCTGTCTGATGGTAATAGAGTGAGGTTCTTACGGCAGTGATACTTAGTAGTCTGAATAGCTCCTTAAGTAATGCAGCACCAAAATTACTACCCTGATCAGTAATAATTTTCTTTAGGTATGCCCACTCTGCTGAAAAGTTTTGCAAGCTCTGCTGCCACTTTTGAAGCTGTGACAGTATGCATTGGAACTGCTTCTGGGTATCAAGTAGCATAGTCGTATACTACCAGGATAAATCTATTACCCTTTTTACTTTTGTCTAAAGGACCAACCACATTCATTGCAATTCTCTCAAAAGGCTCATCCATCAAGGGTAGGGGCACCGGGGCACCTTGTCTTTTCTAGTGACTGGGGCTACTTTCTGACACTCAGCACAGGAATTACAATAGATAGCAACATCTTCATGAATTCCAGACCAGTAAAATCTGTACAGCAATCTGGCAAGGGTGTGATCCCTCCCTGAGTGACCAGCCATAGGACTATCATGTGCTATCTGTAATAGCTCTGTTCTATACTTCTGTGGTATAGCCAGTTGTTCTGTTTGTTCCTGTATCTGAGGTTTAACCCAGACTCTGTACAGTAACCCATTATACTTTCTAAACATTGGTCCACCCTGTTTTGGTTTCACCCCCAGCTGCTTAAAATAACCCTGGAGAGAAATATCATTATCTTGCTCTGAATTCGCACTCTCTCACTCCTCTACTTTCCACTCCCTCCTCATCTATTTCCTTCCAACCCCCCAAACTCTGAAACTATGTTATAATTTGTAAATTGTACAAATCTGCTAAATGTATATTTTATATGTATATCAGTATACGTGTATGTATTAGGGGTAATATATATTTATAGACCTAGTTATATATGGTTGTTAACCTAGCTGCTACAATATGTATCATGTTGCAATATTTGTCTGTTGTCCCAATCCTCTTCCCCCAGGACGTACCATGAGATGAGCTTCTGCTCAGTGTAACTTTCCTGGTGAAACTTCTCAATAAATAAATAAAGAAAGAAAAATCACAATCCGTTATCAGCTTAGTTTCAGCATTTTCATATGTTAACCCCTTATGTCCATCAGTCATTTGTTGCCATAGTTTCTTCAAGCATTGTCTTTCTTTCCTGGATTTCTGGACCTTGGAGCTATGCTCAAACAAGTCCGAATCAAAATCACTGAAAGGAACAGTGTCCCCACTGTCTGAAATTTTCTGTGCCTGAGCACTTGTTACCACTGTTGCTGAAACTGCAGGGTTTGGTTCCTCTGAAATTAACTCAGTAAATCCTGGACAGTCATTTCCAGTAATCACAGGTACAGGTAACTTGGGTACTACCCCCACTTTCATTTGGTACGACACACCCTTAATGGTCAGAGTCACTTGGGTGGTGGGATAGTATTGAGTGTCCCTGTGGATGCAAATGACACCAGTACATGGTCCCTTTGCACAATGTTTTCCCAGCACTTCAGCATGCACTAGAGTCTGTCTGCTTCCCAAATCAGTGAGTCCCTTTACATTCTTATCCCCCACCTTCACATCTGTTAAGTACTTGCCCCAATTTTCTAAAGACAAATCTGCTCCAGTGTCACTCCTCTTACAGCAATTTCTTGCACTATGACCTGGCTTATTACAGTTATAGCAGATAACGCCTTTGGGTACAGATTTGTTACCCGCACCAGAGTTCTGATCATACTTGGAGTTTAAATGGGAAAAACAGTGTCTTACTGGTGCTTGGCTGTTACCTCGCTGCCGTGGTGTTTGCCTGGCCATTTGGTAGTCCTCGGCAAAAAAAACAGCCTTTTCCCCACTTTCTGGTCGGTGTTCCTTTACCCAAAGCTACACATCTGTAGGCAGCATGTTGATGAATTGCTCCATGGCAAATGTGTCGATGATCTGTGGAACTATTTTGTTCTCTGTTTGGAGCCATTTTATCAGGAGTTCTCTGAGTGGGGTGAAGGCTTCTTGAGGATTGTCAACTGAGTTGTACTTCAGAGACCGAAATCTCTGCCTGTAGATTTCTCCTGAGATTTCATACCTTTTCAGGATTTCACTTTTCACCAGGTCATAGTTTTCTGACTGTGCAGTGTCCATATTGCTGTAGACAAGTTGAGCTTTCCCTGTCAGGTAGGGTACCGGTCTGATTGTCCATTGCTGCTTTGGCCATTGGCAGGCTCTGGCAACTCTTTCAGAAGTTGTCAGGTATGCCTCGATATCAGCTGAGGGACACAATTTTGTAAATTTGATGACATTTAGGTTGCTTGTGTTCTGTTGCTCATCTGGATCTGTGCCAGATCCTCTGCCTTTGATAGCTTGCAAGGCATCCAGCCACCGCTGCTCCTGTCACTGCATCTCTTCTCTCCTCTGCTTCTCTGTCTCTTTTTGTTGAATAGCCCACCATTTGAAAAAGTCCATCAGGCTTTCAGGTTCTGTCTCTGCCTGTTCTTTTTCCATAACTTGTGCTGGCTGTACAATCTCAGCTTGGACTTCTGTCTCTGCTAGCTTGGCTGTCTTTCTCCTGTTAACCATCCTGAACTTGCTGCTGCAGAATCCATACATTTCTCTATGCTTCCCTTGTACTAGGTCCAGTACCCTTGCACAAAACTCCTGGCTTAGAGTATGCACAGCATAAATCCCACTTAGGCCGACACCATCTGTCGTTGAGGCACAGGTCAGGAAGCATATGAAAAACCAGGAGCAGTAGTAAAATTCACAAAAATATTTATTTACACTAGCAGTAACATAAAAAAATAAACTGTTCAGAATAACTATTTACAAAGGAAGAATAAACAGCAGATTCCTCAGAGTGTTCCTTCAATCTGTGTGTGTCCATCTCTGCAAGCAATTGCAGCTCTGTCTTGTAAGTCATTCCAACACCCCATTCTTAAAAGGCATCTTCCAAAGTGTTCTTGAATATTTCAGGCACATGCTGGCAGTAACACAGTGTGCCTGAGCTGAGGCCCCTTTTCCACAGCTCTTCTGCAAAAGGCTTAAAAATTGAACTCAGGTAACCCCTTGAGTTTCTAATAGCTTTCTGCAATCATCTCACACTATAATTATATACATTTCAAAAATTAACACTATATTATTTCTAAAAAAGTGGATCAAAATATCAGTTACATTTCCACATAATGATTTACATATATTTTTATATCAGCAGATGTGCAAGGCAGGAAAAGACAGAACAGCAAGAGAAGACAGTGAGAGGCAAAGAACTGTGAGACTGTCATGGTGATCAATTCCTAGGTCCCATGGGAAAATTTGGTTGCACAACCAGACAGACAGGAAAAGAATAGATCCTTGCATTTAAACACTTTCTCCATAACAACTGGGACAGAGTCCTGTTCCACCCTGTCACAGATGACGTATGCAAATACAATGAGAAAATGATACTGTATCATACGTTGGTATTTATTTTTAGTTATTTATTTATTTGAAAATTGGTGACCAGGAAAGGCATACTGAGCCAAGGTTCATTTCCAGGTGTGACCCAGGGAAAAGGGAAAGAGAATGCAATAAATAATATACAGCAGTAAAGAAGCATTCCAGGACTAAATTGCAAACAGTGAACCGATCAGAATGGCACAGTACAAATAAATAAAGGGGGAAACAGAAGTTGGTTCTAGGAGCAACACCAGTGCCCAATTAAACTGACAAAAGCAGGATGAAATGTTTGAGTGCATCAGTTGTAGTGACATAAACTGTCCCAAGGGGGAGCACTGTGGAGGTGGAAAGGGCACTATGAATATTTCAGGGAGGGAACCAACAGGAGGGGGAGGGGAAGAGCTTTAACTGGTGCCTAAGGGAAATGAGAGTAGGTCAGAGATGGAGGGGGGGCAGGTTCCAAGGGAGGGAAGGTGATAGGAGAAGACTGACTGCCAGGCAGAGGAGTAAGGATAGGGAAGGGAGAAGTGTGAGGATCTCTGGAACAAAGGGAATATGAAGCCATAGGAATGGGCGAGAGGAGTGTGGCTAGCTAAGATGGTAGTGACCCAAACCAGTACTTGAAGATGAAGGAAGCACAGCTTGACTGGTGACATGGCAGTAGGGGAAGGATGGAATGATTAGAGGGAGCAGTGGAGGGTGTGAAGGAGGGAACTGGTAGCAAAACAACAGAAGACGTTATAGAGGGTGTACAGTCTGGCAAGCCAAGGGAGATGGTACTGTAGGTCACATCCACATAGTTGTAGACCCAAAGCATCATTTTGGTAATCAACTCCCAATGGACCTGTGGAGACAGGCAGTCTTTGTTATGAATCAAGGCTTCAATCTTGGGACAGAGCTTGGAGTGGATGGCATTAATGTGGGCAAATAAGTCAAGACTACTATCAAGCCTCAGACCAAGTTACTTGAAGGAGAAAACCACTTCAAGAGGGGTGTCATCCACAGTGGAGAAGGGTGAAGGGGCAAGCCTGGCCAGATTTCTACTTGTGCCAAACATAACAGACACTGTTTTCTTTAGTGTTGACCTGGAGATGGTTGGATTGGGACCAGCATATGACATTGTGGAAGTCTTGCTGGAGCTAGACTTCCAGTGCCATGGTTGAGGGTCCTGAAATGTAGAGAACAGTGTCATCTGCATACATGTGAATATGCAAGTTGGCACAAGCAGAGCAGATGTCATTGAGGAAAATGAATATGTGGATTGAACCCAGGATGGAGCCCTGTAGGACCCCAGCCTGGATTGGTAGGAGAGGGTACAGGATGCCTCCTATCTGTATGGACTGCTGATGGCCCAAGAGGTAGGATTGGAACCAGTCAACAGTGGGAGCTGAGAGGCTGGCAGAGTTCAGCTTGTCCAGGAGGAGTAGATAGGCCACTGGATCAACCGTGATGTGCCCCTGATCCATCCTAATGAGGGTGGAGTCAGTGACCCATAGAAAGAAAGGAGACAATTGAATGGTGATTCTGAAAATCAGACTGGAAGGGGAGAGGATATTGGAAGAGCAGAGGAAGTCAGCAAGCCTGGAGCAGATAAGTTTATCATGCAGCTGTGCAATAGTAGCGGTAGTTTATTTATTTAGCACCCAGTCCTGGGAGCTCTGAGTGCTGTACATCATAGAATTTAAAACAAATAGGAAAAAAGAGGATAGCACAACACATTATCTCAAAAACACAAATAACTTAAAACGTGCAAACTGGTCAGCGTATATAACTTATAACTAAACCAGTGGGATTAATTGAGGTTGAAAGCTTGGCTAAGCATGTAAGTATTTAGGCCCCTCTTAAAGGCCTCCACTGAGAGAGCCTCCCTCAGAGATCTGGAAAATAAGTTTCACAGGGCTGGACCAGCTGCTTTGAAAGTATGGTCCGCTGATGTCTTAACCCTGGCCCTGGGAGTCACTAGAAAAGGGGAGGAGGGAGGTAGGTTGTAAGTTGCCAGGGCTGGAGAGATCACCCCCTTTGAGGAGGGGAGAGCTCTGGCAATCTTCCAAGACTGAGGGATAGCGTAGGGGGTGAAGGAGAGTTTGAGGAGGTGAGTAAGGGGGGAAGACGATGGCAAGAGCTGAAAGATGGAGACATTTAGGATCCAGACCATTTGGGCTAGATTTGGACAGGCTGAGTGAGGAATGGGCAAGCAGGGTTTCCTTGGTAGTGATGGGGGAGTGAAGAAGAAGGTAGAGATGGGTAGAGGAGAAAAGCCAGGAGGGAGTGGGGAAGGGAGAGCAGAAGTTGTGAAAAAGTCCTTGAACTGAGTAGCAACAGATGGAGGGCTGGAGACAGGTGAACCATTAACCATGAGGACCAGGGGAGCAGACTAGGCTGGGGAGTCAAAAAAGGGAGTGAATCACCTTCCAGAATTTGGCTGGGAAGTTAAAACTGTTCTAGAGGTTGGCCTTAAAATAAAGGGATTTAGCAATGTGGATGGCCTTTGTGCACATAATCCTAAATGCCATATAATACGAGGCCAGACAGGGAGCGGGACAGTTTGTACCAGACCCAACTTAGATTGTGAGACATGCAGATGTCATTGAGGTCATAGGTGATCCAGGGGTGGTGGGAAGACTTAACCCCAGACTTTCTTACGGGGGCGTGCTTGTCCCAGATAGAATTAAGTTATGACTGGAAAAGGGAGAGGGTCATGTCAATTCTGGGGGCAGACAGGAAGGGAGACCAATCAGTTGCAGTAAGGTCACTCAGAAAAGTGTTTTTCTTTAGTGACTGGAATGACCTGGACCAGACATACTTAGGGGAGGAGGGAGGGCACTGGACTTTCTTGGCACAAAATGTCATGCAGTTGTCACTAAAGGTGTCTGGCAAAATTCCCATGATACAGCGGGGCTGTGAGGAAAGAACCCAGTTCAGGAGGGTATGGTTACAGGAGTGTAGGCTAAGCTGAGTGGGTTCTGTAATGAGTTGGAAGAGGTCTAGGGAATCAGTCCTGAGAAAGGTAGGCCTGGAGGTGGAGGAAGCCAATTAATATTGGAGTCCCCAAGGAGAATAAGTTCACCAGAAGGGGAGTGTGAATTAATGGTAGATAGTGAGTCAACCAGTGAGGAAGGGGAGATTTTAGGTGAGGCATCAAAAACACAATGAAGATGTAAAGAGTGGAGGGAAAAGAAAGTTTAGTAAGGAGAAACTCATGGAAGGAGGGTACTGCCTCCTTGACAGTGATAGTACAAGAGAGGTTCTGACGGACATAGAGGGCAACACCACCATCACGTTTGCCATGGTCCTGCCTGAAGAAGTGGTAGTCAGGAAGGGACAGGCTAGAATCAGGAATTCTGGAGGAGAACCTGAATTTGAAAATACAGAGGAGGTCAGGAGAGAGTTGAGAAACCCATATATTGAGTAGATCTTGGGGGGGGCGTCTAACATTGAGTTGAAAAATGCTAAGGACTCTAGGGGTAGAGAAGGGGCAGGGGGAGGAGGTGAGGACCAGGATTTGGTTCCATGTCACCAGAAAGGAGGAGAAGCAGGATAAGGAGACAGAGAATGGAGTGGGACTTGCGTCCCATCCATCAGGGAGGAGAGGAAAAGGGGAGCAATAGGGAAGGGACAAGATGGAATGGTAGAGAAACTCTAGGTTCAGATATGAAAGGAAAAGAGACCAGGGTGAATGGGGAGGGAGGGAAAGAATGGGAGGGACAGAAACAGGAGGCTGGAGAGGGAGGAGGAGATTAGGGAGGGTGGTAGGAGAGGGTAGGGATAGGAGTAAGAGAGGGAGTAGGAGAAAGCAGAGGAGGAGGGCACCAGTGCACTTACTATAACTGCTGATATCAGCTTGAACTGAAATAGACTTAACACAATACAGGAAGAAGGCTTAGCCACATAGGTGTTACTAGGTCATCTATTAACAACTAGTAAGGCACTGGGCATACACTGATGAGAGAAAATGAAAACCGTACAATGCAAAAATGATGTAGGTTTATAAGAAATTTGGCTATAGTCAGATAGGATTTATTTAGTTTTTGATAACCAGGTAAGTGCACTAGACACAGAAGTGCCTATTTTCAGGCATGACCCAAGAGGTTACAACATCAACAGGAAAAAACAGTGATGATACAGTACAATATTGGAGTACAACAAATTAGGGATACAATTAAAATGGATAACAGTTTGAGCAATTTGAGACGACTGGAGAAACATTCAGATGTACTTCATATCAGAAGTGAAAGTAAGTGCATATTATACTATAGCATTTAAGGATATAGTAAAACTGAATAACGGTTTGAGCAATTGGTGTAACCAGAAGACAATATAGACATTTTACATATCAAAGCATAACAAAGGTAAGTGCACATATAACAGTTGATTATCAGTCTAAGCATCAACTCTATTCTACAAAACTGGCTATAATATAAAGAATATGATACCAAAGAGCGAGCAAGTAGATAAGAAGGATTGAGGTAGTAAGACCTTGTGGGGAGAAAGGAGGAGGAGGGGGAGAGATGTGTAAGAGGTGGGGTAGGGAAGGGGTGCTAAGACAAGTAGAAACTGTGAGGTATAAGTACCGGAGGAGGACACCTAGATGGTAATAGTGTACAAGAATCTAGGATGGTTTAAAACAATTGCACTGTGTACTCTCAATAAGCAGAGAGCGATGCCTCTTTTTAAACGAGACATGGCTAGGTGACTGATGTATTTCAAGGGGCAGTGAGTCCCAGTAACTGGGGGCCACATACAAAAAACCTGTTTTCCCCTTTGGAAGTGTTACATCTGGGAATGTGGAGTAAGGAAAGATCAGTGGAATGGAGACCATAGGCAGTGGTCTGTGGAGTGAGTACAGCGGTAAGAAAGCTAGGCATACTGGACCTCAGGATTCCGTCCAGAAGGGCCCCAAGAGCAAGGAGCCAGTGGCCCATAGGAGAGGGCCAATTAAGGTCTGCATAGAGCACGCAGTGATGTTTTAACTTAGGGGATGCAGAGACATAACGACATATATTGTTATAGGTTATGTCCCATTTGTGTAGGGAGGTTTTAGATGCATTGCCATAGATTGAAGTTCTGTATGCAAGGGATGGGAGAAGAATTCCTCTGGCAATGGTCAACCTCGTGGAAGGGGTGAGAACGTGGCTAGTTCTGTAAGCTAACCCTAGCTTAGTATTGACACCTTACACACAGTAGTAATATAGATATCATAGTTAAGGGATCCATTGAGTAGAACCCTCAGGTATTTAAATGAGTTTACCATTTCCAATGGGGTACCATTCACACTTACTATATTAAAGAGATCATGACTATTTTTTAGTTTGGCAGGTGAACCAAAAAGCATAGCCTGAGTCTTTCTAACATTGAGAACCAGCTTATGGCTAGTGATCCAAGATTGTACATTTAGGAAGTCCTCCGATAGACTGTGATTGAGAGTAAGCACATTATCAGAGCTGGTATAGAGAACGAGGTCATCAGCGTACAGCAGCAATGAGCAGGAGGAGGCATTTCTCGTTATGTTATTAATGAAGACTGAGAAGAGGAGAGGTCCTAGAATGGATCCTTGTGGTACCCCAACGTCAATGACTGTTTTGTCAGAGGTTGCAGAGTTGAACTTTACACTTGCATCCTGTTGGATAAGTAGCCATTAAACCAGTTCACGGACTGTGCCGAGAAACCCAGGGATAGGAGGTTAGCTAGTAGGAGAGGGTGATTAATGAGATCAAACACCTTTGTGAGATCTATAAAAACTGCTCCTGTTAGAAGACCCTGATCCATAGCATGTAGAGTACCATTGATTAGCTGTTGTAGGGCACTTTGGGTGCTGTGACCCTTTCTAAAGCCATGTTGATTTGTGGGCAGAAAATTATACTTGGTTAGGTGCTCTGTTACCTGTCTTGCAATGAGTTTCTCCAGAATTTTGTTTAAGACCGATAATATTGCTGTTGGTCTATAGTTTGCTAAATCCTTCTTGTCACCTTTTTTAAAGACCGGCGTTACTCTGGCCATTTTTCAGATATCTGGCATTACTCCTTCACTAAGGGACGTAGTGAAGATTTTAGATAGTGGCCCTGCAACGAAGAGGGCAGCCTGCTTGAGGAGCTCAGTTTCCAAGCAGTCAAACCCAACTGCAGTGCTGTCCGATATGGCATTGAGTAACTTGAGTACATCTGGTTTGGAGACAGCTTTAAAGTAGAATGGCGGTTCCACTGGCGTACCTTTTAGGGAGGTGATATCAGGAGTAGAGGGTGGGGTGGGGATATTTGGAGAGGTCTGAGAAGTGATTGTTGAAAGCATTTGCTACTGTGCGTGGATCTGAGCAGTGGACACCATTCAGTATCATGTCATTTGTAGTGTTGGATTGCTTGGAAAATTTCCTGGGGTCACCAGCCGCATCCACCAATAATCCCTTGCAGTATTGGCTTTTTGCAAGCCTGATTTGCTTCTTGCACTTTGTGCACTGTCCCCTATAGAAATGAAAGTCTGCCTGGAGGCCTGAAGTTTTGAATTTTCCCCAGCATTTGTCCATAGCTTTGAGTGATCGGAGTAAGTCCTTGTGCAAACATTTGGATAGCTTACTGCTTACCCTGTGAATGTGAAGAGGGGTATGCTTATCCTGAAGTGATAAAAACTCGCTTATAAAAAGGTTGAGGGCGACATCAGTGTTATGGGCCCAGTAGATAGGGGACCAGTCAATCATAGCTACATCATGTAGAAAGTGAGCCTGGTTCAGATCTGCATAGTTCCTAAATGATATATAGCATGGGGGAGATATGGGGATTACTGAGTGACTCCATACACAGAAGACACAGTGATCACTTATTGTGTTTGGCCGAGTGCCCGCAGCCACAACTCTATGCGATTTGTCATGACCCAATCAATGAGGTGCTAGAACCATTGTTTTGTGGCACTCCTGTCGCATCAGTTATGACTTGTTGTAAATTGTAACTCTGCACCAGGGATTGAAGGGTACTATGGGATTTACTCAACCAATTTATATTCATGTCCCCAAGGATGAGTAGTTAATTCTGCCCAGTTGTTGAGGTACTGTGGTTCAGTAAATCCTCCAAGCCAGATTGTCCACCTTTGGGAGGATTGTAAGTACATATAATGTGAAGCTTCTTTGTCCCTAGGGTTAGGATGGTATGTAGTGACTTACATGTAGAAGTATAGTTATCAGTCATTAGGGACAGGTTGAGATGGTTTTTGAACTAGACTGCCACCCCCCAGCACATTTAGGGGGTGGCCTATCCCACCTTAGAAAGTTGTAATTAGGGAGTAGGCAGCAGGTATCAGTTATCGAGGGCTTTAGTCATGTCTCTGATATACATAAGACATCAGGCTGGTAGCTGTCGACCCAAGCATCACGTTCTGCATGGTTGTGGAGCAGACTTCTAACAGTTAGGTGAACTATGCGCAGGCCCTTAGTGCCATAACCAACATTGTTTAAGGATACTTGGCTGGGTATAGGACCCAGATTTAGGTCAATGTCTCCAGACAGCATAAGGGCTAATAATACCAGGTACCATACTTCACAAGGCACAAAAGGAAGGATTAGATAACCATGGAGACACCACCGTTTTGCTACTGATGCCACGGTGGAGTAGATAAGGAATCCTGGGAGGAGTGCTGGGGTAGCCTCACTGTACCTATCTGGCTGGATTATCATGTTTGAGTAAGTGAAGTTATCAGGATCTATACTCCCTTGCAGATATAGGCCCTGTGAAACACCGATTGTAAGTAAGCTCAGGGATAGTAGAACCAGGTTGAGAGTCAGCACTAACAGGGCTTGACTGGCCATCATTAGCTTAAAACAAACAGAAAAAAGGGGTTAGAGCAAGGGTCCTGCAATCAGAGTCACTTTTATAAGGCCAGCAAATTAGGCATAGGGCCGAACAGAAACTTTAAAAAGTTTAGCAACTTGTGTCTTAGTATTACCTTTGAATTAAGCCCAGAGACATTAAAGTAGATCACTTTATAAGGCCAGCAATTTTGGTGTAGGAGCGAGCAGACACTATATAAATCTTAGCAACTTTGGTGTGGTTATCAAAGCCCTCTAGTGGCAGAGTTGCATATTGAGCAGATAGAGGAATGGACTGATAGAGTAAAGTCAGCACTGTATAGCCCTCTAGTGACTAGAAGATATAATCTGCTTATGGAAAAGTCAGCACTATTAATCAATCAATCAATCAAATCTTTATTTATCCAGGCGAACTATTAAAAAAAAAAATAAACAGCTATGCAGTAACTAACTAACTGAGCAGAACATACACTGTATCCAAGCCATACCTCTCAACTGTCACACATTACAAGGTATGTCACTCATTTTATCTCTCAGAAACTCTCTGTTCCACACTGAGAAGGTGACATCAAGTACTGACTACTAAGACTTTCAAGCAGACATTTATAATAATATAAGATACTACATTATCAGCAAGCATTATAAACACTAGTACACTTATTTCCACAGTGTTCTGAGCTTGCAGTGCCATGTTTATTGATTTGTCACATATTGTGTTCAGTTGTCACACATCTTGTCACACATTTGGGTGATGAAAGGTTGAGAGGTGTAATCCCAGTTTATTTACATGAATTTATTTATTGAAATTTCGGAATTACAATCCTTTGAGTCGAAGACTCCTTTGCAAAGACTCCACGTCAGTACAAAACAGAACATTACATCTAGACATATTGTACATAGTTTTCAAAGCAAAACATTACATTTCGACATATTTTACATAGTATCACAGTACAGGGTATTCACATTGATAGGTTACCGTCTCAAGGGTTGTTAGAGGACCCTGGGTCATCGAGGTGTGGTGGGAGAGGTTACCGATTCAGAGGGACTTTACCAAGCCCTACGTTGAGGTATAAATACCGCAAGGTTGTAGGCCTAGGTGTGCAGTTATGAATTAAGCAAGTTTTTCATCACATTCAGCCTAGGGAGGACTGTTGGTAACAGCCACACGTCTCTGAGTCAAGAAGAAGTCTCTTGATACCAATTTTGAATTGGCCAAGACTAGGGGTCAATGAGATGGAGGATGGAGCACGATAACGAAAAGACCTTTGCCCTAGTGAGGTCCTACAGTGGGGGACTATGAGGTAGGTGCTTACCTGGTGCCTCAGGGTACTCCTATGGGGGGCTGGTTGTATGAGGGGGTGTAGGCCTTTAGGTGTAAGATTCATTAGTATCTTTTCGGCTTGGAGGCAAGTATGGTATTTTAGTCTCCCTTCAAAGGTCAGCCAGTCTGCTGGCTTATAGAGCACACATGTATGGGTTAGTCTTTCACTGCTTGTGACCAGTTGGCAGGCTTTGTTGAGGGCTAGATTTGATACAGTTAAGGGCTGTTTGGTCAGCGGCACCATAAATTATTATCCCATAATCGACCAACGGAAGGACTGAGCAGGTAACAGCCAGCAGTAGGGCCTGGGGGAGGTAGGCAGTGTTTATGTCTGTATAGAATCCCTAATTGGGTGTTAACAGAGGAGGAGAGGTGTTTAACATGGATGTGGTAGGTGAGGGAAGTGTCCAGTGTGATACCTAGATATTTGAAATTTGGGACCTGTTCAATGCAGATGCCTTGCAAGTTTGAGATAGATAGCAGGGCATTACTGAAGGGGTTTTGACGGCGGGCAAATATCATAAATTTTGTCTTGTTGTAGTTTAGTATTAGTCGATCGTCAGTGAACCAGTATTCTAGTTCTCTAAAACAGCCCTGTAGGGCATTTTGGAGAGAGTTTGAATTGGTGTGTTTCCAGTATAGTACGGCATCATCTGCATAGAGCAATAGCTTTCCACTGCAGGCCTGAGAGAGGGAGTTTAGATCGACCCTTGAGGGACACCCACTAGAACTGGTTGCTTGAAGGAGAGGGTGGTGCTAATTTTGACTTGCTGTGTCCTGTCTGTGAGATAGTTTTTGAACCAGGAGATAGCTTCAGGGGCAAAATGGAGGGAGGGGAGAGAGAGTGGAGAAGTAGTGCAAGATTGATGGTGTCAAACGCTTTGGTCAGATCAACATAGATTGCTCCTGCTATTGACCCCTGTTCTAGTGCTTCATGTATGTAAGAGGTAAATTCAAGTAGGGCTGTAGTAGTGCTGTGTCCCGTTCTGAAACCATGTTGTTCATGGCAAAGCAGATTGTGTTTGTCCAGATATTCAGTGAGCTGGTCTGACACAATTTGTTTGAGAGCTTTTGGGGGGGAGGATAGTAATGGGTCTACACTTACCAGGGTCAGTTGGATCCCCATTCTTTAGGATTGGAGTAATAATTCCTCTTTTTCAGAGAGCAGGGATTTGACCTAGGCACAGTGAGCAGTTTAGTAGTTTGGTGAGGTGAGGCAGGGTCTCATCAAGGGTTAGTCGGAGAATCTTGAGGTCTAGGGAATTGCTGCTGTAGTGCGCGTTGTGCAGGGCTTTGGAGAGGTAGCATTTAGCCTCTTTGCAGGAGATGATTCGCGCCGGAAGGGAGGGGTTGTAGTAGTAGGAGGGGTGACAGAGGGGTGGTTGGTGATATGGTCAAAGACGTTTTGTGGGAGGATGTGACTAAGGTCAGAGAAGGAGGAGTTTAGGGCATTGGATATGGTGGTAGGGTCCTGAGAGAGGGCTTCCTTGCCTTGTAGTTGCGTTGGGGCAGGAGATATGGTTTTTCCACAGAGTTCCTTGTCATTGTTCCAGAAATGTTTCCCAGAGCCCCATGTGAAGGTGAGAGCTTGCTTATACGTAAGTTGCCTTAGCTAGCCAAATAGCCCAAGTGCATTTATTTCTTACATCTCTGTAAAGCTGCCTGTCTTGGGGAAACTGGGAATTCAGGGCCCTATACCAGAGGTTATCTCTGTGGTGCATCAGTTCAAGGAGGGTCTGCGTGATCCATGGAGTATCCCTGATTTTTATGACCTGCTTCGTGAAGGGGACAAATATGTCACAGGCAGCATTGAAGGTAGCAATAAATGAGGTGAGTGCAGCGTTTACAGTCTGGGCAGTGTGGACTGGTGACCAGTCACAGGGGAGAGATACATTTTGAGGTGAGAGAGGGCACCTTTTTTGAGGCACCTTTGGATGGAAATTTTAGGATGGCTGGGAGTGATTTTATTCATCCACCAGCAGGAGATGGGAGAGTGGTCACTTAGCACATCGGGGAGAACTTTAACTTTGGAGAGGTAGTTGGGGAGGTTTGTAAAGATGAGGTCAATAAGTGTGGAGGACCCTGATCTGGGGTCATGCCTAGTGGGTGACTGGACAACCTGGGCAAGGTCGTAGGCTTGGACAGCATCTTTGAAGGTAGCTGCTGCAGGGGATAGCCAATTCACATAAAAGTCACCTATAATAATCAGTTCGCTCTTGCGGGGGAGATACGTGCTGCTGGACAGAATAGAATCAAAGGCATGTTTTTGGTTTGCAGGGGGGATGTAGACTGCCATAATGTATAGCGGTTTACCAGGAGTGCCAAGGGTAACTTTGATAGTTGTGGCTTGGGCGCCATGCTCAGGCATGGGCAGGAGGACTAAGAGGGGTTGCAGATACGTTCTGGCATAGATGGCACAACCACCTCCCCTCTTGTCTGGCCTATCAGCTCTGAAGATGGAGTAGTCACTGAGGGAGACAGAGGCATCTGGGATATTTTTAGAGAGCCAGGTTTCAGATAAGGCCAGGATGTCAGGGGAGTGTTGGGCGATCCATTCCTGGAGCGGCTTTAGCATTTTAGGAAGACTACAGATGTTAAGAGAAGCCAGTAGTAGGCCACCATGCTTGCACTCCTTGGGGACACTAGTCAAGTGAGGTCCTGGATTGGGATGTACATTCCCTGAGATAAGAAGGAGGAGGAGGAGAGCTTGCCAGAGAGCAGCTTTCTGGATCAATTTGGATACAGAGCAGCGGAAGCGTGGATTAGTGGGTATTTTGGTGAGCCTGACTGGTATGGGGATGGTATGGACTAGTTGGGCTAGCGGGGCCAGGGATAAAGAATGGAAGGGGCTACTTAGCTGGTGTTTGTATGTGGGGGGAGAGGTCGTGCCAACAAGGTACCACTTGCAGTGCAGCTTAGGCTAGGGGTACAATTGGTGCTGAGTAGATCTGAGAAGAAAGAATTTAGGTGGTATGACAGAGGTGTATTTCTGAGGTGGTGAACAGTGGAGCAGATGTGGGGGTCCCAGGAGAGGGGCTTTTGCACGGGGGGTAGGGTGGGGTGAGAAACAAACATCAGTATTATGATTGTTTGGGTTAGGAACCAAATGATGCTATTCATGCTGTAAATGTAAGACGTTTATAAATGTAATAGGAAATGAGAGGGTGCCCTCTAGTGGTGTTCAAGTATAGGCTGCAGATGGCAGAGTGGGCTGATTGGTTTCAAACAAATGTGTGATCGTCACTATAAAGCCCGATGTCGACCTTGGGTGGTGGTGGGGGCGGTGGGGAGCCAGCGCGGAGTGCCAGCGGGGACAAAGTTCAGAGCTATGCAAGCAACAGCAGCATTAAATGTGACAGGCTCCTCAGTGTTTGAAATCCCGGGCATACCTGAATTTGACTTGGTGGGGGAGGGGGTGCTATTGAGACCCTCGCGACCTCGGGCACAACTGATTAAGAGACGTTAACAGATTCTTGTCCCTGGGCAAAAAATGCATAAAGTTTAACAGGCAGATAGAGCTCGGAGGGGTCTCTGCTCTGTGTTTCAGCAGTACCTGCAATTTCGGTCAGAAGGGTAGAGTCACCGACTCTGGCCCAGTGAGGGGTCTCTGCAGCCAATTTAACTTGTGGCTGCAAGGGAAATACAAAAGGCAGGGCATGTAAGATAAATATTCTGTGGGAGGAGGTGAGAACAGAGAGCTAGCACAATAGATTTACTGGAGACAGGAGCTTCCTCTGCCCAAACAATGTCTCCAAATAAATCTTAGAAAAAGTCTTTAAAAAAAAAAAGGCATAACAGTTTTAAAACATATTCAGTTTAGGAATTCTAAGCAGTGAAAACAAACAGCTATGCAGTAAGTAACTAACCAAGCAGAAAAGACACTGTATCTAAGTTAAGAGATTCTTGTCCCTGGGCAAAACATGCACAAAGTTTAACAGGCAGATAGAGCTTTGCTGGCTGTAAGACCTTGGAGGGGTCCCTGCTCTGTGTTTCAGCAGTAACTGTAGTTTTGGTCAGAGGGGTAGAGTGGCCAACTCTGGCCCAGTGAGTGGTCTCGGTAGCCAATTTAACTTGAAGCTGCAGTTTTGGTCTGAGGGGTAGGGTGGCTGACTGTGGCCCATTGAGTGGTCTTATAAGTAGGGTACCTGAATACTAACACTTTGCAAAGGCATTAGGCAAGTAATAAGGAAGCTATGTAAATAAGACCATGCAAACAAAATGTTTTGTAAGGGAACTAGAAAATATGGGAGTGACCAGATTGGGTGAAGCAAAGTTAACTGAACAAAATCAACAAGTCAAATCAATCAGGCTTACAATGGTGAAAGCAGCTGAACAAAATGTGCACTGCTAAAATTATTGAAGCAAAACCCGAAGCAAAGCTATACCCAGCGAGGGTGTAGCTAGGATACCCGAGCAAGCAAGGAAACAAAGTTATCAACAAGCAAAAGCAAACAGTGTGCAGTGGTTAGAGCAGCTGATTATATGTGCATTGCAAAATTAAAGAAGCAACATCAGAAATAGGGCTATACCCAGATTAGGGTGTAGCTAGGATACCTGAGTTAGCAAGGAAGCAAGCAGTCACTTTTGTAGATGAGGAAGTCTCATGGTGCAGTAAGTTAGTGCAGTCTGTAGAGCAAGACCTTAAAGGAACCAGAGGAGGACAGGGAGAATCTTGTAGAATGGAGGGCAGCATGGCCAGCCCACGACTGACTCCCAGGCAGACTCCCTTGGTTGTGGTGTCCTTTACGCTTCATATGTAACATTCCCATTGTCCATTATAGCAAATCATTTCTGGCTGGAAATTACATGTGCAGCATCTATAGAATAATTATCCTCGGAGGCTTTATTTTTTTATAATACATGACTTAGCCACTTTGCAAATACAAACCATTTGCTTAAGTACCAAATCTTCCAGAGGTGGTGAACAGTCTATGGGGAGGGGGTGAGGGAGGTCTGCCATTGCCAGAGAGTACTCAGCAGGGCAGTTGTTCAAGTTCTAGACTTGTTGAGGAAAAACAGGTGAGTGCACAAAATGTGTTTTCAATGTCCCCATGGAAACCCATTCTTCACATTTCAAAGTCATTCTGATCGGTTCTATGTGCAGAACGTTTTTCTGAAACTACCAGCTAACTGGACAAATCCTCCGTTATCCAACAATTATTCATGTTACAGTGAACATTTTTTAGCTATATCTTTTTATTCCATGTTTTTTAGGGGAGGAGGATTAAATACAAAGTTGCACAAGATACATACATTTAGCGCATAGGCATAATTTCAGTGGATTACAGTAGCAAGTGATACAATAGTATAGAAACTGTATAAAATTTTACAAGAGAGACAGTTTGATTTTCAGTAATACAGCAGTAAAACAGTACAGTGCAATTTACAGTAGAAACAATGAATATTTGGCAGCTCAACATGGGTCATAAGCACAGCTTATTTTTTTTTTTTATAACTCTATTTATATTAGATTTTCTCTTAAGGGGTGGGGGGAGAGGGGGTATTTGACACAGAGCATCATTTTACATAGATGCTTATTTACATCAGAGTGAAATTCTATATTCATACATAATACAGAGTCCACAAAATTAATTTCGAGAGAAAAATATCTCGGCCCAGATATTCAAAAGAGCTGAGCCATGCACAATAGGGTTGCGCCTACGCAAGCCCAAAATGTGCCATTCTGCAATATTCAGCAGGAGGCAGTTGCGCCCCCCCCAAATCATGCTGAGCAACAGCACAATGCTAATGAAGGCATGCACAACCAAAGGGAAGAACCATGCATAAACTGCACGGCCCGCTATTCAGCGGACGTGCAGGAGTCATCGGCGCAACCTACCTGCACCTGCACAACTTTAAGCTAAAAATAAAAGGATCAGTCGGGGCCACCCACAGGTAAGCTGCCGCATTGCAGGGTGCAACACAGCAGCTGCCACCTGTGGGTGGCCCTCCTGTTCAGTGCCCCGAGCCCGATCGCTGGGCATAGTAGTAACCCCTAATAGCCCGATCGCTGGCAGCAAGTAGTCCCCGCAGCAGCCTGATCGCGGGCATAAAGTAAATTCTTCCCCCCCCCCGACTAGCCCGGTCGCGGGCATAAAGTAATCCCCCCACCCCGACTCAGCCCGATCATGGCATAAAGTAAATTCTCCCCCACCCCGACATTAGCCCAATCGCGGGCAAACATCAACCCCCAAAGACCAATATCCGTGGTGGTCCAGTGGACCATAAAGCCTGATTACGGCATAAGGTCAAACCCACCCCCAAAAGTCCAATATCCCTGGTGATCTAGTGGTCCCCACCCCCACCCATGAGCCCCCCACCCCACTCCCCCTGTCAGCCAGCAGGTGGCAGCACCCACCCGCCTGCCGCCCCACCACCCGCTGACTGACAGCTCGGTAGGGCTGCACGCCCATTGGTTCAGAGCAAGAGCCAATGGGCGTGCAGCCCATACCGTACAAGGCAGTCTAGATATGTGAATGAATGAATCCCTCACCTTCTGCCCTGCTGGTAGGAGGATTCCACCATTTGGGAAAAGCCAAACCTAAGTAATTTGTGATATTCAAGGGACATAAGCACAGTGTAGGTCAGATGAGCAAAAAAGATACCTGTTGTGAAAAATACAGGTAGCAAGTGCATCTAGAAGCTGCATAGAGAAAGTGAGTAGGTGGAGAAATCGTGTGAGCCTGATGGTAGTAGAGTTAATCATCTGGAGCATAGGCATGAGGGTGGAGGAAGGGAACGAAAGTTGATTTTTACAGGTGATGTGAGAGGTGGAACTGGTGATGGAGGGGCTGTGTCTGTTCCGCAAACTGGGCAGACGGTAGGAAAAAGCGGCAAGTCCAGATGAAGAAGATGGGTGAGGGATGCTGAACGAGCATACGTTTCTTTGTGTCAACTCATATGGTGTGATGGCAGTGGGCGAGAGACAGTCTGATAGGTAGGAGGGTAGCATGTTAAACCAGAACTTAGATATAATGTTTAGGGAGTGGATATACCACCTGTGGGACAGTGGGGCAAGTCCAAGGAGAGAATATAGGTCACAATGATGGGTTCTGAGTGGAGAATATGTCACGAAACGGGCAAAAGGAGTTTAGGAGGCTGTCCAACTTGGATAGGGTGGAACCTGAGGCTGTACTGTAGACCACGTCAGCATAGTCAACGATGGAGAGGATCATTTTATTTAGGATCTGGCATCTGGCTTTTGACGGGAGGGAATCACAGTGCCGATACAGCATACCCAGTTTGGGGCACAGTTTGGCGACAGTAGTGTCAATGTGGGAGGTGTAGAATAGGTTGGGATCGAGCCAAACACCCAGGTATTTGTACTTAGTGACCTGGTCTAGTGGGATTCCATCCAGGGAGGTAATGGGGGGTGAGTGGGAGGATTTGCCAAGTTTCTGAGCAGTGCCAATGATCATAGATACAGTTTTAGCATACCTCTCAACTGAGCCTGATTTTCAGGAATGTCTCTGATTTTTGCCTCAGAAATTTCTTCTGTTCCTCCTAAATTTGGCATTTCTGTCACTAAAGAGTAGGGATTTGAATCACAAAATAATGCCGGCCATTGGTGTTACAGTCTAGTTCTCATTAAGAAAATGCCATTCATACTAAGAAGCATGTTGTAGACAGCTTCTGGAACTAATATTACTCTTTTTTCAGATGTGTCCCTGATTTTGGTCATTTGTCCCTGATCATTTTGAGCCTTGTCCCTGATTTGTGATGAGGGAGGTTGAGAGGTATGTGTTTTGGTAGTGTTTAATTTGAGTTGGTTTTGACTGAGCCATGTCTGAATATTGTTGAAGTCATGTTGGAGAGTAAGTAGGACTTCATGAGTTGATGGGCCTGAGGTAAGGAGGATGGTGTCATCTGCATACATGTGTATGCTGGATTTTGTGCAGGTGGAGGGAAGGTAATTAATGAAAAGGAAGAACAGGATGGGACCAAGGGCAGAGCCTTGTGGCATACCAGCTAGGAAGAGGAGAGGAGAGGATGAGACATCCGAGATTCTGACAGACTGCAGTCTGTTGGAGAGGTAGGATTTAAACCACTGTAATGAGATGGGGGCTAAGCCAGCTGCCTCACACTTAGCTAGAAGGACAGCGTGGGACACAGAATTGAAGGCCTTCACAAGGTCGACAAAAACAGCAGCAGTTAGCAGGCCTTTGTTGGAGGCAGTGTGAATGCGGTTAGTGACCCACAGGAGAGAGGAGGTGGTGGAATGTTTTCTAAAACCCGACTGGTTAGGGGATAGGAGATTGCATGTAGTAAGGTATTCTGATAGTCTGGAGTGGACAAGAGATTCCTGTAGCTTAGCAAGGGCTGGGAGTAGGGAGATCGGCCTGTAATTTCTGTGTGTTGATGCGTCGCCACCTCTGTGGAGGGGGATAATGGAGGCTCATTTCCAGGCTTGATGGACTGTGCCTGAGGCAAAGGAGAGATTGAGTAGATAGGTGAGTGGCTTGGTGATAGCAGGGGCAGAGATTTGCAGGAGCTTGGTGTGAATCCCATCTGGGCTGGCTTTACTGGTATTTAAAGAATGCAGTGCAGTTAGGACCTCTTGTTTAGCAACGGGCGAGAAATTGAAGTAGTTTTGGTGCTGGGGAGGTGGAATGGTGACAATATTGGGTAGAGGGCCATGGGGCATGGTGCATGAAGGGAAGAATTTGTTTAGAGTGTTGGCAATGTCGCTGGGGTCAGTGATAGCCTGATCAAGATGCAGGAGGGCTGGAGAGCCAGATTGAGTCAGAGAATTAAGAAGCAAGTGAATGACATTCCAGAATTTGGAGTGGTGGGCCCGGGTAAGCTGTGATTTAAAGTAGTCGACTTTCGCCTGTCTTATGGCTTTAGTGCAGCAATTTTGGAAGGAGTTGTAAGCTTGCCTGTTTATAGGGTTTGGGTGAGATTTGAAAGTATACCAGGCTTTGTCTCTGGCCTTGCATTTGGCAAGAATAGGGGTGGAGATCCACTGGTGGTGGTGCTTCTTTACCCTAAGTTTCTTTAGAGGGGCATGGGAGTCCCAGATCATCGTGAAGGTGTGCAGGAAGGCGGAGAGGGCAGTGTTGACATCTGGGGCCAAGTACACTTGGCACCAGTATGTTAGTGTGGCCTTTTTCTTTTTTTTTAATCTAAGTATTTATGCTTCTCCTTTGGGGGTTCAGTAGGTGGCTTCGGCTCTCTGTGGAGAGCTTGTCTCAGCCCCTTGACGCATCATCTTACCTGCTGCCGCCTTCACCTTTTTCCTCCAGTTTTCTCCCCTTTCTATCCCATGGCCCTTGGGAAACTGTGAGCATGTGTGTACATGGAGGCGCCCTCGCATGCCAAGAACCTGGTAATGACCCCTTCCCCCACCTGGCCTAGTGCCACTCTTTCTGTATGGCCTGGCGCTGTCACCAAGCCTGCACTCGGTGGCAGCCCAGAGTCAAGGAGAAGTTGTCTCCCTCACTGGGAGAGGAGAGCTTCCTGTCAGCTGTGCATTCAACTCCCCCCCAGCCAGCCCCCAGAGACCCAAGCTCACTCCTGAACATGGGTAACCAGCATGGCACGAGGTGTGGCATCCGGTGCCTCAACTCTAAGTGCCACTGAGCTGGCATAGTGTGGCCTTTTTCTGATGTCTTGTAAGCTGCTCTTTGCCTGATTTGAGATTACATTTAGCATAAATATGACTGCAGTATTGGAATATATGTTTATATTTGTTTTATTGAATGTATTGAATATGGTTTATGTTTGCTCTTGATGTACAGTGCTTTGAAATTTTGAAAGGCGCTTAATTAAATAAATTTTATTATTATTATTATCTTAAAACTGCATGATGTACTTGATGTCTTTGTTACTCTCTTATGTTGTTGTCACAATCCATCCATGCTCTAGTTTAAATATAATATATTGTATTGAAAGTTTTTATAACACAAACATCACAATGTATTCACAATACAATTAGGTACAACACATCCCCCCCAACATTTTTCATACAGGTTAAGGTACAAGTAAGCTTTCTTCATTTTAAAACAGTACGGTATTTCCATTATGTTTGCTCAAGTAAGGTGACTACATTTCATCTCAGTAATCCCAGAATAGTCCATGGTGTACTTCCTGTTAACCTCCATCATCAAAAGGTTCTGTTTCTAGAGACAGCAAGGCATGCAGTTTTTACCACCTGTTTTGATAGCTTTTAAACCGACTATTAGTTCTGGCAATTATTTTCTCTATTCTTAGCGTGGCCAGAATTTAATTGTACCATTCTGTGCAGGACAGGACTATATCATCCAGCCAGTGTCTGAGTACTATTATTTTATTTATTTATTTATTTAGCTAGCTGCACCTGCTGTCACAGCTATGTGGTACTTCTGCAACATCAATAATGCATCACCAGGTTGTCCAATAAGACATATCTCGGGAGTAAGTACACTTTTAAGTTTAACAGAGGAGCTCTTAGACTTTATTGTTTTGCATAATGGTTGCACCATAGGACAATCCCACAAAATATGTTTTAGGGTGCCCATGTGTATTTCACACTGAGAACAAAGATCAGATTCCAGGTTACACTTTTTTTTAGCTTTTTGGGTCGTGAAATATAGATTGTGGAGAACTTTATTCTGCATGAGCCTATAATTGTCAGTTCTCATATATTTACATGTGCTACTCCATATTTTCTCTCAAGACCACTGCGGGATAGTTTCAGGGAATTCCTGGCCCAGTAGTGTCCTATGTCTTATCCTTCCTTGAAGGTCAAATCGGATCCCTGCATATAGCTTAGCTATAGTGTTTGGGCTACAAGCTAAAGATTTAAAAAAAGCAGTTTTGATGCTATGTGTATTATTCTAGGGTGGGGCCAAAATGCTGATGTACAGCATGACTTATTTGCATGAATTGAAAAGCTGTGCCCTTAGCCTGTCATATAGGATAAACCTGCCATCCAGTGTTACATTGTCAATAGTTGGCAGTTTTAAAGTCTTCCATGTTTCAGAGCTGATGACTTTGCCCCAATTTTAAAATTAGGTTTCTCAAAAAAGGCTGTCCGTAATCTTTTTGTGGGTTAACCCCCAATATTCTTCTTAACTGATTGTGTGCTAGAACTGAAACCCTGATAGAGGTGTCTTTAAAGGTCTTGAGGAGCTTGTTCCATAGACAGTGAATCAGAACTGCAGGGTCAATATTTAGGTTCTGTGTAGCTCCCTCTCTATGGCCAACCATTGTGGGCAGTATCCACTAGGTCTTGATTCAGGTTAATTCCATTTAAGATTATTTAGCACTGTGTATTGCCAAATAATAGTATAGGAAGTTGGGGAGTTTTAGCCCACCTTTGTTTTTGGGGGTTGTCAGTCTGTTGTATGCTTGCTGACCACTTTCTCATTCCAAATAAACCCAGAGATCAGGGAGTGTAGCTTTTTAAACCACACTAGCAGCATAACCAGGTTTGTCATGGCCACGGGATATAATATCCTCGGCAATACATTCAGAGGGACACTGGTATGCCATGACTGAAAGGGGCACAATTCATTTTGTGGAATAGAAAAAATGATATTGTCAATGGTGTCTACATAGCCACAATCTGTTTTTACCAGTGCTTTGTTTTGTGAGCTTTCTTTACTATTTTTTTTCTCAGCTATCATATATTTTAGCAGTTTTGCTGTCTAGCATTGTGCATCAGTCCTCGTAGTTACTAAAAATAATAAGTTCTATGATAAGTTCTACCTGTACCACCCCTTGGTTGCGTGTTTTATATGATGTGAGTGAGTGAGTGAGTGAGTGATCAATTGATTGATTTCAAAGGTTTCACCAGTAAAAACATACTGAGCTGGTAATGACTCATTTCTAGATGCATCGGGGTAGGGGAGAGACATGAAAAACAATTAGAACTGAATTACATAGCAAGTAAAACATATTAATCATCACATAAGCATCACAAAACAAGCAACATAAGGCATGAAAACAAATTATGTACATTGGAATAAATAGATATAGAAGGATGTATGTAGAAGACAAGCAGAAGGATGCTGTTATGTGCACAGCACAAAAGTGTAGGCAGATGGTAGCTAATCTAATCAGAAGATATTAGTAGAGTCTAATTGGAAGGGAGAAAATGGGGGTTGGCAGTAGGATATCTGCCGCAGAGTCAGAGTAGAGGGAGGTCAGGGGCAGTTGCAGGGGTGGGAAGAGAACTTGAGGAGAAGAGAGGAGAGAGAGAGAGAGCAAAGGGAAGAGGCAGAATGGATAGAGATAGTGAGAGAATTCCATAGTTTGGGTAAATGGTAGAAGAAGGCAGCCTGGCCAGCTGAGGATGACTTAGCAGGGATTGTAAGGGAATGGAAACCAGAGTTAAGATGGTTATAGTGGGAAGAAGGGGGTGGTGATAGGAGCAAGGTTAGGTAAGAGGGGTGAGAACCCAGCCAGAATTTAGCAATAATGGCGGAACAATGAGAGAGGCACCTTGCATCAAGGGAGGGAAGGGGGAAGGAGGAATAAAAGGAGCAATGGTGAGTGTGGGATGGGCAGTCCAAAGCAAATCAATAAAAGGAGTGAAGAGTCTAGACAGGGTGGACGTAGGAGCAACACTGTAAACAATGTCTCCATAATCAAAAATGGGTTGAATCATTTGCTGGACAATGGCTATACGAGCTGGCAGGGGGATGCAACCATGGTTCCTGTATAATGCACCTAGTTTAGGGTGAAGTTTTTTGTGAATGGCATCCACATGTCCAGAAATGTTGAGGTGCCAATCGAGCAGACCTCAAGGTACTTGAAAGAGGGAACATCATCAACCGTAGTCCCATCTAGGGTGTGGAAGGAGGGGAGGACAGTAATCCTTGAGAGCTTCTGCCTAGTGACAAAGAACATGGGGACTGTTTTTCTGGCATTGGGGGGCAGCTGCTTTGAATGGAATCAGTGCTGGACATTGTTGAAGTTCTGCTTAAGCTTGACCTTCAGGTCAGAGGGGGGAGGAACCCGAGTGGGCTGAAACTTAGCTTTGTTTTTTGTTGTTGTTGTTTGAAATCATCTAGTGTGAAAAAACATTTAGGTTTTCTACACAAAAACATTACTTTCATGTTGGTGAGCAGTCACATCAGCTGACTGAATGAAGGGTTAGATGCAGGAGCAGTTAAACTTTAACCCTGACACCCCCACCCCTGCTGCCTAGTCCAGTTCGCCAAGTGTGCTAATCCTTATCTTTTTTTATCATCCAGTGTAATATAAATCATAAAAGATGTTTAGGCACATACTAAATGAAAACTGTGCTTTCAGGATGGAGAGCAGTCCTCAGCTGACAGAAGGGCTGGAGGGAAGCATGGGTGTTTAAACTGAAGCATGCATGGTTACAACAAAGCAGCATGGGTGGTTTCATTACTGATTCTATAAGCCGCAATGCAGAGAAAATGTACGGCAGAGCAGCATTCATTTTAAAGATGCTGAAATCTTGGGGATTCCATGCAGTGGCATGCAATTTCCATGCAGGACCGGTGAAAGAATTCAAAATCTGCAAACCAAGCAGGATTCCATGGTTTCTGCTGGTGTTACCATGAAAAACAGAAAACCAGGGTCCTTTTTGACCATGCTGATGTGACCCATTAAGGACAATGGGAGTCTGGACAATTGTTCTAGGTCCAATTGAATAGTACTAATTAGACTTTCTAGATTCCTGTGTTTCATAACTGAAACTTATTTGGCTTTGTCTATTCCTCGGCATCTCATTGTGCATGTGACTCATTAGAGTCCCAGGTTGTTAATATCTGCTTTTTGAACTGAGTTCAAAGGCATTACCACTATTTTATTGGCATTAAGTTTGCAAGCCAAAATCTCTCCAAATTCTTGCATAATGCTGCGTACTGCAGCCAGGGATGTTCATGGATTCTGTATATGCAAAAGAATGCCATCAGCATACATATAATATTTATATTGCACATCTCCAACTTGAATGCATTTAACCTCCTCCATCCCCTGAAGTTTGCAAGACAATGGGTCCAGAAACAAGTCAAATAACAGGGGAGATAGAGGACATCCCTGCCTGGTTTGTCACTGTAGTTCAAACAGCTGAGAGAAAACACCATTGCAGAATATACAGTACCTGCTGGAGGGCTGGGTGTCTAGGACCTGTATCCAGGACATGAACTGATCTGAAATTCCGTGTCTACATAGAATAATAGATTGTTCCAAGAGACATTATCAAATGCTGTTTCCACATCGACGGAGACCAGGGCAGCCAACTTATTTGGTTCCCCAATGCAGAAGTCAGGTGGGTTAATTTTCTAATGTGGTCACAAGAGTTTCTACCCTTCATAAAGCCAATTTGCTCTTGACCCCTAACTGTACGCCGTGAGCTAATACAGAAGATGATTCTCCCATCCTTTGACTACTGCGACATTGTATACAGCTCAGCCCCTAAATCCTCCCTATCCAAACTTGACACCCTGTTCAATGCCTTCTGCCAATTTGCTCTCAATGCCCCCCCACCACCACTCACCATTGCAAACTGTACTGAGCCTTGGCCTTCCCATCCCTGGAACACCGACATCTCATTTACTGCACCAAATTCACCTCTAAGCTCTGGTTAGGCACCCTCCCCACCTACCTCTCCTCCTTGCTCACCCCCCCAAACTCTCACATCCTCAGATTCACTGACTCCAGACTACTTTCTATCCCCTGGCGGAAGTCCACTGCTGGCCAAACTGCCTTCTCTCATCGTTTTCCTAAAACCTGGAATGCGCTGCCCCCTCAAATCCATCATTCTTCCTCTGCTAACTCCCTCTCCTCCACACTCACTAACTACATCATGACAAACTGCACTTGCCAAAAGCCCAGATCACGCCCCTCTACTGCCCTAACTGACCACTGGCCTTGTACACTGCTCCCTGCTGTAAACTCCCAGTTGGTCACACGCACTTATCCACTAGGCACTTCTCGTCCTCAAATTGTTGTTGCTCAGTCTGATCTAACTGTGTTATGGTTGTTGTTAATTCCTTGACTGCTCTGCATAACTTGTGTAACCATTCAATGTGTATAATGATCCAATTGTCAATGTTTAATTACAAACCCTGTAGCCACTGTTCCCCCACCCCCCCCAAGTCGCACCGGGAGATGAGCATCTTCTAGCTCAGTGTGCCTTACCTGATAAAACAATTTCAATAAATTAATAAATAAAGCTGTCCTACAGCTTTCCTAGTCTTAATATACTCTTAGCTAGAACTTTGATACTGAGATTTATTAAAGAAATAGGGTACTAGTTCCCTACTTGGGAAGTATCTTTACCTTGCTTTGGTTGGAGGGTTATCATAGCTTCAGTAAATAATGTTTCTACCAACCCATTGTTATAAATGTTCTGGTATAGGGTGGATAAGTGAAAGCTAAATTCCTGCTTAAAGGTTTTATAAAAGTTGGAGGTAAATTTGTCTGGGCCGTGGGCCTTGTCCAGGGTAAGATTCCTAATAGCAGTGAGAATTTCCCCATCAGTAATTGGACTGTCTAGGTGGCCTTGTTGGTCAGGGTTGAGAGTGAGTAACTGAACTCCCTCCAGGAAAGCCTCAGTCTTACTATTTAGTTCAGAAGGGTCTGCTGCACTATACAAACTTTGATAGAAATCCTGAAATTCAGCTACAGTTCCCCTTGTATCAGTGATCAGGTTTTTAGTCCTCTGCCTAAAAATTCCCATTATTAACTTATGTGGCTTTTGTTCAGTATATAGCCCTGTCAGCTTTGTTTTAAAGGAGCTCTTGATATTTATCTCTCTCAGAATTTAGCTGTAACCATTCTTCAGCTGTATTGGGGTGAGTTTTTTCTGGTCTCTGACCTGTTTAAAGTTTCAGTCAGTTCTTTTTCCTGGGTGCATTTTCAAATAGTGGCCAATCTTAGCAGCTCAACTGTTATATGTCATTTAGCAGCTGCCCAGAATTATTAATTTTGGTGTTGTACTGTTCCCAAGTTGGATTGAAAAAGTTGTTCAATACACTTTTTAACCTGTTCTACTGTTTGTTTTTAGCTTTCAGGGGCTGATTGTTTAATCGCCACATTAGGTCTGGATCAGTAGCTGCAGCAAACTGATACTCCAGTGACAGGTACATTATCAGATACTATTCTTGTTTTAATCTCACAAAGTTTGAGGCCCTGTAACCACTCATGTGAGGCCAAGAAGAAATCAGTTCTAGACTCCATGTAGCGTGCAGGTGATGTGAATGTGTCTGTCCTATCATCAGGATGCAGCATCTGCCAAATATCCACTATGCCTAATGTGTCATGTAACTGTTAACATTCTGTTGGGCTGGGGATAAACACTGTCTGTGATTACCTGACCTGTCCCTGTCATTGTCCTGTCATTGTCCTGGACCAGGTTCCAGTCTTCTCCCAAAAGAAGTGGGAATCCTGTAAACTGACTCAGGACATTCAGCAATTCAGTAGAAAATCTTTGAGGAGTCAACGTTGGGGCCTATACATATCCCATAACCACCCTATTATTGTGTAACATTCCCTGTATGACTATGTACCTACCCTCGGGATCTGCCATTTCTTTCTCTAGGGTGAATCTGACTTGTCTGGTAATTAAAATAATCACACCTTTCTTATTTGTGTCTTTCCCTGCCCCATATACTTGTCCCACCCACTGCCTGAGGAATGCAGTAGATTTTCCTGCTGGAATATGCGTTTCCTGCAATGTGCATGCCCATGTGTTTAAGATGGCACAAGATTTGGTATCATTTGTTGGGAGTTTGTCCACCCTTAATATTCCAGAACGTTATTTTAATTGGAGAACCCATAATAATTACTATTTGTTACATATGACTTACCTCCCAGCATAACAAGACAACACTCAGTATTACTTGGTGTCCGAGACAGAAGAAGACACTAGGCCCATCTGGACTGTCTCCCACTCTCAGTGAGCATATTGATTCCTGGCTCAGGTAAGTGCAAGATGATTGTCCAGCTCCCTTTTAAATTGTTCAAAATGATGAATTTCAGTAAGGTATTGAGGTAGTGTATTCCAGACCTTTAGTGTCCCTACAGTAAAGAAGTTCTCTTTCTTATTTGTGTTAGCTTTTGGTCTCATTAGTTGGTTACTGTGTGATCTGAGGTTCACTAGCCTGTGATTATATTGTCTAATTATACTATCCTGTGATTGTATTAGAATAACTTATACAATAACAATAGGTCACCTCTTAGTCTTCTATTCTCCAGGCTGAACAGATCCAATTCATAAAGTCTAGCAGTGTAACACTGTTTAAAATATTCCCTGCTAACCTGTAATTTTGGTACAGTTTGTTCAAGGCAGAAGATCAGCTCCCCCCTACATAAGCCACAGGACATGCCAAACAATCTAACCTCCTCCCACTATAACACATAACATAAAAGAACTATTAATATTGGAACCATAATCATAACTTCCACAAACTGATACCCTCTTACTATCCTCCCCCTCCCTTCCAGAAGGAGGAAGCAGGGTCTAGGAGGGTATAGAAAGCACCTGTAACTTTAAGCAAGATCCCCCTCCAGTCTGCCAAGGAGGTCTTGATAAGTTCTCTTCCTGCTCTGTGTCCTTCTCAGTCTGCTGTTGCGTGAGTCTGTGGGAGCAGAGAGGTGTCTATCCTTAGAGAAAATGTCAATTCCCACGCAGTATGGGACCAAGACAAAAACCATTTCTTAATCTCCAGCTTGAAAACATTGTAAAACCACCTGCACATTCCTATATTACTTATAGTAAGTCTACATGCTTTTACTTCTGGGGCATTGTTTACATAAAATACTGATAAAGGAGAGTCTTTAATACTCCGTTACAGAACAGAACAGAAACAGAATATAACCTTCACCCTTTCGCTGAGCAATAGTGCTTGAGTTCTGAGCATATCCAGATCCAGGTGCCCATCAGTAAAATCATACTAGAGGGGTCACCTGCTGGTGTATCCATAGCAATTAGTAGTCTGTCTAAATAGGACTGTGAGGCAGTCCCAGTCTTCTGGATTCCACCTCCTGAGTCTGATGTTCCTCACATCTGATATGGAGGGGTGATGAGAAAGAAAAGGGAACACCAATCTAGAGCTAGTTCAGTAGCTTTAATCAGGTTCTTAAACCCACTGAGAAAAATATGAGTGCCCTTTAGACCCCCCTGCTTGGAGAATTGGCACTGGGATTAGGAGAACCATTGCAAAAGATATACAGTTTGTCTTGCATCATGGTGACCAGGTTGGGACTAGCAGAAATGAACCAATGTTCAATGTGATGTTGCAACTGCTCTGCCTACTGATGTGCTGCATGAATTTGAAACCAGATGGCAGTAAGCAGCATCATTTTTTATTGATCCCTTAAAAGGTCTGCTGTGCCAAAACCCGGGAGTGAACCAGGGACCTTTAGATGTTCAGTTTAACACTCTCCCAACTGAGCTATTTCAGCTTTCTAGATGCAGATCTAAAACTTGCACCAGGTGAGGCTCAAACTCACAGTCTTGCCATTTCTCAGTACTGCTTTATCAATACTGTGCACTAACTGATTGCACAACTGGAGCCCCATCAGTTATTGGTAAGACAGGTGTTACTAGACTGGAGTGGTTTGCCGAGAAGTGTGCAGACTCTGTGCAGGTTGATTGTGAGGAAGCGGCCTCCTTTGAGGGTGGAAAGGTCATGTTGAACAATGACATACCTTCTGTCGTTATGCCCTGAGCTTTTCCCACTCGCTTCTGTGTCCAACAACTGGTTGTTACCATGGATCTCTGCTTTCTGTTATGTCACCATCTTTATGTCAGTTTCTGTGATGTAGGTAAATTTTCACAGGTTGGGGAATGTGGTGTTGCAATAAACCATTCAAGGAATCAGGTAAAACCAAGACCTGGGGGGGGGCGCTGTGGAGCCCGAGCAAGATGGTGCCTATTTGACCACTCTGCTCAGCGTGATCAAACAAACTACTAAAAAATGGACTATTCTAGCACTCCTACTCAGAAAAAAGTGATAAGGGCGAGTACAACACCGATCCATGACCGAAATGGGAAATCCTCATAAGGATCAACATCAAGGCACTGGAGCTAGATCGAAAAATGCTCCGTCAGTTCCCGCCACTCGTTCCACACAGAGTGGGCCTGAAGAGTACAATGGTGAGGCAGTAGAAGAGACCCTGCAAACTATTGGGGCAAAACTAGCTAAATTGATTAAATCTGTGACTGTGCTCTCTGACAAGTTTGATAGGCTCAGTAATCGGGTTGCAACACTCAAAACATCTATGGAGGGCACACAGACAACTGCCCTTGATGCCTCTAAGAGAGTGGATGCAGCCATGGGTGTAGTGTCCTCCATTGTAAAAGAAAGTAGTCACTGGAAAGCTCACATAGAGACTCTTGAAAATCAAATTAGGGCTCCAAGTATAAGAATACTAGGGGTCCCGGAGGAAGCAGAGGGCGATAGCCTTCTATTGTTTTTGCAAAATTAGTTCTGTCAACAGTTTGGGCAGACTTACATCCTAAAATCCAACCATTTCAGTGAGCTTACTGAGTTACTCCTCATGGGAGAGTGGAAGATGAGGATGCACCTCGAGCTATTATACTGGTGACCGATGGTGCAGGCACAAGAGATTTTATTCTGAATTTGACCAGACGGAAAGGGGGGCTTCTTCACGATGGATATCGGATTAATCTTTATCCAAATATTTGTAATGCCACCTGCCAGAAACAGAAGTGGTTTCATGGAATAAGAACAATGCTCCAGAAGGCCTCTATCTCCCATGGCATGATCTTTCCCGTGCGACTGAGGATCGCCCATCACGGAAAGGTGTATTTGTTCTCTGAACTGGCTGAAGCCCTAAAATGGAGCCAGACATATGCAATTCCATGTTGACAGCAGGAGAAATCATTTCAGCAGTCTTCTGAAGAAGAGGAAACCTGACTTAGCCATTTTGGTTTGGCTGGGACTTAAATAAAACCTCCCCATGTACTTTCAGTGCTCTTCAGCACATATTTGTTTGAGCAACTATTACGTTGGTAGCTTTGATGTATACGTTTTATACTTGGGTTAAGAACTTTTAATGGACATGGTTTACTTCTCTGTGCTAGTTGGCTGAAGTAGATCTCAAGAATTATATAGACTTATGTCTTTTGTTCTTCATGGATTTCAAGGGTTCTAGCTCAGACTGCAACTTTTGTTATAGTTTGCTAGTTAAGCACTGAGAAATGTATCTATGTTTGATCAAAATTTGAGATGCACAGAAGTAGTGCTCTATTATGTTAATGCCTGATTACCAGTTCCACCTTGTGTGGTGATGGACTTTGGGACTTTATTTTACCATAGATAAAATCCAGGCTGCTCACGGGCTCCTATACAGCATTTAACATTACTTGTAAGATTTAAGGAATAGTATTATTCTATCCCTTTTCTGGTATTCCCTTCCGATGATGTATCTGTAAAGCATAAGATAGACTAGACTGATTGTATTAAGAGGAGTGGCACCCTCTATGGGTGTATATATATTTCATAAAGTGTACTATCTGTGCTTGGAAAGTAACTGTATGTTTGTTTTTGCAAAAATAAAAAAAAGTTCAAAACAAAAAAACAAGTCCTATCTCACTGTGCTAGTGTGCCTTCAGTGCCATTTTAATTGCTTGCTTCCTTGGAATTGCTCCCCCGCCTCACTGTAACCATCATACCTCTCAACTGCTCCGGATTTTCCGTGATGTCCCGTATTCAGCTGGTCCCAGTCAGCCTGTTCAGCCGCCCCGCATTCTGTGGTGTTTTTCCGCCCGAATCCATCCTGAACGCTGAAAACACGCGCTTGCCTTTGTTCCCCAAACACTTCCGGGTTTCCGTCTCTCTCTGCCGATGTCCGATGTGCCCTGCTGACCAATGGGGAGCTTTTTTCTGCTGCGGACCAATAATTGTGCTTTTTCTCCCCCGCCTCCTGCCTGAAGCCTGCCTGTTAGCCTCCTCCAGCAGCCTCCGCTCTACCCGGCCCGCCCCACAGATTAACCCTTGATGGCTGGTCCCCCCTCAGGTCCGCTGCTGTACAATAAAGCAGCTAGTGGCTGGAGGGGGAACCAGAGCTCTTTGGTAGATGTTTCAAGGAGAGCCGGAGGAGGACAGAACAACACGTCATAGCGGAGGTCGGAGGGGATTCGGAGCTCACCCAGAGTCAGAGCCGACTAGCCAGCCGAGGAGCAGAACAAGAAGCGGGCAGCGGCACCATACCGCCGGAGAGAAGAGTGGCTGTGGAGACCACACAGTGAAAGGGATAAGAAGGGAGCCTGAGGTCAGGAAATCCATGCTGGCACCAATCGCCATAGTCCCAAGAGGTGAGAAAAGCAGATTTCTCAGTGGGCTTTTTATTGCAATGCTGTCTTGCCTTGCTTGTTGCTTCACTTTTACAGTCAAGGCTAGAGAGGACCAACACTGGCATGGCGGATCACTGTCTGACTGACTTCTCAGACTTAACTGTCCTTTAGTCTAAAGGCTTTAGAAACTGAATTTGGTTGGCAGTGGATTTTGTTCCCTCTCACAGTGAGAGAGCATACCCTGTCCAGTGCTCACTCCTCAGTCTCTCTCTGCTCTCTGTGCATGCAACTTGTTTGTTGTTTGGTGTCCCCCTTAGCTCTCGGGGTGGGTGGCAGAGCAAGATGTAGTGCATGTGTACCTAGGATTAAAGTGAAAACAATATGAGAATGGCAAACGGAGGGTGGGGGTGCCACTAGACACCAGGGAAAGTGAAAATCATTATGGGGACAGTGATTGGAGGGTGGGGGGCTATTAGACACCAGGGAAAGTCAAACCATTATGGGGTATGGCAATTGGAAGGGGGTGGCGGTGCCAATAGACACCAGGGAAATCTTGATACAATAGGGGGATGGCAATTGGAGGGTGGGGGTTTTATTACAAGAACACACAACACCACACATGGTTAAAATAACTTTATTGGTGCACCATCAGATGGCCGCGCTACTCGCACGCTACAAAAAATAGGGTGTTCCACATTTGGGTCATTTGTCACACATTGCCATGGTCTTTGTTCCACATTGGCAGGTTTAGAGGTTGAGAGGTATGGTAACCATACAGGTGTGAATGAGAAATACATTCAACAGTTCTCAGTAGCCTCTGGTAGTATATGTGTGGAAAGCATGTCTATGCCTGTCCTCAACCATAAGAATATGGCTTTCACCAGTTGTCATTGTGTGGGCCCAGCAGAGTTGAGAAACAAGTCTGGCAGTAGTTTTAGTAATCTGACTCTGGCAGATTCAGCATATTGAAACTGAATTTCCTTGCCTCCTATAGTAACAAAGAGTCTTGCTGGGCAGGCAATTCTGAAATTATGTTCCACCATGAACAACTTACTTTTGAACTCTTTGTAGGCTGCTTGTTTTTTCCTAGTGTGAGGGCCGAGGTCACTGAACATTAGGAGATTTTTTGCTTCCCACTCAAAATTTTGGAAAGTCCTGAGCTGGAATTGTGTATATAGCTTGTCCAGAAAATTGATAAGTTTTGAAAATTATAGGTCTAGGGCATTCTCCTTCTTGAGGAGGTGGTCTAAGGGCTTGATGGGATCTCTTAGTAATGTGTATAGGGCCATTGGATGAGGGGCCAGCAATTCTCTCAGAGTTTCTGCATGAAATGTACTGCATCCTGAACTTTTGTTTTTCTGGCAGTCCTACAGGGGCCAAGTTGTTGGCCTGCTGCACCCCTCTTGGTACTCAGTTCTCTTGTCTAATCTAGTAATCTTCCTTTGCATGGCTACCAGCTCTTTAGATTCCCTTTCAGCTCTAGCTTCTAGGGAACTGATTCTGCACCCTGCATCCCCCACTCAAATCATAAGTGCTTCAAGCACTGGCTTAAAGGTTTTGAACTCACTGGTCAAGCTAAGCAGTGCTGTTTTAATGAAAGCAGATTCCTCCATATATTTATCTGTACTTTGTGGGTCATTCTATGACACGAGTGACAAGTCGAGTGATGAGGCCAGATTACTTAATTTAATAGCCTATGATCTGCTGAGTACTGTGTGCAAGACAAACTCTTGCTGATTTCTGCATCCATTATTGCTCTGCTCAGCTGATTTTAAGACTGCTTATAGCCAATGGCATATTAAAGTACTGTAACTAGTTATGTAAAAATGCTTAATTTATCAATTTAAGTCTGTTTTAGGAGTTTATTTTTGTTCCAGAGGGTGGAGCTCTCGCTCACTGCTGCTTATCCTCTGCTCTGCATCATGGGACTCCTCTCCATGTTCTGTTATAGAACTGTGTGGTTGAGAGGGACATAAACTACAGTACACTGCATCATACAGTTCTAAAATGGTACTTACCACCAGTGCGTAAAGTACAAATACTCAGTATACTAAAAAGCTAATAAAGATGTAACAGTAACAGAATGTGAACCAATATACAAAACAGTTTCTACAGGAAAAATGACTTGCATGGTTTAAAAATGGGATATCACCAAAAGCACTAAACCTGGAGTTATTTATTCATTTAGTTAGTTAGTTATTGAAATTTGGTAACTAGGAATTTCACACTGAGTCAAGGCTCATTTCCAGGAGTGACCGGAGGGAAAGGGGGTTAGAAAGAAAAAGTACATTCAAAGGCAAAATACAATCAATGCAAAATAATCTAGTATACAGGTATATTTTCATGGGCTGTCAACAGTTAGTGCAGGTAGGAAGTGTCCTGTCACCTCACCCTCAAAAATCACAGTTCCCTACACAAAACATGTTAAAACCCAGTAATAATTCCTAAAATACTGACAAGTTATAGTCAAAAATATATATTCTTGCCACCAGTAATTTTCTGTGCATAAACTAGCAGTCATTTAAACAGCTTTGCAGTTGTGAAAATATACAGCTTCATTGCAACAGTGCAGAATTCATCATGAATAGTAGCTATGCTACATTCATTTATCCAACCTCATGCTGAAGTATCAACTGTGTAAAAAGAATGCTGGTTACCTCATTTGCAAACATACATTTGATCAATTTAAAATGCCAAAGCAGTCTGTACAAAAAGTAAGCAATAATACCCAACAGGGTGGACGGTATTGGGCTATAACGGACTGCCCAAGGAGAGTAATGAGGCCTGACTCTGCAAGCAGAGGGCCTTATAGCCCCTGGAAGGTCTGGTATAGCCCAATACCACCCACTCTGGAGGGAATTATTGTGCTTAGAAAATGGGTATTTCTGTATATTCAAATTAAATATTAAAATAATAATAAAAAAATCAGTTTAAAATTAATTAAAAAAATGAAGGTAAAGTAGTCTCTCTACTAGTACATTTGCCAGTAGAGGGCACTGCTGTTTGTTTGCTGTTACATTTCTGGTTGCCACCCCCTCCCTAAGCCAGATAACAAGTCTTCAGCTAAACCTCCCTCCCCCAACCTGCATTTTATTTAGCACTGTCATTGTCTTATGCAAAGTGTTTCAGTGCAGTGCTACAACCAGATTACAGTATGGTCACAAATCCGACTGATTTTTGGGAGCACAGTTTGTTGGTGACTTGGTGTGGGACTGCATGTCTAAGCAGTGTTGATGGACTGGAGGGCCATTAGGAATGTAGTGGGAGTGGTGTTAGCACTGTCATCTGAAGGTGAGCGCTGTATCCTGGCAGAGTAGGACTGGCAGTAGCTGTTGTTATGAGAAAAAAAGTAACAGAAAGAAAAAAATGTTATCCATAGGGAATGGTCATGGTTTGAAATACATCATGATCGTTGTCCACAGGTGGTGACTGGTTAAGCGAGTGGCTGCAATGTAGGCAGTAGCGCTACCAGAGGTCTTATAATTTGTTGAGTGCATGTGACAGAAAAAAAACAGAAAACTGTTCTTTGTAGTAATACCAATAACTCTGCATTTTATGTCTGAGTTTCATTGTGTTTCATTGTGCTCAGTGACACTTTGAGTTGGGGGGGAGCTCTTGCTCGCTAAACGAGAAGAAAAACATGTCAGTTTATTTTTTTATTCTATGGGTACAGTAATCTTCGAACAATACTGGAATGAAATGAGGCAAACAGAGACTGGGACTCATTATTTCCCAGTCTTTGTTGCCTCACACTGGACCAGCTGGTTGGTGCTTTCAGCCAGTCAGAATTCCAATTTTAGTCTTCCCATTTTCTAACATAGGTTAAAATACCATGAAAGTACCTCTAATATCTGAGAGTACCCTGGCGTTTCAGACCTCATGTCCTTCTTCAGGGAGTATGGCTTACATCCTACCCACCACCACTATTTATAGTGTGTGAGTCACCATGGTTACCCAAACCCAGCTACTACTGCTTAAAGAGACAGGGACATTTTGCACATTTAAAGGGGAATTGTCATCAACAGGATTTCTTAATGTGTGAAAGCCCATAAAAAGCTAATTTGATTGAGCCATTGTGTTTTATCTGTGAGTCTTTGCAGTCCAGCGTTATTCATATGTAAATCACCCTGTAATTAGGGGCTGGTGGCAGCCATATGTTTTGGGCTCCTGACAGGAAATGATGTCACCGAGGGTCTAGGTTCTCCTTTGACTGTATTTAATACAACAGGTTAAATAGGAAATCAACTGTTTTATTAAGTGTGTTTTAAGGTGTTATTACAACACATTCTACATCTATAATAATTGTTTTGTATGTGCATTGAAACTAGTGAGTTATCACCTTTACATTTCAAACTGTTAGTAAAAATAACCAGTATTTATTATTGCTTTACCCTCTAGGCTATACTGCCAGCTGATCATCAAAAACTACACATCTCAAGGCTGGCTCTGTGGTGACAACAGATATTGGGGCCCTGTATCAAGATTTCTAAACCCTATCTGTGTTCATGTCAGTACAGATTTCTGGAGCTGTCACAGCACCAGCTTCTGTCTTTTTCTGTTCCCTCTCTTGCAGCCTTTTTTCTACAATTTCAGGTGTGAACTCAGGTCTACAAGATGCAAATGTGGCTATGTACCTACTGGCCTGGCATCAAGGGGCTAGCCCTGAAATATGTAGCTTTTGATTATCAGCTGGCAGTACAGCTGTGAACAAGCTTCGTTCATCAAGCAGAATGGGTTTTGAGCATGTATTAAGAGTCTGACAATATTATACTCTTTCTATCCAGATTTGACTTGAAAAGAAAAAAATAGAACACAATTACTTGTTTATTAATTGAAAAACATATAGATGGACAACATTGTTAAAACATGCATAACCTGAAATGCATTATTAAAATAAAATGAAATTAAAAGAATAATATATGGGTGGGTGTGTTTTAGAAATCCTTATATGGGACCCCAATATTTGTTGCCACCACAGAACCAGCCTTGAGATGTGTAGTGTTTGATGATCAGCTGGCAGCATAGCCTAGAGGTTAAAGCAATAATGAAGATGGATTATTTTTACTAACAGTTTGAAATGTAAAGGTGATAACTCCTTAGTTTCAATGCACATGAAAAAAAAATATTATAGATGTAGAATGTGTTGTAATAACACTTTAAAACACACTTAATAAACAGGCAATTTCCTATGTAACCTGTTCTATTAAATACAGTCAAAGGAGAACCTAGACCCTTGGTGACATCATTTCCTGTCAGGAGCCCAAAACATATGGCTGCCACCAGCCCTTAACTACAGGGTGATTTACATATGAATAACTCTGGATTGCAAAGACTCAGAAAAAACACAATGGCTCAATCAAATTAGCTTTTTATGGGCTTTCAGACATTAAGAAATCCTGTTGATGACAATTCCCCTTTAACTAAAGTGGAGGTTCATAAAACCACCATCTGGGTCAGATCACACAAGGGCAATGATACAATATGAATAAAAATGGGCATAAAATAGAAAAACGTAATTTAAAAAGATACAAAATAAATTCAAGTGATACATGGATACCCAGAAATTGTCCAAGAGCTGCCATTCAATTTAGCATTTAGCAGTCCATGTTATGGAAGTTAATTTCCTGCTCCAATGCACAGACAGCAGCTTCATAAATATCCTGGCCGATGCAGTGACACAAAGAAAGTCCAGTATTGCACAATCCATTTTCCTTTCATCAGAAAACTTCAAATGATTGCTTTTGGAACACTTGCTTGGTCAAGGGGTCATGGATTCAAACATCGTTGCAAGCTCACTCTTTATGCGACACCTCCCAATGTCTGCATGGTGCATCCTCCAGTTGGACAGATACTGGGTTCAAATCCCCATGTAGCCGGATACCTCAGGAAGTAAACAGACAGAGTACTGGATACAAACCACATCAAATAGCCACAAATAGACATTTTATTTTAGTACAATACCACATACATAGGAACTCAGCATTTGAAATTCAGCATGCAAATTATAGTGCATTCTTGAACACAAACATCCTATTAATCAAGCTTATCATTTTGTCCATAAGGTTTGAGACAATTCAACTTAAAGATCCACGCTGCCTCTTTCTGAAGAAAGTAGTGAAGATAGTCACCCCCCTCTTAACATAGAAACATAGAATTTGACAGCAGATAATAACTGCATGTCCCACCCAGTCTGCCCATTTCCCTATCTGATGGATAAGCTGCAGATTCTAGTTAATCAACAGCTTACTTCCTCCTACCCCCCACTAGAATTGACTCATGTCTGTGCCATGCATTCTTGAATTCTGCCACTGTTCCCGACTCCACAACCTCCTCAAGAAGGCTGTTCCATGCATCCACAACCCTTTCAGTGAAAAAATACTTTCTAACATTACCTCTGAGCCATTCCCCCTCTATCTTCAAATTGTGTCCCCTTGTTCTTGCACATCTCTTTTTCTGAAAGATGCTACCCTCTTGTGCTTTGTTAATTCCCTTGAGATACTTGAAAGTTTCTATCATGTCCCCCCTCTCCCTCCTTTCCTCAAGGGTATACATATTAAGCTGCTTTAGTCTCTTCTCGTATGTCTTCTGGTGCAGACCCTGCACCATTTTGGTTGCCGTCCTCTGAACAGCCTCCACTTTGTCTATATCTATGTGGAGATGGGGTCTCCAGAATTGCACACAGTACTCCAGATGGGATCTCACTAACTGTCTGTACAAAGGGATAACAACTTCCTGTTTTCTACTGCTGATGCCTCTCCCTATGCATCCCAGTATCCCCCCAGCCCTCCTTACTGCCTTCTCACATTGCTTACCCAGCTTTAGGTCATCTGATATAATTACTCCTAGGTCTCTTTCAATTTTTGTTGTTGTTATTATCTCACCCCCATTGTGTACTCTTTCCCTGGGTTTTTGTTTCCCAGGTACATTACATTGCACTTCTTTGCATTGAATCTGAGCTGCCATATATTTGACCATTCATCCAACCTTGCCAAGTCCCTTTTCATCCTTTCCACCCCACCTTGTGTATCAACCCTGTTGCAGATCTTTGTGTCATCTTGGGTCCTGTCTGATGTATTCAAGACCAAGACAATACAATTCTTTAGTGTTCTGTTGTGTGAAACTCCAAAATGCCTTCCTATGGGATCATTTTCTGCCCCCTTAGTGATGTCCCAGCTATGTTCCTACAATCTTCTTTTTAGTGGTCTAATAACATGCCCAATGTTGACTTTGTTGCAGGAGTATACCAGGGCATACATTGCAAAAGCAGTGATGCACGTAATAAACTGCTCATTGTTTTACTGTCTCCCTGCTGTAGAGTGTACAAACAATCTACCTTTGCTGCAGTGAGTGTCTATATTGCAGTTCATTCATGAGTAAAAGCCTGTAGGTAGTGGGGGCAACCAGTTTGTGCCTGTTAGATTTTGTTGCTTTTGATATCAGCTATGAATGATTTTATCACGGACATGTGGGCACTTCAAAATGTCACATGGGGTTTCTCTCCTACTATATCCTTCAATACTGGAGTAACCATCAGTATATCCCAGTGTTTGTATACTATACTGCCAATTTGGCCAGTCAGATGGTTAAAGTTGAGATAAAAAGTAACAGATTAGGAATTAATTTAAACTCCTTGTCTCTGAGGTTGTAATAAGTTGCCACTTTCAGTAGCCCTCACCTTTTCTCTTGTTCCTTTTAGCACCCTCTGTCCATACCCTCTCCTACTGAAACTACCATGCAGTTCATTTGCTCGAATGTGAAATACACTGTCATCACTACAATTTCCATGAACACAAAGACATTGAGAACAGGGTATGGAATCTTCTGGTGTACGTGGGTAGGCACTGTTCACCAACAACAAAGTGCTGGTTGCTGTCAACTTCCTGTACCCACTTGTTTCAATGGTATTACCTTTCGTACCCAACAGAGACACATCCAAAAAGTCAATGGAAGTCTTTTTCAACCCTAGAGGTAAACTTGAGATTGACAAAATAACTATTTAACCACTTAAGGTTATCAGCCCCCTCTGTGGAACCATTCCATACACAGACAATGTCATCTGTATATTGATACTACAAGACAACATTGTCTGCATATGGAAAGGTCTCAGAGTAAATGGTTTCAAGTTCTCACAGTCCCATGAATACATTTGCATAGGACAGAGCTATATAAGTGTCCATTGATGTTCCTAACAATTGCAGATAGATTTCATCAGCAAACTCAAAATAGTTGCATTTTTAAGACAGTCGACAGACTCCACCAAAAAAGCATTATCTACATTACACCTAAGGTAGTGTCTGCATGCATCAATGCCATGACAGTATTCAATGGAGGAATACAGGTCCTCCACATCCAATGATATCCACAGATACTGTTCTTGCCAACAAAAAGCCTGGCAATTTAGATAACAGGTTGCCCATTTCCCTGATGTGGGACATAAGTTTAGCTATTTCATTTTGGAAAAAAAATGATTGACAAATCTGAAATGGATGTATGTTAACAGGGCTTCATCCTGGGTCTCATCCTCTTCTCCATTTTCCTGAATGGCCTCCCCTATGTCTGTAGCAATTTGCATATTCACATGTATGCAGATGACACAGTTATCTACAGCTCCATCTCTTCGACTGTAGAGGTGAACAATTTGCTCCAGCAAGACTTCCACAATGTCTTGAGCTGGTTCCACTCCAAACAGGTCCAGGTCAACACTAAACAGTGTCCATGGCCTTTAGCACCAGACAGAAATTGGCTGGGCTCTCCCTCCTCCCTGTTTTCTCCATCCTGGATTGCCCCCCCACCATGAAGTGATTTCTTCCTTCAAATTATCTTGATGTTGGGCTAGATACTAAGCTTGACTTCTTTGTTCACATTGATGCTATCCTCTCCAAGCTCCACCCCAAACTCAGTGCCTTGTACAGCAATAAAGACTACTTGTCTCCTTAGATCCACCGTGAGCTTGTTACCAAAATGGTGCTCACAGTTTTCAACTATGAGGGTGTGGTATATGGCACTGTCTCCTCCTCTGTCCTTGCTAGACTGGATATCCTCTGAAATATCTTTTGTTACTAACCTCCCCTACATACATCCCCTTCACAAAAGAAAGGGTTCTACAAGAGCTCAATAAGCTCAGAGTGGACAAGGCAATGAGACCTGATGGCATATATCCTAGGGTAATAAAGAAGTTAAGGGTGGAACTAGCACAGCCATTATCAGAACTGTTTGTGACGCTTGGACAGCTGGTTCTGATCACTGTATCATTTTTTGTAAAATAAAAATGGGTTATGGACTGTCTGTCATGAGAGATGTTGAGAAATCTTGTGATCTTGGAGTGACCTCACCCCCCTCCCCAGGTTTCAGCTGAAAGATGAAAGCCATGAGAAAATGCTGAAACAGCATGTGAGATCATACACACACAGGTTTTAGATACAAGATGTTACATGGCAGGCCAGAAGCTAATTACAGACTTTTCTAAGTTAATAATTATAGCTTTAGGTGCTAAAAGGGACATCAGCATCCCTTTTATGACGTTTCAAGAGGAGGAAACCAGGTTTAGTAAACTGGTGTGAAATCATAAATGCTGATGTCTGTGTGAGAGGGGAAACTGATCAAGAGATCAAAGAAATGTCATTTGAAGGACATGAGTCATGCTGAGGATTGTAGAATTTAATACTTGAAAAAGACATCCTGTTTTTATATAGATATATTTTTTATATATTCTGACGGAGGAGCTGGGTGACCTCATGCAAATAGGTGGGGAAAACCAGCTTTTTAAAGATTATTCTGTTTTTCTTCAGAGACACTTTTATCTAGACTCTAACAAAGAAACATCTGTGGGCACTTTAAATAGGTATTTAGAAAGAGAGATAAATCTAATTATTGTTGTAGGAATTTGCACTGTTTAAACCTTGTTCTTTTAAATGATGTGTATGTCTTATGATATAATAGTTCTGTATTTTGTGTTTTACATATATTTATCTATTTTAGTAAAACTCTTTTTAGAGCATACTTGGTCTGTCTTTGAATTTCTTTCATTTGCTAGAAATGTATATATGGTTATAGCTGACACCAGGCATAAGCTTGAATGGTGATACCAGACTGAAAAAAGTGTTTTAAATCTGAGGCCTTTAGTAAAGTTTTTCAGGGTTCATCTCTGTATACCTGCTTAGGTGCCTGTAGGCAAAGATATCTGGCTCTCTGAAGACACATATATCTGAGCCTGTGCATTGGGTACACTAACAAGAGGTTCACAGTTTGAATCCCTCCAAGACTTGAGACCAAAGGTTGATCCAGACTCACAAAACAGACAAGAGGGTTACTTTGTTCTGTTAAACTGTTCACAAGACTACGCTCGGAGGTTGGCACTTTGGGAGTAGAGGGCTGACCTGCTGAGTGGATTTGTGACAGACTAGTTGACAGCGGTGGCATAAGTTTGGTATCACAAGCTTTTATTTTTCTGCGTCAGCTTGAGACCATAAGCTCACTTGTAAAGAAAGAAAAAGACAAGGGTGTTATTTTAAAAAGGAAACAGAACTCTACCACTTGGCATACAGTCAAGTTCCTATCCATTTTATTTTTCTTTCTAAAGTGCAAGTCAGAGTAGCAGTAGTCAGGGAACAGTATGGTTTCTGACTACTGCAGGCACACTGTAGATTACTTAAAGCAGTTGTGTGGGGTCAGAGGAGTCCCGTTTGAGATGATAGCCAAAAAGCAGAACATCATAGATGCCCTGATGGTAGCAGATACCCAGAGCAGCGAGTCACGAACCGTGTCTGGAAAGAACCAAATCTCGAGTGAGGTAGGGCTAGTGACCAGTGCTGTGTCCAGATCTGGTGAGGATGACAACAGGGCCACTGTCAGTGAAGTGCCACAGCAGCAGGGAAAGGTCATCAGTATCCTGAATCCAGAGGTACTCAGGCTGCAAATGGAGTTGTGTAGGATGGAGCTGGAGTTCCAGGAGAAGAGGGAGCAAGAGAAGCGAGAGGCGGACCATGAGGCAAAGTGAGAACACTGTGAGGCAGAGTGGGAAGAGTGGGAAGCAGACCGTGAGGAGCATGAGCACCAGCAAGCTGTAGAGGAGAAGAAAGAATGAGAACTCTGAGATGCAGACCGTGAAAAGCAGGAGCAACAGAGGCAACACGAACTGGAGAAGTTATGACTCCGACCAGCAGCACAAGAGCAGGTAAGTGGCTTGAGTTTAACTGGGACTACAGGACTGGGTTACAAATTGAACTCCAAATTAATAGCTGAATTTAAAGAGGGGGAGGATATGGATGCCTTTTTAAATGCTTTTGAAAAAGTTTGTATTCAGGCTAAAATTTCTAGAGCATCCTGGAGCTTTCAGCTATCCCCACTACTTACCGGGAAAGCTCGGGATGCATTGGGTCAAATGGACAATGAGGACAGTAATAATTACAGCAAACTGAAAGCTGCACTGTTTAAAAAGTTTGAATTAACTGCTGAATCATACAGAGCTAAATTCCGTAAGCTCAGGAGAAGCCCTGATATGAGCTACAAGGAGCTAGCCATGAAACAATGTCAGTTTTTAAAACATTGGTGGGAAGGAACTAAGGCAAACTCTGTTGACAAAATTGAAAATTTGATTTTATTAGAACAGTTTTATTGGGCATGCCCAGCAGAGCTAAAAACCTGGCTAGAGGACCGAGATCCCAAAACAGTGCAAGAGGCTGCTGAACTCTCGGACCACTATGCCAACAGCAGACCTGCTCTGAGTGCAAATGGGGCCGGCACGGCAGTGCCGAAAGGGAAAAGCGCACCTTCAGGGCAGCTAAAACACTCACTGCCTCCACCAAAACCAGTTAGCCCCAGGTTTCAGAGAAAATATTTCTCTGAGAGAAGAAATGAATGTTGGTTATGTAAAGAAACTGAGCATATTGCCAGACAGTGTCCCAAAAAGGCAAGCAATGATACACAACAAGGTGCTAGAAAGGAAGTAGGTTGTTTGTGTGTCCCTGGAAGCATGCTAGTGAACATGAGGGAACACATGCACCCAGTCATGGTGAATGGTGTACAGACGCAAGGGTTAAGGGACACAGGGGCATCCTTGACCTTGGTAAAAGGGGATCTGATAGAGCCTGGTCAGCTTATACCCAATAAATATGTCACTGTACAGGACTTCACTGGTGAGGTGAAAACATTGCCCCTCGCTAGTGTTCTCTTAGACTGGGGTGAAACAGGGGGAACTGTGTAACAGGTGGCTGTAGCCAAAACCTTAGCAGTGGATGTGATCCTGGGCAACAATCTAAAACAGGGGATGGTATGTGCAGTTAGCCATAACAAAGCAGCAAGGGAGAACTGTAGTTCCCTGAACCCCACAGAAGCCAGTGTGGAAACCACTGAGTGGCTGGTTCCCCAGCCAGTGTCTCCAGATGGGGAGACTGTTACAAAGGAGGTAGAAATTTCCCCAGTAGCAAGCAACCACACAGCTACAGAGGGTTACTCTGAAGAGGGAGGGGTGACCCATTGTCAGAGGGTTGGGATTGACAGTGATCCTGAGTGCCCTGATGCTAGTGCTAGTGACCCTAGTTTAGTGACTGAAGGGGACCTGTCCCATGCCTTGGGAATGTGTGAGGGGTTTGCAGCTGCTCAGAGAAGTGACCCTAGTTTAGAGAAGCTGAGGGCTTGGGCAGACTCGGACGGCACACAGGGAGGTGACAGCAGACATAAGGTTTATTGGGAAAATGGGCTTATGTATACTCAGGCAGTACAGACAGAGGGAGAGATGCTAGGCAGGCAGCTTGTCATTCCCCAAGGGTATCGTGAACGGTTGCTCAAGATTGCACATGATATTCCCTTGTCTGGTCATCTGGGAATCATGCACATGATGCAGCGGTTGGCCCAGAATTTCTACTGGCCTAACTTCACTCAGCAGGTGAAGGAGTATTGCAGGTCTTGTCACCGGTGCCAAGAAATAGAGAAGGCAGGCAAGGAAAACCAAGCCGCCCTGATCCCATTGCCCATAGTAAAGGAGCCATTCCAGAGGGTGGGAATGGATATTGTGGGGCCTTTAAATACCCCCAGCTCCTTAGGGAAGAGAGCCATCCTGACTGTGGTGGATTATGCCACCCGGTACCCAGAGGCAGTCGCCCTATCCTCACTGAGGACAGACAAAGTGGCAGATGCCTTACTTGGGATTTTCTCCCGTTTTGGGTTTCCACAGGAGGTAATCACAGATCGACAGGGTTCCTTCATGTCGGACCTGATGAAAAGTTTATGGGAGAAGTGTGGGGTGCTGCAGAGATGCACGACATCGTATCACCCACAAGTCAATGGGCTTGTGGAAAGATTCAATGGTACTCTAAAGTCAATGCTCCAGGCATTTGCTGAACAGCATGGAAGGAACTGGGAGAAATACCTTCCCCACCTGTTGTTTGTATACAGGGAGGTGCCCCAAGAGTCGACAGGATTGTCCCCCCTTCAAACTCTTATATGGATGCCGGGTACGTGGGCCCCTAGACTTGATCTGGGAGGACTGGGAAGGCAAACACGCCACCTAGGGGACTCCCACTGTGGATTACATCCTTAGGTTTAGGAAGAGGCTGAAGGAGCTTATGGGGACAGCCCAGAGCAACCTGGCAGCTGCCCAACAAAAACAAAAGGTGTGGTACGACCGCCGAGCCAAAGCTCGCTCGTACATAGTGGGTCAGGAAGTCATGGTCCTTATTCCAGTCTGGAAAGACAAGCTGCAAGCTGAGTGGGCAGACCCATACAAAGTGGTTAGGAAGGTAAATGACATGAACTACATTGTGGAGTTACCCAACAGAAGACAGACATAAAGGATGTACCATGTCAACATGATGAAGCCATATGCAAATAGGGCTGACATGGTGTTTGCAGTGTGTAGTCATGGGGAAGGGATGGATGAAGGAGACCCCCTTCTGGATTTTCTGGAAGAAAGTAAGCAGGAGTCCTCTGTGGAGGCAGTAAAATTGTCTACCCAGCTGGCTCCAGACCAGATCCAGAAAGTAAGGGAGGTCTTAGCAGACTTTGCCCCGTTGTTTAGTGCCAAGCCTGGACTAACCCCCATAGCAACACACGATGTGGAGACAGGGACACAGACACCCATACAGCGGACAGCATATCAGGTGTCAGAGGCTATCCAAAAGGACATTAGGAGGGAAGTAGAGGAGATGCTGGATTTAGGGGTAATCCAGAGATCCCACAGCCCCTGGGCCTCACCCGTAGTCCTTGTGCCTAAGCCAGATGGCTCTACTCATTTCTGTGTGGACTATGACTGAATGCAGTCACAAAGTCAGACGCTCGCCCGATGCATGGAGGGACAAACTCCTGGACAAGTTGGGAGGGGTGACCTACCTTACAACCATTGACCTGACCAAGGGGTATTTGGCAGGTAGAGTTGACAGGCAGAGCTAGGGAGAGGTCGGCCTTCATCACTCCAATAGGCTTATTTGAGTTTAAAGTAATGCCTTACAGAATGAAGAACGCCCCTGCCACTTTCCAAAGTTTGGTGAACCAGGTGTTAAATGGTGCTGAGGAGTACACCATGGCATACCTGGATGACATTGCCATCTTTAGTACCAGCTGGGAGGAACACCTATCCCACCTTAGGGAAGTGCTGGGCAGAATGCAGAGGGCCGGACTCACTGTCAAAACTGAGAAGTGCCAGGTGGCCATGGGAGAAGTGGCATACCTCGGGCATGTGGTAGGCCAGGGACAGCTCCGTCCTAACCAAATAAAGATAGAGGTGATCCAGGCGTGGCCCACACCAGAAACCCAGAAGCAGATCGGGAGTTTTCTAGGGACAGCAGGGTACTACAGGAAATTTGTACCCAATTACAGTGCCCTGGCTGCTCCCCTATCTGCCCTGACAAAGAAAAGGATGCCCATGAAAATTATCTGGGACCCAGCCTGTGAGAAAGCCTTTACCAGATTAAAGGAGGCACTGCAGTGCTCCTGTTTTGACAAGTCCTGACTACAGCAAAACCTTTATAGTTCAGACTGACGCCTCAGACATGGGTATTGGGGCAGTACTGAGTCGGACATTCAGCCAAGGGACAGATCACCCAGTAGTGTACCTGAGAAGGAACTTACTTCCCAGGGAGCAAGCATACTCCACTGTGGGAAAGAAGTGTCTTGCCATAGTGTGGGCCCTAAAGAAGCTAGAGCTATACTTGCATGGGCAGCATTTTGTGGTGCAGACTGACCACAACCCCCTGGTTTGGCTGATGCAGATGGGGAAAAACAATGGTAGATTGCTAAGATGGAGTCTTGCTTTACAAGGGTATGATCTGAAAATCATCCCTAGGGCTGGAAAACAAAATCAGAACTCAGATTGTCTGTCTAGTGTCAATGAGGAGTGAACTGATTTGGGAAGCTCATCCCATGCAGGGGATAGAGCCCCCAAATTCAGTCTAGGTGGGGAGGAATGTGACGCTTGGACAGCTGGTTCTGATCACTGTATCATTTTTTGTAAAATAAAAATGGGTTATGGACTGTCTGTCATGAGAGATTCTGAGAAATCTGGTGCTCTTGGAGTGATGTCCCCCCTTCCAGGTTTCAGCTGAAAGAAGAAAGCCATGAGAAAATGCTGAAACAGCATATGAGATCATACACACACAGGTTTTAGATACAAGATGTTACATGGCAGGCCAGAAGCTAATTACAGACTTTTCTAAGTTAATAATTATAGCTTTAGCTGCTGAAAGGGAAATCAGCATCCCTTTTATGATGCTTCAAGAGAAGGAAACCGGGTTTAATAAACTGATGTGAACTCATAAATGCTGATGTCTGTGTGAGAGGGGAAACTGATCAAGAGATCAAAAAAAATGTCATTTGAAGGACATGAGTCATGCTGAGGATTTCAGAATTTAATACTTGAAAAAATACATCCTGTTTTTATATAGATATATATTTTTTATATATTCTGACAGGGAGGAGCTAGGTGACCTCATGCAAATAGGTGGGGAAAACCAGCTTTTTACAGATTATTCTGTTTTCCTTCAGACACACTTTTATCTAGAATCTGACAAAGAAACATCTGTGAGTACTTTAAACAGGTATTTAGAAAGAGAGATAAATCTAAATATTGTTGTAGGAATTTGCACTGTTTAAACCTTGTTCTTTTAAAAGATTTGTATGTCTTGTGATATAATAGTTCTGTATTTTGTGTTTTACATATTTTTATCTATTTTAGTAAAACTCTTTTTAGAGCATACTTGGTCTGTCTTTGAATTTCTTTCATTTGCTAGAAATGTATATATGGTTATAGCTGACACTAGGCATAAGCTTGAATGGCGATACCAGACTGAAAAGAGAAGTGTTTTAAATCTGAGGACTTTAGTAAAGATTTTAAGAGTTCATCTCTGTATACCTGCTTAGGTGCCCGTAGGCAAAGATATCTGGCTCTCTGAAGACAGATATATCTGAGCCTGTGCATTGGGTACACTAACAAGAGGTTCACAGTTTGAATCCCTCCAAGACTTGCGACCAAAGGTTGATCCAAACTCACAAAATAGACCAGAGGGTTACCTTGTTCTGTTAAACTGTTCACAAGACTGCACTCAGAGGTTGGCACTTTAGGAGTAGAGGGCTGACCTGAGTGGGTTTGTGACACTGTTTAGTGAGTCTCTGAGTACAGGAGAGGTCCCATGTGATCCTGCTCCACAAGAGTGGTAGCAGGGAGGAGGCAGGGAACTACAGACCAGTCAGTCTTACCTCAGTAGTGCACAAGATTATGGAGGCACTCCTTAAGGAAAGGATAGTGCAACACCTGGAATCCACAGGAGTACAGGATCCAAGACAGCATGGGTTTACAAAAGGAAGGTCCTGTCAAACTAATTTCATAGATTTCTTTGACTGGGTAAACAGAGTGGTGGACCAAGGGGGAGCAGTTGATGTCGCCTACCTTGTCTTCAGCAAAGCTTTCAATACTGTTCCACATAGAAGATTGGTTAATAAGCTGGGTAGGCTCGGGGTGGGTCAGAAGTTGGTCAACTGGGTGTCAAACTGGTTGATGGGCAGAAAACAGAGAGTGGTGGTAAACAGCATACAGTAAGAAGAGATGCAAGTCACAAGTGGGGTACCTCAGAGATCAGTCCTGGGGCCAGTCCTCTTCAATATCTTCATCAGTGACATTGCAGATGGACTGGAGGATAAGGTTTGTCTGTTTGCAGATAACACCAAGAACTGCAACAGAGTAGATGATCCAGATGGGGTGGGCAGAATGAGAAAAGATCAGGGTAAACTAGCAAAATGGTCAAAAGAGTGGCAACTGGGGTTTAATGCAAAGAAATGCAAGATCATGCACATAGGAAAGAGAAACCCTGAAGCCACCTATAGGCTGGGAGGGGAGTTGCTGGCAGTCACAAGGGAAGAAAGAGACTTGGGCATCATCATCACTGATGACCTGAAATCATCCAAGCAGACCACTGAAGCAGTAAGTAAGGCTAGGGGGATGTTGGGGTGTATTAGTAGGGGTAACACAAGTCAGAAGAGGGAGGTAATAATCCCTCTTTACAAGACACTGGTTAGGCCCCATCTGGAGTACTACGTGCAGTATTGGAGGCCACACCTTCACAAGGACATTAACCAAATTGAGGCAGTCCAGAGAAGGGCAACCAAAATGGTGCAGGGACTGCATCAGAAAACATATGAGGACAGATTAACAGAACTCAATATGTATACACTAGAGCAAAGGAGGGAAAGAGGTGATATGATCAAAATATTCAAACACCTTAAGGGCATTAACAAGGTGAAAGAGTCTAACATGTTTCAATATAAGAAAAATAGCAGGACAAGAGGACACAGCATGAGAATAGAGGGAGGCCGATTAAGGGGTAATGTGAGGAAGTTCTTTTTCACGGAAAGAGTGGTGGATGCATGGATCGGCCTACCTCAGGATGTGGTGGATATGAAGACAGTGCAGGGCTTCAAACAGGCATGGGATAGGCATAAGGGAGCAATACAGATGAGTATGAATAGATGGGCCATTGACAGAGCAAAGGCCAATGGCACTTTCATAAGGTAGAAAAATAAATGGGCAGACTGGATGGGCCTTGTGGTCCTTATCTGCTGTCAACTTCTATGTTTCCATGTTTCTATTATGTGTTGTTAAAAAGGACTTTAAAAATTAGTGAAATATTTTATGTTATTTACATATGGTTGCTGTAGCACAACTTATCTGATTCCAAGCTTTCAGAGGAAGCAGCTTGACTAATGTCCAGTAACAGAAAATTTATTCCACCACATTGGTAAGGTTAAAAGGGCTGCATTTCAAAATGCCTGAGAAGCAACCCACTTGTCACCAGCATTTTACGTCACAACAGATGCTTTATCAAGAAGTAATAGGTTCACTGAAAGGTGCCTTTTACACTACAAAATATGCAAATTACCAGTAATCAAAAAAGTGCACCTGAGTAGTTCCATGGTGCAAGCACAATTTAACAAATTTAGTGAACCTTTCATTCCTCAGTGCAAATATAGATACTATAAAAGCACATATTGAAGAAACATGTTAACCAGCATATATACAAGACACAAGTGAAGGACAAAGAAGGGTAAAAACAGGAAGAATAGAGGAAACAAGTATGGGGGAGGAGGGAGAAGGAAGAAAGAGGGAGGGGACGGGGTGACTGTCAAAAAATGTGGACGGATAAGGCTGGGAAGAAAAACACTACGAAGGAAGAGCGGATGGGAAAAAATATTGAAAAGGAGGGGGAGGAAGGGAGGGAAGGACAGAGAAATTTGACAGTCACCTATAGATAATAGGTATATGCAGAGTATTACAAATAGAAATTGAGGTCATATAAAATACCGTAGAAGCCACTTAATCGGGATGCAGATGAAAGGGACATCTGCTTTATTGGGAAGTCCCACCGGGCACCGATTAAGTGGTTATGTTATCCTATGGAAGCTGCCACTGGTTAACTAGGACACCACTGCTGTTTTATTGGGACAATTTTGTCCTGGCATACATGCCTTGACTTTTCTCCTCATGCTAATCCCCTGCTAATCCCTGGGAACATTCTTTGTGTTAATCCTTTAGCATCTTTCCTGTACCTGAATAGATGTTAATTGCTGTTTTTCTGGACATTACATTCCCTCCCTGCTTGGCTGCCTTCTACCCACTCTGTGTTCTAGGCATTGTTTATTTTTTTTTTTTAATGATTGAACAGTACATTTTCAAAGTCATGGACACTAGCAGATGCAGGCACACAAGAGAGTGAGATCCCCATACATTTCTGATTCAAGCGGACACTAGCAGCAGCTGTTCTGATTGCAGGAATATGACTCTGACTTTGGCATGCAGAGGGGATACAGAGAGCGAGTATAAACTTCGGGAACTATTCTCTTCTCTGTGTGTGTAATATTAGATTTTTTTGTTAATGACAGCATGAATGAGAAAAAAAGAGTTAGAGCCCCATGCTTTCCTGACTTGAGCGGACGCTGGCAGCAGCTGAGAGAATGAACTTAAGGCACTGTTCTCTCCTGTGTGTGTGTGTGTGTGTGCACGTGTGTGTCACTTCACTTTTTGTTTAACGCCAAGTTAGAGAGACTGAGAGCCCCATGCCTTGATGTCTCGAGAGGGGGGTGATTGGGAAAGAGGAGCTACTAAAGAAAGCTTATGTTGTGGTTTTGCATTGTCTCGTATAGCACTTCTGTTAAACGACACGTCCGGTTAATGGGGACGAAAGAGGCGTCCCTATTAAGCTGCTTCATCTGTATTATAAATAAGTCAATAAATTCATACATTTATGTACTATAAATAGTTAGTTAAAAATGGACTGACCAACATTAGACTTTTAGCATCTGTTATTGTGTTGGAAGTGTCAGTAACAAAACTACTCAAAGATTTACTTACAGGTCTATAGATAAAGTATATCAGAATCCCTGAAGTGGAAATTTTGACAATCTCCTGCTCAAGCTAGAAGCTTTCTGGATGTTTAGCTTGGGAGCCTGTGTGCACCCAGTCCTTAATGACCATTTCAATCTTGCCCCTTTTCTGAGATAATAATATGCTGGCTAACTAAAGGACATGGACTGAACTGAATTTATAAGTTTATGTACTAATAGAACTATCATCTGCTTTCTTTTCCAGGTGGTTTGCACCAGGACACTGATTTGCTTCCTCTATGTGGTAACCAGTCTCACCAAGTCTTTAGGCACTTGCACTCTACTTTTCTTATGAGAGATGTTGTGAGTTAAAATATCTGAAAAGTTCCATGGGAATAATTAATGATTTTTTTTTAATCAGCTGTGACATTTAATACTTTTTATAAAATGGCAAGAAAAAAATCTAGAAATTGCATCGGAAGAGAGATGTCATCTGACCATGTATTAAACCTCTATAAACACACAGCCAGGTACCAATTTCATTTTCCTCCCCAAAAAGTCTACTTGGAGCCATTTTATAAGTGTAATAAACCCATCCAGGGTATCCATCATAGGATGTTAATACACTTCCCAGGGGAGTAAAGACACTCTGTCTTTGGCCACCTGCCTTACTACATCCCTAAGGCATGCATCAAAATCCTATAATGCACACCCTGTCATGGCTTATTACTTACATGTAACAAAATATGAAGTAAATAAGCTAAATACAAATTCATGTCGATGTTCCAATTTAAACTTTTGTATTTTGCAAGTGTTTGTGTCTTTGTAAATTTTTGCATATATTTAATGTTTTAAGTATGGACATCTGTAATGTGTACCTTTAATAAAAGACGAATTTCTAAAAATGCATCAAGCATTCATTTTGCAATTTATTTTTGTTGGCAGGAATAAAACGGCACCCTTTGCACTTTACTACTGAGGAGCAACATCTTTTGTTCTTACAGCTAGAGGGGTTGAGTGCCAGATTTCTTGCCTCCTTGTAATACTGACTTACTGTGAGCACCCCAGTGAGTGAGGTTTCTTTTAGGACTGTTTTGTGTATTTTATCTTTGAAACTAACATAGGTTACGGTATAAAATAAGAACATGTAAAACCCTACCAACCTAGCTGCACTTTTGCTCCAGTTTCCATTATTCAGTTACCAAATAGAGAATAGTGGGTGGGCAGCCATGCACAACCAAAGTGTTGTGCCACTGAGGAATTCTGATTCCCTCACTCGAGAGGTCTGTGGGAATCCAAACTCGTTGGTGGCACAACACACTGGTTGGGACTAGAGTTGCACATCCACTATTTTTTATAGTCTGTGGTTCCCCCTAAGTAAAATAAACATGGTTTTAACAGTTTTTTGGTTTTAAAATACAAGAAAAAGAATGTAGGTAGCCACTTCGTATTTTGGGACTTAGGTCTGGTTACTAGGGAGTGATGTGCGGTTAGTAGAGAGCAGATATCTGTACATTTGTAGTGCGGCCTACTATTGGCTATAAACTGGGTGTGGGCTAGATTTTAAAAAAATGGCAGCTGTATCGCTTACTTATCGAGAGGACTTCAGCTGTCTCAAGAGTTTCATTCCATAAGTTAATTTATTTATCTGGTTGAACTTGCTTTAATTTTTTTTTTTTATTTACAAGTGTATATCTGGTTAATCCTGTGTTATCTGGTTGATCCTGGTAGAGTTGCAGGTTCAGGAGATTGTGCGTTGCCGCTGCTGTTATTTGGTTGATCCTGCCATTTTTGTGGCTCACACGATTGTGACTGGAACCTCTAGAGATTTTCATAATGTTGTTGTACCAAAGTAGGGTGCAATCACGTTCAATGGTCTTTTGAACTGTGGTACAACATTTTGAAAGCCTCTGATTTCCATGTACAAAAAAGCCCACACCATACACTATTATAGCTTTTTGACAAACATAGTATGTCACTGGAGGGAATGCTAGTATTAATTTCCCCAAATGAATTACCTGTTAGCATACATAAACCAGTTATTAACAGCTGTGGGTGCAGCAAATCCTTTTCTACTTGAAACTGACAAATTACTGGCAGGCTCAATCAGTGAAGAAGCATGGTCATAACAAGAGGCTTTAAAATCCTAGAAAGAACTGCCTTAAAAGCACAACACATATATTGGAACCAAGTAAGCCTGGAAGCTTACTTGCAAGTATTTAGGATTCTGATGGCTCTAAGACTTCTGAAAAATCTATTACATGGGCATGGCGAAGCCATATTTATGCAGAAATAGAGGGAATTTTTGAATGAAGCCCCAGAAGAACTGTTAAAATAATAACTAAACATGGCAAAGAACTGAAGAAACAACTATCCTAAGATATCAAACACAAGCAGTAGTTCTGAATTACATAAATCACTCAGAATTTAAAAGATACTATAACTAAACTTGATTAGAAGCTAAAATCTGCAAAACAAAAAAGTTGCAGAGAGTTAATGATGACTATGAATTAACCCTAATGTATAATTGGATAAAAGACAACTGACAGAGGGGTATTTTGAAGAGAGACAGATGCATATAGTTCAGCTTCAGCCTGGACCAAAGTGGTTCAGAAATGGATGAATAAGGCAACAACCCCAAATATTTTTTTAGCAAGAAGAGCTGCCACCAGGGCCGCCACAGTACCGAAGGAGGAGCTCCAGAAGGAACCCATATCAAGGGTTCCAAACAGACAGATTGTAAATATATCAAGGAGGAGGACAAGGTGAGGCGGGGGGAAGGGAGGTTGGCAACAACAGCAAGGCAGATAGTCAAGCCTGAATTATCAGCAGACACAGTGGGAAACCCAAAACAGAACCCACTACAGTCAGGCACAGAACCAGTCAACGGTACAATCGAAGGTGATTAATTTATCAAAAAGTGTTCTGTCGCCAAACAGCAAGTTCTTAATAAAGGACTATCATTTGCCCCCACAGCCCCTATCAACAAGTTTGAGACACACCTCCACTTACAAAAAGCATGCAGAAATCTGTGTCTGAAGTCCTTTTTTAAGAGGAAAGCCAACATGGGTTTCTTTGAAGGACCAACCTTAAGTGCAATGACAACCAGTTAAATACCGAACAAATCTAATAACATACAGGAACCATCAAAACCATCTTTCCAAAAAAACACAATCTTCTGTCCACAACCTAGTACTGCTATTTTAACATTTAATGAACTTTAGGAACAAGATTTAACCTGGTTATATGAGAACTTACCTGAACTGCATGATAATAATTTAACAAGACAAGAGAAAAGAGCTTTAGAAGATCTACAGAAAGACAGTTCAAGTACAATCAAACCAGCTGACAAAGATGGTAGTGTTGTCATAATGAATACTGATGACTACGTAAATGAAACATTACGACAATTGGATGACAACAGATTTTATTGTAAGGTAGATTATGACCCCCACCTTAGAGTTTAAGTGGTCAATAGATGAGACATTAAAAAATGCATTTGATAGTGATGAAACAGATTCTCACACTAGAGGTTTTCTCCTATCGATTATTCAATCGGATCAACAATTTATGCACTGTTCAAGGTGCAAAAGTCACTGATTTCCCCACCAGTATGTCCCATAGTGAGTGGTATCAGGTCAATCACTGAATCCCTCTTACATATGTGGACTATCACATTAGACCATTTGTTAGCTCAAGTCTGGTTGTACCTTAAATATACAGGTGAGGTTTGGCAGTTAACAAGGAAGTGGACAGGGACTTGTATCTTATCACCATGGATATGAAAGCCCTGTACACCAGCACATCTCAGGAAGGGGATTAGATGCATTGGCCCATTTTTCAATCAGCAGGATGACAGTGAGAAACCTTGTATAGAATTGTTGCTAAAACTGTCAGAGTTTGTGCTGAAGTCTAATGTATTTACTTTTTTAAATATGTTTTATCTACAGACTGAGGGAGCGGCTATGGTGGCAACATTTGTAACTAGCCTGGCATATCTGTACATGGGACTGTGGGAGCCCAAGGTTGTTCAAGATAACATTACAGTACCCTTTTTTGGAAAACTCACACTGTGGTGTTGCTTTATTGATGACATTATTGTTTTATGGAGTGGTACACTAGCAGAATCTTTTATAGAATATCTACATTCTACAAATAGCAATTTGAAATTTATGTACACTGCAGACACACAGTGAATGTTTTGGACATCGCCATCAATAAAGATAACAAGAGGAATATATCCACAGGTAGTTATCAAAAAGGAACAGATCACAACACACTTTTGTTGGCATCTAGGTGCCACCCTCAGCACAGGATCCACAACATTCCCAAGGGACAATTCCTTAGACTTCACCACAATTGCATTACAGATTTCAGCTATACAAGACTAGGTTCTGGGAAAGAGACTACAGTGCTCCAGTCATACAGGAGGCAGAAACACATGTAAGGTTCCAAGATAGGAATAGCCTCCTACAGGCTACACAGAGATAGGTAGATATCCACAAGATAGAACTTCATTACTACCTACTCAGCACACACAAGACATTGTGAGGCCATTATCAAAAAACATTGGCATATTCTTTAAGGGGATTCTGCCCAGACAGAGATCAGCCAAGAACCTCAATGAATGACATTTAGAAGAACTACAACACTGAGGAATACACTTGTACACAACAGGTAACCATGCAACACTACCACCTGGCTATCATGAGGCCCTAAAGGATGTTTTGCCTGTAAACAATGTACATACTTGAGTGTAATCTCCCCTGCCAATAGCTTCAAACATCCCCACACTGGAAAGAAGTTCTCCATCAGGCAGCTGATTACATGTGATACCACTGGGGAAATCCACAGGGCCTTTTGCTGGAGTGGAGCATTTTATGTGGGGAAAAGCTAAGAGGCAGTTTAAAGTGAAAGTGGGAGAACTCTGCAGGGCCATTCAACAGGGTAACATGGCATATGCCATTGCCCAGCACATTAAAAAATGCTACTTGCCCGGCCCATCGGTGCAATGATTGAATTTCCGTCTGCAATGCCGACGACCTGGTTCAGAATGGACCGGGTTGCTGGAGGACCAGCCGGGGAGAAGGATAGAGCATCCGGGACAGCTCTCCTTCTCCGGGGGGAGGGCAGTGGATGTACATCCACGTAGGCTGACTCCTGGCGGAGGCTGGGAGTGCAGCAATACAGCTGGGGCTCAGTGTCCAAGGGGGTGGTGACAGACATCGGCGTACGCCTTAACGTCAGACGTCACTCCCCACAGGAAAAGCAGAAAATGCTGCCTGGTCTGCCGGATGATGGCTTCTGAATCCCTGCCACCTCAGACGCCCTGGAATCCACCTCAGCAGCACCCAGGGACTGATTAGAGAGTGTGCAGGTGCCCCCCCTCATGGCGCCTTCCCCCTCGGAAGAGAGGGACCCATCCAGCGAAGAGTTACGCTGGGCCACCCCTGGGTTGGCTGCGATCTGAGGTGAAGTAGGAAGGGGGTCGGGGTGAGAAGGTCGGGGGGGTCTTGTGCAGCCGGAAGGAGTGGCAGGCCAGGGGCCAGTAAGGTGGCAAAAATAACATAATGCAAAAAAAAAAATGCTAACAACATTACTGAACATGGATTTACTTACAAGGCGGTCAATAAAGTAAAGCAGAATTTGCAGAGGTGGACATTTTGACAATCTCCTGCTCAAGCATGAAGCTTTCTGGGTGTTTAGCTTGGAAGCATGTGTGCATCCAGTCCTTAACAATCATTTCGATCTTGCCCCTTTTCTGAGATAATACACTATAGAACTATTATCTGCTTTCTTTTCCAGATAGTTTGCACCAGGGCACTGATTTGCTTCCTCTATGTGGCAACAAGTCTCACCGAGCCTTTAGGAACTGCGCTGTACTTTTCTTATGAGATGTTGTGAATTAAAATATCCGAAACATTCCATAGGAATAGTTATTACAGTTTTTGGAATTAGCTGTGACACTTGATACTTGTACTTAACAGAATATGAAGTATACAAACTAAATATGAATTAGCGTCTGCATTCCAATTTTAATGTATTGTATTTTCCAAGGCTTTGTGTCTTTGTAAATATCTGTACATATTTACTTAATGCTTTAAGTAAATTTTTGATGTTCAAAATGTACAGCACTTTATGTATTTTTACTGTGAACATAAAATACAGGTATCACTTGGATGTCACTACCTTATGGTGTCATCTTTGTGTATTTAAAGAGCAACTCCCTATTGTAATAAAAAGTTTTAAAACACTAGATTTATACCAGTTATGTTTTAACTTCATTGTTTTCTAGTTATTTGTTATTTCTTTACTTTCCCCTTCTGTTGGTCTATTAAATATTGCAGATAATGCAGCAATTATTTCACCGAGTCTTTCAAAATGTATGTGACTCTCCCCCGCTAACCACACAACTGCTGTTTCTGAAATCATAGTCTGTTTTCATGATGAGCACTATGATGTCATAAACAAAGGCATTGTGAGGTTAACAGGGGAAAAGTAAATGTTTTCTATACAGGCTTTTTAGATGAACCACCAAGGTGTGCTGAAAATCTTGGAAAGGAATATTGAAAATAAAAAAACACATTTAACTTGAAACAGCTGAAACATCTTATTTATGAAAGTGAAAGCACATGCTGAAGTGTAGAGTTGCCATTTAACGAAATGGGCAGCTGTAATATGCACCTTTGATAAAGGATTAATTTTCAAAATGCGTCAGGTGTTCACTGCGCGATGTATTTTTGTTGGCACTGAATAAAACAATGCCCTTTGCACTTTACTGACTGTGGAGCAGCCTCTTTTGTTCTTACAACCAAAGGGGGTGAATGTCAGATTTTTACCTGTTTGTATTACTGACTTATCGTGAGCATCCTAGCCGAACTTCTGTCAGAACTATAACTGTAGTTTTCAACTTAATTTTCATTTTATCTTATGACCTTAATTGCGTTTCAAACATTTCAGTCTCTCCTTTAACAGTCAAATGCTTTTGAATGGGGGTGGGTCCTGGATGATCTCCTGACCTATTTAATGGGCAAATGTTCAAAGTGTTTCACAGGAGACTTGCATGTAGTGCACTGAGAAATCAAGGAAGATTGCTGTGGGGTGCAATAAGACTCAACACTCCTGTAATGGTTGGAAATTAATATTTTTTTATTTGTATTATTCAGATTTGCCACCAATAGTCTGTGGCAAACATTTCATGGCCAAGGGGGCCACTTCCTCAAGGCCTTCATTGATCTAGAAGTATATGATTTTTTTGGTGCTAACGCACCTAGTAGGTGAGGCTGAAAGCTTGTTATCCTCAATATATGTGGTGGACTTGCCAAGCTGCATCAGAGTCAGTGCTCAAAAGGTGGAGCAGATTATGGGCTGTCTGAAGCACTGCATTACTTAAGAGGAAGAGACCTCCAATCAAATATGGGCACTGAATCTGACAACTAAAAGGTAAGCAAGGCGGGGGGAGGGGTACATATTTGCACTGCAGGGCTCTGGTGACATTGTGCCCAACTCATGCTTTGGTCTTGTAGATTATGACCTCATCAGAGTATGCTGATGTTGGATTATATGCTTGTGAGTCACAGTTTCCAGTCATTTACTCTCTGTATAGTATTCCACCCGCTTTCTCAAATAACTCATGCCCATACATAGTATTTTAGAATCCCAGGTTTCAGCAGAAGTGCAACAAAATATTACATCTTATTCTAGCTGGAAAACAGTGGGGACTACTGTCCTCATCCAATGCAGGTTTTCAGTTTGGGACAGAACTTAAGTTCAAATCTCAAAGATGGGCTCAGACCAGTTTGATTTGGGTTTAGTTCTCTGACACCCTAACGTTTATTTGTGTTCAACATGACTTGAACCCCAGGAGCCAGATATTCTACACTCTAATGGGGACAGGCGATCAGAGAGTGTGGGGTGCCCTGGACACCAGGGACAGATTTCTTTACATGGCGCCTAGTGATTGGAGGTTGGGGGGGTGCCACTAAACACCAGGGACAATTTTCTTAACATGGCAACCAGCGATCGGAGGCTGGGGGTACAACTAGATACCAGGGACAGCTTTCTTTACATGATGCCTGATGATCAGGGTGCAGGGGGTGCCACTAGACACCAGGGACTCCCTTTCTTTACTGGTATTGGCCAATAAGTAGGTGGGTGGTCCACTGGAGATCAGGCAGGGCATTTCTCTTGTGGGGATGGGCATTTGGAGTGTGGGGGGCCTCTCACCACCATGCCTGACATGGCAGGTGACCAAGGAGGGGCACAAACCTGCAGCCACTTCCCATGCAACTGAGCCCATAATGGACATGGATATGACCCTTAGTACCTTGTATGCCCAATGGGCTCATTTGCATCATGCTGTATATCATGTGAGGAGCTCCTGTCACTATCAGGTCTGGGGGCATAGTTTTCTGCATTTCCCTATGGGTTACATACAGCCCAGATCCATCTCAAGGCAGTGCTACTTGACTTTGTGCTGCCTTGACGTGGCCTTATATTCAGTCTCATAATGCCAGTGCACTATCCGACTGAATATAGCATTCTCAGGGTCGGGCAGAAGGGTAAGCGCAGCACAAACCTTTGCACGCCACTTTTCGCCATTATTGAATATCTGGCCCATGGTGTTTAAATCCTGTTGTTTCTATACTGCGTTATGTCTTCCCTAGTTAGTTTCTTTAACAATACTCCAGTATTATTCTAACTATAAAATCAAGCAGGAAAATACTTATAAATCTTATACCCTATAAAATACCAATTGTTACATTGCTTACACCTTATTTACATGTCATAATGCTAAGTTTCCATGTTAAAAATATTAGAATAAAGATGGCTATGGGGCCTTTTTGTGGTCAATTTAAATGAAAACATTCAAATCCATACCATCACTGAGACTTTTTGAGTTAGCAGTCTGTAAGGTCATAAATCTAAAAGACTCCCTCCATACAATTTCTTGGCCAAATTAGCCACTCTCCTACTAATGGTTACTTTTTCAACACCTTTATATCTAAAGCCACTGGTATTGACATGATTCTTTTCCTGGTAATGTCCGGCAATCGCATAATCAAAATGTCCTGTCCTGAAGTTAGTTTTGTACTCAGCTATTCTATCATATAAAGCTCTCTTGGTTTTATCAATATATGTCTTAACACATGATCAGGTACTGTAGGTGCATAAACAACATTTGTGGTTCCGCTCTGAATTGGTTAATTTTGTACAGTCTATCTATACTCAGTTGTTGTTTTTTTTTTTCCAATTGTTTAACCAGGTGAGACACACTAAGCTGAAAGCTTGTTTACAGGTGCAACCTGAGAGCACAGGGAAGTTAAGTGACTTGCTTAGGGTCACACAGTATGCAAGTGGGGGCTGTGGGATTCAAACCCAGGTCTCCAGACTTGCAGCTCAGAGCCTTAAACCACTGCGCTAGACTGCCTCCCTAAGTTGTTCAAACTGCTTGCCAACTATTATTCCTTCACAGTTATTATAGGGGCCACATTTAGGACAGCTACTAATTTATCCACTAAAAAGTTTATGTCTATCCACTTGAAGATCACTGTGAACAAGCCTATCATTTAAATTTCTGCCCTGTTGGTACAGAAGCAATACATTGGTTTCTGTGCAGTTATTTCCTTAAATGCTGGCTTGACTGAAAGTACATTCCAGTGATTGCTAATGATGTTTTTTACATTACCATTCAGATGGTGCACCCCTTCAGGTCGACATCCGGATGGCGAAACACAAAAAAAGACCATTACAGCGACAATGGCTGTAATGGTCCTTTTTTCCGTGTTTCGCTTTCCCCCAGTGTTCTGCCCCCTCTCTGGACCAACTCCAACCTGGAGTTGATACTCCTAAAGTCCAGGGGGTGCAGGGGGTGCAGACCCCACAGAAAACACTTGTAGAATGGGTGGCACAATACCTGCGTCAGTATTGTGCCATCGCTGTGCAGGAGGTCGGCATTTTCATTGTCAACCTCCCTTGGTGCTTCCCCATTCAGACACGATATATATTGTGGAACACTTTGTTCTCTGACCAGTAGCCTTGTTTTTATTTAATGGGCCCTATATTCAAAAGTGGCAGGCTGCATCACACAAGTGCTTGTGCTCGCAACTCAGCTGTGCTGGCACAAAATAATGGTATATTCAGAAGTTGCACCATAATATGCAATCATGCTTATGTGACTGAATATCCCAAACATGCACTATCGAGCAGTGGGAGATGCACGGTGAGGAAGGAGCCCAGAGCCCAGTGCAGAGCATATAGAGGTGTGCAATGCAAAGCCACTTGTGTGGCATGCAGATTTGCAATATTCAGCCAGGATATGCAAATGACCTCATTGCACAGTCAGCACCCAAACAGCACATTTGCATCTTATTACTGGAATGTACTCAAACCTTTTGCATACCATTGGTATGTGCAGTTCTAGCAGTACAGGGCAGCACCACCACCACTCCACAAAGGTGATCAGGAGGTACTGCAGCCTAGCAGGCAGGTGAGAATGCATTGCTGTGTGTGGGTGGACTGCAATGGCCTTGAGTACAGTGCTACATATCCCCCCCAACCCTTTGGCACCCAAATGTTTGCCAAGGTGTGTGACAACTGGTCAGAATGTGTGACACAGCAGCAAACATAACACTGCAAGCATGGAAGACTGTGGAAATAAGTGCACCAGTGTGGCTATGGTGTGCTGATACCTAGCATCTCATATTATCATACAATTCTGCTGAACAGTCTCAGTGGTTGGTGTGTAATTTCACCCTCTTTATGTGGGTCAGAGGGTGTCTGAGTGATAACATGAGTGCCAAACCTCATACTATGTGACAGTTGAGAGGTCTGCAGTGCTACTACCCAAGTCCATGTCTGTGCCCTAAGTTGCCACTGGAACAACACTGGAAGGGTCCAGTGTCCTTGGGACATGTCTCTGCCACCACCAGACCACAGGTAGTGCCACCCCTGCCCCATGCTGCTCACAGGTGTGCATTGTCCACCACCAGTACACCACAGTAACCCAAACCCAGGGCCCCTTGTGGCATTTTCACACTGTAGGAATGGCATCGGTGACATGTATGTGGTTCCTGGTAGTGTGGGTCTGGCACAGGTGTGCTGCATGCACCTATGGTGTTCCACCACGGGTGTGTGCCACTGGGCTGTCCCTGACCATGCCATGCTGCCACCATTAGCACCATGCATCCTGCTCACTGTTCTCCCAGACGCCCCCATGGGAGCATGCCTCCTCTGAGTGCCACTCTGATGACCACATGGGTGCAGGCCATGGCACCTGGTACATGTGCCACATTGTAGCTGTCTGCTCCACTGGTGTCCTAAAGGGGTGCCTGACTAGCATGTGGCAGCTGGGCATCCCCAACCTGAGTGTGGTGAGGGAGGGGGATGACTGGGCGGTGCTGGTTGTGTCACCCAGCAAGCTGGCACAGCCCAGCTGTGGCTTTGGGTACTACCGTCCTGGCATCACTGCTGTGTGTGGGTGCCTGAAGCACATCCTGGTGCACCTCTGAGGGCTGTCTCAGGGTTGCTTGTCTGCAGTTCTGCAGCCTGCCATTGGGCAGCTAGCTGATTTAGGCCATCCCCTTACATACCTAACTTTGCATGGAACAGTTTTGTGATCCGTGACACATGTGCCACACATTTTGGCTGAATATACCCTTGCATGGAATGCTCAAGTGACCACCCCCTTGTTTTGTGCCACATACATTATTTCTGCCTGATTGTGCCTTTGGAAATGCACAACGCATCTCTCCCTTTCGAATATCGTGCTTCTGTGCATTTTCCGGGATGTGCTGCACATCTCCATTTTGAGCCACGCATCTCCTTTGAATATATGGACCAATATATCTTCCTGTTTGGTAACCGTAGGTCTGTGGTATGCTTGCAATGTCATCATCTCTCTATCTTCTTTTCTTAGATCAGTTGCTAAACTCAGGGCTTGTTCCTCAAACTTGTCGTTATTACTGCAGTTCCTATGTACCCTTAGGAACTGTCAGGTGTGTTGTTTATTAAGTTTTTTCAGTGACAATGTTCAGCACACAAGAAACAAAATGTTTTGTTATTCCACCATCTAGGAAGATCATACTCAGAAACACTTAATGTTTGCTTGTGTTAAATGTAACAGATATATCGTATCATCTTTACCTGTTTTGTAAGTCATATATGAAGACTGTGGAGATATATATATATACGTCCAGAATCTATATACGTTCACACATATTCAGATCTCAAAGGGTTAAACCTCTGTATCACATTTTGGCATCTTGTATGCTAATGTTTCATGTAGCAGTTAATGTTCTTTTTCACCTATACCTGTTTTTTTTCCCCCTCATGTATGTATTGGCATATTGTAATGAAATTTTGTACTTCGGTCATGCCTGAAAAAGGCATCTATGTGCCAGTGCAGTCACACAGTTACAAAAATAAATACATTATGTTTTGTCATTCTAAGTGCAGCATCTATAAAAACAATTTCCTCCTCCCTACTTTAAGTAGTAAATTTGAAAGTCACCACAACTATTAATATACTGACAGACTTCTTTCTAATTCCTCCAATGTCACCGTCCAAAAAAACAGTATGTCAAAGATGAAGCACTTCCAAAATTGTATGTTGGAAAAATATGTATTGTTTATATCATCAAAGTCACACCACATGTCCCAGGTTCCCACCATTAGTTTAGTTTCACTTGGAGCAAATGACGTCCCCAGCACTCTTCCACAAATCTGCCTAGAATAATCTTTTTCAAAATTACTTAAATTAATGTCAATGAAAATTATGTTGTAGGTAACATTTTTCTATTCATTAAACACAGTCCTACAACTGAAAATCCTTTTCATGTGGTATTACTGTGTATGATGATTCAATATCCATTGTTACTAATGATATACCTGGTGCCAATTTCACTCCCTTTAATGAGTTTAATGCATCTCGTGTCTGTTAAATAAGATGGTACCTGTCTAACTTCTTTCTGTAAATACTGATCAACAAATTTTGACAGCCCAACCATGTGACCCTGCAGTTCAGTGGTTGGAGCACCAGGGTGGTATTCCAGGGGCCTGGGTTCAATTCCCAGTAGGTCACATTATTCCTTTCTCACTACAATTTGCAATTTATCTGATTTAGCAGTGGCTAATATTGCACCAAAAACAAGTAATTGCCATCTTGATTATTCCTAGTTGCAGGATATGCAATACTAGAGAATGGAGGTGTGTCCAGGAATGGCAGGTCTAACCATGTGATCCTGTAGTTCAGTGGTTAGAGCACTGGGTCAGTATTCTGGGGGCAGGGGTTCAATTCCCAATGGGTCACATTATTTCTTTCTCTCTACAATTTATGATTTAACTTGCTTAGCAGTGGCTAATACGGCACCAAAAAACACCTAATTGTCATAAATTTAGACATTAGCAGCAAGGCAACATTAGCAGATACAGCAGGTCACTGTAGCAGATGTCTTAAATTTTTATGGATTTTCAGGATCATTTATTCCCACTCTTGTTTTTGTTGATTCAACCCAGTAGCGGATCTAGGATTTTACAATGCGGGGCAGAGGAGTTGGGTCTTGGGGTGGAATTTGGTATGCAAATCTTTTGAAAAGTTTTTTTAAATCCATTATATAGTCTAACACCTTTTTATTACATTTTAATGCAGAAAACAAATTACAGGTCTGTACTTTCAAATACATAATTTATTAATATAATCTGTGCTATTTTTGATAAGAAGACAAGAAGGTGAAATCTTTGACATTTACTTATTTCAAATGTTTTACCAGGAATTACATACTGAGCTGATAACAGTTAATTTCCAGATGCATCCTAAGGGGTAGGGGAAGTGAAGTACAGTAAAACTTGACAATAATGTATAATTAATATGATAACAAATATAAAATAATATACAAATAGCAAGATAGTTGGTTGACAAGTCCAACATAATAGACATAGAATAAACATTCAATATCTATGACCAAAGAAGATACGTTTAATAATAGATTTGGCACATATCATGTGCAAAAATCCAGTTGAGATGGTGCCTAGAGGGGAGATGAAAGGCTGTGAGGATGCCAGGCCACACTACAGTTAAAGAGCCACTGACGCGAAAAGTGCTACATTGCAGAACCTGAATAAGCATACCCCCAGTAAATCTTATACCAAAAACTAGATTTCTTCATTACTTCATTTTAAAATTATTAGCCATTTTGTAACCCTGATCTTGCTACCTGTTCAAAACAGCCTGTTTCAGTGAAGAGCTGCTGCTGATGTCATCTAGGGAACTCACAGACTAGTATTGCCTGTCAGCAAGCTTATAGGACCGGTTTCTCCAGAGTTTTAAAGATCATGTGAAATAGTCGTCAAAAGTAAAACAGGTAGCACCATGCAGAAAGCAATTATAAAAACTGTATGTGCTTCAGGTTTTGTAACAGAGTTGACAAAATTGTATTGTTTAATGCCTTTTTGGTGTGGTCCATTTCTCCAGTGTTGCTGGACGTCGAGTCATTATGCCTCCAGGCTACTGAAGCCATTTGGAGTGCTAATCTACTCTGCCTGTTAGGAGTTTGTGCTGCTGCTAGTATTGTAATATTGGTAACTTTGCTGCTCTTTGTCAGGGTCTGCTTTACAATATGGTTTACTAGGGGCATTATATGTGTTAATTCTTACTAGGAGTGGAAGTGTTAGCACTGGTAAAATTATCATTTTAATTTAGAGTAGAACACAGATGAGTCTGACTGTAGGTCAAAACAGTCTAACAGAGAAAAACATATACTGCCTAAATTAGAAACTACTAGTAAGGTTTCAAAACAGCATTACCTCTCCCACCCCCATTTACAAGGGAATGGAATAATTGTTTTAAAATGCCATTCTTAGAAATCACCTCAACTGAATGATAGGTGTGAATGATTTCAGTCTTTCACCACATCAGACACTTATTCAGTCTGCAAACCTCACAACAGTGTGCTATGTTCCAGCATCCAGCAACCCTGGAAAAAAGGACAACAACAAAAAGGCACCCAAACAAAATATTGTCAGCTTTGTTACAAAAACTGAAACATACATAGTTTTAAAACAATGTTTACTGACTGGTGCTGCCTGTTTTACTTGTGAAAACCATTGCACATGATCTTTACAACTTTGGAGAAACAGGTCCGATAAGCTTGCTGACAGGGAATACTATACTGTGAGTCCCCTAGATGATATCAGCAGCAGCTCTTCACTGAAACAGGCTTTTTTGAACAGGTAGTGGAATCAGGGTTACAAAATAGCTCATAACTTTAAAATGAAGTAATGTAGAAATCTAGTTTTTGGTAAGAGATTTACTGTGGGTATGCTTATTCTAATTCTGCAATGTAGAACTTTTGGCCTGATGGTGTCAGTTGCTCTTTAGGGGCAATTACATGACCCAATGTGTAAAGAAGTCATGAAAGAGAGATTTGAGTGAGAAGGAAGAGGAAACTGAGTGGACAGCAGAATGAACGCATGACCCGAGTGTAGGGAACCTGAAGGAGAATGCAGCTTGGCCTGCAGAAGTTTTCATGTAAGAAGGGTAAGGAGCCTAGGATCAGAGTTATAGAGGGAATAAGCAGGGACAGAGGGGAATGAAATGATGGGGATAAGGTGAGGGGAAGGAGCCAATCCAGAATTTGGAAATAAAGAAAGCACAGTGAGAGAGACACCTGGCTTCCAGGGATGGGGGAGAGACAGAAAGGAATAGCAATGCTTTGTACAAGCAATAGTTGTCATTATATAATAGGGGTTTGCTGATAACCCATATGATAAAAAGGCAGATCAGCACTCAAAAGCAAACCATTCGTCATGACATGTACACAGTGGAAAAATCAGCAGGTTATCATTACCATGATTACATATCGGCTGTTATCACCATGTCATTAACAAAAGATTACTGAACACCACAAGAACACCCAAATAGAAAAGAACACCCCATGGAAGAGTTAAAAACTTAAAAAAAAGCATAACCTCAAGAAAAGGTGAACCCCTATCATACAGAATGAATACATGATGGGCAGTCATATGATAGCAGATTTATCAGTACTCCTGGAAAGTGAGTTCAGAGTTTTCCGACTCATGGCTCCGCTTCGCAGAGCCACTGGTGATAACCCCGAGCTCACTTGCCAGTCATACTGATAAATTCGCTATCATATGACTGCCCATCATGTATCCCCTTATTATCCAGGCTGCCTTGCTCTTTAACCACCTCTATAGCCTGGGATATCAGAAACAAACATGACCAAGAGTAAATTTGGGGATATTCAGAGAAGGGAAACAACAAGGAAAGGAAATCCAGCACTTTCTGTACAGCCAAAGGACCAGGTCTGAGACAGATGAGTTCCCCTGCCTCCTCTGGTGAAGCCAATCTCTCCAAATGGATAGTCTAGCTAGGACAGTGCACCAGTTCCACAGGGGTGCACTTGTTCCTACTTCCTAGGGTATCACAGTTAGGAGAGCATCCCTTCATATCCTTTAGCTCCCTCCCAGAAAGTACAAAATTCACTTCCTTGTGTTTGCAAGGAATACCTAAGCATCCTTGAGGGCTGGGATACCCCCAAACCAACTTACTTGGTCATGTTTCTGATATCCTTGTCAGAATGCTAGCATAGCAGCAAACAAACTCTGATGTTTAATTTTTCCACTTGCACCAAAATAATTCATATGTACCCAGAATAAGAACTAGGACCCAGTCTGATTTTCTGCCCTGACGCAGTGACAAACACACATAGGTTTTACTGATCTCTCCCTTCTGCTCTCTCCTCTGTCAGCTGTGTGCTTCTGTTACTCTACGGTTCTTTGCCCAGTTCCATGACCCTCAGTGAGCCTTTGGGTGCTTAATTAGCTACATAACTTTAGCTGTCTGTTGCCCAGGGCTCTGCGACATCACCAAACAAGCAGCTCATTTAGAAATATAAAACAATAAATAAACACTAGCTGACAGTATTTCCAATTTGAAACTCGGGTAACATATTATGACTAACCAAGCTGACATCTGTTCTCATTATTGCTAGCATTGATGGGGAGGCATAGGTGCCATAACCTATGGCAAGAGGTGGTAGCAGCTCCTCACTTTTGCCCAAGAGCATTCAAAGTGCACCTTTAATGCATGCAGTGTTGGAAGGGAAGCAGTCATGGTCTCTTGTGTTATTACTACAGCCCCCACACACACTTTTCCCCATGTTCCAGCAACCCTGTGGGGAGGACATTTCATATGAAGCTAATGAACAGTATAAATCTAACAGGGTTAGTCCATTATAGAAACAGAATATACATATATATATATATATATATATATATATATATATATATATATATCTAGATATGCAGTCATGCCCTTATAGTTAGGGCTGAACTGGGGTGTCTATATTAAACTCAAACTTTTGCACTTCAGTAGTTTTTCAACCATTCAACCGATTTGCACAATTTTTTTCATGCACAGTCTTGTGTGGTAGATCCCTGAAATTACCAAGTTTCGTTTTGGTTGGATGTGCAGTTTCTGAGATCTGGATAGTGAAAAATGAAATGTTCATAATTTTTTCCCATTGATTTGAATGGGATTTTTTTTTAATTTGGCTACAGCCCAAACAGTTTGGAATGTTGGTCTGAAATGTTCAGGTTAGAAAGGGGCTGACTCACAGATGTGCCTTTTACTGGTTTGATGAAAATAAAAAAATAATCAGTAACTAAGTTATAGCAATTTAAAATGTTCATAAATTTGTTCTGAGCATGTTCAGTAAGCACCTCAAAACACCTGTATGAAACAAAAAAATAATTATTTGTTCATATTGGCGTCATTCTTTTTCATTTGAGGAAAATCTTTTTTTGTTTAACCGCCATTTTGTTTTCAGTTTTGCCTAAAAACTAAAATTAAGAAACCCCCCCAAAATGATGTTTTGGGAAGGGACCAACAGATGTACCTTGCTTATTGGGACCCTTTTAGCTGGATTCTGCACTTGTGTGTTAGAAATATGTTTTTTAACATAATAAATCTTGTTTTGTATTGCATAATATGAAACAGGATCTTGTTTTGTATGATGAGATATGAAACAAGTTCTTTGTTTGTATGGGGGATGAACATATTTCTATGGGGTTTTAACATTTTCAGCATGCAAGCCATCTGTAATGCTGTCTCAGGGAGCAGGACACAGTAGACGGTTAGTGGTTGCAGCTATTCTTACTTTCTGGCAGTGTGCAATTAATGGACTTTTTTTGCTCCTTCTCTGTGTGTGATGTGCTCTCCCCCCATTTGACAGAGTGAGACACAAAGAACTACACACCATTGTGAGAGTCCATCTATTGTACACAAAATTATAAGCATGGCAGCAGTAAAAGCAGGAATAAACAACAGCTCAGAAACTCTTAGCACAAAGTAACATCCCTTATGCAGGAACACGGGTGGATTTGACAAGTCCTCTCAGGCCCCAATGTCATTTACAACAGCTCCTCTGATGTATCACTGACTGGCTGACTGGGGGAGGGCTTGCAAGCTGCGATCAGCTCTCTTGACCCCAAATACCAATGTACCTGCACTCCAGCAAAAGAAAGGCACCGCCGAAAAAATGTATTTTTATTGCTTTTATTAGTTTCTTGTGGACACCACGGACATACAGATGTCCACTCTCTCTTGACCCCACACTGAAGCAGCTCCAGCAGTGACTGCCAAGAGAAACAGACCACACTCACAATAAAGGGCAAGGGCTACAAATTCAAATGTTGGTGTCCTTACAGCCCATGCAGTCAATTGGAGGATATGGCGACTTGTGAGAGATCCATAGTAAAAAATATGGTCCCTCGGTGATCTGTCTTGAGTCCCAATTGTAGTCCACTAGCATGCACCACCACAGATGGTCAAAACTGGGAGAGAGACAGCAATGACCTGCTGCTCTTACCAATACGACAGTCCAAATTTGGTTAATAGCATGTTTGGACAGCTTCTTGCCTAGCTGCTCTGGGAGTGCAGTGAAATAATACTCTTATCAAATTTCATTTTTATCTGGTGGACCCAGGTTTGAATCTTGTTTTTGCCATGTCCCTCACTCTTATCCACTTCTCTGGTTCCTACCCTCCAATTCCATTTATTTATTTATTTATTTATTTTATTTATCTCTTCATTTAGTTATTGCTGACATTGGGGTTCCCAATCCCTATGTCGGCATCTGAAGCCCCCCCCCCCAAGCAGTGTGGGACACTGGGGAGCCCACTCCCAATGTCCCAAAATATTTATTTAGTTTTAAGCTGAAAAGAAAAATATCCAGGCGTCTTTTTGATTTCACCTGAAAAAGAAAACAATCCCTCATCATCCCCGACCCCTCCCCATCCCCACCCTCCCACTGAGCACCTACCACCTCACATCCCCTTATCCTATACTTACCCCTGGCAGTCATCCACTATCATCTTCTGTGGACTGGGACACATCTGCACTCTTCAAAGCTGACCCACAAACTGAGGAATCAATGTAAGTGTCGTATAATGTATTTCAATTGCATTTTGAACTTATGTTCATAACTTTGCCATTTTTAGGTATTTGTTCACCAGATTTTCAACATGGGCTTTTTGATACCCCACCTCATAAACACTGTCACTGTCATTTCATTAACTGGCCCAGAAGGTGATTTCCTGGTCACTGCAAGAAATTGCTTTTCAGGACTGATTCATGAAATAACGGTGCCAGTGCTTATGAGGTGAGGTCCCAAAAAGGTCATGTTGAAGATCTGGTGAAAAAATTCCTTAAAATGACTGAGTTATGTACATTCATTGAAATGTTTCTACGCACGCATATAACTTTGGTAATTTTTAATATTTTGACTCCAAATTTTCAACAAAGTCATTTTTTCTCACCACCTCATGAACAGTATAGCTGTCATTTTTCGGATCCTGCCCAAAATGTGTTTTCACACTTGTGACGTGGAATGGCATTTTGGCATGGATTTTAACATTTTCACCTATGGGGTTTGTGGGGTGGGGTCATAAGAAGACCATGTTGTAAATTTGGGGTCAAAATATGAAAAAATGTCAAACTTATGACCATTCATTCCAATTTCACTATACCTGCTCATAACTTCGGAAATGTTAAATATGTTTACCCCAGATTTTCAACATAGTCTTCTTATTACTCCACCTCATGTTTGTCACAGCTGTCATTTTCTGAATCCTGCCCAAAATGTGTTTTCACACCTGTGGCATGGAATGGAACTGCAGTTGTGCACAATTATGTTTTGGCATTGATTTGAAAATTTTCTGTATCAGGGTAGTTGAGGTGGGGTAATAAGATGGCTGTGCTGAGAATTTGGTCACTGTTGTCCTATAAATGGAAGTGCAGGGCCTGGAAGGCCCTGCGCTTCCATGGCTACATACATATACACATATATTGAGGGAAAGGAGTGCAGGGCCCAGAGGTTCCTGCACACCCACAGACAAATATGAATATGATTATACTATCTGAAAAAGTAAGGAAATTCATTGCAAAAAAACTTAATTAACACATCCGTTAGGGTTGTTACTAAACCAACAATAGCAGGAAAATGTGGTGTTAGGGTTTCCAACCCTAACAGCCCACCCTCACCCTGCAGATACTGACAGGTGTCGGGGGTGGTGCCTTGGAGTCGTCAGCCATAACACTTAACCCCATTCTCATATGCTGTGTCCATCTCATCTTATTTACTTATGGAATGGGGTGAGCGTTAGGGTCGATGACACCAAAGCACACCCCTGACACCACATTTCCCTGCTTTTGTCAGTTTAGTAACAACACTAACTGATTCAGTAACAATTTTTGCAATGAATATATAGTCTTTGCAAAAAAATTGTTAATGCAACATTCAGGTTTGAGGCTGCAACTAAAAAAAAGGAGGGATATGTGGCTTTAGGGATTCCAACCCTAAAACTCCACCCCACACCTGAAGCAAATCAGGGTGCAGTCTTTCTTTGAGGTGTATGTTTTTGGAGTGTATGGAATGGGGTGAGCTTTAGGGTTGACAACTCCAAGGAAGACTGCAATCCTGATTTGCTTCAGGGTTGGGAGTAGGGGTGTGGTGGGGATTTAGGGTTAGAATCCCTAAAGCTACATTTTCCTACTTTTTTCACTGAAGCCTCAACCCTAAATGTTGCATTAACAAATATTTTTTGCAAAGAATTTCCTTACTTTTTAAGATAGTATAATGCAGTCGCAGCCTTATTTGCCTTTGAGAGCACAGGGTCCTCTGAGCCCTGCGGTGCTATCCATCCATAGTTTTTGACATACAGGCAGTCCTTGTGCTTTCAGACAAAGTGACTAGGAGCAGACAGTCCCTGTGTCATCAGTCAAAGGGTCCAGCAGCAGTCCTTGTGCCATCAGACAAAGGAGGCAGTATACTGCAGTGGTTTAAAGCTCTGAGCTACAAACCTGGAGACCTGGGTTTGAATCCCACAGCCCCCACTTGCATACTGTGTGACCCTGAGCAAGTCACTTAACTTCCTTGTGCTCCCAAGTCACGCCTGTAAACAAGCTTTCAGCTTAGTGTCTCTCTCCAGGTTAAAAAAAAAAGTGTCCAGGATCAGGCAGTCCTTTGTGCCTTCAGATAAAGTGCCTGGGAGCAGGCAGGTCTCATACCATATAGCCCAGGAGGAAGCAGTTCTTGTGTCATCAGTCAACGTACCCAAGAACAGGCAGAACTTGTGCCAGTAAACATTCCTGGGAGCAGGCGGTCCTTGTGCCATCAATCAAACAGCCCACAACCAGGCAGTCTTTTTGCCTAAAGGTGGGTAAGACAGGGCAGGTTCAAGCCTAGTGCCTGACTCAGCTCACCATGCCATCTAAGAGTAACTTGAGCCCCAAGGTCGAGACTTTTATAATCAAAGCAAAAAATTTTGTCAGCCTGAGAAGTCTGTGCATTGGTGGGAAGGATCCTCTCATGTAACTTGTGATGGGCATTGTCAGGATCATAGAGGATGACCTGCAGCAGCCCTGGCTCACCTTGTGCTTTGGCTCAAAAAGTCACCAAACCCTTGGCTCAGCTCTGGCTTGGCTCTAGTGGAAAACTTCCTGGTTTGACCACCTGTACTTGTGCCATCTATATCACAGGAGCAGGCAGTCCTTCTGTCAGTCCAAGTGCCCTGGAGCAGGTGGATCCTCATGCCACCAAACCTGGGATCAGGCAGTCCTTGTGCCATCAGTCACCACAGTGCTCATGGCTATGCTGTCCTCCTACCATCAAGATGCCTGGAAACAGGCAGTCCTTGTACCACCTGCAGACATTCCTTGAAGGCCCTGTGCCATAACATAAGGAGCACATAAGAAGGCTGTCCTGGTACCATCAGTTAAAGTGCCTAGTACCAGGGAGTCCTTGTTCCCTCAGTTAACATGATTAGAAGCAGGCAGTTCCTGCACCATGAAGTAGGAAGCCCAAAATGCTGGTGATCAGGCAATGTCAGTTAAAATGCTTAGGAAAAGGGGTATCCTGGTGTCTGCCATCAACTTCAAGTGCCTGAGGAAGACGGCTCCCATGCCATCAAAGAGCCTGGGCACTATATGGTCTTTCCTTGTGTTATGGGCTAAGGAACCCAGGAGCAATGGGTACCGTTGAAGTCCTCCTAAGCTGTGTAAAACACAGGCTTCACTAGTTCTGGCTTGGTTACAATTTCATAAAGGTGATAAACACATTTAACTATACAGGAGTAGTTCACAGAGGCTGGCTGCCGCAACTAAACTGTGAGGTAACCACTAAACTGTAAATTGCCTTAAAAATTATATTACATAGAAACATAGAAGTTAATGCCAGAAAAGGATCGCAAGGCCCATCCAGCCTGCCCATTTTACCAATTTACTCTCGCTGCCTCTACTAGGTCAGCAGCCTCAGCTATGACCCCTTCATATGTATGATTCCCTTGTGTGTATCCCATGCTCTCTTGAATCCCTCCACTGTATGTGCTCCCCACCACCTCCTGAGGCAGGGTGTTCCACGCATCTACCACCCTCTCTGTAAAAAAGAACTTTCTCACATTACCCCTTATGTGACCCCCCCCCCCTCTGATTTCATGTCATGCCCTCCAGTTCTATTGTACTTTTTATACTGGAAGATGCTATCTCCTTACACGTTATTTACGCCCTTAAGATATTTGAAAGTCTCAATCATGTCCTACCTGTCCCATCTCTGTTCCAATGTGTTCATATTGTGATCCCTAAATCTATCGCCATATGCCTTGTCGTGCAGACCCTGCACCATCTTAGTTAGCCTCCTCTGCACTGTTTCCACCTTATCAATATCCTTACGCAGGTGTGGCCTCCAGAACTGCACACAGTACTCTAGGTGAGGTCTAACCAGCATCTTGTACAGTGGGATCATCATCTCCCTCCTATGGCTTGTAATACCCCTCCCTATGCACCCCTAACATCCCACTAGCCCTCCCAACTGCTTTAGCAGTCTGTTTGATGGATTTCATGTCATCTGATATCATGATCCCCAATCCCTCTCCTCCATGGTGACCATGAACAACTAACCCCCCCCAACATGTAGCTTCCCCCAGGATTTCTGTTCCCCATGTGCATGAACTTGCACTTCTTCGTGTTAAACCTTAACTGCCATACCTCAGACCATTCTCCAGCTTTTCAAGGTCTCTTTTCATTCTCTCCACGCCCCCTGGAGCATCTACTCTGTTGCAGATCTTGGTGTCATCTGCAAACAGACATATTTTTCCCTCTAGCCCTTCTGCTATGTCTGCTATGAAGACATTGAAGAGGACTGGTCCCAGGACTGACCCCTGTGGCACACCACTGGTGACTCCCATTTCTTCCGACTGTGTGCCATTTACCACCTCCCTCTGCCTTCTGTCCACTAACCAATTTCTGACCCAGTTTACCACCCTATGTCCCACCACTAGACTCCTCAGCTTGTTTACCAACCTTCTATGTAGGACTGTGTCAAAGGTCTTGCTAAAATCAAGGTAGGCAATATCCACCACCCCTCCCTGGTCCACCACCTTGGTCATCCAGTCAAAGAAATTAGATTTGTTTGACAGGACCTTCCCGCCATGAATCCATGCTGTCTTGGGACCTGCATTCCAATGGATACCAGGTGATCCACAATACGTTCCTTAAGCAGTGTCTCCAAGATCTTCCCCACGACTTAGGTGAGACTCACTGGCCTGTAGTGCCCTGCATCCTCCTTGTTACCACTCTTGTGAAGATGGACCACATTTGCACTTCTCCAGTCCTGCGGGACCACTCCCATGTACAGCAACTTGCTGAACAGGGCTGCCAAAGGTGCTGCCAGCTCCATCCTCAGTTCCTTTTTGGATCCTTGGATGTACTCCGTCTGGCCCCATTGCTTTGTTCACCTTTAGTTTTGTAAGTTCCTCTAGGACCCTCTGTTCTATAAATGTTGTGAAGCTCAGTTCTTCCCCCTCTGCACATCTGTTTTCCAGTTGCATTCCCTGCCCCACTCCCTCTCTAGTAAAGACAAAGCATAAGTACTTGTTAAGGATTGTGGCCTTCTCTAGGTCCCCTTCTACCCTCTCTTCATTGTCCCCTTTGAGTCTGACTATACCCACTCTGGACTTCCTCCTTTCACTGATGTACCTAAAGAATGTCTTGTCCCCTTTCCTCATTGATTGTGCTAGCCTTTCTTCTATCTGTGCTTTAGCACTTCTAACCACCACCCCTGTCTCTCTGACATTTCTGATATTCTTCTCTGTCCCCATCCTCTTGTGTCCCCTTGTATTTTTGGAAGGCTACCCTCTTGGCCCTGATTTTATCTGCCTCACCTTAGAAAGACAGAGTGGCTTTCTCCTTCTCTTGCCCTTATCCTTCATCTTCACACATTGATTTGTTACCCTGACAATGGACTCCTTAATGCGTGCCCATTGCCCCTGCACACCCCCTCCTGTCCCCCCAGCCAACTTCTCTTCAACCCTCCTTCCCATCTCTGCAAAGTCGCGTCTTCGAACTCTAGGATTTTAACTTTTGTATGTGTGGCCTGTATTCCTGTGTACAACTTGAACCAAACCATGTGATGGTCGCTGGACCCCAGGTCCCCCTCCATCTGGAGATCCATGATCCTGTCTCCACTGGTGAGCACTAGATCCAGGATAACACTGTCCCTGGTGGGCTCCTGTATCAATTGTCTTAGGACTGCTCCCTGTAGGGACTCCACAATGTCCCTGGTCCTGCTCGAGGCCCCTATTGGGATGGACAAGTCTGCATCAGGCATACTGAAATCGCTTATAAGCAGAACCTCCTCCTTATCTGTTGTGTTGTACATTGACTCCAGCATTAACTTGTCTGCCCCCCAACCTGGTGGACTGTAGATCACTCCTGTTCTAACAGATGTTCCGTTACCCAGCTCAAGGGTGACCCACAACTCCTCTCTCTCCTCATTTTTGGCCCGAATTTCTGACGCCTTGTTTCTTTGATGTAAAGTGCCAGCCCTCTCCCCTTATCTCTCCTGTACAAGGCGTATCCTGGTATAGTTGTGTCCCATGAGTGGTTATTAGTGTACCACATCTCTGTTATGGCCACTATGTCTATGTCAGCCTCCCCCATTAAAGCTACTAGATCAGGGAGTTCGTTTCCCCAGGCTTCAGGCATTCGAATACATTACATTCCAAATAATTTTCCTGGTAGCTCTGCCATTATTTTTGTTCTTGTCCCATTGTTCCTGACCTGCATAAGTTGCTACTCCCTCCCTCTGTTTCTCATTGTGCCCCTTATCCTGTCCCTGTTTTCTATCTATATTCGCTAACCTCTTGTCCTCCCTTTTGCCAGTGCAGACATTACCAACCTGAGGGGCTAGACTGTATTGTTCCATTCCCTCTGATAGCTCCCTGGCTAGTTTAAATGCCCAGCAAGGAAGCACCCAAACATTTCAGTGAGGACTGCCATTCCCTGCCTGGGCAGATGTAGACCATCCATATACAGCTGTGCATCTGCCCAGGTGGATTCCCAGTCCCCAATGTAGCCAAAGTCCTTATCCTTGCTCCATCCCTTCAACCATTTGTTGAATTGGCTGGTGCATTGATTCTTTGCATCCCCTTTCTCCATGACTGCTAGGACCTCAGAGCAAGTCACCAATTTCATGACTCACTGAAGCTGGCTACTCAGGATCCTGAAGTCATCCTGCACTGTCTCTACATTAACTCCTTCCTTGTCCAAGTTATTAGTCACGAGGTGGACAATGACATGTACTTTCCCCCTCCTTGCACTACCTTGGCGTCCCTGTGGATTTGCGTTGTGTCCCTCTGAGCAGTGACCCCTGGAAGACACTTTATCTCCCTTTCTATATCCCCATCTATTCCCAACACCATCTCCTTAACAATTGAGTCCCCCCACCAGGAGAAGCTTCCTCCACCTCTGGGATCTTCTGGCTCCCGCTCCTTTGTCCTCCCTCTGGTGGTCTCGCACCTCTTCCCTGGTCTCAGCCCTGGGCCCCTTCTCAGGAGTATCCTATTCCATGAGAATGGCAAATTTGTTCTCCAGCAGGACTGGTTGGGGAATGTGCTCATGAGCCACCCTCCTTGTTCTCCCTGAGCCCACTGTAGTCCACCCATGTCTATGCCTTGGAATCCACTCAACAATGTCCTGTTGATACCTGCCTACCTCCTACCCAGTTGACATGCCCCAACACTGTACTGCCTTAACTAGTTATCTGCCTGTAGTTCTCTGCCCTTTCTGGCCATACCTCATGTGATAGTCGTTCACCATGTCTCTGTACTTGTAACTGCCTGCAGTCTTCTGCCTGTACCTGACTGTACCTTGTTAATTGCTGTTACCTTGTCTCTGTAATGTTATTGCCTGTACCTTTGAAATTCTCTGTAATGTTATTGCCTGTACTATTGTAATTCTCCCGTGACGCACCTGAAAATAGGCACTTGACTGTCTAGCATGCTTACCTGTTAAACAAAAGCTAAATAAATAAATAAATGGCTGGGGATACTGTGGCCCTTGTGTGTGAATTAAGGTCTCCAGCACTCCTGCCAGCTGAGCCCAGAGTCTGTCCACCTCCGCTTGTAGCCCAGAGAGGTGCCTACAAATGGGGCAGCAGCTCAGCATCCAGAAAGCACTCCTGAACACTGCTGCACCACACACATTCCACTGCACCACTCTCTGTATCATTTCTACTGTTATTCATACTGCCTTTTCATACTCCCCTTTATTTGCTATTGGTTTACTTATTTGTAGATAGTTTACTCTCAGCTATCCCTGGTCCTTGATTTCCTGCTTCTGCTTTTATTCTTTTTTTGTTTTTTTTGGCTATTTGTAGGTTATGACCCTGCTGTGTCCCAGCAGGAAGTGACACGAGGGCCCAGATGAATAATGGTAGGGACTGCCTGAGGTGGGTGGGTTGAGGGAGGGGTGGGTGGGTGGGAATAAGCCCTGGCTCCTGGAACAATCAGGCAGCCAGCCTAAACAGCACTGATTGAATTCCCCAGCACAGAATACCACTCAGTAACAGCTCCAACCCAACAGCACTGATTGAATTCCCCAGCACCTTTTACCCTGACAGTACTATTCCAATACCACAATTAAACAGACCCAGGGGTGAGGCCCCCCCCAAAAAAAGTCAGGGTAGTAAGTGAGGTAAACACCAAGATAGAGATGTTGATAGGGAGAAGGGCAGGGGTAAATGGAGAAAGTGACAAAGGCAATAAGGACAGGGATGGGGCAAAAAGTAGTAAGGCCATCAGGAGATGGAGGGTAATGAGTGCCAGTGCCCATAGTCTGGGCAACAAGCTCCCTGAACTGGTGGCCTTGATCGAAGAGGGATGCCTGGATATCGTAGCAGTCACAGAAACATGGTACACAAGAGAACCATGACTAAGATGTTATCATACCAGGGTACATCACCTACAGGAGAGACAGGGAGGGGAGAAGGGTGGGGAGGAGTAGCTCTCTATGTAAAGGAAGGGAAAAAAGCAACTGAACAAAAGAGGAAGCAGGGAGGACAGCAGGCACTGTGGGTCACCTTAGAGACTGGAAATGACACCACAATCCACGCAGGGGTTGTATACAGACCCCCATGTCAGGAGGAGGGAATGGACAAGGATATGATAGAAGGCATTCTTAGGAAGGCTGAGAAAGGGGAGATACTGTTGATGGGAGACCCGAATATGCCAGATTTTAACTGGAGCACATTTGCTGCAGCCACATACAAGAGCAAGGCCATTCTCGATGCCCTATTGGTGGCATGCCTCAGACAGCTAGTTTCAGAACCCACTCATAAGGGAACAATCCTAGACCTCGTACTCTCAAATGGCAACAGTGAGAAGATCTCAGATCTAGGAGTGGGTTGCCATCTGGGAACAAGTGACCATCAAACAGTGTGGTTCACGATAAACTCAGCTAAAGAATCAAGCCATATAAAAGTGAAGGTACTGGACTTCAGGAGGGCTGACTTTGGCAAGATGGGAGAGTGCCTTAGAAAAGCACTAGCAAACAGGCTAGAAGGAGGGGTGGAGCAACAATGGGGAAACATCAAAACTGCTATCACAGTGGCAACAAGCCTTTGTGTCAGGCAAATAAACAAATTAAAATGAAAGAAAAAGCCACTATGGTTCTCAAAAGAGGTGGCGGGAAAAGTCAGGGAGAAAAAGATAGCATTCAGGAAGTATAAGGAAACACAGAAGGAGCAAGACAGAGAGCTGTACCAGTTAAGGCAGAAGGAAGCAGGGAGGGAAGTCAGGATAGCAAAGGCCCAAACTGAGGAAAAGATAGCCAACTAGGTTAAGAAGGGGGATAAAATCTTTTATAGGTACATCAGGGAGCATAGAAAGACAAAGGGAGGGATAGTGAGGCTGAATAGAATGGACAGTGGGTGGGCAGAGAGAGACAGTCAAAAAGCAGGGATACTGAATGAATATTTCTGCTCAGTATTCACAAAAGAGGAGGAAGGGAGGTGACTAATCCAATTAACAGAAGCACTCTTGATAGGGGGGTCGATCCCAGTCCATTCACAGAAGAAAGGGTTCTGAAAGAACTCCTAAAACTGAAGGTGGACAAATCAATGGGACCTGATGGAATTCACCCCAGAATTCTAAAAGAATTAAGGGAAGAACTAGTGAAACCACTGACTACCCTTTTTAACAAATCATGGGAGGATGGTGTGGTACCTGAGGACTGGAGGAAGGCGGATGTGATCCCCCTTCACAAAAGTGGGACCAAGACAGAGGCAGGAAACTACAGACCTGTCAGTTTGACCTCTCTGGTAGAGAAAGTGATGGAAAGTGAAGGAAAGAATTGTTGAGTACCTAGAGGCCAGTGGGGCATAGGACCCAAGGCAGCATGGGTTCATAGCGGGAAGGTCATGTCAGATGAATCTAATTGATTTCTTTGACTGGGTGACCAAAGTAGTAGACCAGGGAGGGGCTGTGGACATGGCCTATCTAGACTTTAGCAAGGCATTTGACACAGTCCCACACAAAAGATTAATAGTCAAATTAACCAGCCTGGGAGTGGGTCCCAGGGTGGTAGCCTAGGTAAAACATTGGCTGGACAACAGGACATAGAAGGTAATTGTAAATGGAGTCCACTCTGAAGAAAGAGGGGTTACTAGTGGAGTACCGTAGGGTTCAGTACTGGGTCCAGTTCTTTTTAATGTCTTTATAAGTGACATTGCAGAGGCACAGGAAGGAAACATATGCCTCTTTGCAGATGACACAAAGATCTGCAACAGGGTTGATACACAAGAAGGCATGGAAAAGATGAGAAAGGACTTGGCAAGGCTGGAGGAATGGTCAGAAGTATGGCAGCTTAGATTCAGTGCAAAGAAGTGCAAAATAATGCACCTGGGAAACAAAAACCCCGGGGAAGATTACACAATGGGAGGAGGTAGTAACAATAACAAAAATGGAAAGGGACCTGGGGGTAATCATATCAGATGACCTTAAGGTTAGCAAGCAATGTGAGAAGGCAGTAGAGAGGGCTGGGGGTATACTGGGATGTATAGGGAGAGGCATCACCAGCAGAAAACAGGAAGTTGTTATCCCTCTGTACAGACAGCTGGTGAGACCCCATCTGGAGTACTGCGTCCAGTTCTGGAGACCCCATCTCCGCAAGGACATAGACAGGACAGAGGCAGTCCAGAGGAGGGCAACTAAAATGGTGCAGGGTCTGCAAGAGAAGCCATACGAGGACAGACTAAAGGAGCTTAATATATATATATACCCTTGAGGAAAGGAGGGAGAGGGGTGACATGATAGAAACTTTTAAGTACCTCAGTGGAATCAACAAAAAGTCCAAAAGGGTAGCATCTTTCAGAAAAAGAGATGTGCAAGAACAAGGGGACACAATTTAAAGATGGGGGGGGCGGTTCAGGGGAAATGTGAGGAAGTATTTTTTCACAGAGAGGGTGGTGACGCATGGAACAGCATTCCTGAGGAGGTTGTGGGGTCTAAAACTGTGGGAGAATTCAAGAATACATGGGACAGACATAAGACAATTCTTGTGGGGGGTAAGGAGAAATAGACTGTTGGTTAACTAGGATCTGCAGCTTATTCTGTAGGTAGGGAAATGGCCAGACTAGGTGGGCCAAGTGTTCCTTATCTGCCATCAAAGTCTATTATACCAGCACATCCCTGCTGATCCTGCTCCTTTGGTCTCCTGCTTCCAAGTGATTCAACAGCAAAGATGGCTTCTGCTAGTTCTCCCTCCCACACTCACAAAGCCAAGCTGATCTGTAGTTTCCTGTCTCAGCCCCACAGCACATAATTCCACTCAGTAAGAGCTCCAATAATCCAAAGAGCACTGATTAAATTCCACAGCACCTTTTACCCTCACAGTACTAACTATTCCAATATCAAAATTAAACAGAAGAAACCAGCATGTCCCTGCTGATCCTGCTCCTTTGGTCTCCTGCTTCCAAGTGATTCAATTAGCAAAGATGGCTCCTGCTAGTTCCCCCCCACACACACACAAACACACACAATCACAAGGCCAAGCTGATCTGTAGTTTCCTCAGCCCCACAGCACAGAATTCCACTCAGTGACAGCTCCAGTAATCCAAACAGCACTGATTAAATTCCCGAGCACAGAATTCCACTCAGTAACAGCTCCAACCCAACAGCACTGATTAAATTCCACAGCACCTTTTACCCTCACAGTAGTAACAATTCAAATATCAAAAGGCTTTCATCTTGATTGATTTCAGTACACTCCCCTCCGTTTTGAATGAGTTTAATTTTTCTTCTTCAGTTATTTCTTGGTTTTCAAATGATTTACAGTTAAGGAGTCATTGTACTGTTATTAATGGCATTTACTCGAGCTTTTCTGATACTCACTGTGGGGTTCCTCAGGGGCCCGTCCTGGGCCCATTGATTTTTTCTCTTTTTAGGAATTCTGTCCCTTTAAATTATAGGAGTTCATTTATGTCCTTTTATGCTGATGTTGCAGTTTTATATAGTATCTCTGATAATCAAAGTGATGCTCTAAAACATGTTCAAGAGGATTTTGATTCCTTTCGGTATTGGTTATTATCTAGGCGTATGGTTTTGAATACAAGAAAGACAAAATTAATGGTTTTTACTGGGCTCAGGATGGACCCCTCTTTGTCCTTACTCTTGCCATCAGTTTCAGATCTTAATTGTGATACAATTGAGAGGGTTAACACATTTAAATACCTTGTTTACTTGGAGTCGATTTATCTTTTGTATTTCATATTGATTATCTCCATAGAATTTTACATCAGTGGCTAGGGATGTTATATAGGATACATTTGTTTCTGACCAAGAAATCTAGAAAGTTACTTACACATAGTTTATTACTCAGTGTGATGGATTATGGGATTAATATTTATTAATATATGGATCTTCAATTTAATAGGTCTGTAAAGCATACAAAAAAAATCCAGTAATACCCTGAAAGGTTCAGTGGAAACAGAATTGTCAATCACTGTTAATAGTATTGTCAATCACTTTTAATAGTTTAGTTTTGTGGTGATAATAGTATCATTGCAAGCTCCCAAAGAGAAACCTTCTGCCCCCACGTCCTAAGCATGCCTCTTCATTGCCCACTTTTCCTGTGTGGGTGGGCAGAACAGTTTTAAAAACATAGCGGCCCTTCTCTCACTTACCGAGAGCGAACTCAGTCATCGAGCTTCTCCATTTTTATTTTCTTTTTTCCCCTCAGCAAATGAAAATATCTGGTTGATCCTGCCATTTCGGTTATGAAGATCAGGTAGGATCTGAATTATTTAAAAAAATGGGCAGGGGGCGGGAACTGTCATGAGCGAGCAGGCAGCTCAACACACAGTGTAGGGCAGTGCGACGGTCGACCAGTACAAAGTCAGTTCTTCACTAAAATGGTCAACCACCCATTATAAACAAACGTTGCATCCATATATTAAAAAAAATAACTGATAGGTTTGTGTGTCCATTACCAGGGAGTACTGGCATCTCGAGGTTCTGGACACATTGGAACCTCTCAAGCTTTGCTTTCGAGGTTCATGTGTCCAGAATCTCTCGATGCTATTACTCCCTGGTAATAGAAACAAACCTATCAGTTATTCTCTATTACAGCTACTTCAAATACTGTAGTTAATAAACTGAGAGTCACTTATAACGCCATCTTAAGATTTCTCGCAGGATCACCATTTAATACCCATTCATGTGATTTATATAGGAAATCAGGCTGTCTGTCATTATCTAAGAGGATCTTTTTTAAATCCTTATTTTTATGTAAGCAAGTTTTGAATTTGACTCCCCCTTCCATAACATGTTTTTCCCTAGACTCCTAAATTCCTGTGGACCCAGTCCCAAAACAATTTAAAATTCGTAATTTCCCTTGTTAAAAAAAAACTGTGGGCCAAAGATCACTTCTGTACACTGCCCCGGCCGTTTCAACTCACTTTCCCCTCACATAATAAATCAGTTATCTTTGCACAGATTTAAAAAGTTGTTACAAAACTGGCTTTTGAACAATGACAAGTGCAATTGTTTTCAGAAATAAGATTCTTCTTCTTCTTCATCTTTCACTATGCTGCTTGTATCTGTTTAATTATTTATGCTGTTTTGTAATACGTATGTAAATGTTTGTATTTTGTAAACTTGTCACATATGAAAATGTGCAGTTATGCTCATCATGCTTACAAGTACAAAAAAAATAATTAAACAGAAGAAGTCCCTGTTGATCCTGCTCCTTTGGTCTCCTGCTTCCAAGTGATTCAGGTTAGCAAAGATGGCTGCTGCTGGTTCTTCCTCCCCTACTCGCAAGGCCAAGCTGAAAATGAGGTGTTGCCGGTGTGAAAAAGAAAGGAAAAGAGAGAGAGATCATAGTCCCAGGTGTGAGCTCAGTTAACACTTTAGACTTGAGTTACAGTTAGACTTGTGAACCAAAATCTCATTTTTGTTAATCAAATGTAACCAAACAATGAAGGCTGAGTAACTATTTACCCTTGTCTATTGTCAGGCTGTGTTGGGAAGAGTTAAAACTTAGAAATTGGTCTCTTACCAGCTGTCCCTGGAGAAGGCACGGACCCGGCGGATCACAGGCACTATGAGTGATCTCATGGTGTGGTTGCCTCTGTTCTCACCCCACAGGGCCAAGCTCCATCCATCCCTTTGAGGAGACCAAATAAAGTGAGAGAACCCATGGAAGGTGAATCAGATTCCAGATGGTACAACAATGCAGCCAGCCCATGGGAGTGAGAAAGCTGGCTCCCTGGGCTGTGGACTAATTTACCCGCTGATGGATCAGCCCCTCTACTGCTGTGAATTTATAGAAAACTGCTCCAGAAATGTGGAAAAATGGTGTGGAGTGGATCGGGTCCCCACCCTGGACCCAGTTTACACCGCACCATCAGGTAGGGGAGAGGGCGGCTCCATGAGACCGGTAGTCAGCAGCACACATCATGGAAGGAGGTGGTGAATGACAGCAGCAGTGATCCCTATTCACACAGTCTATCTCTGTTGGCTGGGACTGCTCATCACATCCTCCCTCCCTCTCTACCTGCCCCCTTAATCAGCTGAATGCTGCCTGTTGGGCTCTTCCTCTGCCCACTTGTTTGCTACACATGGTGTCTGACTATGTGCAGCACAGCACAGCTTAGGGACAGAACTACACCACTAGACACCAGAGAAAACATTAAATAATTATGGGGACTGCAATTGGAGGGTGGGGGTGCCACTGGACACCAGGGAAATACATTAAAATTACAGGGACAGTGATAGGGGGTGCCATTAGACACCATAGAAAACGTAAAATAATTACAAGGACTGCAATCAGAGGGTGAGGGGGGTTACACTAGACACCAGGCAAAAAATTGAATAATTATGGGGACTACGATTGGAGGGTGGGGGTACCACTAAATACCAGGAAAAGGATTTTCTCCTCACGAAAAAGGATCTTTTATCGTGACTGATACGAAAAAAGAATCCTTTTTTGTATCACAAGTCACGAAAAAAGATTTAAATGTTAAAAAAAAAACAACACTTGAAGGGCATTTCTGCAACAGTTAAGTGCAGAATACAGCTAAGAGGTCCCCGATAAGCAATGTACACATGTTGGTAGCTGCCAAAAAGTAATTTTTGTGTGTTTCAGATCTGAATATTTAGGAAAAATGGAAAACAAGATGGCAGTCAAACAAAAAAGAATTTTCCTCTCACGAAAAAGTATAACATCAGAAACAAAAGAAGATTCTTTTTTAATGTCATATAACTATACTAAGGTGGCTACTGAGCATGCTCAGAACCAATTTATGAAAATGTTAAAATTAAATAACTTTTCAATGGATTAATATTTTCTCACCAAACCAGCAAAAGGTGACTCAGTGGGCCAGACCCTTTCTGTCTTCAACATTTTTGGTCAAAATTTCAAATTGTCTGGCCACTACTGATGTCAAATGAAAACCGATTGAAACCAATGGGAAAAAGGTGGTGAAAATGTACTTTTTGTACTATCCAGACCTCAGAATCTACACATCTGACCAGAACAAAACTTAGCACATCCAGAGAGCTACCCAAGGAGACCACACATGCAAACTTTTGTGTGAATCTGTTTAACAGTTGCAAAGTTATTAAAGTACAAAAATTGGGGTTTAACATTAAGCTGCCTACTTAATCCTAAATATAGTGGCGCTACAGTGCCACTGTATATGTTAGAGGCAAAAAACTCTGTTTAATGCATCAGTTAGGGTTGTTCCATAGCGACAAAAGCAAGGAAATTCAATGTTAGGGTTGAAACCCCCTTTGCACCCCTCCAGCCCACCCCCCAACTGGAATCGGGGTGCGCATTGAGTCATCGCCTAACTGTCATCCCATCACATGTGGAAAGAAGCTGAGGAATAGGAGAATGGGGTGACAGTTGGGACCGATATAATGCGCACCTCATAGTTGGGGGTGGGCTGGAGAGGTGCAAAGGGGATTTCAACCCTAACATCGAATTTCCTTGCTTTTGTCGCTGTGGAACAACCCTAACTGATGCATTAAACAGAGGTTTTTTTGGCTCTAATTTCCCTTCTTTTTGAGAATGATAATGAGATATAGTGAATGTAATGCAGCGGCGGGACTCCGTGCTCCTGCCACGTGGTGTCTTGTCACATAGTAACATTGTGCCCGCAAACGCAAATCATAATGCGCATGGTGACACAAAGCGAAACAGAAAAAGAAACTGTACTGTAGACAGAAATGTTAAAAACAATGCAAACGCAAACGCAAATGAAAATGCAAAGGGTAACGCACATGGTGGCGTAAATGTGAACGGTAAGTGAAACGGGTACGGAACCGCAAGCAGAAACGGTACTGGTAAGAGTAATGTAAGCACACAGGTTGGTTTTCCCCAAAAGCTGTATAGAGAAAGACAGTGAGTAGAAAGAATGTATGCAAAATAATGACTCTCGGAACACAAAAACGAGGACTTGGAATAGTAAATTGCTTATATCTCAGTAACCATACGACATAGAAAAAAAATGTTAAAGTCAGACGTATTATCACTTTCCTGGCTAGTTTTGTACTTAGCCCCATAAGGGGGCTAAGGTTTTTTTCGACAAAAAGTCCGTATCTCACACCGTTTTCAAGATACGTGCCCTGAAAGACGCGGCGAAGGCCTTAATGTTATCCTATGGGAAAAAAACAGACATTTGGACTGCCATAACTTTGCCTCCCTGCAATGTTTTTTCACCAAACCACTGAAAGGCACTTCTGTGGGATGGTGGCTGCGTTCCCTTCAAATTTCAGCCCAAAACTCCAAACCATTCTTTTGCAATAGGCTGCCAAAGAATTACTTTTATTTTGGGCATAGTGTCGCAAAGTAGTGTCATGATTTGCGAAAGCTTTCGCAAAAATTTGCGACATTTTCATGAGTGCACCACTACTTTGTGAAAGTACTTTTTCCAGAAATCTAAAAAACATATTTCTGGGATGTTTTACCCCAAAATAAAGACATGGCTAGCATCCTCAGGGCCCGACTAGGTGAATACAAAAAGAATTAGGTTGCTAGAAGGTCTCAATTTTAAATGCCAAGCATTTTTCTGATCACTAACTGAAAACAAAATGGCAGAGTTGCGACAGTAAAAAGTGCATTTGCGAAAGTGTTGAACTTTTTGTTAACTTTTCCCATTGACTTATAATGGGAACTTGTTTTTTGAATAACTTTTGAACCGTTTAATATTTTTTCACGAAATCTTCGAAAGGCACATCAGGGACGCCGGCTGCACGTTCTCTGAAGAATTTGGACCAGTTGCGTAAACCGTGTGACCTGTAGGCGCAACCGTAGAATTCCAAAAAAAGCATAAACGCACGCGCAGATCACGCTTAATAACTCTGCAGCTGTATATCCAGCTGGTAAGAAGCTTGGCAGATCCCAAGGCGTATAGGTCTTGATTCTGTATTCCAAATTTCAGGCTAATCTGCTGAGCAGTTTGCAAAGTTATTAAGGTGCACAATTTTGGTTTAACATGTAAATGGCTCCTCTATATATATATATATATATATATATATATATATATATATATATATACACACACACACACACACAATAGGGGTGAGTGGTAAATGAGTGAGATAAAACAGTGTATCATCCACTGCAGTGTGATATTTTTATCCTCTGCTCTACTGTGATTATATCAGCCATTTACACACACAGGTCACAAAAGGTCATCACTCTAGGCAGCTTTCCCCTCAGCATGCAAGAAACACCTGTGCTGTTCCAGAGACACAAACGCAGAACTACTTCAGAGGTCTCACTGCTGCCTACAGCTAACTCAGTGAGCATTACAAAACACACACACCCCTCCACCAACTTCCAGCTCATTACTATGACTGCAGCCATAATTCTAAACAGCACAGCTTCACAGAACAGTCTAAACTACTGCCTGCAGTTAACTCAACTACCACTGAAACACACTCTCATTTGTTCCTCAAGCTCTGATTCTCACCCATTACAATTACTGTGATTTTTTGAGCTTGACTGTAGCCAGAATCCTAAAGAGCAAAATTTCTCGGAACACTCTGCACTCTGCCTGCAGCTAACTTAATTACCATTGAAAACAGTATCAGCTGTTCTGACACTCTGTCTTTCAGCTCATTTACAATTACTGTGATGCTCTCAGCTTCGCTGCAGCCAGACTTCTAAACAATACAGCCTCACAAAATTATGTTTCTCACTCCTACCAAAAACAAACTCATTTAGCATTGCAAAACACACTCATGTGTCTCCCAGAGTTTATAACACTGCCAACCAATTCAGAAAAGCTCACACACAGAATGAGCAAACACATAAACAAGAACAGAACACAAGACAGCATAACAAAACTTCTAAAACTCTTGGCCCTATTGTATATATCGAATACATGATGGGCAGATCGTGTGCTATGGCAAATATTGTTACTCCTGCATCGTGAGTTCTGGATATCTCACGAGTGCCGAGATACCCAGAGCTCACTCTGCAGGAGTGACATTATTTGCCATATCACACTCATGCCCATCATGTATCCCCTATATATATATATACACACACACACACACACATACATAAATCTATACATATATATTGCATGTCCTATGACTTCCCATGCACTTTAATGAATCCCAGTTGTTTTGGCATTAATTATAATGTGTAGGTTTCATTCTTCAGTTTTCTAAAACAAATGAACACATGCCATTTAAGAATATACAGTTGTATTCTGTTTGAAGGTCAGTCAGCATTATAAGCCAGAACACTATTTGAGACTTAATCTGTCAGATTCCAAATTCACACAGTGCTGCATTCAGAAATCTTTGAGCCAGCCAAGTAACAACTAAAATATTGACCAAGCTATAACAAAAATAAATTGTGGAATCTCTGGTGTGTTTATGCTGTAGAAGTCACTGAAATATGGTATAAGTAGTTTGGGCAAACCAAGGTGAATCCTACAACATAACATTTTTTAATCAAGGTGCACTCCTACAACAGCTCTCATTTCATTGTCCCGCTGACTGTGCTTGCTGTGGACTGGGACCCTGTGGACTCATCTCCTGATGAAGAACTCTGCTCACTCTTTGCTCAGGCATTCATGTATGGACTTTCACTATATTATGTAATGTAGTAGGAGCCCCAATAACAAGAGGTGTGCATGTGGGGCATATTTTTGCCGTGTTGGTACTCAGCCTCTGGGCTGTTCATATCTGCTTGACCAGGATGCTAATAAATGATGTGTCTGTTAAAGGAAAACTACACCCAAAACTTGAAAAAATATATGTTGTGCAGAGTGTTTTAATTTGTGTGTGAAGTTCTAGTGTTTCCTTCCCTCTGACTGGTATTAGGAGTTTTTCCCAAATTAGCCTACTAGCTTTATGCTAGTTTTACGACCCCTGGAGATCTTCATACCTGACAGCGTAATTGTATTTCTTCTTCCCACAGTGCATCTTGTCTCATGTGACTGTGATGTAGGAGAGACCCAACATTCAGCACACACGTGCCAAACAAACTAAATATCTTGGGAGCTTTACAAGCTGCACAAAAATGACTAGCAGCAAAGTTTTTCAGGACAGTAAAACCTTTAGGATGAGGGTGGTCACCAAGCTGAATTCTACAGATTTTAAAATATAGCCATCTCTATTGTTGTGAACTGACTGTAATGCAATGCTTTCTGCTGGATTTATGGGCTCTGCTACATCACCATCACAAGAAACAAGGTGCACTGTAGGACAAAGAAATGCAATAAAACTATTTGATATGGAGATCTCCAGGGGTCGTAAAACTACCCTAAAGCTAGCAGGCTAATTTAGGAAAAACTCCTAATACCAGTCAGAGGGAAGGAAACACTAGAACTTCACATACAAATTAAAACACTCTGCACAGCATAAATTTTTTCAAGTTTTGGGTGTAGTTTTCCTTTAAAATACTGTTGCTTCCAGGCCAAGGAACATAAAAATGACACTTCACAAAGCAAGGAAAGCCATGGCAAAACAGTGACTGCTGCAGAAGCATAAAGCATTTACTTAAGCAAAAAAAAACAACATACACATGAGTCCAGTGGCAACCGGAATCCTTTTGCAATGGGACTCGTGTATGTTTTTGTTTTTGTTTTGTTTTTTTTACCCTGGTTTTCCTTGGCTTTATGAAGTGTCATTTTTGACATAGATATCTCAAGTGTAAAGTCTGGTATTTTTGCATAATTCCTTTGGGATGTGACTAATACTAGGGCTGAATGACTGAATCATGTCTACTCTATTCTGAGACTGAACTGACATGCTGCTACTTGTTATGATGCACAGTTGAAACACTTAAGGCCCTTTTACACAATGGGCTCTGCACTGCAGTGAGTGGTGCAGAGCAACTACAACATTATTTTGATGTCCTTGCAAAGGGGAGCAGCATCGCAGCCAGGGGAAACATTCACTGTCCTGGTGTACCCTGCTTTCCTGGGTTTGCCATTGTAGTTTCCTGTTTCATGCAGCCTGGTACTGCCATGTAATCTGAGCACAGCGTTCATACTGATGCTGCCCAACAGGCAAGTCTCAGGCTCTGGGCTGGCCAGAAAGACTGCAAAAATGCAGGAAGAGCCACAAGACCACTGCAGGGCTGCTGTGTGTATAAGGAAACAGCAGCAGTGCAGATGGAGCAGTTGGAAACCACTGCGCTACTGAATAGGGCTCCATGTAAAAGGGTCTTTACTGTACAGACTTGATGTATAGCACATAGTACTCAGGGGAGCTACAGGTGTTGACTCCTTCCTTGAGGCAATAAATGAAAAGTATCAGTGCTAGCACTAACACTGTAGTGACAAGCCCCTTTAATTAGAGAGTGCCCAGGTGCCACTCACCCTGACCCCTTACCCCTCACACGGAGCTCTCCATCCTCAAATCCTCAGCATGACACCGATGTAAACAACTGCAGAACAGAAGAGTTGCTGCTGGGAATTACAGACAGAGTGACTGAGCCAGCAGAGCACTCAGAATAAAAGCAACAAAATAAGGTGCTAATTGCTGTCAGCTCATCCTCTCTACAGGACGAGCTTCAAGCTTGCAAATTAGTGTATTGAAGTGACAGTCACTCTCAGATGTGTGAGAGAATGTTTTCTCAGCAGCAATCATTAGCTTCAGCATTGCAGATTGAAAAGCAGTTTTGTTTTGAATGGGGGTGTGGCCACAACATCTGACTCCCCCCAGATTCAGCCCCTATGTAACGCATCTTAAGTAATATGATCTATCCCTTCTTTCACATGAAATGTTAATATGCACCTACCATTGCTCCCTTTATACCTCCCTCTCCGTTCCCTCCCTCCCTCGAAGCCAAGTGCCTCAGTCATACCTATTTTGTAGCTAAATTCTGGCTAGGATTTCTCCCCTCCTATTTCACCTCCCCCAACTACATCATTCATAACTCTGGCTTTCATTCTGTGGCACTCCCTTGTAGGACATCCTCAGTTGGCCAGGCTGCCTTCTCCTACTGCTTCCCCAAACTTTGGAATTCTCTCCCCCTCTCTATACGCTCTGCCTCTTCCCTACAGTTTCTCTCCTTGCTTCTCCTCAAATTCACTTCTCACTCCTGCAACTGCACCTGATCTCCACCTCTGTATCACTCTTCACATCCTTCTGCTCCTCCTTTCTCCCCGCCCTAACCCCTGCTGCAATCCTCCATCCCCACCCCCCCTTCAATTGCACTCTTCATTGATTACCTGCGGGATAGCTTTGCTACCACTTGTCTACTTTTATAGAACCATCTTGCTACCCTCCTGGATGCATTTCTGCTTTATTCCATGCCATTGTACTATTTGCTTAATTAGTCTATCTATTCTAGCTTGTTTGTGATTCTTAGGTCTGCTTTTTTACTTTTCTTGCCAAATGTACATATCTGTCTAAATTGCCTTTCTGTTGTAACTTGTGTTTGATGCCGAGTTCTGTTCTTTCTGCTATTTAAATTTTTCTATTTTATTTATTTATTTGTTTTTTGTTTACTGGGTAAGCAAACTAGACAACAAAGTGCCTATTTTCAGGTATGACCTGGGAGATTACATTTAACAAGAACAGATAATGATTTTTACATTTCACAAGAATGGGTAATGATTCACAAGACATATCACAAGAGCAGAAAAGCAGTTCATACAAGTACAATATAGTGATAACACTATTCAAGACACTTCCATAGTAGTAGATTACATTTCATGAGAACAAATGATGAATACACAAGGCACATCACAAGAGCAAAATGAATAATGATTCACAAGGCACATCAAAAGAGCAGATTACAGTTCATAAAAATATGACATAGCGATAGCAACACAATTCAAACACTTCCATAGCAACAAATTACAGATTCACAAAGTGCTTCATAGTGACAGCAACACATTTTAGACAGGTGGGAACAAGAGATTTTACAGTGGTTGAAATTAATATAAGCAGTTGTCGAATAGCTGTTCAGAGAGACTTAAGGCCATTAAGACAGGGGGTTGCCCTAAGGTGGACAGTGTAGTGCCTGAAATTGGGGACTGCAGTATCTACTTGCCATGAGGGGGTGAGGTGACCAAGTAACTAAAGACTCATCAGGGTATTAGAGCATTGAAATGGGTTTAAAGTAGGTTGAGTAAGCAGTAGGTCAGATTGGGGAGACAAGGGGTCACGGGGTTGGAAGCAATTGCAGGTCATGGATTGGAAGAGATGGGCTTTGAGGGCTGATTTGAAGGACAGGGTGGAAGTGGAGCAGCAGACTGTTATAGGAATACAGTTCCAGAGCCTAGGTGCGAAAGATGAGAAGGCCTGTTCACCCATTTTTGTAGCGCACCTAGGTGTGGCAAGTTGGGTAGAATCACGTGATCTTAGACAGTAGGTAGCACTTGCACTAGAAAGGTGCGAGATGGAAATAGCAGGAGAGGGGGACCGAATTTGTTTATATATAAAGCAGCCTAGAGCAAAGGATCGTGATGCTGAGGGGGATAGCCACCCTACGTTGTTGTAGAGTGAGCAGTGGTGAGGCGTGGGGGGTGAGAGGGCAAATCAGCAGACATTGTTATAATTGACATCCCACTTGTGTAAGGACCCTGAGGGGGTGTTAGAGATGAGGAGGGACTTGTATTGTAGGCAGGGGAAGAGTAGACCCTGTGCAATGGTCTTCCAAGCAAGGGGAGTGAAAAGATACTTAAGACAGTAGATTATCCCAATGCGGATGTTGGCAACTTTATACTGATTAGTGATGTGGAGGTGAAAATATAGACAAGGTTCTAGGGTGATGCCTGTGACACTTTGGACAACTGGTTCTGATTAATCTATGCTTTTTGTAATATAAAAATGTGTTACTGAATGTCTCTCATGAGAGATGCTGACAGCCTGTAGGATGACAACCCCACTCCCAGGTTTTAGCTACAACGTATTACCTGGAAGGCCAAGAGATAATTACAGACTAGAAGAGGCCTAAATTAAGCATCTCCTGTGTATCTAGCTTATTTGTGGCTTGCCGGCTGCTAAGATGGGAAATCATAAACTTTTATAACGTTTAGAGGAAGAAGAGCCGGTTATGATGCCTTAGTGTGAAGTCATAAATGTTTCTTTGACTTCTGTGAAGAACAGGAAGACACTCTACATCAAAGGGTCATATGAGAAAATGAGTTGTGCTGAGGTCACAGCATTTAATACTTTGATAAGACGTCCTGTTTTGCATAGATATATTTTTGTTATATTCTGACAGGGAGGAGCTAGGTGACCTCATGTAAAGAGGTTGGCAAAGCCAGTTTTTAAACAGTATTCTGTTTTCCATTTACACACAAATGTTTGAACTCTGAAAAAGCAACATCAGGCACTGTTAGAAGAATATACCTTAGAAGAGACAATTCTAAGAGTACAGTGGTAGGAGATTTAGTCTGCACTTTCAAACCTGTTTTTTTTAAGTGATTTGTATGTTTTGTGATATATGGTTCTGTATTTACATGTTACTTTTTTTTATCTATTTTTAAGTAAACCTCTACTTTAGATACTACTTGGTGTGCCTTTGAAATTATTTTTCTTGACAAGGGAAGCAAACATGGTTAAAGTTGACACTGTACAAAGCTTACTGGTTTTACCAAACTGGGAAAAGGTAAGAATTTATTTTGAAGTCTTTAATAGAGTTTTAAGGGTTCATTTTGGACTCCTGGTTAGGTGCCCATAGGCAAAAGATACATGGTCCCCCCCCCCCCGAAGAGCAGAATTATCTGAGCCTGTACATTGGGTACGCTAACAAGTAGTGCACAGTTTGAATCCCTCCAAGACTTTAGACCAAAGGTTGATTCAAACCCACAAAACAGACAGGAGGGTTACTCTGTTTCTGTTTCCTGTTCACAAGACTGCGCTTGGATGTTGGCACTGTGGGAGCAGAGGGCCTGACCTGCTGAGTGGGTTTGTGACAATGCCTAGGTACTTGAATACCTGGACTGTGGAGAGAGGGGAACCACTGTTGCATCTGATCTCTAAGGAGAAAGTGTAGAAGCCTCAAGGGATCTGGGATCCAAATAGCATCACTTGGGATTTTGCAGCATTGAGAAACAGGTTGTTTGCCACGAGCCATTTCTGTATGACAGCAAAGTCAGTATTTAGCTGGGAGTTAATGTGCTGAGTGCTTTGAGTGCTGTGATAGAGGGTTATATCATCAGCACACATAACAATTGCAGAGGAGGTGGAGACATTGGGGAGATGATTTATGAAAATGGTAAAAAAAAGAGTGGGCCGAGGATGGAACCCTGAAGGATGCCCCGGGTGATGGGTAGCTTGTGAGAGGAAGCTGTGCCAAACTTGACAAACTGATGGTGCTCAGACAGGTAGTTAACAAACCGTGAGGTGGTGTGGGGGGGATAAGCCCAGATCAGCTTGTTTCTAAGTGAGAAAGGAGTGGTCAATGAGATGGAATGCCTTGGATTGATCTATAAAAATGGCTCCAGTGAGTTGGCCCTGATCTATGGCCCTCATGGCAGTTTTGACATCATTGGAGAACTTAATGAGGGCAGTTGATGTACTATGGCTTTTGCATAAACCACGTTAGCAGGGGGTGAGGAGGTTGTGAGAGTCTAAATGGCCTGTAAGTTGACAGGGAACATTATTTCCAAGGAGCTTGCCCAGGAGAGGTCGAAGGGCAATGGGACAATATTAAGATAAGCTTTTGAGACCTCTTTTTTTAAGAACTGGGACTACCTTAGCTACTTTCCAGAGCAATGGGACTATGCCGGTGGTGAGGGATAAATTGTAGATGTGGGTAATGGGGAAGGTGAGGTGCTGGACCCCAAGTTTTAGAATCTTGGTCCTAATCCCATCAGGGCCAGGGGAAGCATTCAGTGGTAGGGATTTAAGCACACACAGGACCTTACTCCTTGAGACAATTTTCAGGTAGAAAGGGGGCTGGGTCGTGGGGAAGGTGAGTGTCCTGGGGGGGAGGTTGAGATGGGTAGAGGGCGAGGTCAGTAAAGTGCACATTGAAAGCATTGGCTATTGTGAGGGGGGATTGTGGAAGTGAGTGATGTTTATGATCATGTCATTGGTTGAGGATCAAGAGGGAGCACTCAGTAACCCTTTCAAGTGACCCCAGAATCTTCTGGGGCTGCTAGCAGATGCCGTGAGCGTAGGTTTGCAAAAGGACCTTTTTTGTGTGTCAGGTGTCTCATTTGCAGTGATTCCACAGAGTGCGGTAGTTTTGCCAGTCCTGAGGAGCAGAAGATGCCTTGTAAAAATGCCAGATGCTATCTCTTTCTTTATAAAGGGTGAGGTCACTGCAGAGCCAAGGGGTGGCAGAGCCCCTAACACTTCTCCTGGTGATAGGAAAAAAACTGTATTGAAGCTTGGAGATGTGTGACTGGAAGATTTCCAGAGCAGAATTTACATTGGAGGTGGCTAGTAGGAGGGACCAGTCAATGAGCTGGACCTCAGCTCCGAGCATGATGGAGTCATGGCTAACAAGGTTTCTGAAGATGAAGACTTTGGGAGGAATTTTCAAGGGGTGGGCTTTCCAGAGGCAGTAAGTGGGAAAGTGATCACTGATGGAGTCTGGTAGTGTGCCAGACTCCATGATCATGGCGGGACAGTTGGTGAGCATCCAGTCTAACAGAGTGGAGGACTAGCCACTTGATGAGGAAAGTGTTGGATCCAAGATGACTTGGGAGAGGCAGGCTCCACTTATGAGTATGTCACAGGAGTTCTACTTTTGGCTAAGCCAATCAAGATTGAGATTGCCCATTATGACTGCATTGTGCTGGCCAACAGATGGTAGGATGGAGTTGATGAGGGCAGATAGTCCTGCGGTGCCACACTTTGGTGGTTGTATACACATATTAGGTGTAGTTTTTTGGCATGGCCACTAGTAAGTGTGACATGTAGAAACTCACGGGCTGTGGCACTGCTGGTGGACTGAGGAACAATGGACAGGTTGAGGTGAGACCTAAAGTAGATGAGGAGACCACCTCTGTGCTTGGGGGAGGGGCAGTTGAGCCGGAGAAAGTCGTAATGAGGGAGGTTGCAGAGATGAGAAGGTTTGGAGGGCTTGGACCATGTTTCAGAAATCCTGAGTATGTCTGGAGAGTACTGTGCTGTCCAGGCTTCAAGGTCAATCATGTTTGCCATAAGGCTGTGAATATTTAGGTGAGCAATTTTAATACCTTGGTGGCCATCACATGGAGGGAGAGACAAGGGACCTCATGACCCTCCTCTAACGCCCGCCCTTCCCAGGACGCATCTGCAAATGAGCTGCTATTCAGCTCGATATGCCTTTCCTGGTGAAACTTCTGAAATAACTAAATGAATAAATAATTACTCCCTAACTTCTCATAAAATGTTGGCTCATCAGTCTGATGTACTGCAGTGATACAATCTTCATGTCCTGAATTACTATTGGTCAACCATTATTGACTGCCTTTATAACAATCTGATTACTGCCAATTAAATCAAGTGCCTGTTTTTCTTGAAATAATAGGTTAAACCACTGATGACTATTCAGACTATACTGTATCATCCTCCCAAAGTTTTCCAAATCCTTTCCTACCAATTTTGCAAAGGTATGCAAGGCTGGATTATTAACACGTGGCATAACATTTGATTGAAATTACAGATTGGGCAAACTGGCCCACTCACCAAATTTCAACAGTTAATCATTAAATCTTTTATTCATAATGAGATTTCTTTTTTTCATCCAGCAAAAAAAGTGTCCTACATTTTGGGGAAATAATTACCCTTTCATCAGGGAGCTGATTTATATCTATAAAATCATAAAAAAACATGTTTCCACTTAAAGGTGACCTGCAAACTTATGCCTGCAGCCCGCTCCCATCCCACATACCTTTGTTAGCGGTCGCGGGAGTCTGGGGCTGCTTTCAGGAACATTTTCTAAATATTTCTCACATTTTAAAATCTTGCCGAAACTTTTCCGTGAATACGGAAGTGGTGGCTGTGTCCTGATCGAGCAGGCGCAAGTTTATCTGGGTATTCCACCCAGTTTTGTGATGTTTCAAACACCATAGGGCTCTATGGAGCAGCAGGGGAAGGGGACTTAAAATGCTTATTTTATTACTTTCAAGGGGTCTTGATGTTTAAATTAGTATCTACAGCAACACCGCAACAGGTCGTTGCTGTAGATACTAATTTAAACATCAAGACCTCCGCGAAAGTAATAAAATAAGCATTTTAAGCCCCCCTTCCCTGCTGCTCCATAGAGCCCTATGGTGTTTGAAACATCACAAAACTGGGTGGAATACCCAGCTAAACTTGCGCCTGCTCGATCAGGACACAGCCACCACTTCCGTATTCACCGAAAAGTTTCGGCAAGATTTTAAAATGTGAGAATTATTTAGAAAATGTTCCCGAAAGCAGCCCCAGACTCCTGCCGCCACTAACAAAGGTATGTGGGATGGGAGCGGGCTGCAGGCATAAGTTTGCAGGTCACCTTTAAAATCCATTGTTAACTGGCTCCTTTTCCCAAAAACATTACACAACTTACTTAAATACTCCTGTGTTCAGATCTCTTTTAATCTTTTTCTTTCAAATTGAGTTCCTTGCTAAATAATAAACAAGTTTATAAGCTTCTACAGTTCAAAATGTATTGAAACTTCTTTTTACTTATATTTTAAAGTATACATTTCATAGGAAGAATGTCTGTACCGGCCTAGTATCTGCGAGGTAACAGCTCATGACCTGGTGCCCTCTCTTTCACTTTGTATAGTGAATCTTGGTCTAAAATAAACAGAAGCTACCCCTGTAACTTAGTATGCAACAACGTCTTTGTTTTTTAGTCTAGTTTTCTTAGTCTTTTAGTTTTTGAGCAGCCTACCTCTTAAGTCAGTGGTCACTTGCTTCCCTCGCAGTAAATACAGTGTTCTAAACAGGCACTTCCTAGTAGTGACTCCTAAATAGTGGGCCTGATGCTAGAATCTGGTGTCATGTGCATGCATGAGTGTCGCATGAATGGCATTCTTCAGCACATCAGAGGCAAGCGCTAGCACTTGCCTGGGTGCCAGACCCGCTCCAATAGCAGCACCTTAAGTATAAGGTGTCTAGCTCTGTGGTGATTCATTTAACAAATAAATTAAATTATTTATAACACAATACAATCTACCTACCAGAGCATACATGAAATGAATGAACTAGACTTTTGGACTAATTTTTTTTCTATTTCATTTAGCTTAAAACATAGTTTTGTTTTTTTTAACCAATGTCATCTCCTTACTTATCTCATTAATAGAAAACTGGACTGGGGGGGTGAGGGGAGATCTAAATAAAGGTAAACACTATAAAATTGTGAATTAAATAAAACTAAGAGAAAGGCAAAGAAACTATGCGAAGGTACAAATTATGAAACTCTGGGTTAAATAAATCTAAGGGGAAGTTTTGACATGACGATCACTCCAATTTCTAAGTTATGTATAAACAGGCTCAAAAAGTAAACTCTCTTATTCATAGAATCAGTATTTTAACAATACATCATTATTCTTTCTGGCGCCAATTATGGGTATACTGAAAATGCCTTTACAAAACTGGTTGCCAGTCATTTCCATCATTTAGCCCATATCTACTGTTTAAGGCATTGAATCAGTCTATATAATACCCCTCTCTATAAAGTAATTCCTGCCTGTAGTTTCCTCCGCAACCATCCATCTCTACCTTTTCTATGTCAAAAAAACTTAAACATGGAAGCTGATGCTTCCATGAAATGTCTGGTGACCAGGGATGTTTATCTTTTCTCCTAATGTAACCTTTATGTTCATCTATTCCAGTCTTTAACTGGCGTTCTGCTTTGCCTTTGTAAATAAGGTCACATGGACATTTAATTCTGTATACAACTCCTGATGTTTGACAGGTTATAAATTCATTAATAATCAGGTCCTCATCCCTTGCCACGTTTCTGATCTTTTTAATTCTCTGTGCATTGTTACAATGAATGCAACTACACGGAAAATTTCCTTTCAAATCTGCTAAACTAAATATAGATTTTTGAACAGGTAACCTGTGATTGGTACGTATAATACAATCATGTGGTGACCTAACCTTTTTTTGCCACCACTAATGGACTATTTTCAAACAACTTTTCCCCTAATTCTGTTGCTTTCAAAACATGCCAGTGTTTAAACACTATATTTTTTATCTTGTAAAAGTCACCGTTAAACTTCACCATCAAAAGGACCTTGTGTTCTATGGTGTCCTGACCTTTTTCTTTGACTTGTAAGGTTTCAGCCCTACTAATCCTCTCCATGCGTGCTTTAGCTCCTTTAAGTGTTTGCTCTGTGTAACCCCCATTTAGAAACCTTTCTTCCCTCTCTGTTTTAGTAGTTTCATAATCACTTTCTAAAGTACAATTCCTTTTTGCGCTTAAAAACTGGCTCGAAGGAATGGAATTAATCAGTGATTTGGGGTGAAAACCTTTAGCTTCTAGAATAGTGTTTCTATCTGTCATCTTTCTAAATAACTTAGTGCACAATCTGCCTTCATGCTTAAACACTAAAAGATCCAGAAATGAGATCATGTCCTTGTCTTGATTTTTTACAAATTTTCAATGCTCTGTCCTAGTGTTCAAATATTCATGAAACAACACCAGTTCAGCATCAGTTCCAGTCAGAAATAACCAGAATATCATCAATAAAACATCTCCAGCTTAAAATCTTATTAGTACATGGGTCATTCTCATGTATATGATGAACTTCTAAACTATTCATATGCAGGTTAGCATTGGATGGGGCCATGCTGGACCCCACTTCTGTACCTTGAATTTCCACAAACAATTATTTTTCATATCTAAAATAGTTTTGAGACAGTACTATTTCAGCCAGCTTCCTAAGGAACTCATTTGGGGGCTTAGCTTCATTACATTTATTTTCAAGAGTTTTCCTTAAACTGTTACAGCCAAGATCATGTGAGATCGTGGTATATAGATCTTTAACATCCCAAGTAACTAGTGTAATCTGATCCAAGCATTCTATAGTGTCATTGAGTTCATCCAATATTTTAATAACATAAACACTGTCCCTTAAATAGGATTTTGTGTCTTCCACCAGTTCCCTTATATAATGATCAACATACACAGAGAGGGGTTCAAGGATCGAGCCCACACCTGAGATGATAGGTCTACCTGGTGAGTGAACAGAATCCTTGTGTATTTTTGGCACTGAATAAAAAACTGGTACTCTAGGACACTATTTCAACAGTGCTCCACTTTCCCATTCAGTGATCCATCCTGCTTGCAATGCATGATCTAATATAGCTTTTATCAAATTTTGAATGTCTTCTGTCGGATCCTTTGATATTTTAAGAAAATTATTATCTGCTAACGTTTCTTTACATTTATTTGTATAGGTCTCATAGTCTTCAATAACCTCCACCCCTCCTTTATCCACCTTCTTTATAACTACAGAGTTATCATTTTTGAGAGATCTTAATGCTGCAAACTCCACTGATGTCAGGTCATAATGGCTGCTTCTGTCCAAATTCCTTGTGTATTTTAACAGTCTCTCCACATCTTTATTTACTAGTGATATATAAATTTCTATGGGGTGAGGGATATTGCCCGGTGGAATGAATTGTGATTTAAGTTTCATTCTTTAACTAAGAGCTTTCTTCTTCTCAACTTCTGTTTCATTTACAGTATCGTTTGGCATACTGTCAAAATAATAACGTAACCTCAACTTCCTATAGAAATGGTTTAATTCCAGTTTTACTTCAAAGTCATTTGTCTGTTTATATGGGCAAAAAGACAAACCCTTCCCCAATAATCCAATTTCTATATCTGTTAATTCTCTTTCAGATAAGTTAAATATACACTTTCTGTTGAGAACGTGTTACTACTTGTGTTACCTGCTCTCTTGTTTTTTCTCTCTGCTTCCTTTCATTTCTGTATCGTCTTCTACCCTCAATATTTTGATGCCTGATCCTCCTGCCTCTTGTTCACAGGTTACAATGGATTTTTAATGGGAAAACAGACTTCTAGAAAAACATAAACAGAATTTACAAGCTGAAATGGGCAGACTGGGTGGGCCATAGGCCATTATCTGTTGACAGTGTCTATGTATCTATATAAATGTTCTTTATGATTTTGTAGATATGAACCAGCTCCCTGATGAAGGGGTAATTATTTCCCCAAAACGTAGGACACCTTTTTTGCTGGATGAAAAAAGAAATCTCAATATGAATAAAAGATTTCATGATTAACTGTTGAAATTTGGTGAGTGGGCCTGTTTGTCCAATCAGTAATTTAAGTAGTGTGTGATTGGATTGGGCCTCTCCTGGTTTTGATTAGTGTTTTCTGTCTCCTTTCCTTGAGGTTGGATGAATCAGATTCTGGACAGAGATAAAATGTGATCGTTTCTGTTGTTGTGAACCTTCTCTTACTTGATTTGCACTGCTACCTTCACCGCCATTTCTTGATTTACAGTTATTACCGGCACCAGTATCCTTGACTAATTCTGCTTCCTTATTGGAGAAACCATCAACACTGCAGAGAAATGAAAATTACATGCCTACCATAATTGTTGATCTTTCTGTATCTATTCACCATTCATCATTGGTGAGTTCAACCTGGAAGCGCAGGACCCCTCGGGAAAGATTTTTTTTTTCTCTAGGGGGATGAGCCGGCATTGGGATGGTGCCACCCTTGCGGCCAACACAGTGCATGGCACTTGAGGGTTGGCTAGAAACCAATGCTGACTTCTCCTCCACCTCAGTTCTGCACAATGGAGAGAGTGGGAAAATTAAAGACAAAGGGAAAAGAAGGAGGGTCGGGCAAGGGAGCCCGAGAGACAGTAAAAAGGAAAGGATATAAACAGAAAAAGAAATAAGGCTGGCCACAAGAGGTAGAGACATAATGTAGGGATCTGGGACAGGGGGCTCAACCACCGGGCAGGCCAAGGGAGGGATAGCAGTAAGGGAAGGAGAGTGAAAGGACAGAAAAAGATAGTGAGAGGAGAGGAGAGGAGATGAGAGACCTCATGATGCCCCAGCAGAGGTCCAAGGGACTCTCTAAGACAAGCAGTGACACTGCTGCCCTAATGTACTCACCCAACCTCTTTTTTTTTTTGAAACTCCACAGAGTGAAGGATCAAGTTGCCCAGAACCTTCAGGCTACATTTGAAAGCAAGAGGTAAAGGAACAAGCTGGACACCGGTCCAGTAGGGCAGAGCACAAGCCAGGGCACCAGGCCTTGAAGGTGCATTCCTCCCCGGTCCAGAGAAGATGGAAGGGGTGTCAAAGGTCTCCCACTCCTGTCCCTAATTTACACAAGGGTGGGGACAGGACCAACCCCAGGGCAAGATACCCCTCTAAGAAAGGCTCCTTCAACAGAAGGGGTCTTAACTTGAAAGAATAGACATCACACACTCTGAGGCAGACAGCAGGAGGGGTAAGAGGCTGTCTGAGTGGAAGTCCCCACTTTTTTTTTTTTTTTTAAGGGGGACCCTGCACAGGAAAATGTAGACAGGAGTCACTGCTCCAGGAAGAAGGAGACTGGAGGTTCATGGGACCCTGCCACTTTCCCATCAATCAGATGAGGATCCCAGAGGTCAATGCGAGATTAGAGCTGGGATATCCAGGCCCCTAGAGGAAGGGCTCAGAAAATCAGAAGGTGGGGTCCTCATCAGGATGGTGAGAAGAAGGACCTGGGGAGCTCCTTATCATAGGACAGCAAGTACCACTGTGTTCCCTCCCCCAAAGATGGGTCCCTGTCACTTACATGAAGGATCAGAGGATCCAGTGGTGCCAGCAGGACTAGGCCCACAATTGGCCTCAATTGGGGAAAGGCAAGCAGAGAGGAGGCACTGCCCAAAGACTGAGGCCCAAGAGTGGAAGGTGGGTGGGAAGCAGTGATGAATGGTGAAGATATACAGAAAGATCAACAATTATGCCAGGTACGTAATTTTCATATCTTATCTGTATCAGTCTTCACCATTCATCACTAGTGGGTGACTACCATGCCCCCCAAAGGGGACCTGGTACCTCCCTAAGGGAAAAAGGGTTCCCTTAGCCCTCTGTGGGGGATACACAAGGAGAGGGAGCCCCTCACTGGCCAGATGAGGCCTGTGACTGGTCAGGGCAAGGCTGGGTCTCCCTTTGCCTGGGAGAAGAAAGTCACCCCTGAAGCTACCCCCAATCCTGTGGGAGAAAAGGTGGGACCCCTGGAAAGTGGAGGCAAACACCCTATGCCAGGTCAGTGTGTTAACTGGGAAAGGCAAAGCTATGCCATCCACTGCATGCAGATCACTGTCCCGGCCAACCTGGACATCACCTCATTGGTACTGTATGATGCCATTGCTTGGTGCCTCACAAGCTCCAGGCCACGTACAGAGAGAGCAATGCCTTGCCTGATTGCCTCCAAATTAGGCAGTAATGCTAGCAATTGGCCTAGCATCAACCATAAATTCCTGTTGTAGCCAGCATGATGAGCCTGATGTGATGCAACACATAGCATGAGGCATGCCAAGGAGAAGACTGTCCTCCCCCAGAGGTCAAACTCCACTGAGTCAGCCTCTGGAGGATGGTCATGCCTCGAGCTTCTATTCCTGGTAGGGGTGTCCAGAAGTAGGATGAGGGAAAAGCTCCTGGAAACCCTGGGGTGCACAATATCTGCACTGGCAGTCCCTCAGAGCTGGATAAGGGGCTGAGGGATGCTGCCAGGTATGGTACAATGCTTCCAAGAAAGGAACCAGCCAGAAAGGCACCACCAGGTGGTCTGCACTGTACTCGCTTAGGAAGGCATGTGTTGCCCATTCAGGATTGCATCTTGCCACACGGGAAACATGGAGCTCATCGACTGACCTCAACAGGAAATGCTGATAGGAAGTCTGATCAGTGTCAGAGGAAAGGTGAACAAAGGGATTATCTTCCTCAGGGGAGGAAGACGAGGGGGCCAATGACTCCAAGGATTCAGAGTCCAGCTTCTCCTAGGAGGATAGTTGGAAGACCTGTTTGTCCATGGCCTAAATTTCTCCCAGATCAAGGGCCCCGAAGGACCCACATGGCCTGGGAAAGAGGGAGCAGAAGGCAGAGGGAGGGGGGAAGCACTCTCACAGGGTGTGAATGCCCTCTGCTAGAGCTGCAAGACCTGGCAGACAATCTGACCCTAAGGAAGGATCTGCTGGTCTCCTCAGTCAACGTCCACTCAACCAGTCTGAAGCAGTCAAAACCGAGCCCAGAAGGGGATTCCCCCTTGTGGGGTGACCGGGGCTGCATAGGTACAGAAGTGTGGCCCCTAGCCCCACCTACAGAGGTCCCACCCGAAGAAGAGGAAGGAGAGAAGGCCGGGTCAGCACTGCGGCTATTCCACGAGCCCAATAGGGCCCAATGGAAGGCCGCTGCACAGCACCCTGGACCCTCACCCCCACTGATTCCGAGAGGGACCTCTTCCTCACCGACAATCTTAAGGGTGCCACCATATCCATCGCACCCACCAGTGAAGTGGCAGATGTGACAGTCCCCTTTCTGGCACCAGAGGACAGAGCACCACCAAAAATGGTGCTGGCCTCAGTCCCAGCACCAGAGGACTCAATTTCCATGGGGGTGGAACCACTCTCAATACAAGGCACCCCCTTGGTACCGTGGATGGCTCTGGAGGGACTCCCAGCACAGGGGTCAGCACCGGGGCCCATGCAGATGGTGATCACCTGCCCCAAATAAAGAGAAGATTTTGTGAGCACCTTAGTGCTGAGCAAAAGAGAGCCTCGGGAACCCGGAGGGTCAGGTAGCCAGTCCAGGTCTGTGTCCTGATTATCCTCATCTGAAGAGGAAGAGATCAGGGAGATCAGCAGAGTGGCTACCCCTGAATCCCTCCCTCTCTCCACACCATGAGTGGTGCCACAGGGAGACCCAGCACTGACCACGGTGCCACCCTGCTCACTGGAAGTGCGAACTGCTCTGGGATCAGCAGCGGTGCAGAGGAAACCATCGGACAGGGCCTAGGAGACATAGGCCATGACATCGGAGGAACCTGCACCTCCAAGGAGGTGACAGCCAAAACAGTGCCCCTGGAGGAGCCTGATCATCCCTCTGGTACCCTGGAAGAGACCTCTGCCCTGGCAAGGCTCGAAGATGTGGAGGTCCCCTCCTCCGAAGTACGTATAGTACTGGGAGGGAATGTGGAGGAAGGGTCAAGAGACCTGTACCTGGCGTCCCACGTACGATACTGCCCCCGAAGGTCAGCACAGCACAGCCAACCTTAAGTGCGCGGTACTCTAAAACACAGCAGTCCATAGAGAAGTAGGCATCTCAGTGGTCCATGTCATGGTTTGGACCCAGGCAGGTCAGGCATTGGTCATGCCAGTCCATCACGGTCATCTGTCAGCCACAGGGACACTTACGCATAGGGGGCTGGCCCACTCTAGACAACTTTTGTCCTTTTTTTTTTTGTCCCCTGAACCTAGCATGACCATCAAATAACTTTAAACAAAACACAGATAAAGACTCGGTGTTGAAAATAAGGAAAGATCTTACTAATCTGATCCGGAGTTGAAGACGGCGCCAAGTAAAAATGGTGGCAGCAGAACTCTAAGGCATCAACGAGAAGGAGGTAGGCTACAATGGTGTAGTAGATTTCTGTTAGCTCACACGATGTTGATGCACACTCGAGGGCAGGAGAAGCAGAACTGAGGTGGAGGAGGAGGAGTCTGTGTCGGTTACTGGCTAACCCTCGAGTGCCACCCACTGTGTTGGCCTCAAGGGCAGTGCCATCCTGGTGCCAGCTCCTCCCCCTTGAGAAACAAAATCTCTCCCATGGGGTCCTGCACCTCTGGCTTGAACCCACCAGTGATAAATGTGAAGATTGATAAGATAAGATATGGAGGTTAATCATAGGTTAATCATACACTACAGGCACTTAAACAGATTTACCATCCAAATAGCTCATGTCTTGTATCAGCCAGAAACTGATCAAGCTAGCAGGAGCTAAGTAGTTCACAACCTTGGATGTCTCCAATGGCTTTTGGAATCATATTTGGCCTGTACCAGGCAGCCATGGTGGCATCCTCTAATGCAGCCAACAGAGAAGGAATAATCAGGAGGAGGAGAATCTGGCAATTCCCAAAATTTAACCAGGTTTCTCTTGGTAATATCCTGCTCCTCACTATCAAACCCCACAGCTGTTTGTATTTGCTTCATAACTGAGATGAAGGCGGGGTCATCGGGGGGGGGACCTTGGAGTCTTCTCCCCCTGAAGAAACAGTGAAGGTAGACCTGGAGGGGCTCCTATCCTTTCTTCCTCCTCGTCTCCTCCTCATGTGGGAGGAAGTCAGAATTGTACTCTTCCTCATCAGCTGGCTCTGAATAGGACACAGAAGATGTCAATGACTGAGAGTCAGCAGGGCACATCGACGTAGTAGATATTGGCACAGGAGCTGGCCTAGTAGGCTCTGGCATCGAAAGGCCCAAAGGAGGAACAAGGCAGTGCATGAACTCCCAAAGAAAGGAGAACACAGTCTGGACATCGATGGTGATCGGTGTCACTGGAGCGCCTTGTGGTGTCAATGGGGGAGGATTGATCTGCTGTGTTGGCAGTACAGTCTGAAGCATTGACAAGAGAGGCTGAGGCCCCAGTGTTGACATGACAGCCTGGGGCATTGACAGGGGAGGCTGAATCCCCAAGGTCGACAAAATGGCAAAAGGCATCAATGGGGGGGTAGAAACCCCGATGTTGACAGGCCAACGCCAGCCAAAGCAGGACTGGTGGAACTCCCTGTCTGCTGCTCCTGAGCAAGAGGGGGCTGGAACAGCAGGGGTTGGAAAGTTGGCAGGGGCATCAGAAGGCCCAATGACAATCAGCCATCGCTGGCCAAAGAAGGACCAGCAAGAATTACTGTCAGAGCCAACCCTGTGGAAGAGAGGGTGTGGGCAGAAGTGGGGGTCGCCGCTGAGGCAGACGACCCAACAGTGTGTGGTGCCCAGAGCAATGGCAGGGAGCAAGCTGGGAAGGATTTTTCCTTGCTCCTATCCTTCTCCCAGTGCTTGTGTTTGCCAGCAGATTTGTCCCAGGCCTTGGAGGAGTGGGAGCCTGTGGACGGAGCCACTGATGCAGAGGAGCTTCTTGCCTGAAGCTCCTTCTGCATTCTGGTGACCTTCTGTTCCAGGAGGAATGACTCTAGGGCCTTCTGATGGTGCTGCCTGGTAGCCTGGTTGAATCTGTGGCAGACCTTGAAGGCCTTAACATCGTGATCCGCACCGAGACAGCAGATGCAGGTGTCATGGTTGTCTTTGTCGTAGATCTTCTTACCACACCTGCAGTATCTGAAAAGTTTCTCAAGGCAGGGCAATGAAAACAATGGTGTAAATCACATTAAAAAATAAAGTGATTAACTAACTTGGAGGAGAAAAGAAAATAAAGTTAGAAATCGAAGATTTGTCAGCTGACTGAAGTGGCGGTGTCTCCATGGAGTCCAATGTGCGATGGTCGATGGCAGGAAAAGAACTGAAGAGGGCGCAGGGCCATCCACGTTTATATGGGAAGGATGTCGTCAGTTGACATTGTCCTGCTAGCTAAAAAGTTTCTGTGTGGTCCTAGTGCATGGCAGCTATAGTTCCTTAAGTGTGGCCTGATGAAAGAGATATCTTCAAAGAAGATCGGTATTTATGCTGGCTTAAGAGTACTTGCTTCTCAGTCTGGAATGGGTGCATGCAGTGGAGGTAGAGGTGTTTCATGTTGTTGGTGGATATAGACACAAACAGACCAGAGGAGGAGGAGTAGGTGGTGTCTTACTTGCTGGTGGATGCATGGTCTGCATGGCTTGGAATATTATTTATTCTGGCGTAAATGTGATAGAAAGTTTTTTACACCTCTAGATGCCCTCCAGTTGTTTTTTTATTGTTTATCCAGTATTGTGCTATGTCTTTGACCTTTTTTGTTAAATTAATAATCTAATTTTGTTGCCTTCTTAACTGCTCTGAATCCCTCTCTCCTTAGCAGTTGCTGCTCTCTCTCTTCACACTGCCTGAACATTCTATGACACCAAAAACATCATTCCAGGCCATTCAGATGAATGGCACAGAATGGGAGTTATTGATATTATAGAATGTCTTAGAGATATGAAAAGAAAAAGCAGTAGCTGGTGAGGAGAGTGGAACTCTATGTAGATCTGAGGGCACCCTAAAATTAGATTATTTATCAAAAAATCATCAAAACATATCAGAATGCATAACTGGCATGGAAAGGAAGATACAAGGGAAGATAATTATATAAAAATCATTGCCTATCTCCTTTAAGACTCTTTGCTTCTCAGTCTGGAATGGGTGCATGTGGTGGACACAGCGGGGGATCATGTTGGTGGATGTGGAGATCACCAACAGGCCAGAGGAGAAGGCATAGGTGGTGTTTTGCTTGCTTGCTGGGGATGCATGGTCTGCATGGCAGGCAAACAGTATTTACACTGGCTTAATAGTACTTGTTTCTCCATCTGAAATGGGTGCATGTGGAGGATGCAGAGGTGGTCCATGTTGGTGGATGTGGAAGACACAAGCAGGTCAGAGGAGGAGGAGTAGTAGTAGGTGGTGTCTGGCTTGCTGGTGGATGCGTGGTCTGCATGGCTGGCAACAATGATATGTACACTGGCTTAAAAGTCTTTGTTTCTTAGTCTGGAATTGCTGAATGTATGGAGGCAGTGGTGGCACATGTTGGTGGACGTGGAGGACACAAACAGACCAAAGGAGGAGGAGGAGGAGTAGGTGGTGTCCTTCTTGCTTGTGAATGTATGGTCTGCATTGCTGGCAATGACATTTATGCTGCCTTAAGAGTCCAGGTATTGCAGTCTTCACGCATGTGGTTGAGGTGGCAATGGCTGATGTTATTGGAGGCAAACTTGCCATCTAATGATGTAGCATTCAAAGATTTTCTACTTTGTCTGTGGACATGACAAATGAGAGAGCAGATGGAGGTAACCACATATATGTATAGAACAGCAGCACAACTTGGGGAAAATGTAATCACAGGAAAACAAAATTGAATCATAAAGAAAATGATTAAACCAACAAGGAGGAAAGGCTGGATCTAACATATTTATGTTTATGCTTCAATCATTCTCATCAAGGAAGCAGCCCTCAGTCTTCCAGACTGGAGTTGTCCCCACATGGGAATTCTTGCTCCATTACTGCTTCATCTACCTCACTGGAAGGCATTTTGCCAAAGCCGATAACACAAGGCTGTTCAGGTTTTTCATCATCACTGCCTCCGTCACATGATATGAACACAAATATGACTGTGTTATACGGAATGTTCCCCACATTGATTTTAATACATGTTAGCATGCCAACATTTCCAGGGGATAGATTTGCACACCTGCCCCACACAATGGCCCCTAATGAACAGAATACCATCTCCATGCTGACAATGGAGGGTGGATAGCTCAGATATTTAACTGTTATGGAGGTCAGTGCTAACCAGTCAGTGACCTTGCTACTCCAGTGCAGCAGTGGCTTTTCCAACATGTTAAGATGCCTGATGTCCCCCAAATATGCATCTACCATGCACAGCATTGCATACAATCCTGCAGACTCATACACATCTTCCTCGCTTTCCTACACATATGCAATTCCCACCTGGCACAAAGCATCCTAAAGTGGATTTATTGTCATTTTTTCTATTACCATGCCTGTTTTTTCAGTCTGTTTACCGGAGGTGGTAGTATCAACATCCAGGGCTGGATTTTTAGCCATTCTGGGACTAAGTCCCACTCCACAGCCACCGGTATGGTAAAAAAAAGAATAGGTTACTCACCTGTAACCGTAATTCTACAAGTGGTGTATGGTTCATATACACACTCTGGCAGTTTCACCGGAATGTTACTGGATAGAACATCTTTCAGCTAAGCTCCTCCCACCACCCGGGTGGTAAAACCCCCGACTCCGCCCTGTGATGTTAGATCTCACGTGCTGGAAGTAGAATCAGGTGCCACTTGCCAGGAAAGGCCAGGTGGGTTGTGGGGATGTGAACCATGTACCACTCCTAGAAAGTATTGTTACATAAAAACTTAAAACAGTAGATCTTTGAGGAGCATCTCTTGTAGTAGGTAATACTTTTGGGTATCCAGCAGAGGGCACTGTGGTGCACGGCAGCTCTTCTAGCAATTTTTCATCGGGGACTGCCCACACATGACATTAGCTTCCTGTTTCCTATATAAGTGTGGGCGGTCCCTGGTATCTTCAGTTTCTCAGCCGCATTCAGCTCGCAAAGCGAGGACCGAGGGGAAGCCGAGGTACCAAAGGAGTCCCAACCCTAGTCATTGGACCAGAACTTGCTCTCTTAGAGAAGGAGGGGGATGGAGGGAGGGAGCAAACCTACTGCAAGAGACACTCCTCAAAGATCTACTGTTATGTAAGTTTTTATGTAGCTGCACTATCTTCCACGGAGTGGTCTCTTGCAGTAGGTAATACTTTTGGGATGAATCCCAAGCAGTAATGCCCATATGGGAGGACAGTTATGATAGGAGACCTTGTAGTATTGCACGGCCAAAGGCTGTCCTACATCGTAAGGCAATATCCAGACTATAGTGCCTTGTGAAGGTATGGATCGTGGACCAGGTAGCTGCACTGCAGATATCTGAAATGGAGGCTCCCTTAAAGCAAGCCATAGTGGTGGCTGTAGCTCTAGTGGAGTGGGCTTGGACAGGTCCAGGTAAAGGCTTGTTGTATTTTTTGTAACAGAATGTAATGCAATGCGCCAACCAGGATGAAAGAGTATGTGTTGCAACTGGGAGGCCCTCGTGACCCGGAGCAAAAGAGACGAACAGTTGAGATGTCTTTCTAATCAATTGTGTTCAATTAGTATAGTAGCGTAGTATACAGTAGACATCTTAAACTATGTAGGAGATGTTCACCCTGATTGGAGTAGTCTAGATAGTAGACCGAAAGCTCCAAAGACTGATTTAAAGTATGTTTGGAGACTACTTTAGGAAGGAAGGAAGGAAGGGTTGGTACGAAGGACCACCCAGTCCTTGTAGAAAAATCAAGTAAGGTTCCCTACACATGAGGGCATGGAGCTTAGAAATACGTCAAGTGGAAGTGATGGTTACTAGAAACAGGGTTTTCCATGAAAGAAAACAGAGATCACAAGTGGCCACTGGCTCAAAAGGCTCAAGGGTCCCACGGAGGAGTGGATCTTCTAATAGGAGGTTTAATGTGTAACATTCCTTTCAAAAACATCTTAGCTAGATGGTGTTGGTACAGTAACCTGCCATCCAGGGGCTCATGGAAAGCGGAGATTGCAGTCAAGTGGACTTTAGTGGAAGAATAACTTAGCCCGGACTCAGATAGTGAGGCCAGGTAGTCCAGAACCATCATCAGTGGACAAGAATAAGGGTCCAAAGATTGAGAGGCTGACCATATGGAAAAAAGTTTCCATTTGGAATTGTATGTTGTTCTTGTTGCTGGCTTACAGGAAGCCAAGAGGATATTGGCAACATGAGAGGACACTTGTAAATGACTTATGAAAGCGTCCTCAAGAGCCAAGCTTGAAGGTGTAGAGTCTTCAGGTTGGGGTGTAGTAGAAACCCATGACACTGAGACAAGAGGTCTGGTCTGATTGGCAATGGGATGGGATCCTCCACTGACAGTTGCAGGAGTAGGGGAAACCACAACTGGCGAGGCCACAGCAGGGCTATGAGGATCATTGTGGCTAGTTCTAACTGTATAGTACAAGTCACATTAAACTGTTTCTCCAATGAGTTGTTTTAGCATTTCTGACTGAGTTGCATAAGTGTTGCTGGATCAAGCACAAAACCTTGCACAAACTGTTTCTTTAGATTTAAAACTCAGTTTTGCATTGCATTGTGACTGGACTGCAGATGTATTCCAATTGAGTGGCAAAACATTTTCACAAACATTGCTCCCGAGCTGGTTAAACACTGAAAAGCAATGCAATATAAGTTGCCAGTGCATTTCCAACTGTAATAAACAATGCTAAACCAACTCATTGGTGGAGCAGTTTAATGTGACGTGTATTGTAATTTTAGTGGAGTCCGTTGCAGTGGGGGTGGGGGGGGGAGCATATAAGAAGAGACCTGTCCAGGGTTGGAACAAGGCATCTATAGATCATCCCTTTCTGTCTGGGATAATGGAAAAATACCCCTGAAGACAGTAATTCTCTGGGGAGGCAAACAGATCCATCTGTGGAGTGCCCCATAAGTTGAAGATTTCTTGGAGCACTTGCCCGTGAAGTGTCCATTCATAAGTCGTGGACTGATGACTCAGCAAGTCGGCTTACTGGTTGCAATGTCCCAGAAGGTGGACAGCTGTTATAGTTCTATAGCTTCCTGCCAAACAGCAAGTGTCTCTCTGCATAGGGCGCAAGACATTGTGCCCCCTTGCTTGTTGAAGTAGAACACTACTACAGTGTTGTCTGATTGGATCAGTAACGGTCCTAGCTTGAGGTAGGGCTGGAACGCCTGAAGGGCTAAACGGACCACTCTCATCTCTAAGAGATTGATATGAGACAGATGGGGTGAAGCAGGCCATTGGCCTTGGGTCTGGTAAGGACCTACGTGTGCTCCCCAGCTCAGCAGGGAAGCATCCGAGGTCAGCATTTGCCTGGGAGGGAGGGACCAGAAATGCATTCCCTGATTCAGATTGATTCTGATTGTCCAGCATGTCAGGGAGGATGTCAGAGAAGGAGTGACCTTGATTTTGTCTTCAAACTGTCCTGTTTTTTGGGACCATTGATTTTGGAGGGTCCATTGGACAGGTCTCATGTGGAGACAGGTGAAGGCTACCACAGGAATGGCAGCAGACATGTGACCCAGAAGATGTAGCATTTGTCTGGCTATGACTATCTTCTGAGTTTGTATGTGTAATGCCAGAACTATAAGCGTATCCTGTCGGGCAGGCAGGAGGTAAGCCCTAGCTGTGACTGCATTCAGAACAGCTCCAATGTATTGGAGAGACTGTGCTGGGTTTGGACTGGACTTTGACCAGTTTACTGCGATTCCCAGATCTGCAAATAATTTCAAGGTAGCATCTAGGGAGGCAAGCAGAGCTACTCTGTAGTCTGCTTTTATTAGCCAATCATCTAGATATGGAAAGATGAATTGCCCTTCTCTTCGAAAGGCTGCTGCCACTACCACTAAACACTTGGTGAACACCCTGGGGGCTGATGAGAGGCTGAACGGGAGTGTTCGAAACTGTTAATTTTGACCCAGTAAGTGGAAGCATAAAAATTTGTGGTGGGCAGGGTGGATGGGAATATGAAGGTAGGCAACATTCATGTCTAGGGCGCAAAACCAATCGCCTTGTTTTAGAGTCAGCAGATAGCCAGTAGGGTGATCATGCAAAAACATTTGTACTGAATGTAAAGATTCAGTTGTCTGAGATCCAATATTAGTCTGAGGTCTCCCGTACGTTTGGGTACCAGGAAGAAATGGGAGTAAAATACCATTTAATGTTCCAGAAGGGGCACCAGTACAACAGTTTGTTTGGACAAAAGGGCCATCAATTCCTCCTGTAGGATGGGTATATGCTCTGGAGGGTAATTAATCTTGTGTGGAGGGCAAGGGTGGGGGTGGGGGTGGAGTGAAACTCCAATGTATGACCCTTCTGTATAATCTGTAGTACCCAGTTGTTGGAAGTGATCATTCGCTAGGCCTCCAGATGAAGGGCAAAATGAACCCCCACAGCCTCCAAGGCTTGGTCGAGGAGGCAGAGGAAAAGCCCTAGTGGATCACTGGGATGCAGGTGGTGCAGTTTCACCTGAAGGGCGGGAGCGAGCACCCTAGGTGGTAGAGGTGTTGGATTGAGCATGCTCTCTGAAGCCACCTTTGTTAGTACCTCTGTATCAGCCACCTCTTTTGGAATAAGAGGTGCATTGGGTATGGTAGGTTGCAGCTGGAGTTTGATACATGCCATGTACCGTATGGAGGGTTCTACTTGATGCCTGTAAGTCATCTGGTAAAGTCTGAGTACCTGGCCCAAACAGCTTGGACCTGTTAAAGGGGGCATTAGCTACTTTATGTTGTACATCAGGTGCAAAGCCTGAAATGCGAAGCCAAGCATGACGATGCAGAGTGATACCAGTAGCTGATAGTCAGGCTGAGGTATCAATGGCATCATATCCCGACCTGAGAAAGTGATGGGAAATTGAATTACTAGTTGTCACTGTAGCCAGTAATTTATTCCTGTCCTGTGAGGGAGGGAGTTTATTGATAAGCTCAATGGCAGAGGACCCCAGGGTACACTGATATTTAATCATATGACCCATGTAGTTCAAAATTCTGACATTTATAGCACCTGAGGAAAAGACCTTTTTCACCAGATAGTCAATTCTTTGGGATTCCTTATCAGGAGGTAAGGAGCTTATGTGTTTGGGTTTTTTGGTACAATCATGAGCAGCAGTAATGACCACAGAATCTGCCTCTGGAACACTAGACAGAAAGGGGCGGTCCAGAGGAGCCTGATATAGATGATCCGCTTTGTGGGGAATAGCTGTAATAGCTGATGGTTGATGCCAAGCAGCCAGCATGGCATTCTGGTAAGTTGGTATTAGTGGGGGAACCACTAAAACAAGCTCCTCAGGTAACTCAAGGTAGTCTGCCATATCCTTACATTGCTTGTCATGTTCCGTAGTGGAGAATCCCATGACTTTTTGAATTTGAACCATCATTTCACTAAAGGAAGGGTCATCTGGGGGAGAGGCTGCTGCAGGCAAAGGCAGATCCTTATCCAGGGAAGAGATTTCTGAATAGGGGGATTCCAGGTTAGGGAAATCCAAATCTTGAAACTCTTCATCCTCAAGAACATCGGTGAAGTTAGGTGGCAATTCTTGGTCATCTGATAAATAGTCCTCTATAAATGTAGCAGGAGACCAGGGTGGTAGGGTATCCTGGTCACCATGGAATCTTTTAGGTGGAGGAGGAGGAGATCAGGTGAAATCACCCAGCCCTTCAGAGGGCTGAGAATGCCGCATGGCATGCAAGATGTGTCAGACTACTTTGGTGAGGTCCCTTTCCTGGGAAAGAGGGGGGTGAACAAGGGGGCATATTGGGAAACCAAAGGGGTGATAGAAGGAATGGGATGTGTAGCCTGAGCAGGTCTCACCCCTGAATAGTAAAGACCAGGATCCTGATCTCTGTCAGCCTGACCCCTATAAGTAGCTATCTGAGTAGGCGGAGGGGCAGTCAATAAGGCATAAGCTGTGGGTTTCCCCTGAGGAATGCGGGGACTCGTCAATGAGCCCACAGGGGAAAAATAATTATTTCCACTTAAATTGTCAGATGCCATTGATGGGAGAGGAGACCCCGTCGATGGAGCATCAATATATTTTGATGCATGTAAAGTACTGGAAAGCATCATTGATGAGAGGGTATAAGCCGCCGTCGATGCAGCAGTCACTAGTTGGACTGCATTTAAAGCGCTAGAAAGTGCCGTTGATGAGAGAGTATGAGCTCCCGTCGATGAAGAAGCACTTAAAGGATGTCTTGTCAATGGAGGGACACCAGAAATGGTGGCTGTCAACAGACGTCTAGGCAGGAAGTGTGAGGAGGGTTTCTCTTTCTCCTTTTCCTGCTGGGAATAAGAACCAGTAGAGGGGGAACACTTGGTACGAGGCCCCTGGTTCTCAAAGAGAGACATTTTCTGCTCCATCAAAAGTCACTGAATTTCAAGCAACCATCGTCGACAGGTTGCCTGATTAAAGTCCTGACATAAACATAGAAACATAGAATTTGATGGCAGATAAGGACCGCTCGGCCCACCCAGTCTGCCCATTTCCCTACCTGATGGATAAGCTGCAGATCCTAGTTAAACAGCAGCCTACTTCTTCCTACCCCCACCCCCTAGAATTGCCTTATGACTGTCCCATGCATGCTTGAATTCCACCACTGTTTTTGACTCCACAGCCTCCTCTGGAAGGCCATTCCATACATCCACAACCCTCTCTGTGAAAAAATACTTCCTTAAATTACCTCTGAGCCACCCCTTCTATCTTCAGATTGTGCCCCCTTGTTCTTGCACACCTCTTTTTGAAAGATGCTACCCTCTTGGACTTTGTTGATTCCCTTGAGGTACTTGAAAGTTTCTATCATGTCCCTCCTTTCCTCAAGGCTATACATATTAAGCTCCTTAAGTCTGTCTTCATATGTCTTCCGGCAGACCCTGCACCATTTTAGTTGCCCTCCTCTGGACAGCTTCCATCCTGTCTATGTCTTTGCAGAGTTGGGTCTCCAGAACTGCACGCAGTACTCAGATGTGGTCTCACCAGCTGTTTGTACAGAGGGATAATAATTCTTGTTTCTACTGGTGATGCCTCTCCCTATGCATCCCAGTATCCCCCCAGCCCTTCTTGCTGCCCTCTCACATTGCTTGCCCACCTTTAGGTCATCTGACATGACTACCCCCCAGGTTCCTTTCCATTTTTGTTGTTGTTAGTATCTCACCCCCCAATGTGTACTCTTCCCCTGGGTTTTTGTTTCCCAGGTGCATTACCTTGCACTTCTTAACATTGAATAAGCTGCAGGAATTGGTGCCGTGTGTGGGTCCCAGACGCCTTACACAAAGTGTGTGATTGTCAAAGCGGTATGTCCTCCCACCACAACAACAGGATCGAAATAAAGCTTGTTTAGTTGAAGAATCAGTAGACATTCATCTCAGATCCACGTTTCTCGTTGATGACCGCTACACAGAAATTACACTAGCTGCTGTGCGAGCTGAAGACGGTGGAAAAATGAACTGAGGATACCAGGGACCATCCACACTTATATAGGAAACAGTAAACTGATGTCATGTGTGGGCAGTCCCTGGTGAACAACTGCTAGATGAGCTGCCGTGCACCACAGCGACCTCTCCTGGATACCCAAAAGTATTACCTACTGCAAGAGATCACTCCCAGGAAGATCTATGATTACAAGTGCGTAACCTATTCTTCTAGGGGCATGGATATGGTTAACACTTATCCACACTCTGGCAGATTCCTAGCAGTTTTCTGGGAGGAAAGGCCAAGGTGCACTTCCCTAGTTGGTGAACACAGTCTGGAGAACTGAGGTCCCACAATTTGCATCCCAGCATGACTTGAGGTAGGTAGATGCAGTAATGGAAAATGAAGGCATGTGCTGACTTCCAAGTAGCAGTCCTACAGAGCTCCTGTATGGGGATATCTCTGGAAGCAGCCACTGAGGTAGTGGTATGTCTGGTGGAATGAACCCTAATCCCTATAGGAGGTTCCTGTCCAGCCAACTTATAACAGAGGTCGATGCAAGATGCAATCCACCTTGCAACTGTCCACTTTGCTGCTGGTGTCCCAGGTACAGCCTCAGAGTAAGTGATGAACAGCTAGGGAGCCTGTTCCCAAACATATGCTCCTCATGATAGGACAGTGCTCTCCACAGGTCCAGAGTATGAAAATGGGCTGGTAAAATATACTGTTAATCACCTGCTAAGATGAAATTCTGATACCACCTTCTGGAGGAACTTCGGGTTGGGGTGAGGGATGAATTTGTTCCTGTGGAAGATCAGAAAGGGAGAGTACATCGAGAGCACTTGGAGCACCCAGTCCTTCTGGCAGATGTAACTGCCACCAGGAAGGCAGTCTTCCATGATAGGTGTGACAGCCCACACCTGTGCATTGGCTTGAAAGACTTGCCCATGAGCACAGCCAGTACAGCAGTAAGTCCCACGGTGGTGGAGGTGGTTCACGCACCAGAGGGGACAAGTGGTTAAGGCCATTGAAAAAACACCCGGTCTCCTTCTCCTGAGTCACCTTGGCATACTGGTCTGTGCCTGGTAAACAGAAATGGCTGCCAGGTGCATCTTAAGGGTCGTCACTCACATTCCCAGCTGGGAAAGGGATCAGAGGTAGTCCAGAATTTTATCACAGTGCGAGCAAGGGAATCAAGCTCCTTGCCCTGACACCAAAATGAAAATCTCTTCCATTTAAAGGCAACTCTTTCCTGGAGGCCTCCACCACATGGAGGACATCCTCGGAGAGACCCCAGGCCTGGAACTCTTGCTGCTCAGGAACCAGAGTGTAAGATACAGGAACTGATGACCATCCCCTGATGTCTGGTCAGCAGGTTGGAGTGGAGAGGCTGTCACCACAGAGACCTGCTCCTGAGGCTGAGGAGATCCAGGTACCAGAACTGCCAAGGTCAGTCTGGACCTATCAGGATAATCTGCGCATTATCCTTCATGACTTTGACCAGTACTCTGTGGCTCTGAGAGAATGGAGGAAAGGCATACACGAGGCCTGAGGTTCAGCAGCTTGTGAAGGCATCCCCCTATCAGCGTCCTGGACTGTGGTGGGTGGGCACAAAACAGTCTCAGATCGGCATTCTCCCAGGAGGCAAACAGATCCACAGAGGCTGAGCTCCAAAGGAAGGACAGGTGGTTCACCACTTCCTAATTTAGAGACTACTAGTGCAACACCTCTTCTACCTGGCTGAGAGCATCTGCCAGCTGACTGTTCTTCCCCCGTCATGATTCACCAGAAGATTGGTGGCCAGGCTGTGCATGAGGGTCCAGGTGATGAGTGCCTCCCGATACAAAGGAAGGGAATGTGGGCCACACTGTACAGGTAAAACATGATTGTGACATTGTCCATCTGGACTTGAATGACCCCGATACATGACCAGCAGAGGAAATTCTGTCAGACCTAAGTGCACTGCACAGAGCTCCAGCTGGTTTATGTGGTAACAGGACTCCCTGGGTGACCAGAACCCATGGCCCATGTAGTCTCCCATGTGTGCTCCCCATCCTACCAGAGATGCATCTGTCATCAGCATGATGATCTGCTGTGGGTGGACAAATGGGATTCCTTCCTTCAGATGTTCTGGGACAAGTCACCACTGGATGGTGTCTCACATTGGTTGGGTCACTGTGACCAGCTGGTCCAAGTGGCCTAGGTGCTGGGACCACTGAATGTGATTAATCTGCTAACAGTGGACCACACTGGTGCAGGATGCCATGTACCCCAGCAGCCATAGGAAATCCCAAGCAGGGCACAAGAGGCCATCCTGAAATGATCGGGCAAAGGAGGTAAGATCTTGTGCCCGGTCTGCTGGGAGTCTGTTTCTCCCTGATGAACTTGATCACCTGCTTCAGAACCAGTTTGAACTTCTCTGGGTTGACCAAGAGGCCCAAGTCTCAGCAGATCTGGAGAGCCAGGTCTTTGGATCTGTCCATAGCCTCTGTGGATGGACTAGCTACCACCCAGTCATCCAGGTATGGGTACACTCTGACCCCTAGGCACCAGAGCTGGGTCACCACTACTGCCATGAATTTGGGGAAGGCCCTTGGTGCAAAGGAAAGGCTGAAGGGCATGACCTGGAACTGGTACATGACCCCTTCTACTCAGAAACAGAGTACCAGCAGTGGGTCCCACAGAGGGGAATGTGGAAGAACACATCCTGGAGGTCCAAGGAGCAAAATCACATGTTCTGCTCCAGAGATGGTATAATCTGGTTCAGAGTGACCCCAGAACTTACACTTCTGCACATACAGGTTGAAATCATGTATATCCAATATGGAACACCAGTCCCTCATCCGTTTTGGGACCAGAAAGTTCTTGGATATCTAACCTTTACTGGCCAGGGTGTCTGGGATATGGACTATTGCCCCTTTTACAAGGAGCTGAGCAAGATCCTCCCTGAAGGCGGACAGCATGTTCTGAGACACCCTAAATCCTTAAGACATATGGAGGCAGTGTAGCGAGACAGCCACAAAGTCTACAGACAGTCTTCTGCTCACTACCTATATCCAACACCCACTTGTCCATTGTGGTAGTAGACCAACATGGCAAGAAGTGACATAGCTAGTCTCCAACCCAGACAGCAGTCAGGGGCAGGCCAGGTGGAGGCATGGCACCCCCAACCTGTCACTGGGCAGCTTTTGTGGTGGCACCAGTGACTGCTGAAAGAGAGGCACCACTACCCCTGCCTTCCCTTTTTCCATCGTGATAGCAGACCAATATGGCAAGAAATGACACAGCTGGCTTCTAAGCGGAACAGCAGTTGGGGACAGGACAGGTGGAGGGATGACACCCCCCCAACCCGTCACTGGACAGCTTTTGCAGGGCACTGGTGGCTGCTGCCAGAGGGAAACCACTACCCCACCCCCCTGTTTTGGGACCCTGGGCCTGGGACTTCTGGCTGCTGCAACAGGCCTCCTACTGCCCCTGCTGCAGCCGGAGAAGCTGTGACTGAAAGGACCGGGACTGAAAAGCCTGCTTTTTAGGCTTTTTCTTATGGGCCTTCTGGGATGAAGTCAATCAGAGTAAGGTGCCCTTCCATCCCATGGCCAAAGAGGTCAGTGCCTAGGAAAGGGACATTGGCCAACTACTTTTGGGTGTTGGCCGTGAAGGTGGAAAAATGTAGCCAAGCCCTGCGATTCATGGAGATAGCTACTGCAACCACACAGGCACATTAATCACCTATGTCCAAGGCTGTCTGGAGCTGATGTTTAGCCAGTGATTGACCATGGTCTCTAATGAGCTCCACCACCATCCACTGCTCTGTATGGAGAGGACTGCATCCAAGAGTCCCATCAGGGAATGACAGTAATTAGCCATCATGACAGAGACCAAGAGTGGCCACAGCATACACTTTTTTAGTTATATGGTCAATCTTATAGGACTCCTTGTCTGGAGACTTGTCCATGTCCCCCTGGTGTCTGAATTTACAGAACACTGAAACAGTGAGCACCCCTTTAGCTGAAGAGTGGTCAGAGAACCCCAAAAGGGATTCTGCAGGAACGGTGTACTTGCAGACCATATGTGCAGAGGGAGCCAAGCAGTATGCTGGATGCTGCCAAAGCTCCAGGGCCAGTTCCAAGATGGCCTCAGCCACCTGGAAGGCAACCCTTGAGGATTCATCCTAGTCCAAAATGTTCATGAGAGGGTCCTTAGCCCTCTTCTGGACCAGCTCTAGCAGGGTCAACAATGGATTCCGAGATCAGTCAGAGCCACCCACCAAAGGACACCAGCCCATGGTTGCATGGTGGGTGGAAGTCTCCATGACTAAGCTATGGTTGAAGAGCTAAGTCCCTGAGGATGCCATGGACTCCTGAGCCAAGTCATCTGATGATTCCTCAAAGATGGCCCTCAGTTGTTGATCACCATGGACCCCCCTGGAATCCCCACCCAGGGTAATTTGAACCATCAACCAGCCTGACAAGCCAGTGGCTGAACTTAGTCACAGCGCTGACTGGTGGGTGTCAGGGTGGCAACTCCACTCCAACTGGTGGAAAAGCAGATGTGGGGAGCAGCTGCAGATCCTGGACCGGCAGAGCAACCACTGGCAGCTGCCAGGGGACCAGAGGTCCTTGGGGTAGAGCCTGCCCCGCAAAGGCCCACTGCTGCCAAAAAAATTGCTCATAGCACTGGCACATCTTATGCTGGTACCTCTCCTCAACCGATGAGCAGAATAAAGAACGTCAGAGGCACTTCCTAGTCAAGCCAAATTGAGAGCACGAATGTCTCAGCCACCACCTCGACTGCAACTGTTGACCATCTGGCTGACTGTGAGAGGGATCTTCTGGCTGGCCATAGATTACGTGCCTATAAACACTGAGTGACAAGGCCATCAAAGACTTGACCCAGGTGGAGGCTGGTCCCTGGAAGGATTTACCAGGGTCACTGATCAGTTCACGCCCTCCTGAGTGAGAACCTGGAGCACCAAGGTATGCCAGGTTGACTCCTCATCCTCATTTGACAACCGGTCAACTGTAACAAGAAAAATCTTGACATCCTGGTTGCCTGGAGCCAAGGTTGACAGGCTCGATGGTGGAGCCAAAGAGCCCTCGACCTGCCTGACCTGCCCCTCGAACAAGGCGTACTCAACAGTTGTCAATACAGTTTAAACAGCAAAGACAGGAGGTGGGGTAGTTGAGGTGGGTGCAAAGCAGGGTAGGGAAGAGGACTGGAGGAGGTCCAAAGAAAACGCCAGTTGGACAGGCGGTGAAAGAGTGACAATGATAGTAGCTGCAGGGGTATTAGAAACAGGTGTAGAGGTAGGTGCGAGAAGAAGGGGAGAAGACTGGAGGAGGTCCAGAGGAAGCACCAGAGGGGTGAGAGGAGAAAGGGGAAGACTTGGGTACAACAGAAGTAGAGGACAAGAGGGACCAGGGAAAGTGGCAAGTGAATGGATCAAAATTAAAAGCACAGCAAGCACCAACAGGGAAAGAGCAGGAATTATGGAGGGGACCGTCAGGGAGCAGACCACGAAGCAAGGCTGCTGAGCAGGAAAACAGATTTGCACCCCAGGGGCACTTGAGGCGAAAGACGGCAAGGAGTGAGGCCATAAGGAATTCATAGGATACCGAGGAGGGGCTAAGGTGATAGAAGGATCAGGAATGAGGGATGCACCTTTGGGAGGGAACCTGGAGGGAAGTAGCCAAAACGAACAGGAGGACGGGGTGAAAACAATCTCAAGGGGCACACAACACACAGAAGAGACAGGGAGGAAGCTTACAGTAAGCTCAGGAAGGGAAAGGATAAAGGGAGGGGAAGGGGAGGGTACCCATTCAGAGAGGGATTCGGGCAGTTGAGCGGAAGAAAAGGAGCAAAGGGAGGGGTCAGTGCCTGAGAAAAAGGAGGCTAGGATGAAGGGGACTGATGGGGGACACCAAATGGAGGAATGAGAGATTTAGTCTTGGGGGGAGAGCAAAACTATGGGGAAGGAGATGAACAAGTGGGAAAATGGGACCAGGGAGAGAAATGGGATGCCAGAAAAGGGGTCTAAGCTAGAGAATCAAAAGTACAACCAGAAGGAAGGGAGTAGCAGGGTCATTCTCATAGGGTACTCAGTACTAAAGGGAATCAGATGGGGGAGAAATGGAGGCAGGAGCAGCACCATTTGGGTTGAGTGTATGCCAGGAATGATGGCGATAAAGGTGAGGCACAATATAACCACATGGGGCAAACAGCAGGATGAGAGGTCACACTTGATGTTCCACCTAGGCACCAATGATCTGGAAGGGCGTAGTCTAATAGAGGTGCAGACTAGGTTCATGGAGCTTGCTAGGTTCTGCAGTAGTGCGGGGTTCCATTTGATTGCTTTCTCAGAGGTACTGCCTGTGCCAAGAGCAAGCACAGCCAAAAAGCAGAGGATTGAAGAATTTAATCGATGGTTTGTGCAGACAGATGGGTTTGGGTTAGTGGGGGACTGGGGAGCAACATGGGAGGATAAGAGCCTATTTGCTCTGGACAGGCTATACCTAAGCATAGAGTTACCATCTGTCCTGATTTTGGCAGTGGAGGCCTGATTTGGGCAGCTGTGTCTGGCCAAAAGTCATGAAAAATGCTACATGTCCTGATCTTATAGTAGAAAAATATTTTCTTACTTTCCTCTAAATGTTGCAGAAAACTAACACCTTAGCTACAATACTTCAAAATGATAAGAAACAATAATGAGCAATTGAAAAATTACAACACATAGTCTTAATCCTGATTATCTAGAGAAAACAAGTCTGTTGTAATGTTGCAGTAAGAAATGTCCCACTTTGGAATTCTTAAAAGGTGGCAACCCTACTGAGCAGGGAGGGACAAGCAGTGCTAAAGAGAAAGATGAGGACTTTTTCGTAAGAGTGTATAATTTAAACGATTTTGGGGAGGGGACACTCAAAATGGAAGAAGTGATGGCAGGCTGTCAGCTTCCACCCCCCAAGATAGAGATAAAATACTGGTAGAAAGCAAGAACAAGCAAAGGTTAGTAGGGGAAAGCAGTGAGGGAAGGGGGTCCTGGTGGAAGGGGTTATTAGACAACGCCAGGAGTCTGGGGAACAAAATGATAGACTCGGAGGCCATCATGTTGGATGAGGGACAGGACATAGTTACAGTAAGTGAAACATGATGGACAGAACATCATGCCTGGGAGATAGTTATCCCAGGCTACAGACTGTTTAGAAAGGACAGGGATGGTTAAAGGGGGGAGTGGTGGCATTATACGTCAAAGACATTAGGGCAACAGAAGGGCAGGAGGAGGTAGGGGAGACAGAGCTCATGTGGGTGACACTTGACAAACAGACTGGGGAATCATTGAGGATGGGGTGGTTTACAGACCTCCGATGCCGGGGGAGGAAGGGGATAGACAGCTGATACAGGCAGTTACAAAGATAGCTCTCAAGGGGGAGCTTCTGCTAGTGGGGAATCTAAACCTCCCCGACGTGGACTGGGGGATCCCTGCTACAGTATCAACTTGGAGCAGGGGGATCCTAGAGGCACTTCAAGGGGTAGTCAAGCAACTGCTGGCCAGGCAGCCCACTAGGGGAAATAGCCTGCTGGACGTGGTCCTCATAAATGGGAAGAGTGTAGAAGAGGTGGAGGTGGGTGAAGGACTAGGTACTAGTGATCACAGGACTATGAGGTTCAGGGTAAAAACGGTGAGGGAGACAAATTAGTCTAGAATGCAGGTAATGGACTTGAGAAAGATGGACTTTAACAAAATGAGGAGGATATTTGAGGAAGCAAAGGCAGGGAAGGGTAATATAGGGGATGTTGAGGGGCTATGGGGAGCTATCAAAGGAGGGGTATTGAAGGCCACTGAAAGTTGCATTAAGAAGGTGAGGAAGAGCAAAAAAATGAGGCAACTGCTCTGGTTTACAAGGGAGGTGGCAGTGGCAGTCAGGGAAAGGAAAAGAGCATTCTAGGAATATAAGAAGACACAAAGGGGGGAAGGCAAGGAGGCTTATAGAGAGAAGAGGAGGGTGTCAGGACAGAAGATAAGGATGTCTAAAGCAGAGAATGAGGAGAAAATAGCTAAGCATGCCAAAAGGGGGATAAAACTTTTTTTTTAGCTATGTGGGGGACAGAAGGAAGGTCAGGCAAGGATAGTAAGATTGCGGGGGAGGGAAGAATACAACTGGAAAGGGACTTTGAGAAAGCAGAGGTGTTGAATAAATACTTTTGCTCGGTCTTCATGGAGGAGGGGGAGGGTAGGGGACAAGAGCTTGGGGAGGTAGGGAAGGCAAAAAGGTGGATCCTATTATGTTCAGCATAGACAGTGTAAGGGAGCAACTGGGCAGGCTAAAGGTGGACAAGGAAATGGGGCTGGATGGCTTGCACCTGAGGGTACTCAGGGAACTGAGGGAGGAGCTGGCAGCCTCACTGACAAGACTATTTAACTTGTTTATGGGTACAGGGCATGTGCCATGGGACTGGAGAAGGGTGGATGTGGTGCCACTGCATGGGGGGGGGGGCAGTAAGGAGGTGGCAGAAAATTATCACCCAGTCAGCCTAACCTCAGTGGTGGGTAAGGTCATTGAGGCACTAATAAAAGAAAGGGCAGTTGACTACCTGGTGGACAGTGGACTGCAGGACACAAGGCAGCATGGATTCACAAATGGGAGGTCCTGCCAGATGAACCTGATAGAGTTCTTCAATAGGGTGACACAGGTGATTAACCGGAGGGGTGGGGCGGTGGACGTGGCCTATCTGGACTTCAATAAGACCTTCGACACAGTCCCTCACAGAAGGCTAGTAAATAAGCTGGAAAGCTTAGGGTTGGGACAGAAAATAACTAGATTGGTGGAAAACTGGTTGGTGGGCAGGAGTCAGAGAGTGGTAGTAAATGGGGTGCATTCCATGATGAGGGGAGTAATGAGTGGGGTGCCCCAGGGGTAGGTGCTGGGACCCCTCATTTTTAATATATACATCAGTGATATAGCAGAAGGTCTGGAGGGAAGAGCGTGCCTATTGATGGATGATACCAAAAAATTTGCAATAGAGTGACACCCTGGGGGCAGGCTACGGCTAATGACTGAGGACTTGGAGGGTACGGAAACTTGCAGCTGAAATTAATGCCAAAAAGTGTGCTGTGACGATCTTCATTTATTTAGTTTTAGTTGAACGGATAAGTGCACTAGAAAAATTCTGCCTATTTTCAGGCACGATCCAGGGGTTGGGGATACAGATGAATGCCAACTGACCTTGAACCAGATTAAGTAGTTGGTGGTATTTTTAGTGAATGGGGGAAAATTTGCCAGGGCACTGGGGAAATTTCCCTACTCTTTTCGAGAAGTGCCATGGGATCTTTAACATCCACCTGAACTACCACCAGAACAGGCAGATGGGACCTCGGTTTAATGTCTCATCCGAAAGGCACAAAAACCCACGAACAGATTACACTCTAGGAGGGGAGGAAATCAAAAAAACAGAGCAGAAAAGATATCTGGGGATTATACGAACATACGAAATTTGCCAGCAGATAAAGGCCTAGAGGTCTATCAAGTCTGCTCAAATGTGCAGCTAGCACCCCTTATTCTGCAGCTGCCCCTCCCTTCCACCCTTCTCCTTCATTAACCCTTCCCCTTGTCCTGTTTTATCCTCGTTTGAAGCAGTCTACTGTTCTACTGCATACCACTTCAGCAGGTAACGCAATCCACCCAGCCACCACCCTCTCTGTAAAAAGTGTCTTCTCATCTCCTCCTGAACCTTTCCTCACCCAGTCTCATATCATGGCCCTGGTGTCCCTCCTCCTTACTTTGAACAGCCCTCTGTACCTGTCTTGTTTATTCCTTTCATGTATTTAAAGGTTTCAATCATGTCACCCCAGCTCTCCTCTCCTCCAGTGAGTACATGTTCAACTCCTTCAACCTCCCTCTCGTATGATAAGTCCCCAGCCCCTTGATCATCTTGTCACTCTCGCTGCACCCCTCCAGTAACTTAATGTCCCTCTTCAGATATGGGCGCCAGTACTGCACGCAGTACTCCAGGTGTGGTCTAACTAATGACCTATACAGTGGCAGAATCACCTCCTCCCTCCTCGAGGATATACCCTTGCACACAAACCCAGCATTTTGTTGGTCTTGCAGCTGCTTCTTCTACATTGTGCCGAGTTGTTCATTGACCCTGTAATGAGCACACCCAGATCCTTCTCCTCCTCTGTCTGGGCTAGCTGCACTCCCCTAGCTGGTAACTCCTCCTTGGGTTCTGCATCCCAAAATGTAGCACCTTGCACTTTTGGCATTAAAGCCCAGTTGCCAGGTGTCTGACCAGGTTTCAAGCTTTGCCAGATCATCCTGCAACCCTGCCATCCCCTAGGTCATCCACCACCGCGCCTACCTTGGTATCATCAGCAAACAGACTGATCTTGCTCTTGATGTCCCATGATATGTCTGTAATGAATATCCCAAACAACACTGGTTCCAACACGAGCCCTGTGGAACACCGCTCGTCACTGCCCTTGGGTGTGAAGCTCCCACCCACCACCACCTCTGCTGCCTTCCTGCAGCCAGTTTCCTACCCATCTCACCAGCTGTGCACCCGCCCCTGTGCCTACTAACTTCCTTCCCAGCCTTCCATGTGGCACTGAGTCGAATGCCTTACTGAAGTCCAGATACAGGACATCCACTGCATGGCCCCTGTCCAGTTGCCTAGTTACCCAGTCATAGAACTCGACCAGGTTGGTTTGGCAGGATCTGCCACATATGAAGCCATACTGTCTGCTGTCCTGTAGTCCTTTGGCCTCTAGGAGGGCCACCAGCCTCTCCTTCAGGATAGTATCCATTAGCTTACCCACGATGGATGTGAGGCTCACTGGTCTGTAGTTTCCCAGTTCATCCTTGGGGCCACTCTTGTGGAGGGGCACCACATGAGCCATCCTCCAGTCCTGAGGTACACACCCTGAATGTAGTGAGGCATTAAATAAGTCTGCCAAAGGTCCTGCAAGGACCTCTGCCAGCTCCTTCAGTACCCTGGGGTGGATGCCATCTGGGCCTGGCGCCTTGTCCACCCTCAGTGCCTTCAAACCCTCTCAAACTCTGCTCTCCATGATTTCCCCATCTGTCACCACTTCCCACCCTGCTTCTGCCATTTCTCCCACCTTGGGTGTCACCCCCCCCCTTCTCTTTAGTAAATACTGAGCAGAAGTACTCATTTAGTGCTTCCGCCTTATCGAACCCTGCTTCCACCCAACCCCCCTCCTTCCTAATCCTTACTATGTGGTCATTACAGCTCCTTTTCTCCCTGATGTACTTAAAGAAGTCCTTCTCCCCCTTCTTAATGCCTTGTGCCAGCCTGAGTTCCGGAGATGGTTTAGCTCCCCTTACTGCCCTTGTCACCTCCTTCGATTCTGTCAAGTACTCCTCCCTGTTCTCCCCCCTCCCTGTTTACTTGTACTTCCTAAAGGCAGCTCTTTTCCTCCTTACCTTTCCATGACCTCCTGCTCAACTAGATTGGTTTCTTAGCCCTAGCCTTTGCTCTGGGCTTTTGCAGGTTTTGCTGCTCCACTATCCCCAGCTTTATGAGCTCCCACCTCTGGTTAGTGTCCATACTAGATTGAATTCTGGCCAGGTACCTTTTACCACTTTCCCCATCCTCCCAAAGTCGGCCCTCCTGAAGTCCAGCACTATTGTGCCAGATTCCACTCCTTCCTTGCCCATATCCAATGTGAGCCATATTGAGTGGTGGTCACTCCCTGACAGCAGTTCCTCCACTGTAAGTTCTCTCACAAAGTCCCCATTTGCCAGCACAAGGTCAAGGGTATTCCCTAACCTGGTTGGTTCACTGACCATTTGCAGCAGGAAGCTGTCCTGGAAGGCATCCAGCATAGCAGATTATAGTATCAAACAACCTTAAGATGGGTAGCCAGTGTAGCAAGGCGGTGGGGAAGGTAAATAGAATGTTGGCATGCACTGGGAGGGGCATAACTAGCAGAAGGAGGGAGGTGCTGATGCCTCTTTACAAGGCCATGGTGAGACCACACCTGGAGTACAAGGTCCAGTTCTGGAGACCGCACCTATGCAAGGACATTGGTGGGATGGAAAGGGTTCAGAAAAGAGCATCAAAGATGGTGGATGGTATGCAAAGAAATCCATATGAACAGAGGTGTAGGGAAGTGGATCTGTAACCATTTTTTTTATTATTTAGGTCTTGGATTAATACCTTTGAACGGATGCTCGTTAAATATGTTCCGCGTCAGTTGACAAAAAACAGTAAAGTACAATTAGATGAGCCATTATACATAGTTGGTACAGATAATTACAAATATAGTAACACAATAGGACAGAGACAGCTGAGGCATTGGATAGTGTATGCCAGCATCAGTAATTAGAATCGCAGTATTAAGGGGCGCTGTTGAGCAGCCCACCAGCAAGAAGCACATTATAACAGCTCTACATCTAGGTGGAATTAAGACTCAAATCACTAAAATGCAAGGCAGGAATTGTCCTTTATTCTTGTGGATCTCAACAGCTGACTTTAAGAGGAGTCGATTGATAGCAGATACTACCATGGGTCGTAATCAAAAGGTGAGTGGCAGTGGTCCTAAACAACCCAGGCAGCAGAGCTACAGGCCTCTACAAATCCACCGACAACAACTAGCTTGGAGTCCCCATGGAGAGCACTGCAAATTTCAGTGCAGGCCTAGATCTGAAAATGGAGTAAATTCTCCAGAGGTTCACGGAGTAAGATGTAAAATTGGAGGTGGCCACTCAAACCGCTACATCAGCAGAGAAGACCGCTAATCAAGCGATGGCTACGATTTCCAAATTGGTGCAAGAAAATGCACAACTAAAGTATTGTCTCAAGGCCTTGGAGAACTCGAGTAGGGCCTCTCATGTAAGAATCATCGGCCTGCCAGAGGGAAGTGAAGAAGGAGACCTGCTACCTTTCCTACAGAATTGGTTGACTGAAGTACTGGATTTGCCAAAAGATACAGCTAACTACTTTTGTAAAGCATACCATATAACTTCTCGAGCAGCAGGCCCACATGTTGAGGCCCCGAGAGTTGTTCTCCTGATAACGGCAAACCCCTCAGTTAAAGAATCGCTCCTTCATGCAGCTAGATCGGCAGATGGTCTAAGTTTTAACAGCTCTACTGTCCATTTATTTCCAGATCTTTTGTACGCAACCAGGGCGAGGAGGAAGAAGTTCAATGCCATCTGGACACGGCTTTGTGGTTTGGGAATAACACACACATTGTTGATGCTGGCCCAGCTCCGCATTTACTATGGGGTGGCATATGTTTCAATTTAGCAACCTTGTGAAAGTGGGTAAAAAGGTGGAAGCCATCAGTCGAGAATGTCAAGCGCCAGAGAGTCGGGACATGCCTGAATATGATGAAGAGATTTGAACTGCTCAATTGGAGCTGAGGGACAAGTAAAGTTATAAATGAGTTTAATCATTGTTTAACATTATTTTTCGACTTATGGGGCTAGTTGAGCTCAGAGCAATGAATGAGGTTGCAAGGACTGTAGTATATAGTTTAAAATACTGTGTTTGAGCTATATTACAAATAGATGCATCTGTAACTAGTGTGTTATAAATGTTTAGAATACCTATTTTTGGTGTGGGAACACATCAACACTGGTGGTTGAGTATTATTGCACTGCTTGGACTTTTAAAATTCAGGAACAGTTTCCCCCAAAAGCCTTGGTGGACTGTAGCTTTAATGGATAACCATGTTATGTGATATTTTAATTTGTCCCCCTCCCCATTCCTAATACAGGTCTGTGTAGGCTATCAATCCTATCTATACATTGGATGTATCTGTGCAATATATATGATGCCTGGCAGGAGAATGTACAATGTGTATTGTTTTTTGATGATAAAAGCAATAAATATAAAATAACAAAAAAAGAATCACACAATTAAATTGGACACATAGGGAGCAACAGTTGGAAATGACAGAGAGGAGAGGTCAAGTTGAGGGAGAGGAGAGTGGGAGAGGGGGAGGCACATAGTGAGGGGGGTGATGTAGTAGAGGAGCCTGAGAGGGGAGGCAGAGTGAGGATCAGGGAAGTGCTGAGATTGGGCTGCACCAACTGAGGACAGTTGGTGGAGGAGGTTAAGTACTGGCAGGAGATTACTGCTATGGGGCGGGGACCTAGTAGAAGCAAACACAGTTGCCATTTGTAACAAGGTGTTGAAATTTGCATTTGAAAGAACCAATTGTTGCAGCAACGGTAATGTCTGGTGGCAGAGAGTTGGTCCAGAGAGGGACCCGGTGGGAGAATGAATGTTTGGCTATGGCAGCACAGCATCTGGGAACATTGAAGACTTGACTGGTAGAACTTCTGGTTTGATGAGTACTCATATGCAGGGTTTAGAGGTTCTGGACCCCCGTTGGTAGCAAATTTAGAGACTTTTTTGGCAAGGAGGCAGGTTTGGTATCTGATTCTGCCATTCAGTTGGAGCCAGCCTACCTGGGTATAAAGTGTGCATGAATGAGTCTTGCAGCACCTGTGAGAAGATGGCAAGCCTTGTTTAAAGCAAGAGAGCTGCGGTGAAGGGCTGTGTCAGTCGTTGACCCGTACATAGCCAGACCATAGTCAATAAGAGAGACAATTGAACTGTGGATGGCCAGGTTCAGTGCTTCATGTGCAAGTCTGTGTTTGTGACGCTAAGAGTATCCCGATTCTTGTATTAATCACCCTTGCAGTATTATCTATATGTTGGGCATAGGACAGGGTAGAGTCAATTTTGATGCCCAGGTACTTGAAGTGCTGAACGAGTTCAAGCGAGGCCCCACTGTCATTCTTGACTGTTAGGGGGAAGGCCTTGTGTTTGCTTAGGGAGCTGGAGTACCACATTGTCTTAGTTTTTTTATAGTTCATAACAAGTCTGTGCTCCCTGAACCATTTTTCTGCAGATGCAAACCCTCTTTGAAGATCCTCATCTAGAATCTCGGAGTGAGGGTTGCTAGTGAATATAGCCACGTCATAAGTGATGAGATTAAATGCTTCACTGGCGAGCATTTAAACTAGCCAAGGGAGGATGCACTGAAGAGGAGCAGAGCAATCCCAGCCTCCACCCACAAAACAGGGTAGTTAGCGAGGTAAATACCAAAGTTGAGAAGTCAATAGGGAGCAAGACAGGGGTAAATGGAGAAAAAGGCAAAGGCAGTAATTACAGGGATGGGGCTAGAAGGGGTAAGGCCATAAAAAAGTGGAGGGTGATGAGTACTAATGCCTGTAGTCTGGGTAACAAGCTCCCTGAACAAGTGGTCTTGATGGAAGAGGGACAGCCTGGATATCGTGGCAGTCACAGAAACATGGTACACAGAGAACCATGACTGGGATGTCAACACACCAGAGTACACAATCTACAGGAGGGACAGGGAGGGTAAAAGAGGAGGAGGAGTGGCTCTCATGTAAGGGAAGGGATCAAAGCAATGGAACTAAAGGGTAAACAGGGAAGAGGAGACTGTGGGTCACCCTGAAGACAGGAAATGGCACCACAATCCGTACGGGAGTTGTATACAGACCCCCATCTCAGGGGGAGGCTATGTACAAGGAAATCATGGTTGGCATCCTTAGAATGGCAGAAAAAGGGGAGATATTAGATAGAAACATAGAAACATAGAATTTGACGGCAGATAAGGACCGCTTGGCCCACCCAGTCTGCCCATTTCCCTACCTACTGGATAAGTTGCAGATCCTAGTTAACCAGCAGCCTACTTCTTCTTACCCCCACCCCCCAGAATTGCCTTATGACTGTCCCATGCATGCTTGAATTCCACCACTGATTTTGACTCCACAACCTCCTCCGGAAGGCCGTTCCATGCATCCACAAACCTCTCTGTGAAAAAATACTTCCTTAAATTACCTCTGAGCCACCCACCCTCTATCTTCAAATTGTGCCCTCTTGTTCTTGCACACCTCTTTTTTGAAAGATGCTACCCTCTTGGACTTTGTTGATTCCCTTGAGGTACTTGAAAGTTTCTATCATGTCCCCCCTCTCCCTCCTTTCCTCGAGGCTATACATATTAAGCTCTTTAAGTCTCTCTTCATATGTCTTCCGGTGCAGACCCTGCATCATTTTAGTTGCCCTACTCTGGACAGTTTCCATCCTGTCTATGTCTTTGCGGAGATTGGGTCTCCAGAACTGCACGCAGTACTCCAGATGGGGTCTCACCAGCTGTCTGTACAGAGGGATAATAACTTCCTGTTTTCTACTGGTGATGCCTCTCTCTCTATGCATCCCAGTAACCCCCAGCCCTCCTTGCTGCCCTCTCACATTGCTTGCCCACCTTTAGGTCATCTGATATGACTACCCCCAAGTCCCTTTCCATTTTTGTTGTTGTTAGTATCTCACCCCCAATTGTGTACTCTTCCCCTGGGTTTTTGTTTCCCAGGTGCATTACCTTGCACTTCTTAGCATTGAATCTAAGCTGCCATACATTTGACCATTCCTCTAACCTTGCCAAGTCCCTTCTCATCCTTTCCACCCCACCCTGTGCATCAACTCTGTTGCAGATCTTAGTGTCATCTGCAAATAGACATACTTTTCCTTCCAGTCCTTCTGCAATGTCTCTTATAAAGACATTGAAGAGGACCGGTCCTAATACTGAACCCTGCGGTACCCCACTACTAACCCTCCTTTCTTCTGAGTGGACTCCATTTACTATTACTCTCTGTGTCCTATTCTCCAGCCAATTCTTTACCCAGGCTGTCATCTTGGGACCCACTCCCAGGCTGGCTAACTTGTATATCAATCTTTTGTGTGGGACTGTGTCAAATGCCTTGCTAAAGTCTAGGTAGGCCATGTCCACAGCCCCTCCCTATTCTACTACTTTGGCCACCCAGTCAAAGAAATCTATCAGATTTGTCTGGCATGACCTTCCCACTGTGAATCCATGCTGCCTAGGGTCCTGTGCCCCTCTGGCCTCTAGATACTCGACAATTCTTTCCTTCAGAAGTGATTCCATCATTTTCCCTATCACTGAGGTTAAACTAACAGGTCTGTAGTTTCCTGCTTCTGCCTTGCTCCCACTTTTGTGAAGGGGAATCACATCTGCCCTCCTCCAGTCATCGGGTACCACCCCATCCTCCTATGATTTGTTACAAAGGGTAGTCAGTGGTGTCACTAGTTCTACCCTTAGCTCTTTTAGAATTCTGGGATGAATCCCATCAGGCCCCATTGCTTTGTCCACCTTCAGTTTTAAGAGTTCTTTCAGAATCCTTTCTTCTGTAAATGGTCTGGTATCAACTTCTGTATCCAGAGTGTTACTACTGTTTGTTTTATGTACCTCCCCCTCTTCATTTGTAAATACTGAGCAAAAATATCTGTTTAGTATCTCTGCCCACCCTCCTTCCCCTTTATTAAGCCTCACTATCCCTCCCTTGGTCTTCCTTTTGCCCCTGATGTACCTATAAAAGGTTTTATCCCCCTTCTTAACTGAGTTGGCTATCTTTTCCTCGGTTTGGGCCTTTGCTGTTCTGACTGCCTTCCCAGCCTCCTTTTGCTTTAACTGATACAGTTCTCTGTCCTGCTCCTTCTGCGATTCCTTGTACTTCCTGAATGCTTTCTTTTTCTCTTGAACCTTCACTGCCACTTCCTTTGAGAACCATAGTTGTTTCTTACATCGTCTTGTTTTGTTTATTTGCTTCACACAAAGGCTTGTTACCTCTGTGATGGCAGTTTTATTATTCCCATTGTTCTTCACCCTCCTTCCTGCCCATTTGCTAGTGCATTCCTTAGGCACTCACCCATTTGCCCTCCTAAAGTCCAGTACTTTTGTCTTTGTATGTCTTGACTCTATTGCTGTGTTTATTGTGAACCATACTGTTCGATGGTCGCTAGTTCCCAGATGGCTACCCACTTCTACATCTGTGATCCTCTCTCCATCTCCATTTGAGAGAATCAAGTCTAATATTGCTCCCTCAGGTGGGCTCCAGTACTAGTTGTCTAAGGTATGCCCCTGTGGGCATCTAGAATAACTGCACTCTTCAAAGTGGCAGCTGCAACTGCACTCCAGTTAACATCTGGCATATTCAGATCACCCATCAGCAATATCTCCCCTTTTTCTGCCATTCTAAGTATACTTTCTATCATTTCCCTGTCCATTTCCTCCCCCTGAGAAGGGGTCTGTATACAACCCCTGTGCGTATTGTGGTGTCATTGCCTGTCTCCAAATTTTCCCACAGTTCTTCTTCTCCTCCCTGTTTACCCTTTTGTTCTGTTGCTTTTATTCCTTCCCTTATGTAAAGAACTACTACTCCTCCTCTTTTACCATCCCTGTCCCTCCTGTAGACAGTGTATCCTGGTATGTTTATGTCCCAGTCATGATTTTGTGTGTACCATGTTTCTGTGACTGCCACGCTATCCGGATGTTCCTCCTCCATCAAGGCCACTAATTCAGGAAGCTTGTTACCCAGACTCGGGCATTAGTACTCATTGCTCTCCATTTTTTGATGGCTTTACCTTCTGTTGCAGCATCCCCCACTGGCCATTCTACCTCAGTCTTTTTCTCATTTAGTACCCTGTTTTGTAGGGAGAGGCTGGGATTTTCCTGCTGCTTGTCAGTGCCTCCCCCTTTGACTAGTTTAAAAGCATGCCAATGAAGCATTTAAACCGATTGCTCAAAAGACTTGTTCCCTTCCTGGACAGGTGCAGATTGTTGATGGGGGACCTGAATATGCCAGATGTTAACTGGAGCACCTTTGCTGCAGCACATCCAAGAGCAGGGTCATTCTCAATGCCCTACAGGGGGCATGCCTCAGACAGCAAGTGTTGGAACCCACTCAGGAGGGAGTAATCTTAGACCTGGTACTCTCAAACAGGGATGGAGAGAGGATCTCGGATTTAGAAGTGGATAGCCATCTGGGAAAAAGCGACCACCAAACAGTGTGGTTCACGATAAACACAGCTGTAGAGTCAAGCCATACAAAAGCAAGACTATTGGACTTTAGGAGGGCTGACTTTGGGAAAATGGGAGAGTGCCTCAGAAAATCACTAGCAAATGGGCAAGATGGAGGGGTGGAGGAACAATGGGGAAAATCAAAACAGCCATCATAGAGGTAACAAGCCTTTGTGTGAAGCAAATCAACAAAACAAAGGAAAAACCACTAAGGTTCTCAAAAGAGGTGGTGGGGAAGATTAGGGAGAAAAAGGTAGCACTCAGGAAGTATAAGAAAACACAGAAAGAGCAGGATAGAGAACTGTACCAGTTAAAGAAGAAGGAAGCGGGGAAGGAGGTCAGAATAGCAAAGGCCCAAACTGAGGAAAAGATAGCCAACTCAGTTAAGAAGGGGGATAAAACCTTTTATAGGCACATTAGGGAGCAAAGAAAGATCAAGGGAGGGCTTGTAAGGATTGATAAAGGGAAAGGGGAGTGGGTAAAGGGTGTCAGTGCAAAAACAGGGATACTAAACAAATACTTCTGCTCGGTATTCACAAAAGAAGAGGAGGGGGAGGTACCTAAACCAAAGAATAGAAGCACTCTGGACAGGGGGGTCGATACCAGTCCATTCACAGAAGAAAGGGTTCTGAATGAACTCCTAAAACTGAAGGGCAAAGCAATGGGGCCTGACGGGATTCCATCCCAGAATTCTAAAAGGACCAAGGGGAGAACTAGTGACACCACTGACTACCCTTTTTAACAAATCATGGGAGGATGGTGGTGTACTTGAGGACTGGAGAAGGGCAGATATGATTCCCCTTCACAAAAGTGGAAGCAAGACAGAGGCAGGAAACTACAGACCTGTTAGTTTGACTTCAGTGGTAGGGAAGATGATATAATCACTTCTGAAGGAAAGAATTGTTGAGTACCTAGAGGCCAGTGTGGCACAGGACCCAAGGCAGCATGGATTCACAGTGGAAAGGTCATGTCAGATGAATCTAATTGATGTCTTTGACTGGAAGACCAAAGTAGTAGAAGAGAGAGGGGCTGTGGACATGGCCTTCCTAGATTTTATCTAGGCATTTGACACAGTCCCACACAAAAGATTAATAAACAAATTAGCCAGCCTGGGAGGGGGTACCAGGGTTGTAGCCTGGGTAAAACATTGGCACGACAACAGGATGCAGAGAGTAATAGTAAATGGAGTCCACTCCGAAGAAAGAGGGTTACTAGTGGGGTACCACAAGGTTCAGTACTGGGACTGGTTCTCTTTAATGTCTTTATAGGTGACATTGCAGAGGGACTAGAAGGGAAAGTATGCCTCTTTGCAGACAACACAAAGATCTGCATTGATACACAAGAGGGGGATGGAAAGTATGAGAAGGGACTTGGCAAGGTAGGAGGAATGGTCAAAAGTATGGCAGCTTAGATTCAATGCAAAGAATTGCAAAGTAATGCACCTGGGAAACAAAAACCCAGGGGAAAGAGTACACAATGTGAGGGGAGGAACTAATGACAAAAATGGAAAGGGACCTAGGGATAGTCATATCAGATGACTTAAAGGTAGGCAAGCAATGTGAGAAGGCAGTAAAGAGGGCTGGGGGGATACTGGGATGCATATAGAGAGAGAGAGGCATCACCAGTAGAAAACAGGAAGTTGTTATTCCTCTGTACAGACAGTTGGTGAGATCCCATCTGGAATACTGTGTGTAGTTCTGAAGATCCCATCTCTGCAAGGACATAGACAGGATGGAGGCAGTCCTCCAGAGGAGGGCAACTAAAATGGTGCAGTGTCTGCACCAGAAGCCTTATGAAGAGAGACTAAAGAAGCTTAATATGTATACCCTTGAGGAAAGGAGGGAGAGGGGGTCATGATAGAAACATTTAAGTACCTCAAGGAAATCAACAAAGTCCAACGAGGTAGCATCTTTCAGAAAAAGAGAGGTGCAAGAACAAGGGGGAACAATTTGAAGATAGAGTGGGGATGGCTCAGGGGCAATGTGAGGAAGTATTTTTTCATGGAGAGAGTAGTGGATGCATTGAACGGCCTTCCTGAGGAGGTTAGGAGGTCAAACACAGTTGGGGAATTCAGGAATGCACGGGACAGACATGAAGCAATTCTAGTAGGAGGAAGTAGGCTGCTGGTTAACTAGGATCTGCAGCTTATCCAATAGGTAGTGAAATGGACAGACTGGGTGGGCCAAGCGGTCCTTATCTACCATCAAAGTCTATGTTTCTATGACATCGGCGTAAAGGAGCATCCAACCTGAACAGGAGACCGGGAGTTTATTTAGGAATAAATTGAACAGTAATGGCCCCAGGATTCACCCTTGTGGGACACCAGAATGGACAGGCCTGCTTTCAGAGAGGACATCCCCAATCCTAACCTGCTGGGAATGGTTATGTAGGTAACTGTTGAACCATTTCAGATGACAGCCTGATGTCTGTTAGCTGTTCGAGGAGGAGTGCATGATGCACCATATCAAATGCCTTGTATAAGTCAATAAATGCTTCTACCAGGTGGCCTTGATCTAGAGTGCGGTGGATGTAACCATTGAATTCCAGTAAAGCCATGATGGTACTGTGTCCACTTCAGAACCCATGCTGTTCAGGACATTGGAGTTTGTGAAGGTTCAAATATTCGACAAGCTGGTCTGCCACAATCCGCTCAAGAGCTTTAGAGAGTGGTGGAGGGATTATGAAGATTAGCCTGTAGTTATTATGCAAAGTCCGGTCCCCACTTTTGTGCACTGGGGTTACAGTTGTGGATTTCCATCATTTGGGGAATTTGGAGTGGCAGTGGGACAGGTTGATTATTTTAGTCAATGGGCCAAGAATTTCCTCCAGGGTCAGGTTAGCAAATTTAAGGTCCAGGGTATCCCCGCTATGTCTTGATTTCCCCAAGTACTTTTTCCAGATATTTTCTGGCTCCAGCTTCAGAGACTTCCTTGAAATAAAACAACGGGTGGTTAGGAGGTAGTGCTAGTTTGCCATAGAGTTCATTAGGGGTGAAAGGATTGAAGTAGTCCTCCGGGAGTACATTACTTAGGTTTGTGAATGTATTGTTCAGAGAGTTAGCTATGAGAAGAGGGTCCAAAGAAGGTATGCCTTCAGTATTGAGCATTTTGGGGTCCCTACCAGAGATGTCATTAAGGTTGGCACAGAAGGATTTGCTGTTGTGCCATGAGCTGGAGAGGGCTACTTTATAGTATATACTTTTAGCAAGCCAAATAGCTTTCGTGCACTCATTTCTGGCTTTTTTATAGCACTGGATGTTAGAGGGGTTGCCATGTGCTTGCGCCTTATGCCATAGGTGGTCTCTTGTGTTGAGTTGTTCTATTAGGTCTGGTGTAATCCATGGGTCGCAGGATCCTTTGATTTTCCTAGTCTTTACTGGTGCATGCTTATCGCAGACAACACTGAATTTACAGTCGTGGCCAAAAATATTGGCACCCTTGCACTTTTTCAAATAACTCACAATTTCCTCTAAACATAAGTTGAAATTAACAACAGTACAATATTTGGGCTCCACAATTCTTCATTTCTCTGTTAATATTACAGAACCTTTGTTTTTGTTCAGAATTAAATATATCCTTTTAAATCAGAAAATGAAAAGAAATGGCACTAACAAAATTATTGACACCCTAGACTTAATATTTGGTAGCACAGCCTTTGGTCAAAATAACTGCAATCAACCACTTCCTATAGCCATGGATGAGCTTCCTGCACCTCACTACTGGCAGTCTGGCCCACTCTTCTTGTGCAAACTGCTCCAGTTCTCCCAGATTTGAAGGGTGCCTTCTCCCAACTGCTGTTTTCAGATCTCTCCACAGGTTTTCAATGGGATTTAGATCTGGACTCATTGCTGGCCACTTCAGAACAGTCCAGCGTCTTGTCTTGAACCATTCCTGGGTGCTTTTGAAGTGTGTTTGGGGTCATTGTCCTGCTGGAAGACCCATGACCTTCGACAGAGACCCAGCTTTCTGACACTGGGTTCAACATTGTGCTCCAAAATGGCCTGGTAATCTCCAGATTTCATGATGCCATGCACACATTCAAGGCACCCAGTGCCAGAGCAGCAAGCAACCCCAAAACATCACTGAACCTCCTCCATGTTTGACTGTAGGGAAGGTGTTCTTTTCTTTGAAGGCTTCATTTTGTTTTCTGTAAACATAGAGATGATGTGCTTTACCAAAAGCTCTAATTTGGTCTCATCTGTCCACAGGACATTCTCCCAGAAGGATTTTGGCTTGTTCAGGTGTGTTTTGGCAAACCCCAGTCGGGTTTTCTTATGTCTCTCTCTCAGCAGTGGGGTCCTCCTGGGCCTCCTACCATATAACCCCCTTTCATTGAGTTGGCAACAGATGGTGCAAGTTGAAACTGTCGTACCTTGTGTCAAAGTCAGCTTGAATCTGTTTGGCAGTTGATCGAGGTGCTTTGTCTACCATTCGAACAATCCTGCGCTGCAATCTTCGATCAAGTTTTGTCTTGCGGCCATGTCCAGGGAGGTTGGCTACAGTGCCATGGGCCTTAAACATCCTGATAACATTACTTATGGTGGAAACAGGAACATCAAGGTCTCTGGAGATTGACTTGTAGCCTTGAGATTGTCCATGCTTGGCTACAATCTTCTGTCTGACCTCTTCAGACAATTCTCTGGCTGTCTTTCTTGTCTCCATGCTCATTGCAGTATACACAGTGACACAAAACAGGAGAATGAGTCCTTTTCTCTATTCAAACTGGTTGAATGAGTGATTTTTATATTGCAGGCACCTGCAACTCACCACAGGTGAGTTCAGTTCCAAAGTGAAGGAGAATCACCTGCTTGAAATCTAATTATTTCTAACTACTTCTAAAAGGTGCCAATAATTTTGTCCGGGCTATTTAAGGATTTCTGTGTGGAATAAGCTAAGACTTAGTAAATTTTTCTGCTTTTTGTGTTTTATTCCACTGCAAACCAAAGAAATACATATGTGGATACCAAAATATTTTTTAATTTCAACAATTTTCTGGGAGGAATGGTGCATTATTAGAAAAAACTGCAAGGGCGCCAATATTTTTGGCCACGACTGTAGATATGAAGAGGTCTAGTGCTATATCCACATCACTTGCTTCATGCAGGTCCATCCAGTTTAAATGTTGCAAGTCCACTTTCAACTGTGATAGATGCCCCTTTAAGGTTTGGTTACTTATATTTCTGGAAGGGGGTTTATGGTAATTGTTGAACCATGAGCACTTAACAGGGGAGTGGCCACTCAATGAGTCAGGGAGAACAGTAATATTGGTGATATGTGTAGGTCGGTTAGAGAGCACCCAATCAAGCAGGGTGCTGGTCCCAGTTTTATAGTTGACTCTGGTTGGTGTCTTGATCATTTGGGAGAAATGGATGACTGATAAGGCATCCTTGACAGAGGAAGCTGCAGGGGAGAGCCAGTTGATATTAAAGTCCCTTAGCATTACAATTTCAGTATATAGGCTCAGGGTACCAATGCAGTCCATTAGGTCACAGGTGCCAGCTGTGGCCAGTTGAGGCAGGATGTAGACAGTAGCGTAAGCGCCCTGTTGTGTGCACCCAGCAGCAGTTTGATGGACAGACCTTGCAAGTTGTCACTACAACTGGGGAGGGGTTATGCCCCTGAAGAGAGTCCTTCATGTAAATGACACAACCACCTCCTCTTTTCTTCAGGTGGTCCTGTCGGAACAAAGTGTAGCCAGGCAGTGTGATGGCAACATCCGGTATCTTGGGTGAGAGCCATGATTCCACTATGGAAAGAACGTCGGGGTTATGTCGAGTAACCCACACCTTCAGGTTGTCCATCTTGGGTAGTATACTGCAAATACTTATACAGGCTATTGTTAGACTGGCTGGTCTTTGTGGCTATGTGTTTCAGTTATAGGGTGGACCAGGGTTAGGGTGAACATTGCCTGACAGCAGGAGTAGTAGTATCAGCAGACGTACAAGATGGTCCAATAAAAGTTATTTTGTGACCGCTTTCTTTTACTGGGTGTGTGTACTTTCTTGGCACCTAGGTGGGCAACTTATCCAGGAAAGAGTGGTACCATGGAGGGACCATTAGGCAGGCAATACTGTGACGAGATCCTGTGAGGCCCATTCTGGTTGCTGAGAGCAGCGGTAGACAAACGATAAGGGGAGGTGACGGTAACATACACATTAAGAACGACCCATAGGTGGTTAGCTTGAGAAAATGGGGGGGAGGGGGGAGTATTACAGTGGGATCCCGAAAGGGAAATCAAAGTGAGCAAAATGATGCACTGGAAGGTCCCAGTGGTCGTAGGGAACATTATATTGCACACAGTTAAACGAGGCAATACCTTCAGTAAGAAAGTTGTGACCAGTGAGTAAGACTTGAGTAACCAAAGTTTAGGACTTCCTAGGTTAAAGTGGCTTGGGTGAGTGGGAGGTTAGAACAGAAGGGGAGAAGGAATAAGAAAGTGAAGGAGGCAGCATAGTGGAAGGGGTTGCATGTTGAGCTTAAAGTTAAAAGTTAACAGATAGCAGTAATGGGAAGACAGTGAACATGTGGAGATATAGCCCTCCAGTGGATAGAAGTTATAATCTGCTAATGGAAAAGTCAGTAAAAAAAAAAAAAAAAAAAATTACAGAAGGATATGGGGTACCATGGAGCGCGTAGCACCACTCCGTCGGCGCAGGAAAAGTTACAGGGCAGAGAGGAGCACACAGACTAAAATTCTAACAGTATTTGGGAATTTAAATCACAGCAATGTAGACTCTAAACATTGGAGACTACAAAAGTGAGGGGGGACATGATCAAAACTTTTAAATATGTGAAGGAGAACAATAAGGTGAAGAAGGGGAGCTTGTTCAGAAGAAAGGAGGGAGCTAAGACCAGAGGGCATAGTCTAAGACTGGAAGGTGGAAGATATAAAGGTAATGTGAGGGGCGATTCTTCACGGAGCGAGAGTGTGGTGGAGACCTGGAATAAACTATCAGAAGAGGTGGTGGAGGCCAAAACAGTTAAGGGATTTAAGAAGACATTGGAAAGACATATGGGATTGGGAAGTGAGGGCCCATAAAAGTTGAGATAAGTAGGGGAGGGGGGAAGGGGCAGACTCGATGGACCGATGAGGTCCCTTTCTGCTGTCAGATTTCTGTGATTCTGTGAAGCGGTTGGGCAAGTCGAAGGACTGGGAGGACCTCGATCTCTCCCCAATCCTTGACCGGTGCTGGTGGCACTTAAATTTTGAACCATGGAAGGCAGGGCTCTCCCCCAAGGTCTGAAGGGAACAGCACATGTTACAGAACTGGTCTGAGAAAGACCCTCCAATGCCAGCCTCAGGTGGGAACAGTGAAGAGATCTTGTAGGTGCCTGCTGCAGCAGCCTTCACTTCCACCTCAAGGGCTGCAAGCTGCACAGCAGACCTGGCCACAGCCAAGGCCTTTGTGTAGCCCTTAGAGCAATCCTTCAGATCTCTTTCTGAAGACCAATCCAGTGAAAGTCAGATCTTCCTGTCCTCAAGGGACTCAAGAAGCATGGATAAGTACAGGCTACACCCAGCCATGTTGTGCTGCCTGCCCAGACAATATGTGCACATAGGATGCAGATCTTTGACATCTTCTGGCAGCACCTACCACAGAATTTGAAGCTACAAGCAAATGATTTTAGAACTTCGAAAGGAAAGGTTTGCCTTAGGGTGCAGAAAAATCCTAAGTGGAGCGCGAAGGAGGGGACCTGTTCTTCCAGCAGAAAGAGAGATCTGATGTCATGGGATGGACTCAGGGGTTATAATGCCCAGGTAGTGGGAGGAGCTTAACCTAAAGATGTTCCAGCCAATAACATCACTCCAGTGGAATTGCCAGAATGTGGGTAAGTGAACCATATCCCACGCCCCTACAGTCTACACACCTATGGACATTCCACTCTTCAGCCCATGCTCCACATGAGTCGTAGGCACTGGATGTTACACCTGATCCAACTAGGCATAGCATTATGGCACAGCTGTGCCAGAAAATAGCTGCAATCTGCCATAAATAGTGAAGTCACTTGTAAAATGGCTCCATCTTTGAAAAACCAGCGCATGTGGGGAAAACTGCAGCTCCACAAGTGAAGACCTACTTGCACCAGTCTTTCCTGCACCTGTGATGATTCGGGGGGGGGTTTAAAATCAGACCCCTGGTCTCTGATAATATTCATGTTGTGCCTTATGTAACTGTGACCTTAAATATGTGTGTCCCATGAACCGGTCTTATTAGCTGATCGGTTAAATTTTGAACATTATCACACCCACCTTTAAGTATCAGTGATAGGTCTTGTTTAAATCATGGGTCCCGAAGGTGGCAATACAAAAATCAGCAGACTGTAGAATGCAAGAAATACAGCTACTACTGTCTAACACATGGAGCATGTGTTCCATTCCTCTATCTCCACCCGCTGTACATTCAGCAGCATCTGCCTCAGAAGTGGGATGACTTGACTGATATAGGCAGTGTCCCCACTCACTGCCTGTGCTGCATATTCAAATGGCCTTGGAATCATGACCAGGCCATCCATTAATCACCACTGATCTGCTTTCAGAGACATGGATATTCTGGCACTGTCACGGCTAGTATGCAGCAGCAGATATTCTGAAATGGCTTTATACTGCTCGTACAAGCACTTGATCATGTATAGTGCTGAGTTCCATCTGGTGACAATTTCCAGCTTCAGATGGTGCTGAGGCAGTTTGTTCTGGATCTGCAGGCGCCTTAGATGGTTGTAGGCCTTTCCAGAATGGGCAAAGTGGGTACAGATGCAACAGGCCATAGTCAATACGGACTTGATTTCAGGATATGATAGAAACTCCTGCACTACTAGATTAAAACAGTGCGTCATTCATGGCACCCTAAGAACCCCCCCATCACTAATGTATTTAACCAGATTCAAGCCCTTATTGCTCACAATGAAACCCAGTTCAAGGGAATGTGGGTGCAGCCACTCATTAGTCTCAGTCAGGAGTAGTTATAACATTTTCTGACTGGTGTGTGATCCACTTTTAGAAAATGGGCTTTTTATTTCCTGGCATCTGATTGGCTGGTACCCTTGCCGGGGGGGTACATTAACTTACAATAGATACCCAGGAAATAAAAAGTACCAGCCCCAGTGCCCCTTCACCCACAGAGGTATCTTTTTGCCCAGGCTGCTTTTTTATTGGCCAGAAGCATAACATTGAATTTCAAATCGCCGCCATTTTGTTTCTCTCGCTTAATGAGAGAAACTAACCTTCCATGGCTCGAAATTTTACTGCCATCTGCCTGATTAAACCTCACACAACTTCCCTGAGCTCATTTCTGGCTACATGTGTTTTTTTTTTTGTTTTAGTTTCTTTACAGTAGTCTCCTCCATGACAGGTAGCTCCATAATAGCTCCACCCTCACAGAGCTGACTGAACTCTAGCTCCACCAGTCATTCCCCCCAGTCCCAAAAGTGAAGCTGTTTCAGGTCTGATTTGTACACATATATTGTTTCACCCTCTCCACTACGATCACACACCCCTCTCAACCATATCCCTGTAGCCATATTTTTTTATGTTTTTCCCCCCAATTGTGTATACACACTCCCTCTCCTCTCTTTCTCTTGCAGGGCATTTCTTTTCATGTGACAGTTGTACCCAATAGTGCATCTGTTGTCCCACTCTCTCTTGCAGCAAGCACGTACATCCCTCCCAAACGCAATCCAGTATTGCACTTATAGTCTCCACTTTCTAACATCATAAATGCCACTTTTGTTGTTAATTAAAATAAAAATATCTCACTGACTGCAGGCTTTCAAAAGTGTTACTCCCAGTGCGGCAGTCGAAGCTCTCCACAGACTCCGTGCTTGCCAGTCAGCTTCAAGGCAGTGTCTCCCTCTCGCTCCTGGTGACTTTGCACTCACCACTGACACTGCGCTTCATCTACATTTACTCCCTTGAACCCCCAGCTTCAGCCTCTTCTTACTAAAGAAGTACCCCAAAAACACAGTAGTGAGAAGAGAAGTGGTGAATTTCCGTCTGTTTCTGTGCCACAAAAATGATCGCAATTTTGTAGGAGCAGTAGCGGGGCGGTGGGAATCACACTTCACACAGTGGCAGCATCTGGAGATGGAAAAAAAGGAAGCATAAGAACAGAAATACAAAATAAAAGCCTTAACAAACCAACAAAGAAACAGGGCTTTAACAGTTAAGAGAGAGAGTGTGTGTGTGTACAGGTAACCATGACAACCAGCAAAAAAAACTATGGAGGCTATAGTAGGACTATAGTAAACGTTTAAACATTTCAACAATTTTTTTTACCAATATAAAATACAGTTGCCCATTTTCTAAGAGCAATAATACCCTCCAGGATGGGTGATATTGGGCAGTAACTGGACCTTCCAGGGGCTATAAGGCCCTCCGCCTGTGACGTCAGGCATCATTACGCCCCTGGGCGGTCCAGTATTACCCAATACCGCCCACCCTGTCGGGTACTATTGCTTGCACACTCTTCACTGCCAGTATGGCATTCTGGTGAACATCTGATATGTTGTTACCACCACAACTGACTGGCTTTTGTACAATTCTTCCCCATTCCAACATCAAATACTACCCTAGGTACATGTGCCCAATGGGAAATACACAGTGAAGAGCTACCAGGTGTTTGGCCAGTGGTCCACACATTCATACTAAGATGTAGTTATGGTGAGGATGAATGCTGCAGGGCATGTATTACTGTACGTGACATAGTCCTATAAAGTTTAGGAATGGCACATGTGGAGAAAATAGGTTTGTGATGGGATCTGTCATTTGGGCCAGGTACGCACCATCAACTTTCCGAATCCCACATTCTCCACAAAAGAGAACGGCAACAGATCAATTGCCAGCATTTCAATGGTTACTGTATCTAGCTCCTGTGCAACAGCATGATTGGGTGTGTATTTTATAGGATGCTCAAACACGCTTTGCAGTATAGGCTGCGCCTTTTGGGGTGCTGGGATACCAAACAACTGGATGCTGCATGGTGGCATGGCTGTTGGGGTAGTATTTGACTCGGGGGGGGGGGTCATGGATGCTGCATCACTGAATTAAGTGATTTTTGGTGTTTTATGCACTGACGTTGATGTGTTTTGGTAACTCCGGCTGTTTGTGCTCAACTGCTACTATGGCCACTACTAGGCAATCCCACGGACTCTGCCTCATCTCTGTAACAGTCCTCCACCGACAACTCTGACTCCACTGGGACTGTATCCATGCCACTTTAGGATGCCTTGCTGAATGATGATAAGGGGGAAGGCCCTCCTGTACCAGCTTCCCTTTTGTTTATTTAGTTTTTGTTGACAGGGAAAGGAGGACAAGACAATTCTGCTATTTTCAGCCTCATCCCAGGTGGTGGGGGGGGGGAGATACATATGGATGCCAACTGACATTGAACCAGATTAAGCTGTTTGTGGTATTTTTAGTGAATGGGGGAAATTTAGCTAGGACATTGGGGAGATTCCATTACTCTTCTAGTAGGGGGGCCCCTGTCAGTCATTTTCAAGATGGCTGACATCCAAGAGGATGAGGGAGGAGGTTATAGCACCTTGCTGCCTGCTTCTGTGGCTCCAGTTCCTATTGCTATTACTGCTTCAGTCATGACTTCAGTTTACCTCTTGGCTCAGACACTTACTACTACTGACGATTCTATTTCTATGGATGTGGAGACGTTCCCCACAGACCCCTAGGGTGTGGGCTTGAATTTAGCTTCTGTTGGTTTGGAGACCTATCTGCCTAGTTTGGTTCCTTTTCTGTCTCAGGAGGATCTGCTACACGAGGCAATGAAGACACATAAATCCTTTCTGCTATAACTGCCCCATGAAGACGCTATGCTGTAAGACACTATTCATGATGTCTCCTTTTCTGTTGTGCCCATTTTTCCTACACCTTCTACTGCACCAGCTGTGACCTCATCTCCTGCCCACTCTCCTGCTTCTTTGCCATTGCTACAGTTTCCATTCCCCCCCCCCCCCCCCCTCGCATTTATGGAGAAGTCACCAGTCTGGTGTCTTACCTGACCGCCCCTGAAGTCCAGAAGCTGCCTTGAGAGGAGCAGGTTGGCAACAATGCACCTAGGGTGGTCCTTGGTCCTCTCCTGGACCCATGTGTGCAAAATATATTATTTCTAAGGCTCAGGCTCTTACTGTTGACCCTTGCACTCAGACGCACATTGCGAGTACGGCAACTTCTACTACTCCTGCTCCTGTTATTCCTGACAGATCTCCGACTCCTGACACTTATCGGCAGTCTGAAAATGGACTTTCAGCTGCAATCTCCACTGAATGCCGGACACCGCAAGAATCCATGGCCACAAGCTCACATACATGTCCCACTGCTGTACAGCCTCAACAGGTTCCTTTGCCTCACTCTTCCAGTACTGCCTCAGGCTCTGATTCAGATGCTCCCCAGTCGGAGGGTGAACAACCAGCTCCTCCACAGTTTAAACGGATTTATTTCAGAATTTGAGTGAACCAGCTCAACACAGGAATGCAGTTCATTTGCACTATACTGGTGATATTAATGCTGCTTCGGACAGAAGGACAGTCCTTCACAGCATGCTACAAGACTCTAGATATTGGGGCCCCTGAACTTTTTGCCTTTATCCATGTACGTGGTGAAGCTGTTTATGATGTTAGCTTTATGAATGTCTATACTATTGAGCGTTTTTGGCTAAAATGTGAAAAGGTAAAAGCTGCTCCACTTTGAGCATCCTTTCTTGTTATCCCCCTCACTAACTCTACTGTTAAGATTATTACTTTCTTGTTTAGGAATGAGGGGATTAGCATTGCGGATGTCCAATACTGGCTTAGACAGCGCTGTGAAATTTTGGACACACCTCATCCCATACTAGACGAGAATCTGGTATGGACAAGTGGTTGAAAGATTATGGTACAGCTGAAACAAACTGACAAGGGCATCTTTCATCTGCCTGGTAGTTTTTATATAGGCAGAGATTGTGGTCTTTGTTTCTATCCTGACCAGCCATGGACCTGTCGCAAGTTTGGCTCCTGGACTCATTTGAGCCCCACTTGCGATAAACTCCTCAGCAACCTTTGTCTGACGTATGGCCATGTTAGTTTGGAATGTCCCAATCTCTTAAAATGTAATCTGTATGATGAGTCTGGCCATTCTTATAAGCAGTGCCCCGGGCCGACAACAACAGGCTTGACCACCCTCTGCAAGACCAGGTTGCCCTTATAACCGATTCACAGGTCCAGGCTCAGCTACAGAAAGATCACCCCCCCAGGCCTGTCGTCCTTGACTCTTCAGTCCTAGATTTTTCTGCAGTCCCTCCTCTCTCTTCAGTTGGCTCTCCCCCTCAATCTTCTCTGGTTGCTGCCTCTGATGCCCTTCTTGATCCCTCTCCTACTCCTTCCCAACTTCTACCACCAAACGATACACCCACTGCCCCCTCTCAAGATTGTTATACCCCCCCCAAAGTTGTAACTTGTTTTGTAACTGTCCACTCCTCTAAATGAGGTAGGAGCAAGAGGAAGGCAGACAACCCCACACCAAAACAAACTATTGTTACTAGAAACAGATTTCAAGCCCTAGCCAAGAGGAGACAGTGGGGGCCATGGAGTAAGAGGAAGGGGACTCTGACTCCTCCATTGCCTCTTCTTCGAAGATGGATTTTTCTTTGGATTCACAGACAGACACTTCTTCCTCCAAACAGCAAGGAATGTCTGGAAAAAAGTACTCTAAAACCTGATTATTGTTTTTTCCTTTTCTCTTTTTTTCACTTTCATGCATTCTGGTCTTCTGCTTCATTGCCTAACATTTAATGCCTGTAGCATTAAATCATTCCATATGCGGTTGACCACTATGCAGTTTCTGTCTGACCTGCCACATGATATATTCTTTTTACAAGCTACTAGGTTGAAGTCCAGAACTAAAATCTCTCAGGTCAAGTCCCGGTGGCCTGGAGGTGTATCCTTCTGGTTGCATGGAGAGGACCTTTGAGATGGCCTGGAGATATTATTCAAGGGATTTGATTTTCATGTTAGTAGGCTGGTGATATTTCTCCAGGGCAAGCGCTTTTATTAGATTGTACTTATCAACAACTTAAACTATGATTAATTTTTACACGCCACAAAGTATAGCCTTATGCTCAGACTTTTTCAATTATTACAGGCTTATTTACATACTAATCGCCATGTCCTCCTAGGTGGAGATTTCAACTGTGGACTCATATTGTCAGATAGCAGTGGATCCACCTAAAAGAGTTATGGTGACATTACTTTTTTTTTTATTTATTTATTAGAAAGTCGGATTTACAACTTTTAGTCAAGGACTCATTTACAAAGGCACCTCATTGCGGGGGGGGTTAGACAGAGTAACATAGTGTGGTTACAACAGTGAGAACAGTACACTTGCAGAACATTAAACATAGAGTACACATAGGTTACATAATAATGTTACTTATAATAGGTTACAGTCAAATACAAGGTACCCAAGGGTTACATTGGGGGTACAGCCCTGGACATACCTAGATAATACCTGGAGAGGGTGGAAGTAGGGCTGGGGAGTGGGGTGGGAAGGAGGGGGAGAGGATAGGCTGTCCTGGAGGACGTTGTCAAGTCAGGGAGGCCTCACAGGAGGATCCCACAGTGGGATTAGTGAGGTGCATCTATAGCAACGAGCATCAAAGAGATGGTTCCAGAGGGCAATTTTGAAGGGACCAATTTTGTCAATGTCTGTGATGCAGGGTGGGAGGGAGTTTACCAAGCAGGGGCTCAGTAATGGAAGGACCTCTGGGTTAGTGAGGTCTTGGTTCTGGGCACCAGAAAGGTGGCCTTGACAGAGCTACGTGTGACAACAGATGAGGATGCACACCGTAGGAAAGCAGAGACCCTGGGGGGAGAGGCCTAGAAGAGATTTTTTGGCAAGTAGGCAGGTCTGGTAGCGCAGATGCTCCTCAAAGGTGAGCAGGTCAGTGGTGGAGTACAGCAGGCAAGTGTGAGTGCTGCTAGGGACTCTGGTCAGAAGCATGCAGCCCTTATTGATTGAGAGCTGGATTTTAGTCAGGGTGATAGTGACCGCTGCAGCGTAAATGGGCAAACCATAGTCCACTAGCATCAGGACTGAAGAGGTGATGGCCAGCCGGAGGGCAACTTGGGGGAGGCTATCTCTATGATGGTATAGTAGGCTTATCTGAGAATTTATGGCAGAGGATAGAGCATTGATGTGGGTGTGGAAGGTGAGAGCAGAGTTGAAAGTGATGCCTAGATATTTGTAAGAGGTCACTTGCTCCAGCCGGTGCAGAGTGCTGGGGAGAATGAAGAGGGGGGCATTCTTGGCCTTGTTTTGGTGATGGGAGAAGAGCACTGACTTAGTCTTCTTTAGGTTAATGACAAGTCGGTGGTCAAGGAACCACTTTTCAGCTTGGCTGTAGGTGTGCTGGAGGGATACCTGGAGAGAAGAGGGATAAGGGTGGGATGCAAAGAGAACTGCATTGTCAGCATAGTGGAGCATTTTTCCTGTGCAGGAGCTGGGGAGAGTGTTGAGGTAGAGGTTGAAAAGTACAGGGCCCAGAATGGACCCCTGGGGTACCCTGGAACGAATGGGCCGGGTATTGGACATGGAGTCATTTATCTTCACATGCTGGGGTCTAGCAGAGAGGTAGATGGAGAACCAGGCAAGGGGACCAGCGGAAAAGCCGAGTTGGTGGAGGGAGTCAAGCAGGAGGTGGTGACAAACAGTGTCAAAAGCCTTGGAGAGGTCTATGAACACTGCACTGGCAAGGTTGCTGGAATCAAGAGCAGAGTGCAGGTATTGAAAGAACTCCAGGAGAGCAGTAGTGGTACTGTGTCCTGGGCAGAAGCCACGTTGTTCTGGGCACATTATGTCATATTTGGCCAGATACTCAGAGAGTTGAATAGAAACTACTTTTTCTATGGCTTTAGAGAGCAGGGGAGGATAGAGATCAGCCGGTAGTTGTTAGGTGCAGACCAATCTCCACTGTTATGTATAGGGGTGATTTCAGCTGATTTCCAAGCACTGGGAAACTGACCAAGGCATAGAGACCAGTTTAGTAGGTGTGTAAGGGGGACTAGGATGAAATCCAAGACCAGGCGGAGGATTTTGGAGTCTAGGGAGTCACAGCTGGGGTTGTTGCTGCAAAGAGCTTTTAGCAGGTGCAGCCTGGCTACTTGGGGGATATAGTGTGCAGGTAGAAAGGATGGTGATCCAAGGCAGGGGGGATAGAGGTGGGGATTGGGTCAAAAATGTTTGGGAGGACAGAGCTTAGGTCAGAGAAGGTAGTATTGAGGCAATCAGCTATGTGATTTGGGTCTGTAGTGATGGTGCCATCGATGGAGAGCTGGGATGGTGGGGGGAGCAGGTCTTCCCAGTCCAGGTGGAACCCAATGCAAGGGTGGTCTGATAGTGCCCTGACTTGGCCCGTCTAATGGCCCAGGTGCACTGATTATGCACTGCTTTGTAGGCTTGTCTATCAGCCAACTTGTCTGATTTGATAGCGATGTGCCAGAGATTATCCCTAAGCTTAAGTTTTTGGATAAGGGATGGAGGTACTTGCATTAATTCAGTCCTCAAGACTGCAGCCCTATGGAATGGCTATTGCACAGTTCATCCCATTGGTGCTAAAAAGTATCATAGGGGTTCTTTAGCAACCCGTACTGATTATCATTTTGTTTCTGAAAATATTATGGTGTAATGAACCACTGTACTCCCTGCAATATTTCAAAGCATTTGGCTGTTTCTCTCACATGCTCATTATCTCTAGGATTCTTTCCTCACAAGCCTCAGTCTTGCTGGAAGCTTAACAATTCCTTGGTATCTGATCCTGCTATCAACTCAGACTTGTCAGGAACTCTGAGCTCGATTATCTGTTCTTGATGCCTACCCCACACACCTCTTAGTTGGTGGGAAGACACCAAGATTGATTTTAAATCCTTTTTTCTATGAAAAGCAAGAAAAAAAACCTGTCTTCTTACCTCAAATATCTACAACTATGACAGCAGTTCCTTGATACTATATCTCCAGTTTATGAGACTCAGTCTGACTGTACTCAGCAAATTAGCAAATTGAAATCTGAAATGGCCTCCTATCAATATGATAGAGCTCTTTCCTGGACAGTTGAAGCTCAATGTGGCACCCAAAGTTCTAAACCCTCTCTAGATATTTTTAAAAGCTGCAGAGAGAGAGAGAGAGTATCAGCAACACATATTGAGCACCTTCTTGACCCTGCCACCTCTTCACACTATGCTGATTTGCCCTCAATACAAAAGATAGCTCATTCTCATTTGGAACACGTTTGGCTCCCCCTCTTCAGCTCTCCCTAGTTCTGCCTTTTTTTCAGACTTTACTGTTCCTGATGTTTCCTCAGAACAGCTTATCCTCTTGACTGTTCCAGTTTCACTTGATGAGACCCGACAGACTCTTATCCGACTTAAGAAACACTTCTCCCAGACATGATGGACTTACCACTGAATTATATCAGTGCTTTTTTTTGTACTTCTTTCCTGACACTTGTATTTAATATTATTTTGTCCACTAATTCTCTACCCAATACATTTTCTGACACCATCATGATTTTGTTTAAAAAAATGTGACTGATCTGATATTTGGAACTGGGGACCACTCAGTCTCCTCAGTGTAGATTATAACATTTTTCTATCTGTTCTCTTACATAGACCAACGCCCACTGCAGAACAGATCATCTCCGAAGTACAGTCCTGTGCCATCCCCCACAAATCCACATTTCATAATGTAGTTCTCTTACGGGATATACTTTCCTCTAGTACATCTGCTTCTCCTTCCTCTTTACTCCTGTTCCTTGACCAGGAGAAAGCCTTTGATCAAGTTTGACCATACTTATTTGTTTCAGGTCCAGCTCAATTACCATATTCCATGACACTTTATTTCCTAGATCCGTTTACTATACAGCCTCACATTAATGGATCCCCAGTCCCCCTTTTTTGTAGTGCAAAGGTGTCCAACAAGGCTGCCCTCTCAACCCTCTCCTCTATGTCTTTCAAATAGACCCCTTCCTTCGTAAATTGTTACAACACCCTACCCTCCCTAAAATCCCTCTCCTCACTGGACTGTATGCCCAATCTGTTTATGCTTATGCAAAGGATTTATGCATCTGCACGACTTCCTTGGCACATGGACCACTGTTTCTCTATTTTCTGCTTTTGAGACTGCTTCTGGCTCTAAACTAAATTTTGACAAGAGCATAGGCATCTGTAGTCCTCCTTTAGCAGGGGTAGATCCTGTCACTCATATTGCTGGCATTTCCCTCACCACATCCCCTGTCAAAATTCTTGGACTTTATTTTGCTAGCACATTTGATGCTTCTTATAATTGGACTTCTACCTTAGATAATGCTAGCGCTCTAGTACATTCCTGGAAAGACCATGTATATCAAAGAGAAAGAGGGTAATGTTGCTCAAAACATTGCTTCTTCCCCTTTTTTTTTTTTTACACCTAGCACATACTTTCCCTATCCCTTTTCCTTGGAGGCACGGGTTAATAATATTTTTTTCCAGGGTTTTTGGGGAGTCGCTTTAATCCTGTTAAGAGAATGTATACCTACCCTGATTACTGTCATGGGGGTGTTAGAATGCTTCACCCGGTTGTCTTTTTTCACAGTTTATTTTTTAAATGGAATCTCTCTCCAGTATCTCAGTCCCACCCCCCTTTTGGTTCACGGGTTTCCACTTTGTTACACAATGTCTCTGCCTTTTCTGGCAACAGGCCCCCTTTCAAATCCCTAGAAATTCTCGTACCTGATTCCTTCTTTTCTTGTCTCTAGATTTTTTAAATGATGACAATGGTCTATTTCCCCAAATTCTATTCTCTCCCTCACAAGGAAACAACTTTATCAGGAAATCATTTGTTCTTATTTTTCTGAAATTCTGCAACTGATGAATGAGCAGGATGGTAAACTGGAAACTGCATTTTTATAGCTGACTGACCCCAGAATCCCTGTGTGGCTCTGGAATGTTACCTGGCTATCTTGCCATGGTCAACTGGGTGTTTGTAACACCTTGAGACAAATCTATGGAGGAGAGAATGTGTCCTTGAGAGTCCTGCTCTGGCGTTCTCGAAACAATGCATTTCTTTTTTGATTGTCTTCACAATCAAGCTTTTTGGACTCTCCTTTTGCATAAATGGAAAGACAAGCATTTTACTTTCGTTACTTATAATATTCTTGTTTTTGGTTAATTTCCCCCTGCTTTAGCACATTATCACCTTAGTACTTTGCGCTTAATTTTTGCTTTATGCAAGTTTTTTTTGTTTTGTTTTGTGCCAGGCACGGTGTGCTTACCTTTTACAACAGAAAGATTATACACCTGTACTGGTATTGACTCAAGTGATACATAACTTGCATGGCATTTATGAAACAGAATGTAGAAGAACACTGCCGCCCTCCCTTTTCAACATTTACTGAATAACTGTACTTGTTTTTTAATAGTTGTATTTTGATTTCTGATGCTCCTGATTTGTACCATTTTTCTTTTCCGTTAATGTTTTACCAGCTTTCTTTAATTTTTTCATGTGTCATGTATGATTTGAGACTCATGTACTTATTTTCTTCTAATAAAAATTCCCCAACTCTTTTTGAGAAGTGCCATGGGATCGTTAACATCTACGTGAACTACCACCAGAACAGGCAGATGAGACCTTGGTTTAGCATCCCATCTGAAAGGTGGCACCTCAGGAGTGTAGCACCTCCCTCATGCTGCACCACAGTGTCAGTATTGGGATTTAACCCAAGTGCCTGGTGTGGGGATAGAACCCATATCCTTCTGATCTTCAGGCCTCAGAGGTGAGTGTGCAAGTTGCTGAGCCATTGACACTACTAACATGCTTTTATGCTGACAAACATAGTGTAGCTGGATGGGAGGTGTGTGTACTGCCTGCCAGTGCCTAGGTGGCTCCTCTTTTTCCCACGGCTAACACACACTTGACACAGCTGGCAGATAGCCACTGTATCATCAACTGTGTCCAGTATGTAAAAACTCCAAACTAGGGATTTTGTAGCCCTGGTTTTTACATGGCAGTGGACCTGGTACTGTGACACTAGAGGGGTGGCAATGGGTATTTCTTGAGGATGATTTCTTCACTGTGACAGTGGGTGAATCAAGCTGTGGTGCTGGCTCAACAGTGCTAACAGGAACAACAGCTGGGGAACTGCGGGGGGCTTTAATAATTCCTGATATATATGTAGTGTGCACAGCACGACAGGTTCAGATGCATGACCCTTACATTTTTGTAATCTTCAGGTTCCCACTGGGGGTCCAAATCATCATTGCTATCCCCACCTAGGCTGATAACTTTCTCCTCACATCTGCCCTCCCTTTCTCCACCCTCTCTTTCCTTGTCATCATCCTTGTATGCAGCAGTCAGATCTCCCTCATCAGACTGTGAGTCTCATGGTCAAGCTGATCAACACCCTTTGTTAGAAAATGGGAACATATCATCCTGACCAGACTCATCACCACCAACAGCAGTCATGGGACAACAGCAACCACCTCATCGTCCTCGACCACAATTCTACAGCAAGACATTTTTCTGCTTCTTGGACCAATTCTCTTGTCGCTGCTTCTACCACCAGCAGTGCCAGAATCCACCAGCACTGAAAAATCTGGCTACATTAATGCCGCCACCACTTACGCCAACTACTACTTTTCTAGTAATACTGACAAACATGTTGCAGAAGCAGTTTTCCTTTTTTTTTTTTTGTAGGTACAACACCCTTCTGAACCACACAACCTACTCTCTTCTTGGCAACATCGCTACCACTGGCAACTTGAACTTTACTCAAGCACCTCTTGCCAGGCATTTTGATATTTAAATTTTTGAACACTGGCATTAAACTAAATACTGGCAACAACAGAGACACTACAACATCTCAGCAGTGCAGTGTGATTTAAACAAAAACACAAAAGTTTAAAGAGCTAACAGTAACTACAGTAAAAACACTGCAAAAATAACACTTTTTTAAAAATGAACATTACACAACGGGGATTAAGAAGACACACAAGACCTGGGCATTTCTAAAGAAGTTACTGTAAGAATTACAGCAAAACTGTAACTTCAAGAACCAAACAAAATAACTACAATCAATATAGTAGCACCAGTCCACACTGACAAAAATAATTCACTAAAACACACAAAACTGTTCTACAGAAATAAAATAATGAATCAAAGACCACAGAAAAAAATAATTACAAAGAAACAACTAAGGAAAACAAAACTGTAGTGCTCACACACAGGGGCTGCCTTGCTTGCTGCTAGCTAAAACACCTTTCCTCCCCCACACAGTACTACTTTACTACACAAAACAAAACCACATCTTTAAAGGAGAACTGTGTAAATACTGACCTCCTTCGACCTCGAAGAGGCTTATCATCCGACATTAAGCTTTTATGAAATTCCTTTTTTTCAGCAGTTATCACTTTATTTTTATTTCAAAGTCCATGAACCAGAATTATGGTGGATCAGGTGTGGTTCATTTTCTGTAATAGTATGTGCCGCACGCTTCGCCTAGTGTGTTAAGGAAGTGGCTGCAATTGTTACAGTAAATGGAGTTTCACAAGACAGTCAGCCATATGTCCGGGTTCCTGACTTTTACTAAATAAAATAAAGTAAGTGGCTGCCGAAAAAGGGATTTTCTGTCTAAAAAGCTTAATCGAGGGTAAGCCTTCGGGGTGGGAGGTCAGTATTTACACAGTTGTAGCAGTGATTCTGTTCAAAATACTACACATTTAAAGCACTTTTAATAGGTTTCTGGCCTCAGAAATTCAGGGCCGGACTTAACTGCACTGTTTTGTTTGCTGTGATGTATTGCTCTCTTGACGAGGTGCCTTTGTAAATGAGTCTATGACTCAAAGGTCTGTAAACCGATGATCTAATAAATGAAAATAAATAAATAAAAATAACTCCAACTGTCTCTTCATAGGACTGCACAGATGTCAGCCTATGCAAGGGATACAGCTCTTTTCAGTACCATGTGACCTCTAATCCCATGTAGCACTGCAAACTGCTCCGGTGGGCACCACTTCACAGGTAAAGTTAACAAAATTTGTCATTCACGAATTTAGCACTTTACTGCAAATTAGAAATCCGTTGGACAGATTAATTTAGCAAATTCAGGTGAATTCACGACTTTCTCCGCGGAGCAAAGTTTACTAACTTCACACACCTCTAACTATCACAATATATAGAACAGTTACATAAGAACTTACCATAACAGTAGATCTTCAAGGCAATCTCTTTCATTAGGTCACACCTATGGAACTTAGCCATCGGGCGGTAGGATCCCACAGAAGCTTTTCTGCAGCAGTCTACTAGAGGCTGCCTATGCTGACATCAGGCTCCAACATCACTCACTCTACAAAAGTGCAAGCAGCTTCACTCTCTCCTCAGTTCTTTCCCTAGCCGGAGGCCATGAGAAAAAGGAGTCCCACTAGGGAACTGAGGAGAGAGAAAAGGAGCCCAGCAAGCAGAAAGGCTGGAGTAACATAGCAGCTGAGCTACAGAAAGAGAGAGAAAAGGGAGCAGAAGGGAGGAATGGTTTGACCTGATGACAGAGATTCCCTTGAAGATCTACTGTTACGGTAAGTTCTTACGTAACTGTTCTATCTTCTTCAGGGATATCTCTGTCATCAGGTCACACTCACGGAACGAATACCATGCAGTGCTATGAGCAAACACACTGTGGGTGGCAGGAGGCCAGAGGCCCAAGAGAGAAGGCCCTGAAGCACAGCAAGGCAGAAGCCTACCCTTCTTCAGGATGCAATGTCCAGACAGTAGTGCTTCATGAAAGTGTGGACAGTACTCCAAGTGGCAGCAGTGTAAATTTCAGCTGCAGACACGCCTCTGAAACAGGGAACTGCAGTGGCCATGCCTCTGGTGGAATGGCCCTTCACAACCCCAGGAAGTTCCTTACCGTACCTTCCTGTAACCAAAAATAATACAGTTGGCCAACCGTTTGGACAAGCACTGTTTTGAAACTGGAGTGCCCTCTCTACCAGGGGTGAAAGAAACAAATAACTGTTTGGACTTCCTACAGTCCTTGATATGGTGTGTATAATAATGCAAAATTCTATGAACATCCAAAGTATGCAGCAATGCTTCCCCTGGACTGGCATGTTCTGGATAATAAACAGGCAGGTGGATGGATTGATTAAGGGTAAACCCAGACACCACCTTAGGAAGAAACTTACGATTAGTACACAAAGAGATCTTGCTTTTGTGGAAAATCAAATAAGGCTGCTCACATATGAGAGTCTGTAGCTCTGAAATTCTTTGAAAGAAGTAATGGTAACTAAAAATAACGCTTTCCATGAGAGAAAGCATAGTTCGCAAGACACCGCTGGCTCAAAAGGAGGCAGGATCAGCTTCTCCAAAACAAAACTGAGGTCCTAAACTGGAAGTGGGTTATGGATAGGAGGCTTCAAATGAAGAATGCCTCTCAAAAAAGTACGGACCACATCCAGCTGTGCCACCATACAGCCATTAATGGACACATGAAAGGCTGATATGGCAGACAGGTGCACTTTAAGTGAGGAGTATTTGAGACCGGCATCAGGCAAGGTCAAGAGATACTCCAAAACCTGGTTCTCTGGATGTGTTTAGTTGGTGAGAAGTGGCCCAGATAGCAAACTGTTTTCATTACACAGAGTAAGTGGCCCAGGTGGAAGGTTTTCTGGCAGCCACCAGGACATCAGCCACCTTCTGAGACACTCTGAACAGAGTAATGGCTATGTCCTCAGGAGCCGTGCATGCAGATGGAGGGACTGGAGGTCTGGATGGCCCAGGGTCCCCTGTGCCTGTGTCAACAGGTCCTGGCATAGAGGCAGAGGAACTGGAAGATCCACAGCCAACTGTTGCAGTAATAGAAATTATATCTGCCATGGCCAAAATGGGGCCACCAGAATCAGAGTGGCGCCCTCCATCTGTAGCTTGATGATGAGAACCCTCTGAATCACAGGGATGGGAAGGAATGCATAAAGAAACCTCCCTTTTCAGGAGAGGAACAACGGGTCTCACCAGAAAACTCCAGGCCCTGGATTTAGCAAGCAGAAATACAGCAGTTTTGCATTGAGTGGGGATGTACAAAGGTCCAGCTCTGGATGATCCCACCTGTTGAACAGGTCTTCTGCAACCAAGGTCAGCAGGTCCCACTCATGCACTTTGGACTGTGACTAGCTAAGGCTGTCCACCAAAGCATTTTGGGTACCTGGTATATGGACGGCTAGAGCCCAGTACCATACCCTCATTGCCTCCTGGCACAGAGGGTAGAAATGGGTCCAACCCTTACTTGTTGATGTAATAGACTACACTGAGATTGTCCAACTGCACCAACAGGGAACCCAGGGAGAGATGGTTCTGGAAAGCCTGTAAGGCATACAGACCTGTCCTCATTTCTAAAACATTTATGTGGAGGTGAGTCTCCCATAGGACCAGAGGCCCTGGGTCTGATAGGGGCCTAGATGGGCTCCCCAACCCAAAGCATCGTGGTGAGGATTTGTTGAGGGGTGGGGATAAGAAAGGGGACTCCCTTTCTGAGATTGGCCAGGTTCATCCACCAGTGAAGCACTGTGCGAACTGGTGAGGAGACAAGGACCAGATGATCTAGATCACCTGAACACTAATCCCACTGAACCCTGAGGGTCCATTGTGGAATTCTCATGTGCAATCTGGCCAGAGGGACTGTCACAATGGCCATGGTCATGGTCATTAGGCCTGGTAGCCTGAGGAGAGATCTGGCTGTAACATGCCGGCTCTGAGCCACCTCCTGGGCCTGGTCAATAAGGTGGTCTGCCCTGTCTTGAGGAAGGAAGGCCTTGCCCTCAGAAGAGTCCAGGGCAGCCTCTATGTATTGTAATTTCTGAGAAGGGGTCAGCACAGACTTGGGTCAGTTGACCATGATGCCCAAGGAGTCGAAAAACTGCAGGGTGCATTCCAGAATGAACAAGAGCTCCCTGGACTTGGCTTTCAGTAACCAGTCATCCAGGTATGGAAACACATAGAGGCCCTCACACTGAAGGGCTGCTTCCACAGCTGCTAAGCTCTTGGTAGAGACCTGTGATGCAGAGGACAAGCAAAGGGCAATACTGTGAACTAATAATGCTCCCCTGTAACAGGAACCGCAGGTAACATCTGTGAGGGGGGCAAAGCATGATACGGAGATAGGCATCCTGCATTTCAAGGGAGTATAGCCAGCCACCTTGCTTGAGCAGTGGGAGAAGACCATGCAAAGAAACCATCCAGAACTTTTTGTACTGGAAAAAAGGGTTCAGTTGCTTGAGGTCTAGAACAGGCATCAAGTCTCCTGTTCTCTTAGAAACCAGGAAGAACCTGGAATAAAACCCCTTGTTCCTTTGCAACCTGGCCACTGGTTCTATGGCCTATTTGCACAGCAAGGTGATGACCTCCTCCCTGAGCACCTGTGTGTGGTCTGGAGGCTAAATCAGGGGGATTAGGGGAACATATGGAGGCTGCTCTAGAAGCTCGAGAGCATATCCTTGTTCAATTACCTGCAGGGTCCAAGCATCTTTTGTGATGGTTCTCCACTGAGACAAATGGTGGGAGAACCTGCCTCTGACCACCACCTCCTGGCTCAGGGAGGGAGAAGGGGGTACAGCATGAAGTCAGGCAGAGGCTGAACCAGCAGCAGGGGCAGCACTGCTGCCTCTGGATTGCTTGACTGAGAGAATGGTGGAGCAAGAGGGAGCAGGGAAGGTTGAGCTGGCTCTGCATTTACCCTGAAGCTCGTCTCCGTGACCGGACTTGTTGGAAGGCTTCTGAAAGAAGAACCATGGTTCACTCTTGGGCTTGGTATGATATAAGGAGTGGACAGACCGAATTGCCCTACAAGCAGCCTGCAGCTCGTTAATAACACCCAGGACCAAAACGTCTGTGACCCACAAAAGAGACATTTAATACCTTTTGTTGGACATCATTGACAAAGCCACAGACCTGCAGGCAGGAGTGCTGTCTGAGGCAAATGACAGAGACAGGTGCCCTGGCTGTAGTGTCAACCATGTCATAGGTGGCTCTGAGGAGGTGCTTGCTAACGTTCTCCGAAGCCTGGAGTACCTTGAGAAGCTCCTGCTTGTGAGAACACTCAGCAAGGGTCTGAGCAGTCACTTTGCCCTTCCTCCAAAGGGTATTTTGGTACTTAATAAGATGAGCCAAATAACTGGCAATCTGAAGGCCAAAAGTGGCTGAGGCAAAAATCCTTTTGCCCCACAGATCCAACCTTCTGGACTCCCAGTCGGGGGCAGGGAGCTAAGGTGCTTAGGGGCCTCAGTCCTGTCATTCGCAGCTTTAATGACCACAGAGTCAGTCTCAGGCTGGGCTGCATAGGAGGGCAACCCTTGAGGTGCTTGATAAAGCTTGTCAGCCTTCCTGGGCATAACTGGCACCATACTGGGTCTGTGCCAGGCTGCCATGGCTGCATCATTCAAGGCTGGTAATAAGAGGAGGAATAATCTTAGGTTAAGACTCACAGATCTCCAAGAAGTCCACCACATTCCTCCTGGTTTCATCCTCCTCCTCAGGTTGGAACCTCACTGTGGAGGAGAGCCATTTTATGACACTGAAAAAGGAGGGGTCCTTGGGGGGGAGGCTGGGAGTGTGCTTGACAGACTTCTCACTCCCAGAGGAGATAATGGACCTATCAGAGGTTTCCACATCTACTTCCTCCTCATCCTCCTCTTCCTCAGGAAGGATACAATCAGGATGGTGCTCCTTTTCGACATCAGAGTACTCTGGAGCAGGGACCAATGAACATTGCCAACGACTCTATGGGGGCGTGAGGCCTAACAGGTGTCACCAACAAAACAGCTGATGATGGCATGGCAACAACGGCCCGGGCCACATCACTAGTTGGTGGATAAGAGAAGTAGTAATGAAGGTTAGAATGGTATTGAGGTCAATGGCAGGAAAGGGGAATTGTCATCAACACTGGCATTGACAGAGGGGACACAAGGCCCTGGTCCAATGATGAACCACTAACTTAAGAGGTAGTGGGTAGGCCTGGTGCAGATGGACCGCAAGGCTCAAGAGGTCTCAAAGGCAGGTCAGGGGCCAACAGTCCTTCCACAGCCCTATGACAGGAGGGAGCGGGAGCCACCGTGGGGGGCCTGGAAGAAGCAGAGGCCTGCATGGGGCGAGGCACCAATGCTAAAGCTGTTGATGGGGTAATCTCAGGAGAAGAAGAGGAAGAATCCAGCAAGCACCAGGATCACCGATCGGAGAGGACCGTCCTAGGGCCATTCCTTATCCCATCGTGAGTGCTTCCCCAAGGATTTGTCTCGGGCCTTGGCAGCCTGCGAGCCCATGGAGGACACTGGCAACTGGGTGGGGATGCTGCTGAAGACCCCTACTCTCCATTGGCTACCTGTTGCTCCATGAAGAACTTCTGTAGGGCTTTCTTTCATCAGCACCGGGTGGTAAGGTTGAATCTCTGGTAAGATTCATAGGAGAGGACATTATGGCTAGGCCCAAGACAGCAGACACAGAGCTGGTGTTTGTTAGTGGAGGAAATCTACTTTCCACAGTGATAGCGATGGAAAAGAGCCAACAAAGGAGTAGTTCTTGACATACAAAGGAGAAAGAATCACTTTTAAATTAAAGTGATTTAACAACATAAGAAAATAAAAGGTAAGTAAAATTGGCAGTCGAACTAAGCGACAAAGCTTCCGTGGAGTCTGTGTGTGAATGGTTGATGGTGGGAAAGAACTGAGGAGGAAGTAGGGCTGCCCACACTTTTATAGGGTGAGTGACATTGAAGCCTGACATTGGCATGGGAGGTCCCTAGTAAACTGCTGGAGAAAAGCTTCCATGGGATCCTAGTGCCTGATGGCAAAGTTCTATAGTTGTGACCTGATGACAGACATATCCCTGAAGAAGATTATCCATTCTCAGGTGGTTAAAGTCACTCGGCCCCATGGTCTCATGCCTCACAATGCACTAGAGATGGGATGACACCCCACGGTGTCGCACACCTTGTCGTTATTATTGCTCAAATGACAAACCCAAGGTGCTAATGCTGCTTACAGGTGAAGCTGGGTGTGGAAGGAGAGACATAGGTGAAAATTAAACTTCATCTTGAGACCACATACGGTTCACAGCATGTCAGATCTTTGTGCTTCACTGCAGAATTGACAGCCAGCGCAGAGCTGTAACAAGCATTTGTCAAAGCCTAATGTTTACTTGCATGGTGTTTGTGTCAGGGGTATATTAAAGTTATGAGCCTATGTTAGCAGTGCAGAGGAATGAGAAAATCGAGCCTAAATGCAAAAACAAAAAAAAGGTGGAAAACTAGTGTACTGATAAAATGAAATAACCATCACGCCAGCAGCCTGCTAAAAGAACGCCCCTCTTAAATAACTAAACTTGCAGAAACTATAACCTTGTTCCAGAATATGTACAAATAAAGTAGACTTTAAATATAAAAAATTTTAAAGGATAAACAGATCAAAAAATATCAAAATTGACTATATAAGAAATATTGTTGGGTGCACTGCCATCTGGTAAGCTAAATTTAAAGACCAAAAAAAAACACAAGCGATCCTAAACTGAAATCAAAGTAAGTATGTGCCCTTAGAGAAAAAATGTAGTTACAGGCTTCTAGTCGCCACCCATGTCACGTTGTAAAAAAAACATTCCGAATGTTTTCCGAACTATGAAATAAATACAAATTAGCGTTGTGAATAAGTTGTCTTCACTTGATTGTTGGCAGCAGATGTTAACCCATTGCTTCTGTGGAAAATGTGGACAATGGAATGAGCACTGAGCAGCCAAGAGAATGAGGGAAGGCACTGACTGTGAAACAGAACACTGTTCTACTCTCCACCCGCCAGCACTGACATTACCAAAAGGCACAATAAAGCAGTATTTTTCTGCTCCTTCCCATACTCAACCCCACATTGCTTTATTAACATATAGTGTTAAGACAGTTTTAAGATACTTGATTAAGGTTGACTATGATACAGTATTAGTGACAATGACTGCCTGTAAATTTCAGGTACCACTGTAAGAACTAACTCAAAATCATATAAAGGTCAGTGCTGTATTTACAGCAGTTTTCAATTTGGTGTGACATGTTCTAAGCTTACATCCAGGAACACACAAGACAGAAATGATTGAAATACATTTAGACTTTTAAAACAGGTTATTGGCATATCTCAAAAAAGAAATTCAACCTACATCTTGTCCATTTGAGAAGCCTGTTTTATGCATGAATAAAACACATTATGGATATGCACTGCAACCCTCTCAAACTGCCCAACAATATAATAGTCAGTGTAGCAGTGGTTTTGGCACTTCTGTTTGGCATTGTTTCCTCTTGTTCCATTTAGAGGGCTCTTGTGCACCCCAACATTGATGAAAGAAAATGATGATGCCACCATTTGAATTTTCTGTAAATCAACATCCCTTGACTTTCCTGTCAGAGGAGAGGAGTCTCAGGAACAAGATGTAAAAGAATGTTAGTCCCCAATATGCTATATATGGTGCCTAGAGCTTAGCGGGTGGGCTGCTACAGAAATACGACTGATTGATCTTCTATTAACTAGAACCTTCAGACATTAAACTAGGAGTCTTAACTCATTATACCCTGGCCGGCCATTGTCTATCAGGAGAATCAATGGATAGTTCGGACTTCATACGGAGCGGAATGCCATTGTCATCTCTTCGGTTTTTAGGTATTTCCAAAGTCACTGCCACAACAGTTGCAAAAGCATTAACCTGAAAGGTATACACAATTGTAAGGCATTAATTATAATTTATTTATTGAATACTGCGACTGCTTTTAGTTCTTGTAAAAATTTAGAGGATCCAAGTTACATTATCCCCTAATTGTGCTTGTGGGGGGGGGGTGCTGAGAGACTATTATTGCTCTGTGTTGTGAAACTATTCTCACAGCTTTGTGAAGTTTCCCAGTTTCCAATTAATTAAGCCGTGGTAGCAGAAGGTTGGGCGACGGCAACTAAATGAAATAAAAAAAATTGTTTGTCAGACTGGTCAGTCAGAGACACTTGCACAGCTCACACACTGGCACATTAAAGGAACTAGTGGTCAAAAAGTCAAGTTTGCAGCAAGAACACCAAGAAGAAATCAAGACTATGTAGGGACTACTTTTATACGCAGCTAATCTGGCTTCTCAACTTTCGCCATTGTTTGCAGCAGACAGCTGCTATTTAGGAGGCGCCAGTGTAGAGCTACTTCAAATGCGAGTCCCCCAAAACAGAATGCCTTTAATGGCCAAGGAAAAGGTGCAAAGTGCTGTATTTTTTCATGGTAGGGAGTTGGGACTCAGACTGAGTGTAATCTGTCAATGAGTTAAGAAGCCTTAGGAGTTGGCAGTTGGGAGCCGTTATAAGCAGTGTGGCACTTAACACATCCTTTGCATCTGCCCATCTGAAGGAAATATTTTCTGTGATGGCTGAAGGTAGCATTTCAATACCTTAGTTTCCCGGTGGTCTGATTATCCCTTGTACCTTCTTTATACAAATTAACACCACAACAAAATTATCCATGACCACATCAGCTGTTTTTGTCCATCCTCTGGCTTCTTTGTATTTTCTGTCTTTTACTAAACCCTCTGTACAACATCATAGTATTACTTTAACAGCTTATAAGTAGAGATAATTATAAACTATCAGGTATCGGCAATGACTGTTACTTAAACCTGCCTATAAAAATTCAGAGAGGTGTTGCGAAACAAAGCAGTATTAACTAAAACTAACAAGGTATGTCTCGAAGTTCAAACCCCATTGAAATCCATTGAATGGCACACCCGTTTCTTCAGTTCACAGAGATTTTTTTATAAGTGTTTTTTCTTCCCCTTTTCTACAAAATCTTTTGTAACAAGTATGAAAGCTTTGCAGTTTGTGCTCAAGTCTTCAAAGCACATTTTTCAATACCTTATTCACTCGTGGGTCCCCTAGTGCCACACCAGCGTTTAGGTTAAATATTAGCCCTTCCATTATTTTAGGCACTGTTGTACCAAGTCTTTCAATGCCTGATTTTCCTGGAGGTCCAACTCCTATTATGCCTAGTGTCGTATCTTCACAAAATCTTTTATAATAGGTACCAAAGCACTGGGTTACATTTCCATTTACACATAGGTCCTCAAGTGCCTAGTGCCTTCAAATTTAAATGGTGCAGAGAAATTTATTTTAGAAATATGCGCTGTAGTCTTTAAAAATAACACCTTTTAAATAGCTTATTCTCTCATATGTCCTCGAGCGTTCTTGTGCCCTGCCAGTGTTGAGGTTAAATACTAGCCTTCCCAAAAAAGGGAATTTTTTGTAACAAGTGCCAAAGCTGAAGCATTGGCAAGCAGAATGTGTAGGAAATAGTCTAAAGAATTAGAAAAAGACACCATCGGGCAACAGTTTCTATATTTGAAAAAAAATATGCAAGGGCAGCATCCAGGACCGCAGGGCTCAGTGCAATCTCTGGGGCTGTATGAAATATCTAATCTTGAAACCATCCATGCCCCATACAGATGTAACAACACTGACCCAGATGACTGCAGTTTTGACTCGGGGACATGTGCTCCTCAAGTGCCACACTCATGGACATGATTTCCCCAAGAAAGCCAACAATAATGTTACACTTGAGGTAGTAGCGAAGAAGACAGGTGCAAGTAAATCCTGACGCTTCTCATCCAAGACATAACGCTTCTTTGCTACAGTCTCACTTAATGCAAGTTAAGGGAATAATTATATTTCCTAGCAGTTAATATCAGCAGGTTGATTTACAGTATATGGATCTGCAGATTTCTCAGCTGCTATATCAACTGCAGCATTATTGTGGTTTTCTGAAATGGGATATTCTCTTGTAGCATCCACCTCTGTGCTCTGTGAGCGTGTGGTAAAAGTGTTTGTGACATGTTTTTCAAACAACCCCTTATGTCCACTACGACAGTAATGTGACAGTGCCTTGAACTCTCTAGCTTTACCAGCCTATCTCCTCTCACTCTCTGTGAGACTGAGCTGTTACAGAATCAGTTTGCCACAGTGGTATTCATTCCTGTCACAGCCAGCATTTCTAACCTATCTACCTATCAGCAGCAGCAATTCACAGATCCTGCAGCAACATCTTCTCTATCTCACAGTGTGAGGAGGGGACACAAACTGGAGGGTACTGTTGGGTAGGTGACATGGTTTATTGGGAAACAAAGAAGCCTGCCCCAGGAAAGGCACGCATGCACTGCAATTAGGTGGCCGTGTAACAGCACCTGTCTGAGCTTTTGTTTTTACGATTGGTGTAATTATGTGCCAAACCAAGTAAAGCAGCTGGCAAGAGAGAAACAAGGAAAGAACAAGGAAGGGGGATGAGGGGGATGGACGGTAGGGCAGGGAACACTGATTTGTTTTGGGTTAGGTATGTTTAATGGAATACATATTCACTTGAAAAGAGCAGGAAGGGCACCCGGGCAAACGACTTGCAGAACTTCCCTGGAAGACGAGGTCAATATCATCTCGGGCCAGGCTTGCATGTTTAGGGAACAACAGGACAGCAGCAAACAACCCAAGCAATGTGTAGGGCATAGGCAAACCAGTACATCAAATCACTCTAGCTCAGTGGCAATTGCAGCTCAATCTATGACACCAAAGGGTTCAAGCTGGGAAAGACCACAGCATATGCACACAGTAGAGGCTGTGAATGAGTTAAGGCTGCAGATAGGGCAGTGACAAAGTTGAAAATAACAAGGAGGACAAAACCAAGCCGTCATGGACATCTGCAGAGTTAGATAAAATATTTACAATGCTGACTCTACCAGGGATGCTGAAGGAATGATAATCAAGCTAGGCACGTTAATGGGGGGGAGGAGGGATCCAGAATAATACGGGGACATGCCATCAAACCGAAGGAGAGACACACTGACTACAGAGAATCAGAGTTGGGAAGATGTCCTAGTGTTGCTGTCAGGCTGGCCAGTTGATCTTTTAGGTACATGTAGGAAGGAAAGGACTTCTAAAGAAATAAAACATGCTTAGAAAGTGAAGGAATTGTGTTCTGCACACTGCACTCACCCTCTGTCTCTCTATGCTATGGGGCCGCAGGGTGCTTCAAGAATGGCCACCTACAGTACACAGTTGCCACTGCAAAACTGGTGTGGCGTGGAGCCCAGTGGTGGCACTATCTGGAAAAAAAACATCCAGCGATCCTAAAGTGAAATCAAAGTAAGTATGTGCCCTTAGAGCCAATAAAACAAATGTATAGCAAAAGCCCCCACCCCACCAAAAAAGGCTACCTAAAACCACTAGGCACAATGCTTAAATAATTTAACATTCATGCAAATCACGACAACAGGCACCCAGGTAATAGGAACAGGTAATATGAACAGCACTACATAGATAGGCAATCCATAACCAGAGGTCCATTCTTCAGAGTCCACCTATAAAACATAATGACAGACTAATAATGAACATTTGCAAAGAATGAAACAAAGCCCTCATGGAGTCCTATGAATGAGTAAGATTACTTCTGTAGTCAGCCAAAGAGGAATGTGCGGCTGCTGGTGTTCAAAAATAGCAGACAGAAACAGCAAAAATGGAGAAACTGAACCCAGTAAAATAAATAAGTAAGAATTATTAACTTCCACATGTAGTCCGATTATACCTTCTTTCAGAAATGAAGATGGAGGCTTTTACTTCTTCAAGCACTTGCTCAGACCAACATGTTTCATTATAGAAAGACATCATGAGTGAAACATCTCGCTGCAGCTCTCGTATCCCTCCAGCCTCCACAATGACCAGTCCTTCTTCCTGACAACACTTTACTGCATTTAACATCCTGCACCACTATTTCTGGATAATCAAAAGGGAATACATGGTCGGTTGAGTAGACTCTTAAAAAAAAAAGGTAATCGCTCAACAAAATAATAACCGGTTTGAAATGCAGTGGCATACAGCTGAAAGAGAACCACCACTGAAATAAGTGGTGGTAACCTGCAGGTCATTTGCATATTTAGCCTATCATCATATCGATCAGCTGAAACCTGATTGGTATGAAGACAGACTAAATATGCAAATGACCTACACGGTACCACCGCTTATTGCAGCGGTCTTTCTCTTTCAACTGTACGCCACTGCATCTGAACTGCTGTCATAGACAGATCAGATATTCATTGGTGCGGTGGGGCCGCGCCTGCAAAAAGGAGCAGGGCATTGGAAGCGGGGGTGACACACCTACGAAAACTCATATGGTGGCACTGTTTCTTGCACATGCATGCAAGCAAACATAAAAATACATCTCATGGAATCAGTGAGGCAATCTCAAGTCTTGAGGGACTGTTCTCTCATGAACACAAAAGTCTGCAGATCAGAGTCTCACTTGCAAAATTTAAATCCTGATTTAACAGCTGTAATAAGTAAAAAGGCCCTGAAATATTCATTTAGCTAAACAGTTTTTTATAACTGTATCACTTTATTGGATATGTACTCCATGAGGCTGGATTTACAAAATATATGGCTATATTGTGTGCTGGTTACAAAGATATAAACAGTTTGTGTGCTTTACAAAAACAAAAGCATATTTCGAAATGTATGGACCAGGTTTACGCAATTTTTGTTTTTACAAGAAATGTAAAATCATTCAATAAAAGGAAAAAGAACATCCAGCGTGAATAAAGAGTTAAATTAAAAACAAAGAATTAATTCCAATATCAGAATACTTCAAAGATAAAAAGGTCTGTAAAACATATAAATTACATTATAAAGGTCTGTACAGGTTTGAAAATGCAAGAAATAAAGCAGTGTTCTACAGAAATTGCTTCTTCTTCTTCTCTTTCAAATATTAACAAACGTAAAAAGGCTATATAATCCACTGCTTTTCAAATGGCAGGATACAACAGAGTTATGAACTATAAATGCAGTCATTTTATTAACATTCAGGTTCTTGTTCCAAGAACTTTAATATTTTGTTTCCTTAAGTCCTAAAGCAGCTTTCCATATTTCACATATTGTACATCCAACAAGCATGTTTGTGTTGTGGTGTTACATGAGGGCTTGGATTCCTGTTTTAGTGCATAACTTGATATAACTGCCTATTTATTTCTTAACCCTCTATGTACTAACAGCACTGGTGCTATTTTCTGCTAGATGGTATTTAGCAGTGGTGGCTTACCCTCTTCTCAATAAATGAAATTTCACTTACAGTACTTCTAGAGCACCTCTACAGTTCACTGTAGTCTTTTTGTTACTGCAGGCAGAATTTAAACCATTTTGTCCTTGGATTCACATTCTTTGCCTCCAGGCTGTCTTTCTTTACTTTATATTAAATTCGAAAGCAACATCCACATCATTTAGGACTTTATGCCGTGATGCATGTTCACTTCCCAAGAGGCTGTCATGGAGTAGGTAAAAGATCTGGAGGAACACGTCCAGCCCACCCACAGCACATTTGTGAAGCTTCCTACCTTCATTGTGCATTTTGGTTACTTCCTCCATAGCACTGTTACCACTTTTTCTTTCTAATAAAAGGGTCGCATTTGGTTTCAAATAATCCTTATACAGTAGGTTACAATATACCTAACATGTGATGCTAACTCAGCAATGTTGCATAGCAACAGTACAATATGTCCTAGGCAGTCCCGTCTGTAGAACATCTCTGAAGCATGTACTCCAGCAGAAATCTCAAACTGTACCACTGTGCCTCCCTTCAGTTTGCTGTATGCAAATGATGATCAATCAAGTATGAATTTTACATGTGCCGCCTTTCACTGGAGGTTCTGTTATTTTCTAGGACTTTCTGTAGCCATGAATTCTAAACCAAACTGTCAGATCTGAAACTCCCTCCTAGGACTTCACGTTGAGCCTGCAGAGAACACCATTAACGTAATCATTTCACATGATGTAACCCTGACAGTACTTGGCCATATTTCCATGCTTCCCCAACTTTCTTTAAGCCTCTGACTCGATGTCTGCCTCATCAGTCTGAGGCAAATCAGTATCACCCAGCAACTCAGTTTCTGGTACAGACACTTCTTCTTCTTGCCCAGTACTCTGTGATCCTTTCTCTGCTGCAGCTTGTACTTCATCTGTACCCTCTGCTAATAAAGCAGCCTTGTCTGTCATGGACGCATTTGATGGTGCTGTTGTCACATAGCCTGTACTGGTAGAACCGCTGCCACTATGATGTGACCCAGCTTTTGGTATTATCTGTTGGGGCATCTGTTGAGGAGGCATCTGCATTGGGATTTGCACTGAGTAGAAATTGGGGAGGTAGGCCCCATAGGTCATTGGTTGATAGCCATTTACAGGAATGTATAGTTGGGGCTGTGGGACCATGGGTCTGATTTGTCCTTTCATAGATATAAACTGGGCCTGAGGGAAAGGTTGGGCTTTCTGCTTGGGCCCAACATACCTAGCATTACTTACATTACTAATGGGGCTTGTGCTCAGGGAGCTGGTTTGTGTGGTATTGCTGGCCCCAGAGGTTTGAGCAGAACTGTTGTAATTGGAAAGACTCTCCCATGTTCTTAGTCTTGTGTGAATGTCTTTGAATCTGGGCCTTCTAGCTGGGAATTCATTCCAGCACTCCAGCATAAGGGTGTATATCCAAGCAGGACAGTCATCGGGGCATGGCAATACCTGGCGATTTCTTATCATTTCAATAACATCTTGGTTAGAATACCCACAGTAAGGCTGCAAACCATAGCTGTAGACTTCCCAAAGCACCACCCCATAGGACCAGATGTCAGAGTCAACTGTATATTTACCATACATGATGGCCTCTGGGGACATCCATCGAATTGGAAGAAGGGAATTGCCCATCAATCTGTAGTAATCAGCAGAGTAGACCTCCCTGAAAAGTCCCAGGTCTGATATCTTTACATTGAGTTTATCATATACTAACACATTCCTCGTGGCCAGATCTTTGTGTACAACATGGTGGCCAGAGAGATACTCCATTCCTGCTGCTATCTGAGTCACAATATGTAGAAAATCAGCAGGTTCTAAGGTGGACTTCACTGTTTTGTCATCATCAGTGCTGCCAACATCGGAATGTGGTGACCTCATCACAAGAAACTCATGAAGGTCACTGTGGGAAGAATAACTAAAAATCATGCACATGGGTTGTTCTTTGGTAACTATGCCAAGCAGACCAACAACATTTGTGTGCTGTAGACGACACCGCATCAGGGCTTCATGCTTGAACTCTTCCTTAAGGGTCGTGTCTGCCTTGTCTTTGAGTGCTTTGATGGCAGTCACTTGTGTCTGTTCTCCAGGAGATGTGCCATAGAGGTGCCCCTTGTAAACTTTCCCAAACCGGTCTTCACCAAGCTCTTCCATAAAGCGTACAGCAGACAAGTTAATTTCCTTCAGCTTGGCCTAGAAAAATGAAAGCAAGTGAAAATAAATAAATAGATATACATACACAAACATATATGTATATTTCTGGAACAGCTCATGCTCTCCTTACTGTCTAACTTTTCCTTCCACTCTCTGGCTGAGACTAGAAAAACCTCTGAATTAGGTGGTGTTTTTCAAGTTGTATTGTGCCGCATGCCAAGCTTTGATTCAATGCAGATAACTTGTCATTTACTACAGAGCTAACAGCAGGCTATGTTAGATAAAAATCAAGTAGGAAACAGAGAATTACAAAAGGTGACAGACAGGAGGCAAAAAAAAAAGGTTCAAGAAAACTTATGAGGAAGAGGAATGTATTCTGTAACCAAGCAGGCGTGAGAGGGATGAGGAGTCAGGAACACTAGATTGGGAATCATGGCATGGCGGAAGGGTACTGAAATTGACTGGCTATGAAATAGATTACAGCGGGTTGTAACAAGATGCTATTTCTTTGGTTGTTGGAACATAACTAGTAGGGTACTGTAGGGATCAGAGCTAGCCTGGGACCTCTGTTATTTAATGTGTTTGTAACGTATGGTAGAACATTGTTATATGTAGAAATCTACCTTTTTATAATAACGTTTTACCACCGATGTGATGTCACAATGTTGTTAACTTAGCAATGGTACATCACATCGATGGGTTAACAACTGGGAACGGTCTGTGCATGCCTTTTTTTTTCTCATGAACCGATGGAGGGGAAAAGCGGTTAGAGAATGACCCTGAATGGCCGCAGAGATGACTAATATTTAAAAAGTAAGGCGCCGTCTTCATTTTTCCTTCAGACCACACACTATATAATATAATGTATGGTCCTTCTATTGGTAACTGTTTTTTGTTAACCATCTCGAGGTTGCCATGGTGACGTAAACCTCTCGAGCTTCGCTCGAGGTTTACATGGTCGGCCTGGCAACCTTTCAACAGTTAAACTAGTTACAGATTATGGACTATACATTATCCTCTATATAAACAATTCCAAAAAAATGGTGGTGTGTCAGACTATCAAATGCATTGGTGATACTAAGATAGTAAGCACAGTTAACACAATGGACAGTGCTAGGTTGCAAAGAAACTTGGAGAAAATAGTTGACTGGGTGGTTATTCAGCAGATGCAGTTCAATGTTGATAACTGCAGTTGTGCATTTAGGTGCCAAAAACAGGGCTATATTATACACAATCAATGGGCTAAAACTTATGGGGCTTGATAGGGGACTCAATTGTTAGGGGGGTAGAACTGGGGAAGGGAGAGAAGAAAGTAAGCTGCCTGCCTGGTGCCATGGCTTGGAGGGACAAGAAGCGAATCCTCACAATTGTAGAAGCAGCATCACAGGAGAGAGAACTAGATATCAGTGTCCACCTTGGGACAAATGACCTAGCTAAGCATGGGATCAGTGCAGTGCAGAATGAATTTGTGGAGTTGGGGAGGGGCCTCAGACGGAGTAGCACAGTAACCTTCTCAGAGGTGCTACCAGTCCATGGCAGGAATGAGGCTAGGTACTGCATACCATGCAGTTTAATGAATGGTTGCAAAACTGGTGAAGAGCACAAGGCTTTGGCTTCATTGGGACTGGGGGTCCACCTGGAGAGATAAGTCTATACTGGTATGATGGTCTGCATTTGTCCACAAAGGGACCAAGCTCCTAGGTGACAGGTTTAAATGCTTCCTGGGCAAGCTTTTAAACTAGATAAGGGGGAGGTACTGATAAAAGGCAGGAAAGTCAAGCCTCCCCACAAACAGGGCAGGTAGTAGGGTAAACACTGAGGTACAGAGCTCAACACAGGGCAGGATGGGGGTAAATGGTAAAATAGATAAGAGCAATAAGAGCAGGGATGGGGGAAAAAGGATCAAGCCAACATTAAATGGAGGGCAATGACTACTAATGCCCGTAGTCTGGGAAACAAGCTTTCTGAGCTAGTAGCTTTGATGGAAGATGAACAATTGGATATTGTGGCAGTCACAGAAACATGGTACACCAAGAACCATGAATGGGATGTCAACATACCAGGGTACACAATCTACAGAAGGGACAGGGAAGGCAAAAGAGGAGGTGGAGTAGCTCTATACATAGGGAAGGATCAAAGCTACAGAACTAAAAAGTAAAGGGGAGGACAAGAGGCACTCTGGGTTACCTTGGAGATGGGGAATGGGCATCGAATCCGCACAGGGGTTGTATACAGACCCCATCTCAAGGGAGGAAATGGACAAGAAATGATAGAGGACATTCTCAAAATGGCTGGAAAAGGGAGATACTGTTGATGGGGACCTGAATATGCCAGATGTAAACTGGAGGACATGTACAGCAGCCACATCCAAGAGCAGGGTCATTCTCGATGCCCTGCAGGGGCAGACCTTAGACAGCTAGTGCTGGAACCCACTGGGAGGAGCAATACTAGACCTGGTACTCTCAAATGGAGAGAGGATCACAAATTTAGAAGTCAGTAGACATCTGGGAACAAGCGACCACTGCACAGTGTGCTTCACAATGAGCACAACCATGGAGATAAGCCATACAAAACAAGGATACTGGACTTTAGAAGGGCTGACTTTGGCAAATGGGTGAACACCTGAAGAATGCACTAGCAAATGGCCAAATAGGAGGGGTGGAAGAACAATGGAGAAAAATCAAAACTGCCATCATAGAGGCAACAAGTCTTTGTGTAAAACAAATAAAGAAAACAAAGCGGAGTAAAAAACCACTATGGTTCTCAAAAGAGGTGGCAGGGAAGGTTAAGGAGAAAAAGGCTGCATTCAAAAAGTATAAGGAATCACAGAGGAGCACGACAGGGAACTGTATCAATTAAAGCAGAAAGAAGTAGGAAAGGCAGTCAGAATGGCAAAGGCACAAACCAAGGAAAAATAGCCAACTCGGTTAAAAAGGGGGATAAAACCTTTTATAGGTACATTAGGGAGCATAGAAAGGTTAAGGAGGATAGTGAAGATTAATAAAGAGAGAGGAGGAGGTGGGCAGAGGAGACAGTGAAAAGGCAGAGATACTGAATGAATACTTTTGCTCAGTATTCACAAAAGAAGATGAGGAGCAGTTACCTAAACTAGACAATAGAAGCACTCTGGGTAGGGGGGTTGATACCAGTCCATTCACAGAAGAAAGAGTCCTGAAAGAACTCCTAAAACTCAAGGTGGACAAAGCAATGGGGCCTGATGGGATTCACCCCAGAATCCTAAAAGAACTAAGGGGGGACCTAGTGACACCACTGACCACACTTTTTAACAAATCATGGCAGGATGGGGTGGTACCTGAGGAGGGCAGATGTGATTCCCCATTTACAAAAGTGGGAGCAAGGCAGAAGCAGGAAACTACAGACCTGTAAGTTTGACCTCAGTGGTAGGGAAAATGATGGAATCACTTCTGAAAGAAAGAATTGTTGAGCACCTAGAGGCCAGCGGGGTACAGGACCCAAAGCAACATGGAGTTACAGCAGGAAGGTCATGTCAGACTAATCTAATTGATTTCTTTGACTGGGTGACCAAAGTAATAGACCAGGGAGGGGCTGTGGATATGGCCTACCTAGACTTTAGCAAGGCATTTGACACAGTCCCGCACAAAAGATTAATAATCAAGTTAGCCAGCCTGGGAGTGGGTCCCAGGGTGGTAGCCTGGGTAGCGAACTGGATGCACAATAGGACACAGAAGGTAATAGTGAATAGAACACATTCTGAAGAAAGTGGGGTTACTAGTGGAGTACCTCAAGGCTCAGTACTGGGTCCAATCCTCTTTAACATCTTTATAAGTGACATTGCAGAGGGTCTGGAAGGAAAGGTATGCCTCTTTGCAGATGACACAAAGATCTGTAACAGAGTTGATACACAAGAGGGGGTAGAAAAGATGAGAAGGACTTGGCAAGGCTGGAGGAATGGTCAGACATATGGCAACTTAGATTCAATGCAAAGAAGTGAAAGTAATGCACCTGGGAAACAAAACCCAGGAGAAGAGTACACAATAGCAGGGAGGTACTAACAACAACAAAATGGAAAGGGACCTGGGAGTAGTCATATCAGATGACCTAAAGGTGGGTAAGCAATGTGAGAAGTCAGTAAGGAGAGCCAGGGGATACTGGGATGCATAGAAGGGCATCACAAGTAGAAAAGAGAAGTGATTATTTCTATACAGACAGTTGGTGAGACCCCATCTGGAGTACTGTGTGCAGTTTTGGAGACCTCATCTATGCAAGGACATAGACAGGATGGAAGCAGTCCAGAGGAGGGCAACTAAATGGTGCAGGGTCTACATCAGAAACCATATGAAGAGAGACTGAGAGAGCTTATATGTATACCCTTGATGAAACAAGGGACAGGGGGACATGATAGAAACGTTCAGTACCTCAAGGGAATCAACAAAGTCCAGGAGGGTAGCATCTTTCAGAAAAGAGATGTAAGAACAAGGGGCACAGTTTAAAGATAGAGGGGAACGGCTCAGGGGTAATGTGAGGAAATTCTTTTTCATGGAGAGAGGGTGGATACATGGAACAGCCTTCCTGAGGAGGTCGCTGGTCTAAAACAGTGGGGAATTCAAACATGCTTGGGACAGACACAAAGCAATTATAGTGCTGGGTTGCAGGAAGCAGGCTGTTGGTTAACTAGAATCTGCAGCTTATCCAGTAGGTAGGGAAATGGGCAGACTGGGTGGGCCAAGTGGTCCTTTTCTGCCGTCAAAGTCTATGTTTCTATGTTTCTATGTTTGATTTTTTGAAGCCCGGAAAATGATGCAAGGTGCCTGCGTCAAACATAAATGACACAAGTGGCACCTTGAGACAAAAGATGTGGCAATCCTAATTTTCGAACGTGGTCTGCATCAAAAAGGGGAACCATTACGCCAAAATGGCACAGTGCCAGCCTTGCAACCTAAATTGGGTGCACCAGGTTGCAAGGGGGCTTGCACCATGGCGTGGCTGCAACATCCCCTTTTTGGGGATTTTGTAAGCCCCGCTGTGGACACAGCAGAGGGCTCCACTTAAACCAGCCAGGAGGTAGTCTAAGTGCCCTGCATCAATATGGGACCATGCTGCCGGTGGGGAGGGGAAGGACCTGCCAGAGGGGGCTGGGGACAGACAGAACACAGGTAGAGTGTCCTAGGGGGGCATGAGGGAGATGGAGCAAGTGCAGCTTTCGCTGCAAAAGTTACATTTACAGTGCTATTGTATATGTTTCTGTCCATGCCTCTTCCTATATCCCACCCATGTTTCATCCCCACACTAAGTCCAGTATACCTACTGTAGTTAATGGGTAGCAGTGGCCCTCCCAACCCCCCAAAAAACAGGGCAAAGCTCGGATGACCCACTAGCCAACAGTGTGCCCATCCAGGGGGTCACCATCTCTCCTGTAGCAGCCACAAGCCAGTCTGCAGCTTGTGGCATTCTCCACTGGTGCGCCATTCCTCTGGCACAGCTGTCGGATTGCAGCAAACCTGGGGAGTTTGGTGCCACGACCCTGAAGCTGAGATCAATGGGATGATGCCTGGACGCAACAAGTGAGGAACAGAAAACTGCCACGGGTGAGGCCTCACTTGGGAGCCCTGTGCTTAGTTCTTGTCACCACACTGCAAGGATACTGCAGAACTGGAAATGTTCAGAAGAGAGCAACAGGGATGATTAAGGGCATGAAAGGGATGGAGTTTCACCAGAAAATGCAGCAGCTAGATTTCCTCTAGAAAAAAAGAGTTCAGGCAGGATAACTGATTGGCCTCAGTCAATTAACATATATATATTTTTTTTTAGTTTCTATCTCCAGGATTCCCACCAAATCAAGTAAGCAGGCAGCTAGTGGGACTACAGGGTCTCCTAGTCCCCTTTGGGCCGTGTTATGCAATGCCAGATCGATGAGAAATAAGACCGCAATTTTTCTGTCGATCTGGCTTGCATCTCAGAGACCTCATTGGGTGATGATGCCGGTCCAGTTTTGGAGGCGGCAGTCCCTACTGGGTACTCTATGGTTCACTTCCTGAGGAGGGAATGCGGTGGGGGGGGGGCCATCTGCTTTAGATCCAGCCTGGACTTCACCATGCACCAAGTGGGGGTGACCAAGTCCTTCGAGTGTGGTGGCTGTGCATGGGGGTCCAGGTGCAAGCTGCAGCATTCTTCTTATTTACTGCCCTCTGGGGGTGGGGGAAGATTTCTTTCAGGAGGCTGAGGACTTCTTCATTGACAAGGTGTTGGAGTCCCCCACATGTTTGGTTCTGGGGGACTTCAATGCTTGGGTTGACAACTTGTCCTTGCAATTTGGTTATGATCTCCTGCAGCTGATGTCATCCCTGGGCCTGTCACAAGTAGTTTTTTCTGTGACCCATCATAATGGCCACACGTTGGACCTGGTGTTCTATCTGGGGCTTGAGGTTACTAACCTCAAGATTGATCAGATCATATGATCTGATCATTGCATGGTGGAGTTCTCATTTGGAGTCCCCCCCGGATAGTTCTTCCCTTATGGAGATGATTAGCTACCACCCTTTAAGGAGTGTGTCCCCTGAGGGACTATTGGCAGTGGCAGACCTATCTAGTGTAGACACTGCATATGCAACCTGCACAAGCAAGGCAGTTAGCGCCTATAATAGGGCAGTGGCCATGGTGCTCGATGTCATCACACCGGTCCACGTATGACCCAGATCCTCTAACTTGAGAGCCCCCTGGTTTGACAGGGATCTCAAGGTGATGAAGATCAAGGATCAGAAGTTCGAGTGTTGCTGGCAGAAGACCCAGTTGGTGGAGGACAAACTGGCCTTGCATGCTCATTATCATGAGTACCAAGGGGCAATCAACCATAAGAAGGCAGAGTTCCTGTCCAGGGAGATTGCTACAGGGAAGAACAGACCAGATCAGCTGTTTCAAACTGTCGACAGACTATTACATCCTGTCTGGCTACAGCCAAAAAAAAGCATTTTCAATTGCTTTATTCGATGAGTTTGCTCAGTTCTTCCCTGGCAGGGTGTCATCCATCCGTCAGGGGATTCCGTCAGTGAGGCGATCAATGCCCCACAGTGACCGGCCTAGGAGGATCAGAAGCACTCCACCTGTCCGGAAGGAGTTTAAACAGGTGGAGGTTGCCAAGGTCACTGAGGTCATCTCGCAGCTGAAGCACACCTATTGTGAACTGGACCCAGCTCCAACTTGTTTCTTGCTGAGATGTGTCGATGCTGTTGGCCCAGTGTTTACTAGGATTATCTGGTGTTCATTATCAGAGAGTGTCTTCCCTGATACCTTGAAAGAGGGTCTGGTTAGGCCTCTTTTGAAAAAAATATCACTCAACCTTGACATTCCAGTGAATTACCTTCCTATGTCCAACATACCTTTTCTAGGCAAGGTTGGTGGGAAGGTGGTGGTGCAGCAGCTCGAGGGGCACCTCGTGTCCTTCGAAATCTATCAGCCATTCCAGTCAGGTTTCAGAGCGAGACACAATACAGAAACAGCATTAGTCAGGGTGCAAAATGACCTGTGCAGGGCTAGAAATAGAGGAGACAGATCAGTTCTTGTGCTCCTCAGTCTTTCTTCAGCATGACATCGTAGACCACTTGGTGCTTCTCGACCACCTTAGAGAGTATTGTGGACTCACTGGTACTGTCATCATCTGGTTTGAGTCCTACCTATCGGGCAGAAGGCAGCAGGTGGTGATGGGTAATTTCTCCTCCTCCCTGAGGCCTATGCCATGTGGGGTGCCTCAAGGTTCGATCATGATCAGTGTTATCTGCGATGTACTTGCTGCCCGTGAGTGAACTTATTAGGTGCTACAGTGTGGGTTTTCACTGCTATGCAGATGATACCCAACTGTATTTGTCCTTTGGCCCGGGAACACAAGACATCGTGAATGTACTAAACAACAGCCTTGCCGAGATCAATGACTGGATATCCTCCAGCTGGTTGTGACTGAACCCAGACAAGACGGAGGTTCTGGTGATGGAACCGGGTCACAGGCATGATGGGTGTGCTTCCGGCACAGTCACTGGTCTTTTCCTGGAATCTGTGCCGTTGACTGCCTCCCCTAGGGTTCGAGATCTTAAGAGTGATTCTGGGTGATGGTCTGACCCTTGAGTCTTAGAAATCGGCCATTGTCCAAAGTGGTTTTTAACCACTTAAGGAATATCGCTAGGATCAAACCCCTAGTTCCACCTGAAGATCTGCCAACACTAGTCCACACTTTTGTGACATCCAGGCTAGATTACTTTAATGCTCACTACTTCGGGGTCTCTGGAGGGACCCTCCGCCAGCTGCAGCCAGTGCAGGTTACTGACTTGCCTTTCTAGGTCCAGTCATGTGACCCCAATCCAGCGTGCCCTGAACTGGCTGCCGGACAGGTGGAGAATCATCTTCAAAGTGGGCTTGGTCACTTATAAGGCCCTACATGGTCTAGGCCCTGGTTATCTGTTAGATCTCCTAACACCTGCCTCCTCAGCCCACTCCCTCTACTCTTCAACCAGGGGCCTCCTCTCGGTCCCAAGGACCAGACTGAAGACATCTGGTGACCGTGCTTTTAGCATCATCGGATCGGCCTCTGGAATACTTTTCCACCTAGCGTGAGAGAGGCTCCCTCAGCTGAGGCATTTAAAAGGGGTCTCAAGGCCTATTTATTTTTCCTGGCTTTCCCTGAAGTGGAATTATGATCAGTTTTAATTTATTTTAATCCGAGATACTATTTTACTTGAATTATTTTGTAATTGTACTATATTTGTTTTTATTTTGTGTAAGGCACCCAGAGCTTCCGGGATTCGGTGCCATAGAAATAAATTTTGCCTTGCCTTGTGCCTAAAAAGTCCAGATGAAATGTGTGACCAACTGAGGCCCGGTGTTACTGCCTTCACTCCCTCCCCCAAACACGCATATAAATGGCACAGTATGCACCCACACAACTGATAACCAATAATTAAAGACAAGTGCTTCCAAAATGGTTTGGCATTTCCCTGTAACTATGGGAAATTTTTCTGTGTTTTTCTGTAGATTACTGCACATTATTTCCTATGGAAGTCAAATTGCTCTGTTTTCCCGTAGGAGCAGTGCAAGTCTATGGGGACAGTTTTCCTGTATATGGCTCCATTTCCATGTAAAATACCAGAATCTCTCGGTAGATCTGGGAGCTCTGTAAACAGCATGAGTCTCATAACTCACAAGTGAAGCATGGGTTTCCCCTGCCCACAGAATATGCTGCATATCCTTATGTAACCCATATACATTCATTTACACATATAGCCTACACAACAATGTCAATGCCTTTTGTTGATCAATATTCAGTAGCTCTTTGCTGCACGCACCTAACACATAGCCTGCAATGTTCACACCAGAGCAGTTCCTTACCACCAGTTATATCATTTTTAAGGCTCCTTCAGTTAACTCTAACAGTCACAAAAGTACAGTTACGTAAGAACTTACCGTAACAGCAGATCTTCGAGAGAAGATGTTGCAGCAGGCCACACCTGTAGGACTATGCCACCAGGCACTAGGACCACATGGAAAATGTCTAGTTAGCAGTCTACGATGGAAGACCACCTCCACCGACATTAGTCATCTGACATCAGCACAGGCTGTATAGGAGGGCAGTCCCCCACACCACCTCAGTTCTCCCACCGGAGACTCTGCACAGCCTGCTGATGGAGAACCGAGGAAAATTATTGCCAGAGCCTATAAAAGAAGGTAGAAGCAGATGCAATAGAAAGAGAAAAGCAGGGGGAAGGAGGGAGGGAAAGAGGGGCATGCTGCAACAGCTTCTCTCGAAGATAGTACAGTTATGTAAGAACTTACCGTAACAGTAGATCTTTGAGAGAAACTCTTGCAGCAGGCTATTACTATTAGGACTATGCCGCCAGGCACTAGAACCCATTGGAAACCTTTAGCTAGGAGTCTCCAGTGGGGACCGCCCCCGACACCGGCTACACCCATATGTCGGACAATGGTATATCAGGGGGCAGTCCCCAACCTCACCTCAATTCACCCGCCAGAAACCCATTGGTAAAGCCAGCAGGTGGACTGGGCAGAAGCTTGGCATTAATAAAGATGCAAAAACAGCTCACCAGGGGGAAAGAGGAGGAGGGAAAGCAGTGCCTGCTGCAAGAGCTCCTCTCGAAGATCTACTGTTACAGTGAGTTCTTATGTAACTGTACTATCTTACTTTGAGGGGGAGCTCTTGCAGCAGGCTATTACCATTAGGACTGAATCCCAAGCAGTACCACAAAAAGGAACAGGTAACTGGGAGGCAGCTGTGAGCAACAGTGCTAGAAAGGCACCTTATGATAGGGAGGCCTTGAAGGACCGCTGGGCTGAAGCCTGCCCTCCTCCTAGAAGCAATGTCATTGCTGTAGTGCTCAATGAAAGTATACTCTGAGCTCCAGGTAGCCACTGCACAGATGTCTTCAATGGAGACATTTTGCAAGGATGCAAAAGAAGTGGCCACTACCCTGGTAGAATGAACATTGAGCCCGACAGGGGTTTGTTGTACTTGTCGTAACAGAAGACAATACAACTGACCAGCCACTTTTGATAGTGTCTGTTTAGACACTGGAGTGCCTTGGCAGCAAAGTACAAAGGCCACAAAGAGCTGCTTTGTCTTTTGGTGTGGAGCGGTGCATTTCAGATAGCACCTTAGCGCCCTGTGGACATCCAAAGTATGCAGGAGTGCTTCCCCTCTGTCCGAGTGATCCGGATAGTAAACCGAAAGGTTGATGTCCTGGTTTAACATAAGTTTGGACACCACTGTAGGTAAAAACTTAGGACTGGTTTGCAAGGATACCCTGTCCCTGTAAAAAACTAAATAAGGCTCCTTACACATCAGGGCCTCAAGCTCGGAAACTCTCCAAGCAGAAGTAACGGCAACTAAAAATAACGCTTTCCAGGAAATGAAGCAAAGCTCGCATTCTGCAGCGGGCTCGAACGGGGGAAGTGTCAGCTTTTCTAGCATGAACAGAAGATCCCGGGGGGTACTGGAACTCTGATGGGAAGCTTAATATGCAATATGTCCTGCAAAAATGTATCGGACATGTCCACTTGGGTGAGTGTTATTCCCTCCGTAAGCACGTGGTAAGCAGAGTTTGCTGACAGATGTACTTTTATGGAGAAGTAGCTCAAGCCTTGATTTAATAAGGAGAGGAGATACTCCAAGATCGAGATCACTGGACAGGTGAGAGGGTCCAAGTGACGGGATGAAGCCCACACACAAAATCTTTTCCACTTCATGGCATAAGTGAATCCAGTTGAGGGCTTTCTCGCTGCTATGAGAACATCCACCACTTCCTGGGAGACCCTAAACCTGGATATGACTAAGTCTGCAGGAGCCTGGCATGAAGATGCAGGGACTTGAAGGCCGGATGAACCAGTGTTCTCTGATCCTGTGACAGCAAGTGCGAGCTTAGCTGCAGCTGTAATGGAGGTTCCACTGCCAGTTGCTGAAGTAGTGGGAACCAAATCTGCCAATGCCAAAATGGAGCGATGAGGATCATCTCTGCTCCCTTGGCCTGTAGTTTAAGAAGGACCCTCTGAAGAATGGAAAAGGGAGGGAAGGCGTACAGAAACCTCTCTGTCCAACAGAGGGACAAAGCATCTGGCCAGAAAACAGCAGACGTGGGCTCTCGCGAGCAGAAACTGGGCAGTTTGGCACTGAGTGGAGACGCAAAGAGGTCAAACTCTGGGCGGCCCCAGCTGATCTGCTAACAAAGTGGTGGCAGGACTGTTCGACTTGGGGAGCCTGTGGTTTAAAAGTCTGCCCGGGTCTGAAGTGGCAGCGAGTAAGCGGCAGCGGGGAAGTGCTGAGGAAAAGTGTGAATGACTGGGTCCTACCGGAGTCATACCAGGTCATACTAAGCTGAGGACTGTGTGTGAGATATCAATTATAAACAGGGTGTTAAGTGTTAATGTGTGAGGCTATGGCAAACAAGGGAATCATACTGGGGGACCTATATGTGATGTGTATTGTGGGGATGGATGTTGTAGATTTTAAAGGAATCCCCTCTCAGTACACAAACACTTATAATCAGAATGTGTTGGGTCATGTGTACTTATTAAGTAACTATAGCCTGTTATAAAGCCATATAATAGGTGCATGTTATAAATATGTGGGTTATAACACTGGGTTTGAGATGATGTCATTTAAGGGGTTGTTAGGGATGTTATTTCTGGTAGTGGATGTAACAAAGGCTAATCTGCTATTAAGGGCTGGGGATATTGAATGTAACCCTGGTCCAATGTGTACTGATTTAGCGGACTTGGATTACTTTACTACTGCTGGTAAAGGTATGTGTATTATGCATTTTAACATCCGCAGCCTTATTTCAAAATTTCACGAGGCTGAGGCATGAGTAACAAACTATCAGCCTGATGTTTTGGCAATTAGTGAAACATGGTTACATGCCCAAATCACTAATGATCAAATTAATATCCATGGTTACACAGTTCACAGAAAAGATAGACTGATATGAAAGGCAGGTGGAGTTTTATTTTACGTTAGGGATAATTATACTGTATATGAGATTGATATGGTAACTAGTTCTCTTAAATACTGTGAAATTTTGTCTATTCAAATTGCCATTGGTATGGTTAAGAAACTCACTATATGCTGTGTGTATATACCCCCAAAAGTAAGTACAGAGGGCCTACAGGAGTTTTCTGAGTTGCTAGCCCTTAACACTGTGGGTGAAACCATTGTGTTGGGAGATTGTAATTCAAATTGGTCTGGGAATGGAGTACCTAGGCTGATAGATGTCTTGTCACACACAGGTCTTCAGCAATTAATTAACACCCCCACAAGATTAAACCTGAAAACAAAGAAGCACACTGTGCAGGACTGGCTTCTTACAAACAAAGTAAATCACATGTTAAGGTGTGGTTTGAGCTCAGATTCACTTAGCGATCACCACCCAGTATTCTGTCTCTGGAAACATTCATATGACCTACAATAAAGCCTACGATCTCTGAGTTTAGAAACTTTTTAGGTTTTGATGTTTCTGGTTTCAGAGATGGAATACAGAACATAGACTGGTCTTTTCTTGAGATAATTCCTGATGTTAATTGTGCTTGGCATTACTTTATCACAGAATTTACTAGGGTACTGAACATGTATACTCCATTTATCAGAAGACGTGTTAGAGGTAAAAAAATCTAAATGGTTAACATCTCCTTTATTTAAATTAATGAAAGAATGGGACAAATTGTGGAAATATTACATGTCACATCAAACGGATGTAAATTTACAGAATTATAGGTGTTAAAGGAACAGTCGTAAGGTTGAGAGTAAGAAAACTAAGGCTCAATATTTCAGGCAACAGCAGACTGCGGGATTGACAAACAGTGCAAAATTTTGGAAAACCATTAATAATACGATTGATCCTCGGCTTGAATCAAAGTTTCATATAAATAAGGGTGGTGAAAAACTAACAGATCCTCTAACAGTGGCAAATTAATTTAATGTATTGCTTACTGATTTGGATCATTATAGAGCCCAATCTAAACCAGGTTTAGTTGATAATAATACAGGGGAGCTGTATGGATAACCCAAAATTTTATCTAAAGGTAGTCACGCATTCAGAGGTGTTTAAACTTCTGAAACGACTTAAGATAGATAAATCTTGAGGCTTTGATGGTCTGTCTCCTAAATTGTTACATTTAGCTGCAGCAGAGATAGCATACCCTGTGAGCTTGATTTTAAACTTGTCTTTTTGTTTGGGAGAAATACCTGATCTGTGGAAACATTCTTATGTAATTCCAACCCATAAGGCAGGTTCAACTAGTGAATTTATAAATTATAGACCAATCTCTATTCTATCGGCTAAATTACAGGAAAAGATAGTGTTTAGGCAATTGTCCGACTATGTGAAAGCACATGGTCTATTATCGCAATGCCAGCATGGCTTTAAAAAGGGGAGGGGTGTTAAGAGTGCCTTGGTCGAGTTCACGAGCACGGTCCATGAGGGCACAGAGAAGGGATGCCTGACGGGGGCCGCGTTCGTGGACTTGACCAAGGCATCTGACTTGGTGGATCATTCTCTTTTAGTTCAGAGACTTGGTTATATAGGGGTGGGGACACCAGTATTGTCTTGGATATCAAATTATCTTTCAGACAGGTTTCAGATGGTAAAGATTGGTAGTAGTTTATTTGACAAGGCTTTGGTCAAGTGTGGAGTCCCACAAGGCTTCATACCGGGGCCAATTTTATTTTCTTTATTTTTTGATTCAGTCACTTTGTCTATTAAGGATGGCCATGTTATTATGTATACAGATGACACTGTTGTCTTTAGTTATGGGGGAATATTGTCAGAACTTAATGCAATTCTGACTAAGGAAATTAAAGCAATGCAAAATTGTCTGATAAATAATAAATTATTATTAAATAAGCAAAAAACAAAAATTATGGTATTTGGCTCTTCTGTTAAGCTAAAAGCTGCTGTTTCTGGTTTACAAATGAGTCATTAGATGGGGGTTTTGTACGAAAACGTAAGCAGCTTTAAGTACCTGGGGGTAGTTTTAAATTCAACATTAACATGAGTCACATATACATGCTATTACATCTAAAATACACTCTAAAATTGCTTTATTATATAGGTTGTGTAGTTTTTTGACAGATGAGGCATGTCTGGCAATAGCTAATCAATGTCTGCTGCCTATCTTGAATTACGCCTCAACAGTGGTGGATAATGCTCCTTATAGTCCATTAAGGCAGAAATCGGTATTGCTACACAACATAGGAAGATTTGCATTATTAATACCCAATAATGTACATCATTATACTATATTCAAATTATAGGCCAATAGCCCTTTTGCCAATTTGATCTAAAATCTTGGAACGTAAAGTCTATGAACAAGTAAATAATTATTTAGATACAAATACTGTAATAGTAGATGAACAACATGGTTTTAGAAAGGGGAGATCCACAAACACTGCCCTGTTGAAATTTAATGACCTGGTTGTTACATCTATGAACCAAGGAAAGTACACAGGGCAGTGTTTGTGGATCTCAGTAAGGCTTTTGATTTAGTTCAATATGATTTGCTTTTGACTAGGTTAAGGGCTATAGGGATTAAGGCAAAATATTAAAATGGCTTGAGCTATCATTTGACAAATAGATATCAATGTGTTCAATGTGGCATAATGATGTCGGCCCCTGGGAAATTAGAGAGAGGTGCTCCCCAGGGCTCTATTTTGGGCCCATTATTATTTAATATTTATGTTAAAAATTTGGTTCATGAAATTAAACACAGTGAGGTGAGACTGTACGCAGACGACACTGTTTTAGTGGCGTCTGCTGACAGTCTCACAGGTATGATGGATTCGCTTCAAAGTGATTTGTTACAAATGCAAAAAAGTAAATCTGTCTTCTTTTGAATGCTAAAAAAACACAAACTATGTTGTTTTCGATTGGTTCATATAGAGGAAAAGAGCCCAAACCACAATTACATTTACAAGATGGTACAAAGATTGAAAATGTATTAACATACAGATACTTAGGGTTTCAAGTAGATGTTAGAATGACATATGTAAATCATATATCAGTTCAGGTAAAGAAAGTGAATAAAAGATTAGGGGCACTTAGAAGAGTTGCCGGAGCTTTACCTTTGGTGGCAAAGGAGCGATTGGCAAAACAGATGCTGTTACCCATATTGGAGTATGGTTCTATAATTTACATGAATTTAACTAAAACTGCTTTAAATTTAGTTAATCAAATATATTATAGGATAGGTAAATTTGCTTCCGGAAGTATTAAAAATGAGCATCATTGTATAATTTATAATAAGTTAAATTGGCTTCAACCTGAAGCAAAAAGAAACTATCTCTGGCTTACTATATGTCATAAGATAATTCACAAAAAGTATAACCATCCTTTGTATAAGCAATTAAAAAGAAAGATAAATAACGAATCATATATAAAGATTAGGAATCCATTAAGCAATATCCCAATGTATAGAAGCTTTAATAGACTAGGGGACAGTATGCTCCAGAATAGAGTAGCATTAGGTTGGAATGGTTTGACTGAATCACAGAAAACAAATTTAGATTTTTTTAAATTTAAAAATGAATTCTTTAATAGTTTGTATTTTTTATGTATGTATGTAGAGTGCGATTATGTTTGTATTAGTTATGTTAAATGTCAATTGTTAATTGGTAATTGTATTAGAATCTACATGCAGGACTTTGTTGTAAACGGGACTTTGTCCTAACAAATGAATTTCCTGTGAAAAAATAAACTTTTAATCAATCAATCAATCATATTGGAGAATCTTGGATGGCTATCAGTTGAATATTATCATAAGTTTGTACTATCTAAATTTGTTCATAAAACACAACAAACAGGGGTACCTTTAAAATAAAAAAAAAATTAGCTTGTGACTCTTAGTCTTAAATTACATACTAGATCATCAGAGGATTCATCTATGTTAAAAATTCCATTTATGTATACCTCAAGAGGACAGCGATCATTTGCATATTATGCACCTAAAATATGGAATGATATTCCAGTACACATAAGAGGTATGGGTGGTTATAGGTTATTTACAATAGCCCTGAAAACACATTTCATGAATTTGTCTAAATGCAGATGCTACTTAGATTAATATTTTTCTGACTGGATGTATTAGCTATGAAATTACAGTTCCTGTGATATGGATTTTTGCACAATAGCTGAATTGTATTGGAGTTTTTAAATTAATGTGTAGACATGGAAATTATATTCCTATTTAAGTATGACTTGTAGTATGTTTTATTTTGTTTTAAGATGTCTTTGTATGTATCTTGATTGACCACGGGTAGTACCTGTAAAAGGGATTGTATCCCAGTGTACTTACCGTATACAAATAAAAGCCAAATCAAATCTCGGAAGAGAATAAAGGTGTCTCCAAGAGTGTGAAGTAGCTCAGCCCTGGAGGAGGCTGCCACGAGTCAAACATCTAGGTAGGGGAAGATGTAATGGCCCTGGCATCTGAGAGCCGCAGCTACCACTGCTAGGCATTTGGTGAAGACTCGAGCAGAGGAGAGGACGAACAGTATGGCTCGGAACTAATAATGTAACCCCTGGAAGTGGAACCTCAGGAACTTCTGATGGGGAGGAAAGACCCTTATGTGCATGTAGGCATCCTGCATATCCAGGGAGCAGAGCCAGTCCCCTTGGTGCAAGAGGGGAATGAGTCCTGGCAGAGTGACCATCCTGAACCGCTTGTACTCTATGAAGAGATTTAAGGAGCTGAGGTCCATGATGGGCTGAAGGTCTCCGGTCTTTTTTGGTACCAGGAAAAAATGAGAATAGAAGCCTCGCCCCTGTTGACTCGGGGGGACCAGCTCTATCGCTCATTTCTGCAAAAGGGCCCGACTCTCTCCTTCTATCAAAAGGATGTGTGAAGGAGGGTAATAGGAGGACCCTGGTGGCTTTTCTGGAGGGGTCTGAATGAACTCGAGAGTATGTCCTCTCCTTATCAGGTCTAGCACCCAGAGGTCTGTAGTGATGCTGCGCCATCTCTCTAGGTATAGGGAGAAGTGACCCCCTACTGCCTCCCCATTGCCTTCACCAGAGGAGGGGGGGCAGGTAGTGAGTCATTGGGTAGATCCAGGGACAGGCAGAGAGGGCTGAGAGGACTTTGGGCCTCTAGAGGTGAAGCTCCCAAGAGTTTGGGTTGGTGCCCTCCTCTAAAAGCCATCTCTCTGCTGGAATTGGCTGCGGGTGTTTTGCCCTGAGGACTTATGAAAAGGCTGTGTGCAGAAGGGTTTCTAGCCCCCTTATACATCTTTCAGATGGACCAGATAGACTTCGCAGAATCTTGGAGGTGAGACATCAGTTTCTCTGTCTTTTCCCCAAAAAGGACAGAACCCAGGAAAGGAAGGTCCAGGATCGCGGACTGCAGATCCTGGGGGGAATCCTGAGACTCTGAGCCAGGCATGGCGCCTAAGGCAATCGACAGATGCTGCTGCCCTCGAGGCTGTGTCTACAGTGTCATACGAGGCCATCAGAACATGAGTGCCTGCATCCAAACCCGACTTCAAGAAACTTGGCCTTTTGCGCCGAGTCTGGCAAAGACTGAGACACTTCTAAGCCCTTCTCCCACATGGCATTTTGGTACTGGACCATATGCATGAGGAAGCTTAGGGATCAAACAGAGCAGGTGGAAGCAAAATAGAGCTTCTTGCCCACCTGATCTAAAAATCTGGACTCACCATCGGAAGGCTGCGAAGTGAGGTGCTTGGGCTTCTTGGTGCGGTCATAGGCAGCATTAGTGACCACAGAGTCCACCTTGGGTTTACTCCCCAAGAAGGGCTTGCCATCTGGGGCATGGCAAAGCTGATCTGCCTTCTTAGGAAGAGGCAGAATGAAGGAGGGGTGAGCCCAAGCCATTCGGGTGACATCCTCATAGGACTCAATCAACAGTGGCACTACAATGGGTAGGGCATCCTTCTTTTTGAGAAAGATAGCCAAGCAACACCTTTCTGGGTCCAGTTCCTCTGTCTACCATCCCATGATGGGCTGTATGTGATTCATAACATTCATAAAGGATGGGTCGTGGCAGGGGGGGACTTGGATACCTCCTTCAGTTGATCCTCCCCTGCCGATGACTCCCCTGGTAAAGAGGAAGATCCCAAACAGAAGGAATCATCTTCAGAAGACTCACTATCAGGGACCAGCATCAGAGGCAGATGATCGTCCCTTTTAGAGCTGGCTCCTGTGTCCAGATGGACGCCTGAGGACCCAGTCGCACGGGGTTCACTTGGGCCAGCACCACTGCTGTCCCTGGGAGGGGGGGTTCTGGGAGGGGCAGAAGAGGAGAGGCCACAACTGGGACCTGAGGGACGGGGGCCTGCTTCTGAACCAATGATCATCAAGTTGAAAATGGCATTAAAGTCTATCTGTGGCATAAAGTCAGGTAGAAAGTGTAAAGAAGGTGCCAGGTTAGGGTACAATGGCTGAGGAGCTGGTGATGGGTAACCCAGTGTAGGCCCAACCAGCACCAGTAAGGGATCCGGCAATAGGCTAGCAGGCACCAACTGTGGTGAAGGAGGGGCCAGCTGGGTCGCCACAAGTACAGGTGGCGACCCAACAGGTGACAGTGTAGAGGAGTCTGGTGAAGGGCCAGCCAATGCTGGCCCTACTGGAGAGGCCGGGGAGAGGGAGATCCCCTGGGCGGAGGCAGAGGTGATAACGGGGAGGAGGAGGAAATGGCGGTCATCTGCCTCAGGTGCTGCCTATCCAAACTGGTGTTGGTCCCAGGATTAGGATACAACAAAGGCAGAGCCATGGCTCAGGGGACAACAGGGGCAAGGCTGCCGCCCGAGAGCCCAGAACCAGCCAAGCCACCTGGCTGAGAGCCTGCAGAGGTCAAGGGTCTGAGCATCAGGGGCTGGGGAGAAGGAGAAGAAGTCCCCTGCCCCGAAGAGTCATCACCTGAAACAGAAATGAGGGCAGGCAGTGGAGTCACCGGGAGCCCGGAAGAAGTAAGGACTGGCAGGGCTGGAGGCACCAGCCCCCTGTGGAAGGATGACGCTGTCATGGTTGTGGGTTTGTGGGACAACCGCGACCAGGAAGCAGACCGGGCCCTGTTTCTATGTTTGTCCCAGCGTTTGTGCTTTCCCGACTTCTCCTTATGAGAAGAGGAGGCCCCGGAGAACTGTGCCAGCGAGGCTGAAGAGCTCCTGGCCTGCAGCTCTTTTCCATCACAGGGAGCTTCTACTTAAGAGGGTGGCTCTCCAGCAATTTTAGTCGACATCTCTGAGTGGCCCGGTTGAATTTCTGGCAGTGTTGGCAGGCTTCAGTATTGTGGCTGGGGCCTAGGCAGAGCAGGCATGAAGAATGGTCATCCTTCTCTGGAATCTGTTTGCTGCAGGCACACTTAGTGGAGAGGTTGGAAGACGAGGCGGGTGAAGAAGACATAAACCTGTCAAAGGAAACGCTGAAATATCAAAGTGTTAACACTGAAAAAAATAAAGAAAATAAAAAAGGTGCGAAAGCGGAGAATGGTGGTCGACTGTAGCTGTGACGTTTACTGAGGTCTGACATGCAGGGGCGGATGGCAAGAAAAGAAATGAGGTGGTGTGAGGACCACCCTCCTATATAACCTCTGCTGACATCAGATGACTGATGTGGTAGACTGCTAGCTAGAAGTTTTCTGTGTGGTCCTAGTGCCTGGTAGCAAACTCCCACTGGTATGGCCTACTGCAAGAGCCTTCCTCGAAGTAAGATTAAGGTTTTCCCTGTCTGGTACCTCACATGTACAATACACTTCCTAATTCATTTTTTGAAGGGTGATGCTCATCACCCAAAAATAAAAATTTTTCTGTGCTTGCTTTCTGAAAATTGACCTCTGCCTGCACTGCTGGTTCAAAACATAATCTGCTGACCCCTGTGGTGGAGTCTCTGATGACTTCAGTGGGGGACGAAGTCACACGACATTCAAAGTGTTGTGATTGTTTAATTATTCTGTTTATCCTGACACTGGTGCTACCCTTCTCCACTTGGCCATTTCCCAACTGTCAGCCCTTCCCTCCCCACCTTCCAGGGAGTTCACAGAGCTGCTCCTGCTCCACGGTGGATGCTACTGGTTGGGTGGAGGCAGCTGTCCCCCACTTATCCAGCTAATACGCTGTGAGGCAGGTCAGTGAAAGCCAAAGCATGATGGCTTCATGTTGCAAGCTCCAGGAATTTTTCCTCCTTAGCTAACCCCCGGATGCTGATGGTTAGGAGTCCGAGGAGTACGCGCGACATTACGAGATGTGCTTATAGTTCTGGCATCAGTCAGCATCCGCTAACTGAAAGGCAGTGCTGACTGCACCCCCACCTGTGGTCACCCAAGTGCTGGTATAGCAGTGGAGTATGCTGACCTCCCTTCCTGCAGCCTTCGCACCCCCCCCCCAGCAACCAACATCCCAGGTTCATTCTTGAACCTGCGTCACCAGCGTAACAAGCAACAGCCTTAGGAGCAACCTGCTCGTGACTCTGGTGACCCAGGTTCACTAGCAAGCCTGGGTCATTTGGGGCTGGCACGGGGAAGGAGTACTCAGAGGAAGCGCTTCTTTTCTGGGGAAGGAGGGATTCAAATGCTGCTCTGACAGCGACACCTGGGTCAACACAGAAAGAACTGCGAGTGATGCTGAGTGGGAGGGAGGACCGTCTGTGCCATATGGCATGCATGCGCATGCCCTCAAACCAAGGTCCTGGGGATGGGAAGAAAAAGGAAAGCAGCCCTGACCACAGCACGATGACCCTCCCTGGCTGGCATGCAGGCCCTGCACCACTGACCCATGCACCCAACTGTCCTCCTTGAGGATCTGCTATCTTTGGGAGGACATGAGGAACCCCCCCACCCTACTGTGGGGGGGGGTAAGCCACAGAGATTGGAGGCATTGGGGTAAGTCAGGGAGAAATGGGTGATGGGGCCAGTGTTGCCAGAGGGCAAGTCAGAGTAAGAAGGGGGCAAAAGAAAAAACAGCCCTGCTGCTGTGCCAGCAAGCCATCTCTTATGTTTAACACCGTATTATCCCACATTTTGGTGATGACACTGCCTTTACCAGTCTCCTTCCCCTCTGGCCCACCTCCCCGAGGGCTCAGGGAATAACAGCAGTACCAGCAGTGTCAGCACAGAAATGCACAACAATACTACGTATTAAGATTGAGACACATGCTGCACTCTGATGACCCCTATGGCCAGGTTCCTCATCAGTGTCATCAGAGGCTCAGTGGGATATGCTTTGCATCAGCAAGTTAGGATCAATCAGATGTAGAAATACATTTGAGAAAGGTAAATACAGAGCTTTCGCCTTGCAAATGTCCTAATCAGGATCTCCCAGTGCATCGGGAGCTTTGAATATCTCCCATTACATTGGGAGCTTTCTGTATCTCCCCCCCCCCACCATTACACTGGAAGCTTTGAGTATTTCTTCCCCCTTCCATTACATTGGGAGCTTTGAGTATGCTACCCCCATTACATTGGGAGCTTTGAGTATTTCCTGACCTCCCATTACATTGGGAACTCCGGTATTTCTTTTTTTTCCCCCAGCTTTTACTCCTCTGCATTCTCTTTAGTTCCTATCCCCTCTGTGTGGCTAGTAACAACCTCCCCTGGATTAACCTCAGAGCCTGTTTCCCCATGGCTTGCCCCTGTGGCGGAGTGGAGGGCCATCCTCCCCTCAAATCCGGTGCAGCTCCAGGCATCCAGGTGGTGGCGCAAGTACAGAGACGAGCGCAGGGTTTCATCCTCAGGATCTCTTTTTCAGTTTTTCTCCTATTCCCCTGCCACAGCTTCATGCTGGAAAAGCACAGGTCCCGCAGATCCGTGGCACCACCCTTTGAGCTGCTCGTTGCCTGCACTGCCACCGGGCCTGTATGGTTTCCACTCCACTTCCAAGAGAGGAGAGCTGTCCTAGGGATGCTCAATCCTTTCCCACACCGCCAACCTACGCTTGTCGCCAAACATGGGTCGCCAATATGGCACGAGGTAAGGCATTAGATGCCCAGTCCTCCGTGCCACTGGGCCAGCCATGAGTATTTCCCTTTAACTGCAATCATATCTGTACACTCTGTGACTGTGTAAGTCTGTAATACAACTGTTGCTTAAGGGAGGACCTATTTCCTCAATGAGTTATCTTCACAGGTAACATTCTGGTTATGTTCCCTTCCCTCCTAGCTTTCCTCCCTCTCCTTTCCTCCTCACCTGCCTCCTACCCTCTCCGCAGCAGTATTTCCCATTCTCTTTCTAGTCCATCTAGGAAATCTACTGTTGGTCAAGCAGCCTTCTCATCGCTTTCCTAAACTCTTCTTCTCCCTTCCTCAATCAATCTAAAACAATCTGCCTCTTCTCCCTTGTCAATTAAGCCTCTTGTTTGTAACTTTTCTTCTCCAATCTGCAACTGTCCATGACCCCTACCTCTTGATATCCTTCCCCCCTACTCATACTGCCCTGTCCATATTACTCCCCCTCCCCCCCGCCATGCCTGTAGAGGTAATCTCCCCTTGCTTATTCAAACTCAATTTTATCTACATGTACCTGTTGTACTATTATGCCTTACAATGGTCATGATTATGATTTTGATGTGCTGTACTGTTGTATATGACCAATATTTTTGCAATGCTGCTAATTACTAATTATTTTTTCTTTTCTTGTACCATCTTCCACATCTCTCCCCAAGGAACGCATCTGAAAACGAGTTGCTATCAGCTCAGTATGTCTTTCCTGGTAAAACATTTGAAATAAATAACATTAAATAAAAAAGATATAAATAATCTGCAAACACAGCAATGGTACCTGCTTATGCTGGTTAATGAGAGGCATTTCCATGTCCTGGCTAGGAGAGGCCATCAGCTGGCGCCGTTGAGGGGTGGTGGTGGATGCTCGGTGCTTGTTTCTGCACACACATATCAGGAAGAAGAGGCAGGCAATGACCAGAGGGATAGCTATGCTAGGGACCAAGATGTAGAGGATCTCCATTTTGCTGTTTTCATTCTGATCTGTGAAGAACAACAGAATTTGGATCTCTAACGGCACACTCATCAGAGAAACTTTCACTCTGAAACCACAAAGTCTAGCACGCACTGAATCTAGTACTAGATTTTCAAACCCCTGAAATTTCTCCAGCTGCAGGAAAAAACTGGTGCAAGCGGCGTTTCACTTGTGCAGCTGTAGTTTCTCCTGCAGCCACGGTATTACAAGGTGGAGCCGTTTATGACCGCTCCATGTTGTTGCGCGCTTGCAGACGATTTTTCAGCAGCAGTGAAGAAAGCCATGTACTGGTGGACCAGGCCAACATCCCGCAGCTGCACTGGCTAATGTGTCAAACTCCACAGGTGTGGAGATTTCGTCCCACAGTGTCAGCTGTGGAGTGATTCTAGTCCCTGGGGGCTTTGAAAATCTAGCCCCCCAGTCTTTTAGAGGAACATAATTAAAAGAGAAACAGTCCCCATTCTCAGGGCCCTTCAGGATACAGCAGGTATTCCCACAAAACAGAGACTCAGCTGACATTTACCCCAGTAAAACAAATTGTGTTTTAATGATTATTTAATGAAGATCAGAGTGCTGCTGTTAAATAGGTCACCAACCTATCGACAGAACTGACCACTCTGTTCATAGCAATATGCTGTCAATGCAATGGCCTTTTTGTAACGAAAGGTATGAAGATATCCTTGGGATGTGCCAAGTAAAAATTACATTTGGTGGTATCAGACAAAGCTCTTGTTGTATCTACTGGGGCCCAACATTCCAGTTTCCACCCCCACCCCCAAAGGAGCATTCTCTTTGTATTGTAACACCCAAACTTGCCTATGTGTAGTGCAGGTGGCAACTTTCCCCAAGACCCCATCACGTTTCACTTGTGTCTTGACCCTAGGGGGTACTCAAAAACACCACACTTGAACCTGCTGCCTTCCCTCCCCAATGATGCCAACCCAAAGAGCAAAAGCTATGAGGCCACACCCATTCCCAGTCTCCCACATGCCAGTGCATGGTCACTGGGTCAGCTGTACTACCAAGTGCTTTGTTTCATGAGTTCCAATGTTTTCAGTACCTGATCTAACCACATACAACTAGCAAAACTGCTTAGCCCAATTCTAATGAAATACAACAGAAATTAAATGCAAATGATGGCGAAATCCATGTTTTGCTACATGGAGCTTCAAGTCCCTGATGGAACAACTACACTGAAGGACATATTTCATGTATGTGCACAAGTCATGAAAGAAGACAATTTTGCAAGTTTCCCTTTAAAGGGGCACTGTCAGCTTTGCCCCTTCGTTTTTGGCCAAGTGTAACAATTGTGCCTCTTGGTAACACTTATCACATTTACAGCTGGAGTCCCTGTATGTAAGAAACAGAATCCTTTTACCTGTTTTGTTATTTTGTGTAATACTGTTTTACTACGGTCCAACAATAAATGACCCATGTCCTGGAAGCACATCCAGGTCGGGGACGCAGGTCTGCATGGGCGCATTCCTCGGTGTCTTTTTCAGCGCCACATTAAAACTATATTAATCATGTCCATGATGGTACAATGAACAAACATTAAGTCTTCTGGACTACTAATTGATACAGAAGAGTATGTTACATTTTAAAATCAGAGCCACTATCCCATGCATGAGCACCAATGGCCACACTCATGAGCATGCGTGGGATCTTTATTCTTGAAGCATGAACAAAGATCCCACACATGTACAAGAGTGTGGTCGGTGCGCATGTGCGGAATATCGACGCTGATTTTAAAACGTAACTTGTACTCTTTGCAGCGCTTGGTTAGCAGTAAGAGATATCGGGAGCATTTCATTATACCATCAGGGACAGGATTAATAGTTTTAATGTGGCATTGTGAAAAGAACACTTCAGGAACGCTACTGCACGGTAGATCTCAAGGTTCCTCAACCCGGATGTAAGCTCCGGACGCGGGTCATTTACTGTCGGACTGAGTAAAACAGTATTACTACAAAACAGGTAAAACGCTTCTATTTCTTACATACAGGGGCATCCAGTTGTAAAGGTGTGACAGGTGTATGCCAAGAGGCACAACTGTTACACTTGGCCAAAAACAAAGGGGCAAAGCTGACAGTGCCCCTTTAAAAAAATCAATCAGCATTTACTCTCTGCCTCCACCTAGTGGACATCTATTGCAATTTTTTCTTTCATAGCTCACTGGATGGAGCACCGAGACGGTATTCCAAGGACATGGGTTCAATTCCCAGTAAGTCATATTATTTCTTTCTCATTACAATTTATGATTTAAGTTGGTAGGGCATATCTGGGGAAAATTCAGGCGACACATGCAGACATGGCCAGGTGCTTTCCACCCCCCATCAACACCACCACATACACATTATACAAAGTAAGAAAACTATTTTGATTGATGTGTTCGTCATGTATGTTATTTAAATTAGTTGTCTAAAGTTGTAATGTGTATCGGTTAAATGCACGCTTTGATGTATTTGCTTATGAACTGTATTTTACTTCCATGTATATTTTACTGTAGTCTGTTTCAAACAACCTGCTGTAGCAGCTTTGGGGGCGATAATTATAATCTACATCTAAAGTCTACTCTAAAGTATCTACTTAGTAAACCTGTTCCAGTAGTCTGTGTAGCAAGTTGGACAAGTGTACACATAGACATGTTTAAAACATATTCCAGTGTCACTACAGTAATGGGATAACACATCTGGGGTAGATTACACTTAACCAGAGAAAAAATACGGAGGGAAAATATGATATCACTCTGACAAGACATCCATGTCACTGTTTTCATTTATTTATTGTCTATAAATAGTGAATATTTAAAAAAAAGGGGGGGTGATAGAATGGAAGCTCCCAAATTAAAAAAAAGTGTACAAATCTTGTACACCACATTGCAGAAATGGATGCTGTGAAAGTGTAATTTTATACACAATTTCCTTATCTATATCAACTGTAACTAGTAGAATGTTAACATTTACCAGTCCTCAAATTCTCAAATGACAATCAAAATAACACAAAAACCTGCTGGGGTAATCCCTGATTAAAGGGAAATACAGACTAGCAATCACTGCTACTTGCCTGTCTTTCCAGGACGTACTTGAAAACTAGGAGATACTTCAATAATGAGGCTTTCCAGGCGAGAACAAGCCTATATAAATGACTTAAACTATTCAAAAAGTAGCACAAGTCTGCCCTCTGCTGGGCAGTTAAGGAGCAGCATTGGCCCTGGTTCATCCTCAACCAGCGCAGATCAGTGCACATGGGTGGTTGTGTTTTGTTTTTCTTTGGGGAATACCAGAGGAAGATTTATATGTCAGTTTAATTTTTCTTTTTATTTACTCAAGGTACCCCAAGTGAGGTATAGCATCTTCTTTTTAAGAGAGTCCTGCTTCTGCCCATTTTACAGCTGGGTGAGCTGATGTACATTGAGGTCAAGCAACTTGTTCAGATTTACACAGTAACTGGCAGTGGTGACATGTTAGCCAAGGCTTCCTGGTCCACAACTCTGCCCCCAAACCTTCAGCCTACACTACCTGCCCAGTTAAACACATTAAGTTTCACATGGGCCCAGATCGTGTAAACATGAATTTTAAAAAGAGTTATCCTCTTTATCCTCCTTCCTCTCAGACTAGCCCCCCCCCCCCACCGTGGCCTCCCAGCCCTGTCACCTGGCTTTTCCTAGACTTAACCTCAACTCTGTTCCTCAGGGCTTACCCTCCTGACAGGGTTGGGGAGGGTTCCCAACTCCTGCCATGAACATGATCCAGGCGGAGAAGATGCATCAGTCACCGATACAGTGCCTGTGGGAGGCTGGATTACTCATCCAGCCTGGTTGTGATATTTCCAATGTTTCTTCCCCAGACTCACAGGACACCTGCTGTGAGGGTACCACAAACAAATGATGTCAATGGACCAGCCTGCTGCTGGGGCAAAACACAAAAGGTCTAACTGCAACTACAGTGGGAGCTACAGCTGGTACCCCAACCTGAGAGTTGTAACAGCTTTTTTTGCCCAGTTCAGGAATGGTCTGCACTTGAAACTGACAAAGGGCTTCTTGTTGTAAAGATAGCTACTGTGGTGTCTGTGGGCATACCCCCAAATATGTGATTTTACACAACTGTGTCATGTGACTGTGGAAAACTGACATTTTGTTCTTTCTTTAATTGGTCACAACCCTCTTCCCCAACCTGACCCCTTCACCTTGTCTTCTCAGCTTCATCACCTTCTTTCACCTGGACATATCCTCTGCCTCCATCTTCATGGGTTACCTTCAATGGTGGAGCCACTGGGGTCTTCCTAACCTCTGTGGAGACTGAATCTAAGAGTAGGGAGGTGTAAAGGCTGATGGTGTGGGACCAGCAGGGGACCAGCATCATCCTGTTGCTATCGGGGTCTTTGTCTGCTTTTCTTTTTCTGCCCACTCCCCAAGGACATCGGGGGTACAAGTGCACAAGCATATGCAAAGAAGCATGCTAACAGCACTCTTCAAAGCCCCCCTTCACCAACAGAGCCACCTGCAGCTCCTCCAGTGGTCACTCAGATGGCACTCACATTGCACTGTCACCCACCTTTCTCGGAGAGTGATCCTTGGGATGCTCGATCCTCTCCTCCCCACCCACAGGTTTGTTCCTGAACCCAGGTCAGAGGAGTTGCAAGTGCAACTGCTGCATCAACAGGCCCCCAAAACTGACATTTTGCTCAGCATTTTAAGAACTCTTCCCAGGTGCAGCTTTTCCTAGCAGCCGCTACATAAGACACACCTCACCTGGTCTGGGGTTCAGTTAATTTTTTTAAGGGGTGGAAGTCGAAAATTACCATGGGTCCAAAACTGGAAGTCACAGATTTGCTTTCTTTTGTTTTTTCTTTTAGGAATTAAATAATTCCTCCCCCTTTATTTTTGAGGTTTTTGCCTTAACAGAGAAACAGAGAATCTGACAGCAGATAAGGACTGCTTGGCCCATCCAGTCTCCCCATTTCTCCATACCTACATTATTACCTCAGAACGTGCCCAATCTATAGCTCTTTCTCCCTCTCCATTCCTTTCCACTATGATTCCCTTGTGCTTATACCATACACTCTTGAACCCCACCACTGTTTTTGCCCCACCACCTCTGCTGGAAGGTTGTTCCAGGAATCCACCACTCTTTCTGTGAAGAAGTACTTTCTCACATTCCTCTCTTGTTCACACTCCTCTTCCCCTGCCTGACTCAGCTTGTCATCCTTGTGCCACCAATGTCTGTGGGGAGTGGGCAGAAAAACAAAAGCAGACAAAGACCCCAGCAGCAACAGAATGATGCTGGTTCCCTACTGGCCCCACGTCGTCAACCTTTCTACCTCCCTACTCCTGGATTCGGTCTCCACAGGGGCTAGGAAGACCCCAGTCGCTTCACGTGGAAGATGGAGGCAGAGGGTATTTCCATTCGAAGGTGGGCAATGGAGCTGGGAAGATAAGTTGAAGGGGTCAGGTTGGGAGAAAGGGGCGTGAACAAGAGAGGAAAGACTAAACTTTGCTTCCAGAGTGGAGTGAAAGCACCTAGCTTTACCTTAAAGGTATATTACTATTTATTTCTACTTCTCTTACTTTTGAAAGTAGTAGGGTAAGTGAGGGGGGGAAGAAGAGATCTGTAAGCAGTGTTTGGGGCACTTTGAAACCTGGTAGGCAGTCTTCAGGGTACCTTGAAACTTGGGTTTCAAATTGTAACATGTGGTGTGGGGGAAACTAGCTCAGGAGCTTAATCTTGGGGTGAATAGATTCAGAAAGCCCTGTGAATCAGGTATGTAACTGGGGGTACAGCTGACATAGGCTTAGTGCCTTCTTACAACAGCACTATAAAAGAACTTCCACTCTAACGTGTCCAACACATTTGTGTCCAGTAAGCGAGTGGGAACAGTGAAGGAGTGGAACAGGTGACTGGCATCGTACGTGTCGGCAGAATGAAGTGGAGAAGCGGAGGACTCTGCCAGTCGGCTAAGGCAAGGAACCTATTCACCACCTTATAATAGTCACTGCTTGGAAGGGTTGAAGATCAAGGGTTTGCCAAAACTGGGAATAGATGCAACACCCTATCTAGGATAGGAGTATAAAAAGATTTAAAAGATTGAAAGGATTTAAAAGGGTTTTAAAAGAAAAACTGGCAGAGTAGAAGTAAAGTATGATAAGAGTGGTGCAGTGCAGTGGCTGTTGGGTGCCGGTTTTTAGGGAGACCTTTTGGAGGCTCTGGTGCTGCCCCATCTGTGTGCACCTCTCTGGGCTGAGGTCAGAGGTTACTAGTCTCCAGGCCAAGGTGGCTAGGATGCAGGGAACCTCCTCACCCAACCAGGGACCACCAAGTCTGCCACCGCTAACTCAAAGGATGCCTAGGAGAAGGAGCGACTAGACTATGGTGTGCTCATGGGGGGGTGAGGGATGTGTGGGACAGAGGCACATCCCCCATCCAGTAACACTATGCAACTCCTACACCACTCTGGCAGGGCAGGACTGTCCCATGGAGGCACCCGAGGTAGTGACCAGAGAGGATGTGGGGATACTCCATAGTGGAGACCGCAAGGAGGGTGGCAGAGGACCCTGGATGAGAAGGAAGAAACTTCTGGTGGGGGACTGCATCGTGAGAGGGATAGATTTGGGGACAGGAAGGGAGGGGAAGAGGGAGGTTAAGTGCCTACACGGTGCCACGGTTCGGAAGGATGGAAAGCAGATCCTGCGGATCGCTAGAGCAGCAGGATGGAAGGGGAGCTAGATGTCATTGTCCACCTGGCAACAAATGACCTGGCTAGGGATGGGGAGAGGATAGTTCAGGAGGAGTTCAGGGGTGGGAGGGTCTTAGGCAGGTAGCAAACTCACTGGCCTTTTCTGAGGTGATGCCAGTCTGTGATAGGGAAGTAGGATAGGGTACTCTGTACCAGTAGCTTCAACCAGTGGTTGAAGGAATGGTGCAGAGAGAAGAGGTTCAACTACATTGGGGACTGGGGTCACACCTGGAGGGATAATGATCTGTACAGGGGAGATGGCCTGCATCCGTACAGGAAGGGGGCAGCAGTCCTCTGTAAATGGTTTCAATGTTACACTGGCGAACATTTAAACTAGCTGAGGGGGGTGAAGGAAGGAAGCAGGGAGACATAAACTGTCACACACACACACACTCTGGAGTAGTCAGCAGGGAGAACCCTAAGGGAGACAAATCCCCAAAGGGAACTATTAGAAAAAAAAAAAAATTAGTAGAAATGAAGAGAGATGGGAATGTGAATAAAGGCAGTAAGGAGAAAGGGCAAAAGAGAAAATGGGTATTTGTCGGGCAGGGTGGCACTAGATGTTGGAAGGCCATGTGTGACGATGCTCAAAGTCTGGGAAATAAAATCCTGGACTTAGAGGTCATTATGGCAGAGGTTGCCCTAGACATTGATGTCATTACAGAAACATGGTGCACTGAGATTTATGACTGGGATGTAGCCATACCAGGCTCTGTTCAGGAAAGACTGGTTGGGGAAAAACGGGGGATGGGGTTGTTCTTTATGTAAGACATAACATAAAAGCGACAGAGGTACAGGGAATACAGGCAGGGGTCAGAGGTGCTGTGGGTCACTCTAGAGATGGGGAATGGAGCCACTATTCGCACTGGAGTTGGATACGGTTCTGGGGGAAGCCATCCAAAAGATGGCAAATAAGGGGGATGTGCTTCTTGTGGAAGACTTCAATCTGATGGATGTAGGTTGGAGCATCCCAGCTGCAGCTACAGCTAGGAGCAGGGACATCCTGGACTCCCTCAGGCAACTAATTAGGGAGCCCACTCATGAAGGGACAATACTGGACCTTGTACTAAATAATGGGGACAGTGTTGCAGATATCATGGTGGGTGGCCACCTGGGGACCAGAGATCACCATACTGAGTGGTTCAATATAAGGACTGGTGCAGAATTGAGCCACACAAGGATGAGGGTCCTGGACTTCAGGAGGGCAAATTTTAAAAAGATAAAAGAATGCCTCAGGGATGCCCTGTCAGGGAGGGAGGACTTGGGAGGAGTGCAGGAACTTTGGGCAAAACTAAAAAGGGGCATAGAGAAGGCAACAAACCACTGTGTCAGGCCAGTAAGCAAAGCCAAGAGGAAAAAGAGGCCGCTATGATTCTTGAAGAAGGTGGCTGGGAAGGTAAGGGCAAAAAAGTCTGCATTCAGGAGGTATAAGATGACACAGAAAGAGGAGGATTGGGAGCTGTATCTAGAGAAACAGAGAGAGGCAGCAAAATCATTTTGGAGTGCAAAGGCAGAAACAGAGGAGAAAATAACCAAGGAAGTAAAGAAAGGGGACAAGACATTTTTTAGGTATGTAAACAAAAAGAGAAAGACCAGGGGAAGGATTATGAGACTAAGAAGGGAAGGGGGGATTGTGCGGAGGGGACCAAGAAAAAGCAGACATCTTGAACAAATACTTTTGTGTTCAGTATTCACAGAAGAAGGGGAAGGAGAGGGGCCACAGAAAAGTGACAGGAGTACTGAAGGACGGGAGGTGGATACTAGTTCATTTACAGAGGAGAAAGCCATGAAGGAACCTGATAATCTGAAAATGGATAACAATGGGGCCAGACAGGGTCCATCCAAGAATACTGAGGGAACTCAAGGAGAATTCTGTTCAACCTGTCATTGGAGACAGGAGAGGTTCCAGGGGACTGGAGGAGAGCTGATGTAGTCCCACTACACAAAAGTGGTAGTAGGGAGGAGGCTGGCAGCTACAGGCCAGTCAGCCTGACTTTGGTGGTGGGGAAACTATTGGAATCACTACTGAGAGAAAGGAAAGTGGAATATCTTAAATCTAGTGGTTTACAGGACACGAGACAGCGTGGATTCATTGGGGGGGGGGGTCTTGTCAAATGACTAATAACTTTCTTTGACTGGGTGACTGGGGAAATTAGATAAGGGAGGAGCAGTGGGCATGGCCTACCTGGATTTCAGCAAGGTCTTTGACACCATCCCACAAAGGAGATTAGTAATCAAGCTGGGTAGCCTAGGAGTGGGACCAAAGGTGGTAAACTGGGTAAGAAATTGGCTAAATTATGGGAGACAGAGGGTGGTGGTAAACAGAGTTCACTCCGAGGAAGGGAGGGTGACCGGTGGGGTGCCTCAGGGGTCTGTACTTGGAGCAGTCCTCTTTTTTTTGTTTCATGTTTTCATTGAGAAGTCAGTTTATAAACTTCCAGATACAACAATTATCGCAATAGATTACAAAAATTAATCTAGCATATAGTAGAGATAACCCTTTGTTTAAAAGATAGTACAATGAACAACTCCATCACAGCTATAATAAAAGAATTATCACATCATATTGACTTCATTTTCAAAAAGGAATAGCAAAAATTATTCATAAAACATAAACATAAATGAAAAACTAACAACCCACCCTCCCCTCCTTCCCCCAAGAGAAGGCAGAAGGCATCATTAATACATGACATCCCTAGTCCAGATAAGAGAGGGGTATCCAGATATCCAGGACAAACCCCTCCATGTGTTACTGTGTGCCACAAAAAAAGTATAATTGTGGTAAGTAAATGATAGCTGATTTCGTAGTGCGTGGTCCTGAGGGGTGTGGAAAAAATCAGAGTGCTATCACAAGATTATATATCCCACCCAGTTTCTTAGAAATAAAAATGTGACAGATCTAAACAATAAACTGACACAAGGCCTGGGTCTCAGCGACAGAGAGAGTGTTTAGAAACAGTTCCCTTGTCATTATGAAGTGTTCGCCCTTCCCCTTAAGGATCCATGATAGGCGTTCCAGCACCAAAGTTTGCACTGTTAAGGTTTTCCATTGTGCCAGTGACGGGGTAGCGCAGGAAACCCAAGTGTTTAGTATACACTGGCAGGCCAGGAGTAACATCACCCACAATAATCTAGGTAACAGGCCCCAACCCTCCCGTCCCATGTCTTCTGGTTCGAAGAGCAATGCAGCAGGGGTCACTGGAATCTACTGCCCCGCCATCGCCGTAGCCTCCCTGGCTACTGTACCTCCCCCCAGAACCTTTGTAACACTAAACATGTCCAGAAATGATGTATGTAAGTACCGGGGGAGGTATGGCATCTGCCATACACTGGCAACACCTCGGGTGATATTTAAGCAATAAGGCACGACGAGGTGTGTGTCATCGTGTAATAACGTCACTCCTGGGCTGGGTTGAAGCACGAGGCAAAGCCGAGTGCTTCCACCATTCCAGGAGTGACGTTATTACACAATAACACACACCTTGGAGTGCCTTACTAAAATTATACAATGGCTCGATGTTATACAAAATAAAAAAAATATTTAAAAAAGGTTTAAGTGGATTTTTAGTGTGGCAATATATTTTTGTTTCAGAAAAAAATAATCAGCATGCTGGAGGATATCCATACAGTGATGTTATTGTGTAATAACATCACTGTCTCAGGGACACACTGACCAATCAGAGTCCAGGAAATTTCCTTGCCATTGTATAATTATGTATAACAGACTGTGGACAGTATAGTCAGTGTAAAAATTTAAATTCTGATTCTTTAAAATGATTACAGATCAATAGACCCATATGTGATTTCAACAACAATGTCTTTATTAGCGACACCACCGAGGGGCTGGAGGGAAAAGATCTGTTTGCGGTTGACACTAAAATCTACAACATGGCAGACACTCCATGGGGGGTGAAAAAATGAGAGGGGATCTGAAAATGTTAGAGGAGTGGTCAAGGGTATAACAACTGGGTTTCAATGCATAAAAGTGCAAAATCATGCACCCAGGGCACAGAAACCCAGGAAAGGAGTACAAAACGGGAGAAGAGGTACTGACAACCACCAAACAGGAGGGAGACCTGGGAGTTATATCTGTAACCCCCCTGCAAATGGGGGTTCCCAAAAGACTTCCAGGAGCTTGCTTGAATGCTCCAAGCCTGAATGGTGTTTGGCATTTAAGCCATTTATCAGTGAGTGTTTTTAGAGCCTCTGGTACTGTCTCTTTAAGAGCTGTCTGCTTGCAGACATAATTAGTTTGTATGGGGGGACTGTGTGCTTCTCTGAGTACCACTCGAGCTGCTGCCAATTCACTTAATTTTGCAGTCACTAGGAGTGCAAAGGGAACCTATCTGAAAGATGTAACTGTTTACCAGAAATTATTTAGAGTAATAATGAAATTACAGTTTGTCTAACCTGCTTTCTTTGCAGTCAGAACTGTGTCTGCTAGTTCCCCATTCTAGTTTTGAACTGCTGAACTGGACCAATCAGTGTGGGGTAAGCTAGCTCTAAAATAGTGCCTTAGACGAATCAGAACTTGGACTCATAATCTGAGCCAGCCACAAGAGGATTGTATGGGCAGTGACTCTGGGAGATGTAGTTTAGACTTCAGTGCCTTTTGGACCAACAGCAGCAGTCTATTGTGAGTGACAGCCAATCCAGTCAAGAACTGGGAGGAACTCAAAGGAAGTGCCCGGTTTTGTCGGTTGGAGTTCAGTTGAGCTTTGGCAGTGAAGAAGGAAGGAGCCCTGTGCTTTTTCAGTGTGCAGTTTTAGTCAAAAACGTGTGTAAGGCCCAGAGTTCGGTCTGCAGCAGTGTAACAGCTTGTTAGGACTGAATCCGTCCTGTGAAAAGAATCAAAGGATCTCTGAAGAGTAGAAACCAGGCTCACCCTGTAGAGACTGGAAGAATTGCTGAAAATTGCACTCGGTCTGTCAGGAACTGAATCTGCTGTGTGTTCTCCGGGTATTGTGCAGTAATTGCGATGGGATACAGATGCAGCCTGCCTGGTATAGTACTTTCTTTTATATGGATGTGTGAAGAGGTTTGTGTACCTCAAGTGAGCCCTACTGACATTGAAGGACCCTATCTTATTTGGAGGTCGTGAGTACTAATTCAGGGTTGCTCCCTGTTGAATTGCCACATTAAATCCAAATGGAATTACTGTACTGCTGACTGTTTAATTCTCCTTTTCTCTGTGTGAAAGGGCCCCTACCAGCTGCCACGGTTTGGACTAGCCACTAGGGCTTGGGTACCCAGGGACAGTAACTGATAGGGATAGGCCTGTGCACAGAGCCATAAATAGATTATTAGAGTGATAAGCTAATTAACCTGATTTCCCCTGTCCTTGTTATATCCCCTAAATAAATCAGAGCTGCTTGTTTCAGCAAAGTTATACTGCCTGAGGTATTTGTCTATGTTAAAGTACTGTACTGTGATTGTTGCACTGTATCTCATTTCACAGGAGGTCCCAGTGCGGGAACCAGACCTGGGGTAAGTGTATACTGTGAAGGTAATTCTGATATATTGTGTGGGCCACTAGTGGGAAGAAAGGGGGGTTGCAGTGTCCCAGAGGGCTGTGACCAAGTTAGTTTAACTATTGCAAACCCTGACCTCTGGGTGGAGGCACCCGCCATTGGATCCAGGCCCCTCAACCTGTTAGTGGCAAATCAGGCAGGGGTAGTAGCCCCTGGGATAGCGCCATCTAGGGGTTACATCTTGGAGGCTCACGCTGGGATTGTGTGTCCTCTAGTGGCCATATTCACGAACCACTGTTAAGAAAAATGGGTACCCGACAGAGTGGCTGTGCACGGCTGGTGGAGTGGTGTACTGGGAGGAGATCGAACCCCAAAATGCTATGCTTATCCTGGACATCCCCTGGGTATCAATACTGGACACTGTGCAGGGAGTACTTTCCAAGGTGGAAGGTTTACAAAACCCGTGGTGGTGGGTGGCATGCTAATCTGCTCACCCACACTTTCCTGGCCCTAGTAGAGTTTAAGGATCCCATAGATAGCTCCAAAGTGCCACAGACCATTACCCCAGAGGAGCCCTCACTGCTTGGAGAGTGATAACTAAGGACAGTAAAGACCGGGGAATCAGCCCCACCACTATCTGAAACTTTTGAGGAGAAATTTGCTGAATGGTTGCTGGAGAGGAAAACTGTGGAGGACTTGAAGAAACTATTCTTGCCACCTGGGAGTGTTCCTCCCCAACACCCTCTCCTGCTCCAGTGCCCGTGATGGTGGCTGAACCAATGCAGACTCCTATTTCTGCACCTGCCATTAGTCACGACTCTTACGAAGGTTGAGGATCTTCTCTGGCACCCTCCCACCCCCAGGGGAGGATGACTGGGAGACCTGGATAGACTATGTTGCCCCCAAGTGCTAGAATGGCAATGCTGGGAAGGTGGCGAAGAGGGGTTAGTGAGAGCCTCGAGGTCCTGCCCTGGCTACCATCCGTGCTAAGCAGGGCCAGTAACCCTGAGCGACTGCACAGGCCTATCTTGAGGCCTTGGAGAATGTGTATGGAGCCCAGATTCTGATGAGGACCTATGGTGGAAGTAAGAGATGCACAACAGTACCAAGGAGTTGTTGTCTGTGTATGTATCTCGGCTGGAAAAATTGTTGCAAGAATGCCTCAGAAAAGGTAGTTTGCCAGCGATTGAACTGGACGAACCAGGCTGGACAGGATCCTTAAGTCTGCCCCTTCTCAGAACTGCTGTTGCTTCAGTTACACCTGGCAGATCGACTGGAATCCCCACCCTCCTATGATGAGTTAATGAGAGAATTGAGGAGTTGAGAAAGAGCGACCTCGGAGGGACCTGCACCAATAGCTGCGCTACGAATCCGAGTGACTGAGGGTGACCCATCAAGTGAAGTTCAGGGGCAGAGGTTGGCAGTCAATGAGTGCTCTGACAAGGAAAAGATATGTCACAATGGAGCGAACTGTTGAGAGAGATCCGGGAATTCAAAAACAGTCCCTTTATGAAGGCCACGCCTGAAATGCAGACCCTGACCTATATCCGACTGCATCTGCTATGGGGGTGGGGTACCCACCCATGTATCTCCTACTGATAACAGCTCCGAACTCGATTCCTTGACCATGGAAGTGGAGAAACTGACAAGATGTCTCCAAATGCTTATCACGCCGCAGACAGAGATGGCACCAAGGTTTCCAGTTAGTAATACCCCGCCCTGGCTCCCAGTGGGCGCCTCGGCCAGCTCAAACTCCAAAAAGTATGTTTTGCTATAATTGTGGGAAAGATGGGCACATGAAAGGGAATGCCAGTCCCCAAAGACACTGACAAAGTTGCATATAGGCTACAAGGAGAGCTTGGAGAAGAAATCAGTGGTTAAGAGGTGCAGACATGATCCAGTGAGGGCACCAAAATGCTAATTCACGTCCTTTTGTGGCAGGTCAGTTGCCCAGGCCCCCACTACCGCCTCTCAGACTGGTCCAGAATAGTGGGTCCCTCCATGGAGACCACTGTAAAGGTGAGCAGGTGTCTACAAGAGCTATATTAGACAGTGGCTCCCAAGTGACAATTATGTTCCAAGATTGGTATCAGAAGCATTTGTCAGGCTGCCCTTACAACCATTAGAAGGACTGCATGTATGGGGTTAAGTGAGAAGGCCTACCCTATTCCGGGTATATCCGAATTTGGCTGTCTTTCCCCACCTCCGTGGCTGGAGTGGCCGAACAAGTAGAGACCCTAGCCTTAGTGTGTCCCCCACTGGACTGTATGATGGTGTCCCTTTGTTGATTGGAACAAATGCTCATATGTTCGGAAGGCTGGCACAGTTGTGTTATGAAAACAGGGGTCAAAGACTAGTAGAGCTTTAAGAGTTCCGGCTTTAATTAAGAAGGCCTATGAGGCACAGAGAGATGCTGAAAAACAGAACCAGAGGAACCGGTCGGAATTGTATGGAAGAAGGATCCTGAGTCTCTGATCCTGGCCAAATGCCCAGTGTACCTTACAGGAGAGGTCCGTATCAGAAAGGATGTTAAGAATAAAATATTAATGTTGGATGCACCAGGCGAGGAAAATTGCCAGAGGGACTGCTGGTCAAGCCTAGTATTTTGCCCGCTAGAGCCCATGCTTATGCCAGAAGGGTAATGGTCCAAGTTCATAATGTGTCTGAAAGAGACATTCGAGTAAACAGAGGTTGCATCCTGGCTAATGTGCATTGTGCAGACACTGCAGTGCTACCAGCACAAAGTTCAAGGAAGAATGACAGAGTAACGCCTGACTTGTTTGATTTGCGACTCCCGCTGCCAGCTGAATGGAAAGTGAAGATCAGTGAGAGCTTGCCCAGAGACCAGGTGTTTTCTTTAAAGGAATGGGATGTAGGATGCGTGCAAGGAGCTGAGCACAATATCCGGCTGCATGACGGAGACCATTTCGTAGAGGTCTCGGCGCCTGGCACCTGCTGACATAGATGATGTGAGGCGGCATCTGCAAGAGATGTTAGCTGCTGGTGTAATACAAGAATCCAGAAGCCCTTATGCTTCCCCATTGTGGTAGTGAGGAAAAAGAATGGAACAGTAAGGATGTGTGTGGATTATCGCACCTTAAACACGCGGACTATCCCTGATCAGTACACAATGCCCGCATTCAGGATGCTTTGGACTGCCTAAGCGGGAGCAAGTGGTTCTCTGTGCTGGATCTCCGCAGTGGGTACTATCAGATCCCGATGGCCCCAGAGGACCGTGAAAAGACAGCCTTTATCTGTCCGCTTGCTTTATGAATTCATGAGGATGCCTCAAGGGATTTCAGGTGCCCCAGCCACTTTTCAACGATTGATGGAGCGTGCAGTGGGGACATGAACTTACTAGAGTGCCTGGTATACCTAGATGATGTTATTGTGTTTGGCAGCTCACTGGAGGAACATGAGAGCAGATTATTTAAGGTATGGACCGACTGGAGGACTTTGGCCTTAAACTGTCCATTGATAAGTGTCAATTTTCAAACATCAGTAAAGTATGTGGGACACATAGTATCCACGAGGAATAGAGACCGACCCAAGTAAAGTTGAGGCCTTGACCACCTGGCCACAGCCCAAAAATCTAAAAGAACTGCAAAGATTCCTGGGATTCTGTGGTTATTATCGAGCTTTATCAAGGACTATTCAAGAGTGATCCCCTTTACTTAACCTTACTCAAGGGTATCCCCAACCCACAAAAAATACCAAAAGTCAGCGTCCTCAAGACTGAAAGAGTGTATTTTCATCCGAGTGAAGTATTTGGGGCCCGCTGGACTCCTGATTGTGAGACTGCTTTTCATGAGATCATATATCAACTTACCCATGCTCCAGTGCTGGCCTATGCCGATCCAAGAAAACCTTCGTCCTGCACACTGATGCTAGCTTGCAAGGGTTGGGGGCTGTGTTGTACCAAGAGCCGAGAATGGCCTGAGACCAGTGGCCTTTGCCAGTAGAAGCCTGACCCCATCCGAAAAGAACTATCCTGTACATAAGTTAGAGTTCCTAGCTTTGAAGTGGGCTATTGTTGACCAATTCCATGAGTACTTGTGGGGCTAAAATACTAGTAAAACTGACAATAATCCTTTGACCTATGTGCAGACCTCAGCTAAGTTGGATGCCACTGGCCATAGGTGGCTTTCTGCATTATCTACATATGACTATGCTCTGAATACCGAGCAGGTCTGAACCACATAGATGCTGATGCTCTCTCCGGAGGCCTGTTCCCCAGAATGATTGGGTCCGATTGGCAGAACCTGACATTCGGGCACTCTGCCGAAGTTTGACAGGGAGGAACAAATGTCCACGGACGCAGTGGACTGCATGGTGGATTGCTTGGGAGCCTCTGAGAATTGCATACCTGCTGCTTATTGCCACTTTTCTGCAATAGACATTGGTGCACTGCCTCAGCTGGACAATGACAGTATGGCGGGCTCAATCCGCGATCCCATGATCAAAGCAGCTTTAGAAGCCCTCTATGCAGGAAAAGATGTGTCCAAATAGCTCCACTGATTTGAGAACTGCACTGTTATACAAAGAAGGTCCTAAGTTGAAACTGATCAATAAACTGTTATACAGAGAAACAGTAGACAGAGGGGGACAAGTAGACAAACAACAACTAGTGCTGCCCACTGCCTTTCGAGACTCAGTACTGAGGTCCTTGCACAACCACATGGGGCACCTTGGTATAGACAGAACACTTGACTTGGTGAGATCCAGATTCTATTGGCCTAAGATGGGGGCTGATGTGGAGCAACACATTCGAACTTGATGCTGCTTACAGAGGAAAGCTTTGCCCCAGAGGGCTGCCCCTTGTTAACATCACCACCAGTGCACCCATGGAGCTGGTCTGTATTGATTTTCTAAGTTTGGAGTCAGATCAAAGAAATATCAGTAATGTGCTGGTGGTCACTGACCATTTCACGAGATATGCCCAAGCTTTCCCCACCAAAGACCAGAAAGCATCCACTGTGGCCAAAGTACTTGTAGAAAACTTTTTTGTTCACTATGGGGGCTCCACAAAGAATCCATTCTGATCAAGGGAGAGACTTTGAGAGTCGTCTGATCAAAGAGATGCTTTCTCTGTGGGGAGTGCGAAAGTCCAGAACCACTCCTTACCACCCCCAAGGGGACCCACAGCCTGAACGTTTCAACCGCACTTTGCTAGATATGCTAGGCACCCTGCACCCAAAGGACAAGCCTAGATGGAGCCAACAAATTAGCACCCTGGTACATGCTTATAACTGCACCAAAAGTGATACCACTGGATTCTCCCCTACCCGCCTGATGTTTGGAAGAGAAGCTCGACTACCAGTAGATGTGTGTTTTGGGGTCTCTCCTGATGGGGTTCAGGCTGACAACTATTTACAGTATGTGCAAAGTTAAAGGCCCAGCTAACTCATGCGTACCAACTGGCTCAAACCATGGCTGCCAAAGGAAATCTGGCCAACAAAAGAAAGGTATGATAAAAGGTGAAAGCACAGGAACTCCAGGAGGAGATCGGGTATTGCTAAGAAATCTGGGATTGCATGGCAAGCACAAGATTGCTGACAGATGGCACCATCTCCCTCACATTGTAGTGGGCAAACTAGATGATCTGCCAGTGTACAAAGTAAGGCCTGAGAATAATTCAAAAGATGTAAAAACAATGCATAGAAATCATTTACTGCCCATTGGACAAATCTTAATTGAGTCTGAGCCCTAGAAGATGCCCCTCTGGACCAGTGACTAGAGCTGCTGCTAAGAAAGATCAAGAAAGTCTGCACCTACAGAAGCAAAGTTAAAGTGTTCCCTCCACAAGTCCCAGTTGAGCATGACTGTCAGTCCATATCGGAAGAAAGTGAGAGTGACTTTGAATACTATCCTTCTTACGAACTGAGTCAATTGTTTGGGGCAATCCCTAGTCAATACTGGAGACAAAGCTGGGCCTTCTGGACTGTTTAAGCCCCAGCTTCATCCCTGGAGCCAATGCTCCCAGAAAGTGAAGTGCAAAGCATCAGATCAGATGAAATGGAATCATTGTGCATGGTTGAACTGTTTGAGCTTTCAGGGAGGAAAATGATAGATTAGGGCAGACTGGTGATACACCGAACAAGAAGAGTATTTTGAGTGCCCTGACAGTCCACTGCCAGTGTCAGCTCTCCATTGCAGCCAAATGTTGTGGACTCAGAAACTGTAACTCCTGGAGCTGAAAGTGCCCCAAGTTCTAGCCTCTCTACCCCATGGAGACTCCCCTGACAAGTGTGGACAATGCTGAAAATGAGGCTCAGAGTGCAGAGACTGTAACAGTTCCCCTAGAAAGACTGGTCGAGCTGTAAAGCCTGTGGTGCACCTCAGTTATGATTCCTTGGGAGGCCTGTGGATTTGCCTCTCAATGTTGTCCATAAAGGTATGTGTCCCGAGCTCACTGCCCAAACTGAGCATCAGTGCTAACTCCAAGTTACTTGTGTTGCCCTCTAAGTATGGTGCCCTTGCCCCATCCAGCCCCAAGGTAACTGATAGGGAAGGGCCCCTCTCTTCAGGTTTCATGTACAAGAGGTAACTTGAGTTATGGTACAATGTGTATGTAATACTGTGTAAGAGTGACGTACTGCAATGTTTCAGAAATGTGTTCTTGGTAAAATGATATATTGACTGATGATTACATATGCGAGCCTAATGCAAATGTATATGGTTGCAGTTGAAACTTATAGAGTACTTACTTGGCAGACGTCAAGCTTTCCCAAACCAGGAAGGGTGTAACCCCTGCAAATGGGGGTTCCCAAAAGACTTCAGGAGCTTGCTTGAATGCTCCAAGCCTGAATGGTGTTTGGCATTTAAGCCATTTATCAGTGAGTGTTTTAGAGCCTCTGGTACTGTCTCTTTAAGAGCTGTCTGCTTGCAGACATAATTAGTTGTATGGGGGACTGTGTGCTTCTCTGAGTACCACTCGAGCTGCTGCCAATTCACTTAATTTTGCAGTCACTAGGAGTGCAAAGGAACCTATCTGAAAGATGTAACTGTTTACCAGAAATTATTTAGAGTAATAATGAAATTACAGTTTGTCTAACCTGCTTTCTTTGCAGTCAGAACTGTGTCTGCTAGTTCCCCATTCTAGTTTTGAACTGCTGAACTGGACCAATCAGTGTGGGTGAAGCTAGCTCTAAAATGGTGCTGCAGACGAATCAGAACTTGGACTCATAATCTGAGCCAGCCACAAGAGGATTGTATGGGCAGTGACTCTGGGAGATGTAGTTTAGACTTCAGTGCCTTTTTGGACCAACAGCAGCAGTCTATTGTGAGTGACAGCCAATCCAGTCAAGAACTGGGAGGAACTCAAAGGAAGTGCCAGGTTTTGTCGGTTGGAGTTCAGTTGAGCTTTGGCAGTGAAGAAGGAAGGAGCCCTGTGCTTTTCAGTGTGCAGTTTTAGTCAAAAAGCGTGTGTAAGGCCAGAGTTCCGGTCTGCAGCTTGTGTAACAGCTTGTTAGGACTGAATCCGTCCTGTGAAAAGAATCAAAGGATCTCTGAAGAGTAGAAACCAGGCTCACCCTGTAGAAGACTGGAAGAATTGCTGAAAATTGCACTCGGTCTGTCAGGAACTGAATCTGCTGTGTGTTCTCCGGTATTGTGCAGTAATTGCGATCGGGATACAGATGCAGCCTGCCTGGTATAGTACTTTCTTTTATATGGATGTGTGAAGAGGTTTGTGTACCTCAAGTGAGCCCTGCTGACATTGAAGGACCCTATCTTATTTGGAGGTCGTGAGTACTAATTCAGGGTTGCTCCCTGTTGAATTGCCACATTAAATCCAAATGGAATTACTGTACTGCTGACTGTTTAATTCTCCTTTTCTCTGTGTGAAAGGGCCCCTACCAGCTGCCACGGTTTGGACTAGCCACTAGGGCTTGGGTACCCAGGGACAGTAACTGATAGGGATAGGCCTGTGCACAGAGCCATAGGTAGATTATTAGAGTGATAAGCTAATTAACCTGATTTCCCCTGTCCTTGTTATATCCCCTAAATAAATCAGAGCTGCTTGTTTCAGCAAAGTTATACTGCCTGAGGTATTTGTCTATGTTAAAGTACTGTACTGTGATTGTTGCACTGTATCTCATTTCACAGGAGGTCCCAGTGCGGAACCAGACCTGGGGGTAAGTGTATACTGTGAAGGTAATTCTGATATTGTGTGGGCCACTAGTGGGAAGAAAGGGGGTTGCAGTGTCCCAGAGGGCTGTGACCAAGTTAGTTTAACTATTGCAAACCCTGACCTCTGGGTGGAGGCACCCGCCATTGGATCCAGGCCCCTCAACCTGTTAGTGGCAAATCAGGCAGGGGTAGTAGCCCCTGGGATAGCGCCATCTAGGGGTTACATATCTGATGACCTAAAGGTGGCCAGACAGTGTAACATGGCAGCTGGGAGAGCTAGTGGGATGCTGGAGTGCATAGGGAGGGGGATCACAAACAGAAAGAGGGAGGTGGTGTTACCTCTGTACACTGCAGATCACTGGTGAGACCTCACTTGGAGTACGGTGTCCAGTTCTGGACACCTCCTCTCTGGAAGGACATAGAAACAGTAGAGGTGATCCAGAGGAGGGCAACCAAAATGGTGTAGAGTCTGCATCAAAAGCCCTATGGAGAAAGACTGAAGGACCTTAATATGCATAGGATCTATGATGCCAGTTCGACAAAAATATGTCGACCTGACGTTACAGCAATGGCACTAAGTCGACCGCAATTGTGGTCAGCATTGTGCCATCGGAAATCAAATGTCTTTTTTTTTTGCGGGGGGCTATGCCACCCGCACCACTCATTCTGAGGGCTGCATCCCCGCACCCTCCATAACTTATTATAATCAACTCTGAGTCAGAGCTGATTCAGGAAAGGGGTGCAAGACCTGGAGAAGCAGAGCCGGGGTCCCAAGCGGACTTTACAGCGATCTGCTGATCTTGTCGGTATCCACGAGATCACTGTAAAGTTGTCGCTGCAGCATCAGCATACCATATGTATACACTGGAGGAACAGAGGGAGAGGGAGGATATGACAGAAACTTTCAAATATCTCACAGGTATAAATAAGGTTCAAGAGGGAAGCATCTTTCAGAAAAAAAAAAGATGTTCAAGGACAAGGGCTCATGCTATGAAGCTGGAGTGGGGTAGACTCGGGAGATGTGAGGAAGTACTTCTTCATGGAGACGGTGGCGAATGCCTGGAATAGCCTCCCAGTGGAGATGGTGGGGGGCAAAAACTGTAACGGGTTCAAGAAAGCATGGGATAGGCATAAGGAACCTTAGCGATAAGACAAGTGGGTGATAAGCCAGAGATCAAGTAGGATCTGTGGTGATACAGAAGGTAGGGAAAAATGGGCAGACTAGGTGGGCAATCAGTCCTTATCTGCCATCAAATTCTATGTTTCTATGTAATCTACCCCCCTCCAGCTTCACAGCATGTCTCCTTGTTCTTGAGCACCTTTTCTTCTGAAAAATACTCCCCTGTTGTACCTTATTTTACCCTGTGATGTATTTAAAGGTCTCTATCATATCTCCCCTCTCCCTCCTCTGTTCCGGGGTGTAACATAGAAACATAGAATTTGACAGCAGATAAGGACCGCTTGGCCCACCCAGTCTGCCCATTTCCCTACCTAATGGATAAGCTGCAGATCCTAGTTAACCAGCAGCCTACTTCTTCCTACCCCCACCCCCTAGAATTGCCTTATGACTGTCCCATGCATGCTTGAATTCCACCACTGTTTTTGACTCCACAACCTCCTCCAGAAGGCTGTTCCATGCATCCACAACCCTCTCTGTGAAAAAATACTTCCTTAAATTACCTCTGAGCCAGCCCCCCATCTTCAAATTGTGCCCCCTTGTTCTTGCACACCTCTTTTTTTGAAAGATGCTACCCTCTTGGACTTTGCTGATTCCCTTGAGGTACTTGAAAGTTTCTATCATGTCCCCCCTCTCCCTCATTTCCTTGAGGCTACACATATTAAGCTCCTTAAGTCTCTCTTCATATGTCTTCCGGTGCAGACCCTGCACCATTTTAGTTGCCCTCCTCTGGACAGCTTCCATCCTGTCTATGTCTTTGCGGAGATTGGGTCTCCAGAACTGCACGCAGTAGTCCAGATGGGGTCTCACCAGCTGTCTGTACAGAGGGATAATAACTTCCTGTTTTCTACTGGTAATGCCTCTCCCTATGCATCCCAGTATCCCCCCAGCCCTCCTTGCTGCCCTCTCACATTGCTCGCCCACCTTTAGGTCATCTGATATGACTACCCCCAGGTCCCTTTCCATTTTTGTTGTTGTTAGTATCTCACCCCCCATTGTGTACTCTTCCCCTGGGTTTTTGTTTCCCAGGTGCATTACCTTGCACTTACATACTGAGGTCCTTTAGTCTCTCCTCATAGGGCTTTTGATTCCAACCTTGCATCATTTTAGTTGCCCTCCTCTGGACCACCTCCACTCTATATCCTTCCGGAGATGAGATCTCCAGAACTGGACACAATACTCTAGGTTTTACCATCAATCTATACAGAGGGAACACCACCTCCCTCTTTCTGATTGTGATGCCCATCCTTATGCACCCCTGCCTCCCACTTACCCTCCCTACTGCCTTGTCGCACTGCCTGGCCACCTTATTTTTGGAAACTGAATACCTCCAAAATGGATGCATCTGAAGTTTGGCAACCTCATAAGCTTTCACATCTTCAACATAAACACAGCATCATAAGAAGTAGCCAGCAGGAGGAGACCACCTGGTCTATCTTGTCTGCTCCATATGTACTGGGGTTTTGTATTTTACCCCTACACCAGTGTCTGTGCCCCCTCTGTGCAATGCGAAAGTTGCACTACAAGGAATGCCATGTCCTTGTCCATGGGTAGCATCAATTTTCAGAGACAATGCATGGAGATTACCATGACTGCATGCCTGTTTGTTAGTCAGTCAGGAGTCTTGTCCGAGTCCCTCATGATAAAAATCCAGAGTGGTCTCCACCATGATACCTAGGAGCTGACCCTGGTAAGGATGATCTATGAACAAAGCCACCATGGGTCCATCGCTACCACTCATGAAAAAAATAGCCTTAAAAGGGGCCAGCACCTAACACATAGTTTAAAACCAATCAATAATGATAAAAATATTTATATACGTACTGCAAGCGGGTATGTCACAGAGCTCCATCCTTACGTTTTCGTTCTGAGTGAAACACCAGGGGCCCTCCATGTGCCCGCCTGGATTTCGACAGTAAGCATGTCCACCACCCAACTCTGAAAACTCTAAGCTGCTGTAGTGGTGACTGTGGGGATGCTGGGAATTCCAAGGTTGACAGCTGTGCCCGGATTTGGTGACACTAACAGTGCCTCGATAATCTGCACCACTGCTGTTATAGCACTGATGTTCTGCAAGTAGGTAAGGCACAAATGACACAATTAATTAATGCACCAGTGGGAGAACAGAAGAGAACTGTCAAAGAACCAAACTGTCAAAAACAACTAGATAAGACAATTGCATGTATATTTGTAACACTCTAGCCTTGAAAGGCTCATAGCTCTGTACAGCATAAATTAAACAACACAGGAATAACTGATTAAAGTGAGCATAAAAAGCTAAGTGTGACACTGGAGATATTCCATGGGTTGATCACAAATAAGCTTTTTATTTGCTCTTGACTGTTCCTAACAATGCTGCCAGGCAACAACTGGTGAAGCCACGAGTGCCAGGCTGCATTGCTGGCATCATGAAAAGAGTAAATAATAATCTTAATTTTGATCAACCTATGGGATGCCCTATGTATGCCATGTGCAGGTGAGTTATGTTGGTATTCTTTTCACTGCTCAGTACATTAAAAATGCAAGTTGTTATTTTGGCTCCCCCAAGCATCACAGATGCTGAATGGTCAACATATTAACCAGCTCCTCCTCCACTAGAAAGCCCTGATGATGATGTAGGGTTTGGTGCTGGACATAAAAGGGCAGCCAGCCCTTCACAGTAGAAGCACAAAAGTCCAAACAAACATGCAGTACTCAAAAAACCAATGGACAAGTAGGCTGCTAAATAAAATGCTACTAATCTGTACAGAGATGTCCATTTTGAAGATCTGTATACAAAATACAAACAGCAGTGAATTACAAAATCTACTTCACTTTTGTTACAACAACCTGCCTCTACATTTTGGCTATCCCGGCCTTCCTCAGGGTGTGTCAGGAGAGGCTAATGCCCTGTACTTAAGTAGCCAGCAAAGATGTAATGTCATAGTCACAAGGTGTCCAGGTGCAAAAGGTGCAAATATACAGAAGTGCAAAAAAACATATATAAAAAACAGACTTGTGCTAAATCAAATACACTAATACAGGTACTAGCCATTGCACATAATTACCATTAAATTCAAACCCATCACATTCATAACAGAGCATAATGATTGGGCAGGAAACATTTCAGAACTGGTCTATTTTCCTGGGGGATGACACAGTCAACAGATGTGTGGGACTAAGACCACATGTCAGCTTTATTGCTAGGGAAGGTTATTAGATCTTACCATTTGGGGATTGTGAGACCAGTGGGTTTCAATGAACAATGGGATCTTAACCCCTTTCTGCTGTAATGTGTTATTTCATCATACTTTTCTTTCTTTATGTCTCACAGATCTGTGTCCTTCTATCTATCCAGAACTGTCAGCTGGAGAAGTATCCATGTGGATCCCCTCGACTGACTCGAGACCTGAGAATGGGTGATCACATGAAATTATCCAGACCAGCGCGCTCTGTCTTTTGAATGGTCTTAGTTGCTCTATAGTCTGAACTTAGGTGTCTGAAAAAAAACTATGTGTTTTGTAAAATTAAAATAAGCAGTATTACTTTTTTCTTTGACTCTTATAGTGGACTTTTCTCAGTAACTAGCATTACACCTTTTACCTGTAAAAAGAGTTTGAATTTAATGGTGATTATGTGCAATGGCTCGTACCTGTATTGGTGTATTTGATTTAGTACAGGTCTTCCCTGGTGAAATTCTGGACGGGACAACCCCTCATGTGGTCCAGCCATCTTCCACAGCTTGCCCTTTGTAATGGGGCCTTTGGAGCACAGGCCCTATACCAGAACACAATCTAGTGTGATCCAGTTGTTGAGGGCTCAGTCCTAAGAGTAAAGCGTTCATCACTTAGCAGCCAGCAGGGTTTTCCTCATTTCTTCCCCCTCCCCCCACCCCAGGATGTTATGGCAAGGGCTTCAGGCATGCATGTAATGGCATGCTGAGGTGGAACCAGCAAGATTGCCCTCTCCTGCAGTGAGGTGCCATGTCTGACTTGTCCTGTGCCAACATGAAGAAGACATGCTACTGGGTTGACCGGCCTTCCCTCACCTAAAGCTACTGACTGTCACTCCTCCAAGTTCTTGTGAAAACCTCATTTTTTTGTGTAGAAAATGAACAGTTAGATATAGCTGGCTCTCTCTATTTCAAAAACTATTCAACTGATTTATGCCTAATTTTCCAGTGCAAAAAAGATGAAACCGCACACCTGCCCATATAGAAAAAAGGCTGTGACAGACATAGTGCAGCCGAGAGGCAAACTATTGAATGTGACAGAATTTAAGAAGTCCAGAAAATGAGCTTGAATAGGAATATGAACATTAACGAATTGATGTTGATGCCCCCCTCACAGAAATAACTACTGTATATTACAAAATACTGCAGACTTTCAGACACACACAAAAAAAAAGGACCACCAACCTTTTATTTTTTGTAATACTTCTCCCCAGACTGCCCTCCTTAGGGCAGGTGCCCCAGACCAATCACCCCAACCTCTGCCGGGACTTATCGCCAGTGTCAACCCCTAGGGCTTGCGCCCCCCCCCCCCAGCAGGGTCAATGTTGATCCCGAGTCCCTGCTGAGGTACAGATCCAGTTTGGACTGGCAAGTCCAGCTAATCAGATGCTGGACCAGCAAGTGCCCATCAGCATCCTGCCACTGGCATTCTCCTTGTTATGTCCCTTGGGAGGCGTAGCATGCAAGGATATCATGGCACACGCTACATGCTCCTGTGTGACATGCGCTAACATATGCCACACCTCCTGACCTTCTGGCCTGGACTGCCTTACCCCAGCTTCTGACAGGGGCCAGGCAAGCATCGGGTTCTGCCCCCCCCAGAAGGAGAGCAGTCCTATGGACCGTCAATCCTCCACCCCCCCCCGGCCAGCCCTCAGACCCCTGATTTGCTTCCAAACCCAATTCATTGGCATTGCAAGCAGTAGCACTACTAGTAGTAACAACAACAAAAATGGAAAGGGACCTGGGGGTAATCATATCAGATGACCTTAAGGTAGGCAAGCAATGTGAGAAGGCAGTAGGGAGGGCTGGGGGATACTGGGATGTATAAGGAGAGGCATCACCAGTAGAAAACAGGAAGTTGTTATCCCTCTGTACAGACAGTTGGTGAGACCCCATCTGAAGTACTGCATCCAGTTCTGGAGACCCCAGCTCCACAAGAATACAGACAGGATGGAGGCAGTCCAGAGGAGGGCAACTAAAATGGTGCAGGGTCTGCAAGAGAAGCCATACGAGGAGAGACTAAAGGAGCTTAATATGTATACCCTTGAGGAAAGGAGGGAGGGGGGGGACATGATAGAAACTTTTAAGTACCTCAGTAGAATTAACAAAGTCAAAGAGAATAGCATCTTTCAGAAAAAGAGTTGTGCAAGAACAAGGGGACACAATTTGAAGATAGAGGTGGGGACGGCTCAGGGGCAATGTGAGGAAGAATCTTTTCACAGAGAGGGTGGTGAACGCATGGAACAGCCTTCCTGAGGAGGTTGTGTGGTCTAAAACTGTGGGAGAATTCAAGAACGCATAGGACAGACATAAGGCAATTTTTGTGGGGGTAAGAAAAAATGGGCTGTTGGTTAAATAGGATCTGCAGCTTATCCTGTAGGCAGGGAAATGGGCAGACTAGGTGGGTCAAGCGGTCCTTATCTGCCATCAAAGTCTATGTTTCTATCACTGTGCCAGCGAGCTGGCTGATGACCGCTAGCTTTTTAAATATTTATTTATTTAGTTTTTGGTAACCGGGTTGGTACACTAGACAACTGAGTGTCTATCTTCAGGAACGGCCCAGGAGAGTACACTGCACAAGAAAATAGCAGGTCAAAACACAAGTACATTAAGTCAAGCAAGATACAAGTTCATTAGACTGAGCAAGAATACAAACATGGCAAGCTAACATTTCCAGGGTGAGGGCAAGCACAGTTAGGAATTTTGCAAAGTGAAAAATAATTAGAATGATGAACATTTAGAATAAGGCAACTGCAAAAATTTAAAGTCAAGAACAATACAATATCAACATATAACAAGTAGACAAATACATAATTAGTTAGGTAATAAAGTCAGTTGTGATAGAGAGATTCTGAAGGTGTGAGGATCAGATTACGCAATGACCAAGCAGCTGTGGTCAGCGGGGCTGGAAACAGTTGCAAGTCATGGATTGGCTGAGGTATTACTTGAAGGGGGCTTTGAAATAGAAGGTGGTGGAGCAGCAGACAGTTTGGGGTGGGGGGGGAGTTCCAGTACTTGGGAGCAAATGAAGAGAGACTTCTCACCCATCTTGGCTGAACATTGGTATCTGGTTAAAATAGAGCAGTGCTAATAGCGCATGTAATAAAAGTGCATATTTAATCGTGCAAGCCGTTTTAGCGTTCTACTTTGCTGCAGTCCTATTGCCCATTAGAATGTAAACCAGTGGCACAACTGTACCATACCTCACTCCATGTATAGTATACAGTTGGGCAAAAATTGTGGGGCAGCACTTAAACTTGCCATCAGCAAACCAATAGCTGCACGGCTTTTCAAAAAACGGACTGCCATTGTAAAGGCTATCTAGAACACTGAACGAATACAAGTGTCTAAATAACAAAGAATAGGCAGGCTGCAAACTGGCTGGATTCATTGATGGCAGATAATTGTTAATTAGTACAGGACATTGATTGGGACAAGGTAACTACAGAGATCATTAAAAACGCAGGAGTAGTTACAAGCAAACTAAGTGATTATTATTGTGTAGGGAATGACGACTGTTAAAGAATAACAGCGTTTCTTTTTGTTGCTACAATAATGGATTTCAACTGCACTCCTGATCGCTACAATGCAATCGCTATAAATTCGATCGCTAAATACGTTTGACACTATTTCGACCGAGTGCTTAATTGACAGTGCTTTAAATGGTAGCACTATTGCGGTCATTCGATTTTGACATTGAACCCTGAACATTTGGGTATGGCAAGCAAGGTAGAGTCCAGGGACCTCAGGGAGTAGGTGTAGCAGGAGCTGGACAGGAATGGGATACATATGGTTGGAAAATGAGCCTGGAGTTGCTTGTGAATGAAACAACCAAGGGCATAGGCTCAGAACAGACAGCACAATGGTGTGCGAGACGTGGAGGTGATAGGGCAAAGTGGCAGTGGTAGGTGATGTCCCACTTGTGTAAGTAAGTTGGAGGGCGTTTGTAAAGAGTAGTGATCCATATTGTAGGCAGGGGAAGAGAACACCCTGGGCAATGGCCAAGCGGGTATTGGGGATGAGCAAGTGTTTGAGATGGTAGGATAGGCCAATTTGACAATTTGGAGCCTTCCACTGATTTGAGATGTGTAGGTGAAAGTCTAGTCCTGGGTCAAGGATGATACCTAAATACTTGAATTCCTTGACTACAGTGAGTGGGGAGCCATTTAGACAACTGATGTCCAGGAGGCGAGAGCAGGATGATCGGCGCACCTGGGAGCCGAATAGCATTGCTTGTATTTTGGATGCATTCAGTACCAGGTTGTTGGCCTCTAGCCAGTTTTGAAAGTTGGTGAAGTCCTTAAATAGTTGGGTGTTGATGTTTTGGGAGCTTTGGGCACTGTGATATAGGGCAATATCATTGGCATACATTATTACTAAGCAGGAGGTGGAGACAGACGGGAGGTGGTTGGTGAAGACTGAGAAGAGGAGTGGGCCTAGGATTGACCCCTGAGGGACACCTTGGGTGATGGGTAGCTGGTGGGAAGAGGCAGATCCAAATTTTACAAATTGGTGCTGTCCAGACAGACAGTTGGAGAACCAGGTATTTGCATGAGGGGAAACACTTAGGGTAGTTAATTTTTGTGTTAGGAGTGAGTGGTCAACCAGGTTAAAAGCCTTGGATAGGTCAATGAAGATAGAGCCAGTGAGAAAGCCTTTGTCCATGGTGGACTTAACACTGTCAGAAAACTTTTCAAGGGCTGCGGTGGTGCTATAATCATTACAGAAGCCATGCTGGCAAGGAGGGGGTAGGTTATGGGTTTGCAGGTGTACTGTAAGTTAAGAAGCGACTATCTTTTCGAGCAACTTACTGAGTAGGGGCAGGAGAGTGATAGGATGGTGCTGTGTAAAGACTGTATGTATTTGGGGTCATCCTTTTTGGGTACTAGGACTACCCTGGTGACTTTCCATTGAGATGGGACAACACCTGATGTGAGGGATAGGTTGAAGATGTGGGTGATGGGGATCGAGAGAGACTGAGACCCAAGCTTAAGTAGCTTAGACTCAGTCCACTCTGGACTGGGAGTGGCATCAAGAGGGAGGGTGTGCAGCAAGGGGGTGGCAGAGCCACAAACTCTCCTCTTTGTGTTGGCAATTAATCTTTTTTTAGAGGAGGGAGATATGGGAATGGAAAATTTTCAAGGCAAGGTTTACATCAGTGGAGGCCAAGACTGGGGACCAGTCTAAGAAGGAGAGCTCAGCATTGAGGGTTATGGAGTTGAGGCAAGATAAACTTCTTATGGTTAGGATCTTTGGGGAAATTTTTGGAATCTGAGCCTTCTATAAGCAGTAAGTGGGTGAGTGATCACTAATGGAGTCAGGGAGCACGCCAGAGGCTAGGAGCCTATCAGGCCTACTGGTGAGGATCCAATCTAATAGAAAGAATGATGATCCACGGGGGGAGGAGTGGGTAGGGCTTGAAACAATTTGTGAGAGACAGGCTTTAATGATGGGAAGTTCATAAGTCCCAAGGTTAGTACTTAGCCAAGCAAGGTTAAAGTCGCCCATAAGAATTATTTCATTTCAAACAACTGAGGGTAGAATGGAATCAACGACAGCAGTTAATTCTGCTACACAACATTTTGGGGGATTGTAAACAGAGGATGTGAAGTTTTTTGGCATTGCCAATAGTGAGTGAGGCATGAAGTATTTCACAGGCAGTACCAGTGCTGGTGGGGTGAGAAATCAGCAACAGACTGAGATGGGACCTGTAGTAAATAAGTAGGCCTCCACCTCATTTGGAGGAGAGGCGGTCATTTCAGAGAAAGGAGTAGTTGTTTACATTGCAGAGGGAGTTTAGGATGCTCAGTTTGAGCCAAGATTCAGAGATCCCTAATATGTTGAGGGGAGTAGTGGGATATCCAGGCCTCTAGGTCAGGCTTGTTCATCAGAAGGCTAAGGACATTAAGGTGTGTGATTCTAAGCCCTTGTTGGTCAGTTCAGAGTGGGTGGAAGAGGGGACCGGGGTGGATTCAATGTCACCAGGCAGAAATACAGAAGTAAGGTCCATAGAGGAGTAAGTTTTTGTATACGACGCCAGGTTAGAGTGGGCAGGGGATATTTCCTTCTGGTGATGGGTGCCACCAGGAACATCAGTTTTTGACTTAGGAGTACATAGGGGTTAAGTGGTCAATGGGCCGATAGTAACTGGTTGGAGTAGCTAAAATCACTAGGGGGGCAAAGAGGAGAGATGTTTTGCCTGGTCCTGGGGTATAAGTAGGGAATCTGCCAGTGATAGCAGAGCTAATAGGTCAAGCAATAGGAAGGTGATAAAGGCCAACTGGGCTGCCGGCACGGTCATGCCCAAAAGCTCTAGTGGTACAGGGATGGTGAGACAGGGGCCTTGGTAGAGACTTTAGGGTAGGCAGAAAATAATAGTAGCATAAAACAGCGGATTGAGTTTGGTACAGCAATTAGAGGAAACTTCTATTTTAGGGTCCCTAATTACACAGAGTATAAGATGATATACTTGTAAATAGATGAGCGCAATACAGGTTGCATGCAGTAGTAATTCTGAATGTATACAACAGTTTGGGTACTAGGGGTTTTGGAATAAGGAATAATGTACGTTCCTTAAAAGTGGTGGCAGGATCCAAGTTTCTGGCTACAGTAGTAGAGGAGGCAATAAACTGCAAGCAGCGGTACTATTGTAGGATAACGGCTTGCCCTAGATAGGCTTTTAGCCATGTTCAGGAGAAATGGCAGTTTTCAAGTCTACAGTAGCTACACTACTACAAGCAGTTGTACTATTTTACAATAATGGCTTACCCTAGATAGGGTTTTAGCTATGTTCAGGAGAAATGGCAGTTTTTAAGACTCTAGCTACACTCACAAATTGCTAGGCAGCAACATTATGCAGTGGATAAGATTGCTAAGTAGGTCTGCCCTTGACATTAATAAGAAAACTTTGACAGTCTTAAAACAATGCAAATTCTCAATGCCTTTAGTGTGTTATCTGAGTAACTCATACACTGTGATACTGTAAATCCCAATCAATACCCTTGTCTCTATTCAGTGTTGAGCACATTCTTACTAAAATCACTATCATAAGGTAGATATGAATTAACAAATTCCTTTAGATTCTCTATATTATATATGACCACCATATATAGGGTGATATGCTAGATCCTATGCCTGGCGGTTTAGACATAGCAGGCTACAACGGCAGACTAGGACTATTACAGCGATTAGAGGAATCTTATGCTATTAGGGTCCCTACATATACAGTAGTGCTGGAGAAAGTCCTGGAGCGAGAGTTGCAAAGTGACCAGCTGACTCTGGCAGACTGCCGACTGACTCCTGCAGATTCGAGGCAGAAAGTTGTGCTAATCTTTAGGGTGTAGCCTTCATGTGGGGGTCCATTTGCAGTGCACTGTTAAAATACAGAAGAGTGCCACCTCTTTTCTGTAGAGCTACCTCCTGGTTGGCTGGAGGGGTAGGATAATGGTGCCAAATTCAAACTGACAGATTGTCCTTGTTAGTGGGGGTCTCCAGCAACCATTAGGGAGGAAGGCTCCGATCAGTGTGCTTGCTCTCATGACCCATGCTGTTCCCAAGAGTTCTGTAGCAAACTGAGTCAGAACACTAACTAAAAGCTGTAGGAAATCATCAGCTGCAGGCCAAAGAGTCTTCCCTTATCTGTAGAGTCGCCTCCTGGTTGGTTGGAGGCTGGAGGGGTAGGAAAATGGCACCATATTCAAACTGGCAGATTGTCCTTGCTAGCAAGGTCTCTAGCGGCCACCAGGGGGGAGGGCACTGTTCAGTGTGCTTGCCCTTGTGACCCCATGCTGCTGCCGAGAATTCTGTAGCAAACTGACCTCAAAACTACAGTAATTTCCAAGTTCACCTAGAAGTTTGATTTACTCTGAATAAAATTGCCTTTTTACCATATGAGTGTAATGCCTGGCTGAATTCTCTTTTACACAACCAAAGGCCCCGTATCCATAGCTGACCATGATATGATACACTTGATTCTAACGTATCCCCAAAGCCACTTTTTGCAACACAATGCCAGTCCACCCTGGATGGCAGCCAGAGCCCCTGACAGCAGTGCTTCACGAATGCATTGCCGCACATGGGGGCAGGAGAGGTGGGGCCTGAGCTGTGCCAGAGAGTGCCATCTCACCTGTAGATACCTGACTTTGCAAGAAGCAAGATATGGTGGGATAGGGCAGTCTTCCATGGACTGCCATATCCATGTTGGCAATTTCAAAACATGCATTTGTGCTTCGAACTGTGTTGGTGTACCCCCCAGCTCATCATCAAGGCTGAAAGGGTGGTGGGCTGATACAGGGGCACATAGCCACTAATGCTACCCTTAGGGCAGCATAGCCTCCTTTCCCTCTGCTGCCCTCAGCACCATGGAGGTGTGTCAGGAATGTGGCACATGCCCACCCCCTATAATGGCTGCTCGTGTAGCCATGTGCACAGCACAGGATTAGCGGTGGAGTGGGCCAGTATCCAGGGCTGTTAATGGGCAGAGAATCCCACATTTGTAGAGCAGGACACCACAAGCCCATCTATCCATCCCTCCATAGTGCACAAGCAGGTGTGGGGCTTCTGAAGATCCTACCTGAAGTCTCACCTGAGCTGGCATCTCCTTTTAGTTTTCCCTCATGCCTAATTTTTCCAGAAAATAAAGTGTGATTTTGAAGAAACTCCAAGGTTCAAATCCCTATTTCACAGGATCTCATATAAGCAAGTAAACAAATGTGTGTGTGGGGGGGGGGGGGGATTCCCGACATCGGGACTGAGCTCCCGGTCTCAACCTGCAGTGTAGGTAGATGGGGGTAACATGGTAACATTTACAATTACAAATATAATGAAACAAAGTTAAATAAAACAGAGGTCTGCTCCTAACCTCCCTAGCTTATTTATTTGCTTTTGTTTACCAGGTAAGCACACTAGACAGCCAAGTGCCTATTTTCAGGTGCGACCCGGGAGATTACAAGGTACATACAAGCACATCAGGCATATACATTACAACAAGAGGTAGAAAACAGCATAGTACAGGCATGGTTACACGAGTGGTACAATTCGTAGGAGAGAGACCAAGGAAAACATGAAATAGAATAGTACAAGTACTCTTTTCATGAACAGTTGGACAGAGAATGGACCCAATACGTTTATTACACCTTCAAAGTAGACAGAGGTGACAAGTAAGCTGTATGTATTTTTTTAAAATATTGTTTGGCAAAATCATTTATATTGGTATACATGTTCCACTCCCCAAGACACCTACTGTGCATGTGTTCACATTTAACAATTGTTGATAAGGATAAACTCCCAGCAATATCCACAACTGTCAAGAGGTAGTGGAAGTGTAAACATTTACAGTTATAAAAAAATACTTACAAACTTCAACAAAAAACAGACCTCAAAGGCCGATTCCTAACCCCTAGCACGTTCAAAATAAACAAAGGTGAGAAGGCACCTCTCAATAAGAGCTGAAAAAAAGAGTAGGGGAATTTCCCCAGTGTCCTGGCCAAATTTCCCTAATTCACTAAAAAAAAATACCACCAACAGCTTAATCTGGTTCGAGGTCAGTTGGCATTCATCTGTATCCCCCTCCCCCGAGGCGTGCCTGAAAATAGGCAGGATTTGTCTAGTGCACTTACCTGGTCAACAAAAACTATAAAATAAAATATAATTTTAGTAATTAATTGCACAAATCATGACTATCTATGTATTTGCTGCTACAGGCAAAAAGAAATGTGTTTATGTATTCTCATCCAGCTACAGTGTCTTTGTTTTCCCTACTGAGACTGATATGGTACAGAGAAAAGAAAGAAGGGAGGAGGAATTGTTAGACTGACAGAAGGGCCAGGTTATTTATTTATTTACGGATTTATTTGAAAATTGGTAACCAGGAAAGGGACACTGAGTCAAGGCTCATTTCCGGGTGTGAATCGTGTAAACAAAAGGTTCCTGCATTAGCCCAATCCATAAGGAACTGCCAAATTTTAAACTGTAACATTTAATGGTTTTTGAGAAAACATTAGTCAATTTTGTTGGGTGCAAAAGTGAACTTTTTAGCAGTTTCAACCCTCTCAGTCTCAAAAACAACATGACATGTTTTACCAAATGTTCCCAAAAATTAGAACCTGTAATTCTAACTCTGATATTTTTATGTCTCTATTCCCAAAGATAGCAAGCAATAAGCATCCCAGAACAGGGTTTTTATGAAACTGACGCATCAATTCTCACCTACTTGGCATCATGCTGTGTTTGTACAACTAGATGTTCCATCATAATGCCAACTAATGGCCTGAGATGCCACAGGGATGAGGACAACTTTGTACACATGGGTTGGAATTGTCCTCAGTTGTCAACATTTTAGTCCAGGCTTCCGACCTACTTTTGAGATGGTTTTAAAGGACACTGGTATAGCCTGCTCAGTGGCTGGGGGTGGGCCTGCCACATCAGTGAGCCGGATTTGGGAATAGACCAGTGTTGCTCAGCGGCAGGCCAGGAAAGGAGGAATGAGCGTCCACAGACAGCTCTCTTCTTTTAGGGGTGGGGGTTAGTGTGTGCGCTGCTGGGCTGCCACCTAGCTGAGTATGTGCAGTATCTTCACATTGCATGCCTGTGTCACTATGTGCATTGCTGGCATTGGAGAACAGGGTGAAATGGAGGAAAAGATTGTAACATCAGAGAGATAAGGATGGCAACCCCACAGGCTCTGCACCACAGCCCGTGGCACCCACACAACTATGGTGGTCCATAAGAAGATGGGTAAGTCCCAGGATATGGGACTAGGGGCTGCCATCAGAAAGGGGTCGGTACAGAAGAAGAAAACAAGACTGGAAAAAGCACAGTGCTCTGAACACCTGTCCACACTACCAGAGATGGGGTAGGGTGGTGTTTATAGAGGACTTCCCCTCCTTTGCTTTCTAGAGAGGAGTTCTGGTAATATGCACTTGTGGTTGCCAAAACATGTATTACGCTGCACTGGAAGTTTGCCAACCCTCCTTGAGTGGCCCTTTGGCTGAAATCTCTAATGGGCTCATCATTTTGGAACAAATTTATTATGCACAGCTGCAATGTGATGCCCAGAGACATCCTGGGCTTCCACTCATAAGTTCAATGCTGTACAGAACTCAGATGCTGACTGGGCGTGTCTCGATCCCCATAAGAATGGGTCTCCTTCATAGCAGTGTGAGATTTAAAGGAATTCAGTCTGGTAATATAGTTGTCTGGGGGAGGGGTGTGACTGATGTTTCTCTTTTAAGGGGTCCCCCTCCCCAGTTAAACAGCGGGTGTGTGCTTCCAAATTTCTAGCCCCCCCAAACATATACGATACCTCTCCTGCTCCAGAGTTGACAGGTATCAATAATTCCAGTTTTGTCAGTGGTGTAAAAAAGCTATTTCACTCGTAATTTAGCCCTCTGCAAAAACGGAGCCACTTCCTGAACCTATGGATATGCCCCAATGCAGGTACACGCAGCCCTATTTTGTGGTGTCAGAAAATGAAGGCTGCGTATGCGCGCTCCACTGACTTGAAGGGGGGTGATTTTTCTATAGATTTTACTATTACAGCTGCGATTTTCATAAATCAAAACATCCGCTCGACGAACAGGGACCCTGTTAGTCGGCGGTTACTGATTTATTAAAATGCAACTCTAAATAAGGAGTAAACTCTATAAAAAATCACCCCATTCAATCAATGGAACACGCTTTCTATTTCATTTTCTGACACCACACAAAACAGGTCTGCGTATGTGCTTGCAGAGGAAGTGTCGTAGGTTCAGGAAATAGCTCCGAGCTAAATAAGTCTGTCTTTTACACCACTGATAAACACTAGATGACAAACACGCTCAACTCTGGAGCAGTGTTATCATATATATATTTGGGAAACTTCGTTTGACCAGTCGCACCTGCTCTTTAGCTCTTTCTCCCAAAACATTGCTAGAAGCACCTTACTATATTCTGTGTAGCTTCATGAATGTAGTATGTTATAACTAATATTGTTTCATAGTGTCAACTACATCATTTTATTAAATGCCAAACTAGGATGAGAACCTGATGCACCTAGGTTTGCAATCTGCTGCCCTTGGAGCAGTTTGCTGTGTCTGCGTTTGGTACTACATTGAACTTTCAGTAAGAAAGAATGATCCAAAACAAAGTGCATGGCTGATGAGAGAAGGGTGGACCGTGGGCCCCTCCTAGGAATGAAAGTAACTCAACATTGAATTAATATACACTGCTCCTTTAATCCTGTTTGCCACACCCTCAATGGGATTTGTAAACCAGCTGGGGCTGGGATCTCTGCTGAGACTCCTGCATCACTTTGCTCTGCTGTGAGAACATTGATGTCAACTGAGAGGGCAGAGAAAGTTAAACAAGTGAGGGAGTGGCCATATTTTTATTTTATGTAAGAAACCATGGTGGAGGAGGGGGATGCACACACAAATGAAACTGGAAGATGTCTGAAACGTCACTCAGGAAATAAAAACAAAACAGCAGTCCCCCCCCCCCATCTCTAAGTGCATTCCTCTTCAAAATAAAAGTGTCAATGTCGAGGGGGCACCAGGGATTAAAGTGCCTGTGTGTGATTCCTTTTATCATTTCATCAGTTACTGTACTTAACCAGCAATTCAGTTGATGGGTTACATTTACCATAGGACTGCAGTAAAACATTGAAAAATACTTTAGAAACATAGAATTTGACAGCAGATAAGGACTGCTTGGCCTACCAAGTCTGCCCATTCACCCTACCTACTGTAACACATCAGATCCTACTTAATCTCTGCCCCCCCCCTTCCTTACCACTATGGTTCCCTTTTGTCTATCCCATGCCTTCCTGAAACAATTACAGTTTTTGCCCCTACCATCTCTGTTGGGGGCTGTTTCAGGCATCCACCACTCTTTCTGTAAAGAAGTACTTCCTGACATCTCCCATGAGTGTACTCCCCTCCAGTTTCATAGCATGGCCCCTTGTTCTGGAGCATCCTTTTCTCTGAAAAAGGCTTCCCTCCTGAACCTTGTTTATACCCGTGAGGTATTTAAAAGTCTCAATCATATCCTACCTCTCCCTCCTTTCCTCCGGGTTGTACATATTAAGGTTCTTTAGTCTCTCCTCATAAGGCTTTTGATGCAGACCATGCACCATTTTAGTTGCCCTCCTCTGGATCGCCTCTACTGTGTTTATGTCCTTCCAGAGATGTGGTCTCCAGAACTGAACAAAGTACTTCAAGTGAGGTCTCACCAGTGATCTGTACAGTAGCATCACCACCTCCTTCTTTCCGCTGGTGATACCCCTTCCTATGCGCCCTAGCATCCCACTGGCTCTCCCCACAGCCTTGTCACACTATCTGGCCTCTTTTAGGTCATCAGATACGGTTACCCCCAGGTCTCTTTCCTGTTTGGAGGTTGCAAGTACCACTCCCCCCATTCTGTACTCTGCCCCTGGGTTTCTGTGCCCCAAGTGCATGATTTTGCTCTTCTTCACATTAAAACTTAGTTGCCACACTCTTGACCACACCTCAAGCTTCCTTAGATCATGTTCATCTTTTCCACCGCTGCTGGAGTGTCTACCCTACTGCAGATCTTAGTGTTATTTGCAAAAAGGCATTTCTTCCCTTCCAGCCCCTTTGCAATGTTGCTAATTAAGACATTAAAGAGGACTGGTCCCAGTACTGATCCATGTGGCACTCCGCTGGTCTCCTTTCCTTCCTTGTAGTAGACTCCATTTACCACCACCCTCTGCCACATAGCCCCCAACCAATTCCTTACCCAGTTCCCCACGTTTGGCTCCACTCCTAGGCTGACCAGCTTGTTTATGAGTCTGCTATGGGGAACAGTCTTAATAAAATCTAGGCCACATCCACTGCTATATTCTGATCTACTTCTTTGGTCACCCAGTCAAAAAAATCTATCAAATTTGTTTGACATGACCTCTCCCCAGTGAATCCATGCTGCCTCGGATCTTGCAAACGACTGGATTCAAGATGTTCCACAATCCTTTCTTTCAGCAGTGATTCCATTTAATTTCCCCACCACCAAGGTTAGGGTGACTGGCCCACAACTGCCAGCCTCCTCCCTGCTACTACTTTTGTGAAGTGGGACTACATCCAGCCTCCTCTAGTGCTCTGGTACCACTGCTGTTTCAAGTGAGTGGTTGAAAAGGACTGTCAGAGGTGCCACCAGCACCTCTCTGAGCTCCCTAACTATCCTTGGATGCATCCCGTCTGGCCCCATTGCTTTGTCCACTTTCAGATTTGCGAGTGCCTTCAGGACTCTCTCCTCTGTAAATGGACTAGTAATCACCTCCCTCCATTCGATGTCCCTGAAACTTATCTGTGGTCCTTCTCCTTCCCTTTCCTCCATGAACACTGAACAAAGGTATTTGTTCAGAATGTCTGCCTTTTCATTGTCCCCTTCCACACACACTACCACCCCCAACCTCCTTAGCCTTACAATCCCTCTTCTGGTCTTTCTTTTTTTGCTTACATATCTGAAAAATGTCTTGTCCTCTTTTTTTACTGCCTTGGCTATTTTCTCCTCCGTTTGTGCCTTTGCACTACTGACTGTTTTCCCTGCCTCCCTCTGCTTCTCCTGATATACCACCCTATCTTCCTCCATCTGTGTCTCCTTATACTGTACCTCTTGAATACTAACTTTTTTACCCTTACCTTTTCAGCCACCTCTTTTGAGAACCACAGCGGCCTCCTTTTCCTCTTGCTTTTTGTTACCTGCCTAACACAGATGTTTGTTGCTTTCTCTATCCTTTCATTTTCGCCCTTTTCCCCACCCAGTCCCCCCCCCTTAGAGCATCCCTGAGGCATTCCTCCATCTCTGTAAGTTGGACCTCCTGAAGTGCAGGACCCTTGTCTTTGTGTGGTTTGCGTCTGCCACAGTTCTTATATTAAACCACACCGTCCAGTGATCACTGGTCCCCAGGTGGCCACCCATTGTAACGTCTGCAATGCTGCCCCCGTTGGTGACTACAAGGTTCAATACTGCTCCCTCATGAGTGGGCTCCTTTACTAGTTGCCTGAGAAATGCCCTCTGCAGAGAATCTAGTATGTCCCAGCTCCTAGCTGAAGCTGCAGCTGGGATGCTTCAATCTACATCCAACAGACTCAAGTCCCCCACCAGCAGCACCTCCCCCTTGTTGGCCATCTTTTGGATGGCTTCCACCAGAAACCTATCCACCCCCTTCCCAACCCCAAGCTGGAAGTCTGTAGATCACACCAGTTTGAAGAGCTGCTTCCTTCTCAGTCTCTAGGGTGGCCCACAGTACCTCCACTCCACCCTGTGTACCCTGTAACTCCATTGTATTTATGCTATCCCTCACATAAAGAGCTACTCCTCCCCTCTTCTTACCTACCCTGTCCTTCCTGAACAAAGTATATCCTGATATGGCTATGTTCCAGTCATGGTTCTGTTTGCACCATGACTCGGTAATGGTGACAATGTCCAGGTCAGCCTCTGCCATAAGGGCCATTAGGTCTGGGAATTTATTTCCCAGACTGTGAGCATTTGCACACATGTCCTTCAAATCCAGCTGCCACCCTGCTTTTTAATTCCTCCCTTTCCCTTCTCTCCTTACCCCCTCTTCTCTCAGTCCTGTCCCACTGCATTTCTACTGTTTCGTTTCATTTTTTTTTTTTCTTAATCAGGTACCCTTGGGGATTTTTCTCCTTCAGGGTTCTCCCTACTGACTACTTTTGCTTTCAGGGTGGGGTAGTTTATGTCTTCCTGCTTCCTCCTGCCACCCCCCTTAGCTAGTTTAAACGCTCGCCAATGTAGCATTTAAACTGCTCACCAAGAACTGTAGTTCCCCTCCTGGATGGATGCAGGCCATCTCTCCTGTATAGGCCTTCATCCCTCCAGGTGGAACCCCTGTCCCCAATGAAGCCGAATCCCTCTTCCTTGCACCACTCCTTCAACCATTGGTTGAAGCTCCTGGTACAGCATACCTCATCCTTATCCCTGTCGTAAACGGGCAGTACCTCAGAAATGGTCTGAGGGCGCCACCTACCTAGGACCCCTCCCCAGCTCCCTGAACTCCTCCTGCACAGTCCTAACCTCATCCCTAACCAGGTAATTAGTCCTTAGGTGGACAATCACATCCAGATGTCCTTCCTGTCCTGCTATCCTGGTGGTCCCCGTGATCCACTTCCTATCCCTCCAAGCCGTGGCACCGGGTAGGCACCAAATCTCTCCCCAAATCTATTCCCCTCATGATGGAGTCCTCCACCAGCAGTTGCTTCCTCTTCCTCTTCCTCTGGGGTACTCTGCCACCCCCCCAGGGACTCCACTCCAGAGGACCCCCACATCCTCCCGGCCACTGCTACGGGTGCCTTCACGGGACAGTCCTGCTCTGCCAGGACAGCGTGGGAATTTCGCAGTGGTACTGTAGGGGGGGATATGCCTCTGACCCACAACCCTCACCCTTCCCAAGTCCACCATAGCCCAGCTGCTCCTCCCTGGCACCCTCCGAGGCAATGATGGCAGACTTGGTGGTCCCTAGCTGGGGGAGGAGGCTCCCCAAATCCTAGCCATCTTGACCTGGAGACGAGTAACCTCCCCCCTCAGCCCAGAGAGGTGCATGCCAATGGAGCAGCACCACAGTCTCCAGAAAGTCTCCTTGAAAACTATCGCCCCACAACCACTGCACCACTCCCAGCATAGCTATTATCCGACTTGCTTGCTTCAATTTTGCTTACTTTAAACTTTTTCTTCCCCTACCCTAGATAGGAAGCTTCACCTTTTCCCAAATTTCTGCTGACTTGAAACCCTTTTCTATCTATACACTAGATATGGTATTACACCTAATCCCAAGCTTTTAGCTTGCTATAAACTCTTACTTACCCCTACTCTAGATACAGTGTTTCACCAATACCCAATCCCTGGCATGACCCTAACACTCCTCACTCCCTTGTGGTATGTGAGCTATGATAACGGCCTAACAGGAAACTTACCCTCCTGTCTCCTCCTGCTTTGTCCAGTCACCTAGTTCGCTTCTCTACTAGTCCTCCACTTCCCTTCTGAAGTGCAGAGTGCCCAGCTGCCTTGTTGGACTTACTACAGTGAGCAGACTTTGCTGTACCTGTTGTGTGGGTCCTTAGTGTGGGGGCTGCAATGTGGGGGCCGCAGCATGGGGGGCTGCTTGGTGGACTAACCTTTAAGTAGGCTCCTTTGCTCTTCCAGGTTGGTCAGATGGCACTCTGATTGGCTACAGCACTGAGGAGAGATGAGGCTTCCCTCCTGATTGTTGCCTTTTTGGTAGCCGCTTCATAGCTTCAAAAACCGCTCCTCCTGTGTGCCCCTGGTAATTTAGGGTGACGACTGTTCACAGATGCAGGTTCAGGGCATGAGAACTCATTCCCACCACAGTGCTCAGCGCTTTCTTTTATAACCATGCTGCTGTTGTTCAACTGTTCTCTTTTTGTCGTACTCTTCCGGGTCGTGCCATTTTATGGCTAGTGCACCTACCCGGTTAACAAAAACTAAATAAATAAAAACAGGGATACAAATGAATCCATTTTGTGACCAAGAAAAGTATTGTTATAATGTCATTCACTCACCAGTCGTAACAGTATGCTGTGCAGCAGGTGAGAAAAATTGGGCTGTTCCGACAGGGGTGCTATAAATCAGTAACAAAACCCCTAGTTGTCATCTTTGTCAGAGTGTAACAACAGAATCCATTGTCTTTACTCGCAGTTTGACAGGACCCCTAACTGTACAAGCTGTCTGTTTTAACCTGTTTCGCTACATACTGTTGGTACTGGAGAGGCAGTGACATCATCACAACACCCATGCTGTCCACAAAATGGATGCATCCCCATAGCAATTTTTAAAGTATTTTTGTTTCTGTTTTACCGAAGTCATTTGCTAAATATAACCTAGCAGTTCACTTACTGAATCTTACAGTAACCTTTACAACAATAATATATAAAATAGTACACATCGAAGGTACGAAAACTCAGTTCCCCCTCCTCTTACACATTCTGTAAGAGTTCCTGCTCCTCTATTGTCTTTCACTACCGAATAGTTTTTAAGAGGGTTCCATATTCCAGAGATGATAGCCCCCCCCAATCCTGAGGTATGTTTCCCTTCATAAACACTTCCAATTTTACCACTGTGGGACACTTACGTCGATTTAGTCTTTCCAATGGAACTCCAATTCTCATACAATTCGCAGCCTCGGGGCTCTCAGGCAGTGGCAGCTCCTCGCAATTTGGCAGCCTCAGTTGCATGAGAATGGCTGGGTTGGATCGTGCAATGAAGTACTCTGTCTTGCATAAGTCCTTCTCCAATGCCTCACACTCATCCCGGCACAGCTCCCGGGGTCGGGGGGTTAGCAGATTCTCAGCGCAGAGAGGGAACACAAAATGGCAGAAAGAGGGGATTGCAAACTGGGAGCACTGATCAGAGAGGTAGGTGGATGTACCAATCATGGTAAAAGCAGCTGTAGGAAAAAGACAGAAACCACAAATATTGATTAAATACTGAACTACAAAAGGCAGCTGCAGTGAAACGTATAATTAGCATAAATCATCCTCTTTCTCAATCTATAAATAACAAGGAAAAGATTTTCAGTAAAGGTTTACTGCCTCTTGGGAAGAGGAGCATGACACATTGCTCCAAGATGTCTGTAACTGACAATTATTACCGCACACCATACGGTATGAGACAGCACACAGCATTAGAGGAGTATGTTCATCTCACCGTTATAATCCTTTCATGTGATTCTGATTCTTGGTAAGTGCAGCTGTTGGTTTCAGCACCTCAAAAGCTCTGAAATGACCTCTGCTATCAACTAAGGGTTACGCATCTGCTTGTGTTTTTATGGTTCTCGCAAGGGGCAGCCACTGAAAATCCTGAATTTCATGATATCTCTCACTTCACTGTGTGTCTCAGCAGTTAGCTGGGATACTGCTACTACTTATATACACACAGAAAGACAGAGAGAGAGAGAGAGAGAGAGAGAGATCATACAGAGTTCTTGGCCCATGTCAGTCAGTTAAGCAATAGTACATGGTAGTGTGTGATATAACATGGGATATCATCATGCCTTGGGCAAGTTGTGAGGCACTAGGCCACAGAGAGTGCATTTAACCACCCAAGAAGTGACAATATCCCATGATATACTACACCCTGGTGTGTAACAGTATGATAATAAAATGGCTCCAAAGTGTTTGGAAATGGCAGATCTCAGTAATCAATTCTGAACCATGAAGACCCCTTTCCGGTCTGGTTTCAGAAAAAAACAATCAACCACCACCTCTCTCCTATGGCTCACAGACTCCATCCTAACCAGGATGGACAATGGACAAATTACCTCTGCCATTTCTGTCGACCTGGCCAAGGCCTTCAACACCATCTCTCATGCCCTTCTCCTCGACTCACTCATGGCAGCAGGCCAATCTCCCTCCTCCACAAACTGATTCAAGGCCTACCTTATTGGCAGAACCCAATAAGTTAAGATTGTGGATGCCACTTTCCCTCCCCTCCCGATTAGCACTGGAGTCCCCCAGGGCTCGGTACGAGGGCCCCACCTATCCTCCATCTTCTTAAATGATCTTCCCTCTGTTTGCTCCCCATCCTCTGCTATACATATGTATGCCAATGATGCAGTCCTGTATGCATCTGGCTCCTGTTCTGATAAGGTTACAACCAGCTTACAGCAAGACTTTGCCAAGGTTAAGCTCTGGTTTGCTAACCATCAACTTTTCCTCAATGCCAAGAAGACTGTCTCCATGACCTTTGGCACAAGGCAGAGACTCTCTAGGCTTCCCTTCCTACCCACTTTCCACACCCTTGATGGGACTTTACTTGAGGACACATCCTCCTTCAGGTACTTAGGCGTTTGGCTAGACCAACACCTAAACCTCTCTGGACATATTGACGCCATCCAGAAAAAACTGTGCCCCAAGCTTGGTGCCCTGTTCAGGAACTGTAGTTGCATCCCTTCTACGGCTAGGCATGAACTTGTTCAGAAGATGATAATGCCCAATTTCAACTACTGTGACGTAGTCTATGGTGCTGCCACTAAGTCCTCCCTGGCCAGACTGGACACCCTCTTCAATTCCCTCTGCCGCTTTGCTCTGGATGCCTCCCCTCGCACCCATCACTGCGATCTTTATCATGCCCTATCCTTCCCGTCTCTTATAAGCAGGCGATTCTCCCACTGTGCTAAATTCAACTCCAAGCACTGGCTGGGTGAGCTCCCTTCCTACCACACCTCCTCCTTTATAACACCCCTCCACCCTCCCATTCCCTTAGATCGACTGATTCCCATACCCTGGTTGTCCCCCGCAGATCCACCCCAATCGGCCAATCCGGTTACTCTCACCGCCTCCCAAACATTTGGAATTCCCTCCCACCTCAAATCCGGCACTCATCTTCCACCTACTCCATCAGCTCTGCCCTTAATAATTATTTTATTTATTTATTAAAAGATATCGAAATTACAATAATAATACAATAATTACTTTGCACCTAGCTGCTCCTGCCATGTCCCTCCCTAATTCCCTCCTCTAATCCCTGGACAAACCCTACCTCTCAACCCTCACCTTCACCTACCACCCCAAGGGGCTTGTATCTCTGATTTACTCCCTTCCCCCACTGTCCTAAAGTGGTCTCTCTGAGACACCTCATTATCTCCTTCTCTCTGGTCCCACCAGTCCCCTTGCAGAGTTCCTCACACCCTGAGGGGGTCTCCAGGGACACGAATCTTCCCCTCCCCCACCTCTGCCCACTCCCTCCTTTCCCCTTTTCTTTCGCGTGAAGCACTTGTTTACTTATTAACCCGGCCGGCGCTTATTGTCCACTCTTTCTACATGTCATGCGCAACACTGCTTTAATGCTGTAACACCTGCCTTACAACTGTATGCTAATGTTGACCTTGTAACGTGTATGTTTAATGTCTCATTCCTATTGTACCCCTTGCCCTCAGGTCCTCAGGTCACACTGGGAAACGAGCGACTTGTTGCTCAGTGTGCCTTCCTGGTGAAACAGTTCAATAAATAAATAAAAATGATATACTGAGATACCATCAGGGGTTAGACTGATTCAGTCAATCAGTTGCCAGGATTTCTCCCATCCATTTTATAATAGCAATTATTGTAAAGTTCATCTAAAATGCAGATAATATGGTGCCTTTCATACATACTATATGGTATCACAAAGCACCAACTGAGGAACATAAGCCTCCCTCATAAGTGGGGAGAAAACTATGACATATTTAACAAATCTGCTCTTCAGAGTGTTATATAAAAATGCGATTTGTACTGATTTGATGCTCTTTTTGGCACACTCTTTTGGGTTCTGTTTTGGAAGTTAGAATGTTTGCACATTGCACAATGGTTGTTTAGAAAATGGGCAAAGAAATTTCTCTCTTCTGATTGGCTAAGACACTAATTTAGGTGGGCATCTATCAGACAATAGATGCCCACCAAATAAAAAGCCCCAGCCCAAACCTGCCTCATGCCATGCCAAGTATCCTTGTGCCCAGCCTGCTTCATCATTGGCTGAAGCACTGGGCACAAAATTTCAAACTGACGTCATTTTTTTTTGCATCACTTCGTGAGACCTGTCACGCTGGGCACACGAAAAACACATCAAAGAATGTATTTGCCATTGATTTATATATTTTTCCCAGAATAAAAAGCACACATCTTAAATGTTTTTTACTTTCCTTTACTAACTAATGTCAGTGTGCACAATCACATTTTAAACTGCATATCCACATTTGTTTTTCTTGATAACTGAATCGGGCAGCTGAGTCTCTCCCCGCCCAAACAAACAACAGCATGTCATATAAAGCATTTACTCACTACAAAAATAACCACTTGACTAAATATAAAGTAAAAGTTATTTCAATCTGGTAAACTCTCTCAGATGTTCAAGAGTTCCATGGGATCATAAACACTGGCCGATGTAGTAACTGACGAAAGCTGGGAGCATATTTCCATCAACGGTACGGTAGGTGCAAGTAAGGAAAGGGCCATCACTCCGCATCGACTTAGTACTAAAAACTTAGCCTTTCTCAATACAGTAACTCAGCTAAAAAAACGAAACGCCAATACTAGGCAAAAGGAAAGCATAAAAATGTACCTGTTTCAGCAGCTTTACTATTTCCTGCCAGCTCAAGCCACTTCACTACATGCTCCGAGGCAACCAGAAACAGCATTAAAAATGCTCAACTGCAGTGCTTTGGTTCGGGAAAAAAAAATATAAATGTTAATAGCAGGAACATTAAAGACCTGCCATATCCCAAGTTTTCTTGATCTAAATAAATCACCGCCGTAGCTTTGACTGACTTTATTCGAACGCTTGGTTCTGATGCTGCGCCACTGTCAAACCGCATGGCACATATAGTTAGGATTGTTTCATGAATAAAATAAACAAAAAAACAAAAAAAAAACAGATGTACTGTTCGATTGTGTGTGTGTGTGTGTGGGGGGGTAACCATGAGACCAGATCAAAGTCATACAGACGCTCCAGTACAAGGAAAGTCTCAACTTCACAAAAACAAAAAATTCTAATGCAGGAGGAGGAACTATTTTATTACAAAAATGTATTTTAAACTATTTTATTATTTACATTATTTTATTAAACCTTTTTTCTTTTTACAGTGCCCATTTCTAGCAAGACATGCCCTCCAGGGTGGGCGGTATAGGCTATCGACCTTCCAGGGCTATAAGGCCCTCCGCCTGCAGCGTTGGGCCTCATTACGCCCCTGGGCGGTCCGGTATTGCCCAATACTGCCCACCCTGTCGGGTATTATTGCTTGCTTGTATGGAATATATTTTAGGAGACCACTCTTAGGACTGCAGAAGTGGTCTCACATGCATCCTTAGAGTAAGAACATTGCAAATTCATAGTCAGCAGTTCTGACACCCAACAAATTTAAGTGAGACTCTTACAAGTGTAAGAGTGGTCTCAAAGGAGGAATTAATATTGAATTAGATCAATTAACAGTACACTGAAAATTTAAAAATCGTCCCCCAAACATGTCCTTTTTCAGGGCACCTGAATGCGAGACACTCTTTAAAGAATAAGAGTGCCTCGTGTGTTTAGGGAAAAGGAAGGCCCTAACTGATTGAGAGTTGTACCTCATGCTGTAAGTAACACAGGAACACAGCTAAATCAAACATTAATTGGTGCTATCATGGACTGGTATCACACAATTGTTGCAAAAGGAGTATTCTGATTGGCTGGCAACATTCTCAAAGGGTTAGGTTAACAGCTAGAAATCCTCATGCTTAGTACAACAATTGTTTTACTATAAAAATATATATTTTTACTATAAAAATAGATACATTTTTAATTATATAAGATATATATTTTAAATGAAAACATTTAAGTTTAATAATAGCCTTAAAGTACTACAGAGGTTGGTTTACCTTTATTATCTACCCAAGGAGCATCAGACACTCAGCTAAACCTCGTGCCTTAGCACTTCCTAGGGTAAGATTTACTGATAGTAACCCCCCCCATTATGCCTTAATATTTGAATAAGCAGTTATATGATTTTTGATAAATATCTTTTTTGGCCCCTTACCTCAGACTGCCACCACTGCTTCTGTCCTTGATCAACCAGGGCTCCTTTGCACCAGCCTCGCAGGGTCCAATCCAACTCAGAGGTGCTCCCCCAACCCTGTGAGACAGCCTCCCATGCATGCCTGGGCTCGAATGCACATTTTCAGGAATGCACAAGGGAGGGGTCTGGGATGGACATGCTGGGGCAGTGGCTTGGGAGGCTGGTGAATTCATCTGCCTGCCAGTTTTTTGTTATTTTCTGCTCCCACCCGCATCACTATAGATGTCCTGACACTATGCCTAACCTGGAGAGGGCTAGTGGTGCTGTTCCAGGGTAGACAATTGCCCATAGTCTGAGAATGCTGCCTCTACAGCACCCTGCATACTCCAACAATCACAAACAAAATGCTAATGCCACATGCCCCTCTTTTGTGGCTTTGTAACCCTAATGCCCACATTAAATCTATTAAATGGGTTAGAGATCCTATGGCACTTTCTCATAAAGAGTAAGGGAATTTCCCCGGTGTACTGCCACATTTCCCCCTTTCACTAAAAATACCAGCAACAGCTTGATTATGCACAGGTTCAGCTGGTTTCCATCTGTATCCTCCCCCCCCCCCCAACCTGATGAGGCTGATAACATGCAGAATTGCTTAGTTCTCCTTTCCTTATCAACAAAAACTAAATAAATAAATGAATTACAGTAGTACACAATGAATTACACAGGCATGGTACTGTCCATATATTAGGGTTGGGCAGCCTGTTTTATTTTAAACTCTGCTTTTTCATCTTAATAACACACCTGTCCCTAGACAGAATGACCTGAAATTTGAGATGCGAAGAGTCAGTACCAGGATCTCTGGATCCTGGAAATCTGGCAATGGTCAGTGCAGCAGTTTAAAAATTCTTGAAGGTTGGCAACACCTAAAAATATGGAAATTATGACTGTTTTGCTCACCAACAGCACGAAATGGCTAGGAGTTGAAACATTAATCTTTCAGGTTCATTAGAAATTGGTTAGAGTGTTGTTTTCATGACTCGCCCCTCAGTATTTTGACTAAATTATAACAAAGTTTTTTTTTTTACAATTAAAACCAGTCACAGATGACCACAACAGTTTCAGACCTCACTGACAACATACTGCGTTCTTCTATGTTTTTTTCTTATTTTACAGGTTTATGACTGCCAACACTCAGGGCAACTGTGGTACTAGGTCACCTCAACAGTTTACAGGTGATGACACTGACATTTGTCAGTCTGGCAAAAATGTAGTTCTTGTCAAAACATTCAGTGTTTGAACTTGCCATGTGTGAAAACAAAACAAATTTTAATGTTTCAAAAACTACAAATTTCTCAGAAAAAAACACCAATCACAGAATCATCCTTGGTCCAAACTCTAACAAAGCTTCAGGTGCTATAGGCGGGGGGAAAAAATCTTAATTTCTGTATTTGTATATGTTTTTAATGTTCTAGAACCTTTAAACCACTGAACTGAATGTTACCATATTTGAAGGGTCCTGAAATCCTGTTGTTGACTCAGTGCATCTGAAATTTCAGGCTAATTGACCTATGGATGGCCACATTATTAATGTGCAGAAACCTGGGTTTAATATTGAACTGCCTACTCAGCCCTAATACAGTGGCACTATGGCATCTACGTAAGAAAAATCTTACTCTGCAATTGGTGCAAACATATCATATGACTGTGCATTATACCCCATGACCATACGTTTGCACTTTTTTGTGTGTATCCCATATATTAATTTTTGCTCCCATTTTATAGAAGTGATAACATACTTCGGTGTGTGCAGCTGCTGTCTGATACATGCACTTCTCAGGTGGTTGAAAGTGCTTGGCTTTACCTCACACCTCAGAACGCATGAGGTGTGCATATATCAGAGCACAACTGTACAACCATTTGTGTTTTATCACCTACACATATGATATTCCCAGTGTGATAAACAAAACAGCAGCTAGAGTTGTTGCAACTCATCTCACCTTCTGCTACCGTGCAGCCAGCAACAATTTTCACTTCTCAGCATGACATGCTAAATGTAATGGACTTAGGAAAAATCGAAATTAATCTGAGGTTCTGTTCTCCATGGGACTTCATATTTCAGCTGTAAGGCAGACACAGAGTGCAGCCTCTTCCTGGATGCTGACAAGCTGATTTCTTTTGGCGCATGGTGAGTATTCACCATGTGGAACTACTTCAATAGTAATCCAACCGAAAAGATGTGAAGAGTTTTGTGTCTCTTGAGCAATGGTCTTTCTGCTTTTTTTTTTTTTTTTGGCTTTTCATTTGTACTCAACTTTTTAAGGCAGGTTGCTTAGAGAGGGTGTTTCATTTTTATATGGAAAATATTTCTGTGTAACTAACCAAAAAAAATCAAAATGATCAGGTTAAAAACCTGAAGATTAAATTAAGGCTGGAGAAGGATTTCTAGTGCAGCGTGGGAGGCCCCTAGATAAAAAGGCACCATCTCCAAAAGGACATTTAAATAACCAAAAAATATTGAAAAGCAGGTGTGCATGTGAAAGTGCTTATTAACTATAAAAATGCATATAGCACATGGCACAGATTGATTAGCAAAATTAAAAATGCTGTATTTTTTATGTTTCATAGGTTGTACAGAGCGTTTAAAGACCAAAGGTCCATATGCTCGCCATAATTTATGTATATCCAAAGACAGAATGTGTTTTAGATGTGTAAATTTTTTTTTTTATAGAGACCTTTAAGTACGTCATGGGGGTAAATAAAAGTAAGAATTTAGCTGTCTAGTGCTATGCAATTCAGAAAATGGCTAGCAGTACCCTCTGATATGTGTAGCATTTTGCTATGCTATACCAGCTATTCAGTACCTTGTCCAATCCTCTTCACGATTTCAAGGCATCTTTTACCTAGCGGTAGGCCGCAGTGTCACTTTAAGCAAAATGGATGAATAGATAGTCTTGCATACGACTGCATTTTTCTTGTGGAGGAACCCCCCCCCCAAATGACTGAATTTTTTATTCTGATGTGTCAGATGTATTTATTTATTTAAAGGTTTTACCAGGAAGGCATGCAGAGTAGACAACTGCTCGATTCCAGATGCAACCTGGGGGAGGAGGGAGGTGGATACATTCATAATGGACAACTAGACCGTCAATTAAGATCGCATTATAAAACATGCAGGGTTCAGAGCAGTACAAGCGCAATGGGTAACTGACTGTACATTATTACATAAACATATGAAACAAGCATGGTTTAAATGCAGAGCAGCAAAACAGAGAGAGGCAAGTGGCGATGGGAATTGGTTCAGGTATATACAGGTAATAAGATCAACGTTTCACATATCGACCTGTAAGGGCACTGCTGTTATCAGCGCCTACAGCTGATGTAGGTACAGGTGGAGGAGAAATAAGCTTTGAGAACAGAACTGACGTTCAGCCTGGGGGTCTGCGGATAGCCAGGAGAAGAGAGTTCCAAAGTTTGGGCATGCGGTAAGTGAAAGCTGACTGGCCTGCTGCGGTATGTGTGGTAGACTGATGATGTCACAGTATACAATGTGCAGAAGAGAGACCCATGCCTTCTGTTCATATCGCTACTGACACTGATTCTGCTTTGCTACACAGGTCCTGTGTATTAGTCCCAACTGTACAGCTTCATTTTATTATAAAGAGTATCTATTTATCTGTGTATTTTTGAATACGATGTATTTGTAAATTGCTCTCCCTGCTTTTTCCATGCAATATCTCCCACACAGTCACAACTGGAAATGAGCCCATCTTGGACTCTGTCTGCTCACCTAGACAAATCTGTTCCAAACAAAAGTAAATAATTTCTGCCACTGTTTCTTTAAACTCCATTTTTACAATCAGTTCGGCCTTTTCTTACAAATCTGTACTACATTTGAAGTGACCAATTCCACTTTTTCTGAAAGTGTAGCACTGATAAAACAGCAAAATGGGCAGGATTCCCAAGTTTGAGTATCAGTCAGGGAAGTGGGGTTCACATGGTCCTTGTGGGAGGCATGTGAGAAAAGGTTGTGTGTGCAAAGGAGTCCCATCTGGTAGTGAAAGCTGTGAATGATGGTCAAGAGCAAGAGAACCATCTAGTGTTTGCCTATGGGACAGCACGCATTAAGGTCAAAGGAGCACTCTAACCTCACAGCCAGAGGCATTTCTCTTCAGTGGAATGGTATGAGCTGCTGCCTTCAGGACTCAGGGTAGTCAGTTTGATTCCCAGCAAGGACTTGAAGTGTTTCTGTCCAAACAGAAACATAGAATCTGATGGTAGATAAGGACCACTTGGCCCACCCAGTCTGCCCATTTTTCCTTACCTACATTATAACTGCAGACCGAACATTCGAACATAAGAAATTGCCAGCAGATAAGGGTCTTATGACCCATCGAGTCTGCTCGATTGTGCAGCTAACAGCCTTTATTCTGCAGCTGCCCCTTCCCCTCACCTGTGAACCACCCTCTTGCCCTGTCCCAGTCCCTTTTGAAGCTGCCCACTGTACTACAGGACACCACTTCGGCACCCGGTCACCACTCTCTCTGTAAAAAAGTATTGTCTCATCTCCCACTTGAACCCCCTCTCCCAATTTCAGATTATGGCCTCGAGTGTCCCTTCCCTCCCTCAACTTGAAAAGCCCCTCCATGCCTGTCTTGTTAATTCCTTTCATGTACTTAAAGGTCTCAATCATATCTCCTCTATCCCTCCTCTCTTCCACAAAGTACATGTTCAACTCTCTCAGCCTGCTCTCGTAGGGTAAATCCCCCAGCCCATGGATCATCTTAGCTGCCCTGTGCTGCACTCCCTCCAGTAACTTAATGTCCCTCTTCAGGTACGGGCACCATTACTGCACACAGCACTCCAGGTGTGGCCTAATCAGTGATCTATACGATGGCAGAATCACTTTCCCTCTCCTTGAGGATATACCCCTGGCAAAACAACCCAGCATTTTGTTGGCTTTTGCAGCTGCCTTCCTACATTGTGCTGAGCTGTTCGTTGAACCTGTAATGATCACCCCCAAATCCTTCTCCTCCTCCTTCTCAGCTAGTTGCACCCCCCCCAAGCTGGTAGCTCCTCCTTGGGTTTTTGTAGCATCTTGCACTTTTTGGCATTGAACCCCAGCTGACAGGTATCTGACCAGGTCTCCAACTATGACAGATCATCCTGCAAACCCTGCCATCCTCATAGGTCATCCACTACTGCTCCTATCTTGGTGTCATCTGCAAATAGACTGATCATGCTGTTGATGACCATCGAGATGTCTGCAATGAATATCCCAAACAACACTAGTCCCAGCACCGAGCCCTGTGGTACCCCATTCGTCACTGCCCTTGGGGATGCAAGCTCCCCACCCACCACCACTTTCTGTTGTCTTCCCTGTAGCCAGTTCACTATCCATCCCACCATCTTTGCCCCCGCCCCTGTGCCTCCTAGCTTTCTTCCTAGCCTCCCATGTGGCACCGAGTCGAATGCCTTACTAAAGTCAAGGTACAGGACATCCACTGCATGGCCCCCATCCAATTTTCTAGTCACCCAGTCATAGTAATCCACCAGGCTGGTCTGACAGGATCTGCCAGTGACAAACCTATGCTGCTTACTGTCCTGCAGCTCATTCACCAGCAGAAGGGACACCAGCCTCTCCTTCAGGATTGTCTCCATCAGCTTCCCCACAATGGATGTGAGTCTCACCAGTCTGTAGTTCTCTGGGTTATCCTTGGGGTCGCTCTTTATTTATTTATTTTTATTTATTTAGTTTTTGTTGACCGGGTAAGTGCACTAGACAAATGCTGCCTATTTTCAGGCACGACCCAGGGGAAGGGGATACAGATGAATACCAACTGACCTTGAACCAGATTAAGCTGTTGGTGGTATTTTTAGTGAATGAGGAAAATTTGGCCAGGACACCGGGGAAATTTCCCTACTCTTTTCGAGAAGTGCCATGGGATCTTTAACATCCACCTGAACTACCATCAATCCAGGCAGATGGGACCTCGGTTTAACGTCTCATCCGAAAGACGCTCTTATAAAGGGGTACCATATGAGCCATCCTCCAGTCCTGAGGTACACTCCCTGAGTCCAGAGAGGCATTGAACACGTCCGCCAGGACTTCTGCCAGCTCCCTCAGTACCCTGGGGTGAATGCCATCTGGCCTTGGTGCCTTGTCCACCCTCAGTGCCTTGAAGTACCCTGTTCTCTGTGATCCTCCCACCTGTCACCACCTCGCCCTCCGTGTCTGCAACCCCCCTCATGTATCGCCTCTCCTTTCTCCTTAGTAAATATCAAGCAGAAGTAGTCATTAAACACTTCTGCCTGCTCTCCCCCTGTTTACACCCCTTGCCCCATCCTTATTATTCGGTCCTTACAACTCCTTTTCTCCCTGATGTACCTGAAAAAGTCCGTCTCCCCCTCCTTAATGCCCTGCGTCACTCTGAGCTCAGTAGACGCCTTTGCTGCCCTTATTGCCTTGGTCACCTCTTTTGATTTCTTCAGGTACTCCTCCCTGTCCTCTTCCCTACCTATTTTTTTGTACTTCCTAAGGGTGGCTCTTTTCTTTCTTACTTTTTCCATGACCCCCTTGCTCACCCAGCTAGGTTTCTTGGCACTAGCCTTCGTACTCTGGACCTTGATGCAGGTTTTGGTTGCATCCTCGATCCCCAGCTTTATTAACTCCCACCTCTGGTTAGTGTCCATATTAGGCTGACTCTGGACAGGTTCATTTTTATTACTTCCCCCATCCTACCAAAGTTGGCCCTCCTGAAGTCTAGCACCCTTGTATCTGATTCTACTCCCTCTTTACCCATATTCAGTGTGAACCATACTGAGTTGTAGTCGCTCCCCGCCAGTGGTTCTTCCACCCCCAGTTCCCTCACAAACTCCCCATTAACCAGCACAAGGTCCAGGGTGTACCCTAACCTGGTTTGCTCCCTGACCATTTGCAGCAGGAAGCTATCCTGGAAGGCATCCAGCAGTACCTGCTCCCTTCTATTCGTTGTGGCTGGGGTACTCCAGTCCACTCCTGGCAGGTTGAAGTTCCCCACAATCACCACACTGCCCTTCCCGCAGGTCCTTTTGATCTGTCCCGCTAGTTCCCTGTCTAACTCTTCTGTCAGAGAGGGTGGCCTGTACACCACTCCCATCCTGAGAGTCCTATTCTTGGAATCCTGGAATTGCATCCATAATGACTCCATACCGTTCTCCTCCCCCTCCTCCCAAAAAAACACACTTCAGTCCTTCTCTCACATAGAGCTCCACAACCTCCACCCCCCCCCCACACACACACACACTTTCCTATTTACTCTATCCCTGCAAAATATCCTGTACCCTGGTACCACCAGGTTCTACTCATGGTACTGTGTGGCCCATGTTTTGGTGATGGCTGCCATGTCCACCTCCCCCTCTGCCATGAGAGTCTGTAGCTCTGCAGTTTTGTTCCCCAGGCTCCTAGCATTCAAGGTGACCACTTTCCATTCCTTTTCCTCCCCCCCCATCTCCCTTTCTAGCACTCTTCTAGTACTCTTCCTTAGTTCCATGCTATTGGAATGGGGGGCAAGCTTGTTCGGCTTCCCTTCCTGTGGACTCTGCCTGCTGCCATCCCCCCCCCGCTCCTAGTTTAAAGTCCCCTCTTTTTCTATGTAATCCTCAAACCTCTGCTTCAACACCTTCCTGCCTGCCTCACTTAAGTTGAGCATATCCTTAATGCAGAGATCACTGTCCTCCCAGGTCCCTCCCACCCCCACCACACCAGCCCACACCCTTTGGCCTGACACCAGGTTCTTAGCCATTTGATAAATTTCTTTAGCCTCAGTTTTCTTGAAGTGCTTGCCCTGGGCACTGGAAGTACTTCCGAGAAAGCTACCGATCTTCCTGCTCCCTCACATATTGGTCCCTGCTCCTCAAACCTCTTCTGAACTACATCAACCATATTTTCTGCCAGATCATTGGTCCCCAAATGCAGAACTATATGGGTTGGGCACAGAATCCAGACATGACTAATTCCGTCACACAACATCCCGACAGCCAAATTCTGACTGGTGATATATTGACAGGTTCAGAATCCCGACTCGCCCTGGTTCAAAAAAATCCTGACACAGACTACAAACACCAATACCATTCCACCCCTCCATAATCCCGTATGCTGTAAACAAATTTTCTTGTTTTTGTTTCAGCATTACAGCCTTACACAAAGCGGCAATGGAAGCAGGAGGGGACAAACACTGATCAATATCTTATACTCTTCAGGTCTGTGTTTTATGATTTCAATATTGGCCACTCACCTGATTGACGTGGACGTGGAGAGCAGGCTGCTGTACACCAAGCAGCAGATCGATAGGGAGGCACTCTGCAAGAGGAACCCCAAGGCCTGTACTGTTGTAATGTCCACTGTCTGTCTCCTCTGGAAGACTATTTCATAGGGTCACCACCCTCTTGGAGAAGTGCCTCCTAATGTTACTCTTGAATTTACCACCGTTAAGCTTTAAGTTATGCATCCTGCTGGAGGATATCGGATCAAGCATATCTGCTTGATCAATCTTGCTGATGCCCTTCAATATGTGGAAGACTGAGATCATGTCCCCTCTCAGCCTCCTTTTCTCCAGGGAGAACATGTTAAGGATCCCCAGCCTTTCCTTACAGCTTTTGTCCTCATACCCCTCATCATTTTGGTGGCCATGTGTTGCACCTTCTCGACTGCCTCAATGTTTCTTTTGTACTGAGGAGCCCAGGACTGCACACTGAACTCCAGGTACTGCCTGACCAGGGCCTTGTAAAGTGGCAGGATTACCCTTTTTTTTTGAACCCCACTCCCTAGCTTTCCCTCTATGTCCATTTCCCATCTCCAGCCCGATCACCCTCCTTCTCCCAGACTTACTTAGTGACTCCTTGCTCCTTAGTGGTTTACCCACCAGGGCGTGGTCGATGGGGTGGGCTTTTCCCCGGTGGAAGTTCAAACTCGATCTGGAGCCAAGGTTAGTGGTGTGGGGCCTGCAGAATGGGAGTGGCATCATTCTGACAGCTACAGGGTCCTTCCTTCCTTTTTTCTCCCTGCCCTCGAGACACCAACTGGCCATGAGCTGAGAGATGCACGCACCAGAAGTGCATCATGCATCCAGCTTCATCGGTATCACCCCTTCCTGCACCATCACTCGTCGTCACCCAAGTGGCAGTTGCAAGGTGGCAGCTACAACCCTCGCTCACTGAAGGAGAACATCCTGTGGATGCTTGATCCTCCTTCTCCCAGGCTGGCACCCGATGATTCAAGCATGTTCCCAAACTTGGGTAGCCAGTATCATGAGCTGTAGTGCTACTGTCGCACCGATGGGCCAGTGGCAGGATTACTTCTGATGTCCTGATGAAGCAGCATTGTATTCTGCAGAGCGGTGACTAGGGGGGTGCAAGAGATGCAGCTGCAGTAGGGCCCGCTGTCACTGCCACAGAGGTCAGCATTAAGGAAACTTTTATTGTCATAGGCAACATGTAACTCTTTATATACACTGCTTATCCCTCTGAAATTTGGGCTGTCAGAAGTGACAGCAGTGGGATCTGTGCTGAAGGTTTCAAATCCAGTTTCATGGGGTGGGGGGGCAGAAGTACCAAACAAAGAAACAATGCAGCCCATTACTCAAAACATCTGATGTGCTGGTGTCCAGAGGAGGAGCAAGGATACGTTATATTACAGTATATGGCAGAACGCGATTGTGTATGGAAATCCATACACATGAAAAAGCTGTTCTGCTGCACTAGTGACATGTATAGTAATGCAGAATGACTTTTCGTTCTGCGTTAGTAGGCACGTCACAATACAACCACTCCCAAACAGCGCTGCTCATTGGATAGGGGACGGTTGATGAGCTGCGTGCGAGAGCAGACTCAGTGAGTGGCAAAATGAGAAAAGATGGTCTGGTGGCAAGGACTGATCTCGGGGGAGAAAACCAAAGTAAGCATATTTCTTTTTTGGGGCCATACATTATATAGACAAGTGTATGGGAGCCCCTATGCACAACCCGCTATTCTAATACTTTGTGGTTTCCGTGATGATAGGGACCTCTCAAGCTTCGTTCTCGAGGTCCTCATCATCAATGGAAACCACTCAGTATTAGAATAGCTTGGTTGTGTATGAGCTCCCATACGCTATCCTATTTATTCAGTTCCTTGATCATGCTGCCAGCAAGGAGGATGGGGGAGATGGCAAGGAAAAACTACGGATGCTCAGCAGGACTGATACAAAAGAACTTATGCGAACAGTATTTTATATGCACTAATGGCTATTTTATGTGTATTGGTGGGGAGGTATTGCCCCACAAAATATTTTGAGGGGGTCCTTACAGTTATTGGCCTAGCCCCAGTATTCTGCAAGCCTGTCAGTGTCTCTGCATTGCTTAACTTGCCTCATTTCCTTGTTTACTATGATCCCAGATCCAGGTCCTTCTCCACTGCAGAAAGATGACCCCCCCCCCCATATACACACACTGTGCAGGTCCTACCTCTGTTTTTCCTCCCCAAGTATAGCACCTTGCATTTGGCTGCATTGAATCTTACACTTCAGATGTCTGAACAATCATCCAGCTTGTTCAGGTCCTCCTGATGTCTGCCCCCATCCCAAACAGAGTCCACCATCTCTACCTGGCCAGTCTAATGTAACCATACTTGGGAGCTCGAGTGACCACCTACACCCAACTGCTGCAGCCACCATCCCCCATAGTTCTCCCGCCACAGAAGAGGTTTTCTGGGTGGTGGTAGTATCCTTCCTCCCCTGGTGACTATCATGATTTGGTGGCATGCAGTGGGCTAGTTGTACTGGCTTTCTGTCATCTAGATGAAGGCTGGGTTTTCTACCCCTGTTGTTTTGCCATCTCCCACCCCGTGGCACTGTTTCGCTGGGGGCCTTGTTGAAAAGCTGATTTCCCTGCATCAGGAAGGTGAACCTTCCACGGCCCTACTGCAGAGGTTGACGGCACAGCGATGGAGTGCTGACCCTCCTGATCTCAGATGCAAAGCAGTCCCCAAACTCCTGTCAACCATTTGCAGGGGTCTCAGGCTCACTCCTGGACCCAAGTCATTGGCATGGTAACATACCATATTACAACTACACCATTGTGTGGCCATCATGCCTACTGCAGAGGGTGATGCTCCCATGACAGTGGAGCACTGACCCTCCTGATCGAGGATGCAAAGCATTCCCCAAATACCTGTCAACCACCTGCAGGGGTCTCAAGCTCACTCCCGGACCCAAGTCGCTGGCATGGTAACATAACGTATTACGACTGCACCATTGTGTGGCCATGCCTACTGCAGAGGGTATGCTGCCACACAGTGGAGCACTGACCCCCCTGATCGAGGATTCAAAGCATTCCTCAAACACCTGTCAACCACCTGCAGGGATCTCGGACTCATTCCGGGACCCAAGTCACTGGCATGTTAACATAATATGTTACAACTGTGCCATTAAACTCATTTTTACACGTTAGGTTTCTTAAAGCTAAAGACAGTCCACTCCACAGCAATGAGGCTCCAAGAATGAGTACTCTATCAGTCATTACATCTGGAATTAGTTATCTGCACCTGAAGACTTTGTGTAGTGCACGTCATGAAAGCAATAAGTATATTGCTTGAAACTGGCTTTTAAAATTTCAGACAATAAAATCAGTTTGTCTTTTTCATCTTAAATTAGGCCAGTTTAGTACTGCTGCCGGATGAAGGGAGATGCGTTTAAAATAAGAGTGCATTTCTCACTGGCAGTGTACCAGAAAAAGCAGAGGGAAGCAGGGAAGGCGCTGGAATATCCAAAGTCACAAATAGAGCAAAGGACAGCTATGAGGTAGATAAAGATGACAAGATCTTTTCCAGATACCCAAACAAAAAGAGAAGGACAAGGGGTGGGATCGTGAGGTTAAGAAGGCCAGGGGAAGACTGTGCAGAGGAGGGTCAGGAAAAAGCAGATATTCTGAACCTTCACAGTGGAGGGAGTGGGGTACGGACCACATAGAAGCAGTAGGAACACTGAGGGGAGGGAGGTGGCACAAGTCCATTCATAAAGGAAATAGTGCTGAAAGCATTTGTAACTCTGAAAGTGGTTAAGGTCATGGGGCTGTACAGGGTACACCCTAGGGTGCTGAAAGTACTGGCTGCACCTCTGACAGCCCTGTTCAACAACTCACTGGAAACAGGCATGGTTCCAGAGGACAGGAAGAGGTCAGATGTAGTCCTGCTTCATTAAAGTGGCAGCAGGGAGGAGGCTGGCAACTACATGCCAGTCAGCCTAATTTCCATGGTGGGGAAGTTAATGGAGAAATTGTTAAAAAAAGGTTAGTAAAGTATCTTGAATCCAGTGGGTTACAAGACCTGAGGCAGCATGGATTCACAGGGGGGAGATGATCCTGATTGATTTCTTAGACTAGGTGACCGGGGTAATAGACCACAGTGGGGCAGTGGATGTGGTCTACTTAAGACTTCAGCAAGACCTTCAACATCACACCACATAGTAGAGCACAGAACTGGTTGATGAACAGGTGACAGAGGGTGGAGGTAAAAGGCACTCACTCTAATGGGGGTAAAGTGACCGGTGGGGTCCCTCTGGGCACAATACTGGGTCCAGTCCTCTACAATGTCTTCATAAGTGACACTGCAGAAGAGCTGGAAGGGAATGTATACCACTTTGCAGATGACACCAAAAGCTGCAATACAGTTAATACTCCAGAGGGGGTGGAGAGACTGAGCAGAGACCAGAGAAAACTCGAAGAGTGGTTGCATGTATAGCAGCTGGGTTTCAGTTCAAAAAAGTGCAAAATCATGCACCCAGGGTACAGAATCCCATGGGATGTGTTTAAAATTGGGGAAGAGGTATTTGATGGTCACTAAACAGGAACGGAACCTTGAGGTTATCATACCTGATGACCTCAAGGTGGTGGGCCAGTGAAACAAGGTAGTAGGCAGGGCCAGTAGGATGCTGGGGCGGACAGGGAGGGGAATCACCCATAGAAAGAGAGAGAGAGAGCTAGTGTTACTGCTGTATTGATTGTTGGTAAGACCCTACCTGGAGTACTTTGTCCAGTTCTGGAGACCACATCTCATAGGGTGAAGGCTGTCCAGAGCAGGGCAACTGAAATGGTGCAGGGCCCGCATCACAAGCCTTACGAGGAGACCGAGGGATCTCAACACATACACTCTTAAAGAAGGGAGGGAGCGGGGAGACATGAAGGAGACCTGTAAGTACCTCACAGGGTTAAATAAAGTACAGAAGGGGAGTATTTTTCAGAAGAGAGGGTGCACGAGAACAAGGGAGCATGCAATGAAGCTGTGGGGGGTTGGCGGCACTTAGGAGAGATGTGAGGAAGTATTCCTTTACTGAAAGGGTAATGGATGTCTAGAGCAGTCTTCAGGCAGAAGCGGTAGGGGCAAAAAACAATGGTGAGCTTCACGCACACATGGTATAGGCACAAATAAATATTGGTAGGAATGTGGGGTGGGGGGAGTAGCCAGAGATCAGGCTCTGCAGCGGCAATATAGGCAGGGACCAAATGTGCAGAATGGGTGGGCCAACTGGTCCTTCTCTACCAACAAAACAAATTATGTTTCAATGTAAGCAGTGCACTTCTTATTTTCTCACTTACTGTGCTCACAATTCTCTCCCTGGGAAGGGTATGCATCTATGGGTGGTCCCTGCCCCATCACTGTCTGTGGGGAGTGGTCCATAGTCTCCTGTAAGAGCTGCTGATGCTCACTCAAATTGACCTGGCTCTCATGTTCATTAAAGGATTTTAGTTATATGTATAGCCCATGTGGCTTCTAGCAACTTCAGCAGTGTGTCACTGTCAGTTTAGTTCAGCAAGAGACCACCAGGTGTCACTTTAATACACAGTTCTTCAAACTTTCAGCAGCTGGTCTCCATTACAAAAAAGGAAATACAACCTAGACCTTTATAAAGTGTAATTATATCTGTGAAAACTTTAAAAAATATGTTTTACACAGTTCAGCTTATATTTCACATTGTTTCTGCATGAATAAATACATGTTAGCCAGCCTGGGAGTGGGTCCCAGGGTGGTAACCTGGGTAAAATATTGGCTGGACAACAGGACGCAGAGGATAACAGTAAACGGAGTCCACTCCAAAGAAAGGGGGTTTACTACCGGGGTACTGCAGGGTTCAGTACTGGGGCAGGTCCCCTTTAATGTCTTTATAAGTGACACTGCAGAGGGACTGGAAGGAAAAGTATGCATCTTTGCAGATAACACAAACACCTGCAACAGGGTTGTTACACAGCGGGGGAGGAAAGGATGAGAAGGGACTTGGCAAGGTTGGAGGAATGGTCAAAAGTATGGCAACTTAGATTCAGTGCAAAGAAGTGCAAAGTAATGCACCTGGGAAACAAAAACTCAGGGGAAGAGTACACAATGGTGCGGGGGAGGTACTAACAACAACAAAAATGGAAAGGGACCTGGGGGTAGTCTTAGCAGATGACCTAAAGGTAGGCAGGCAATGTGAGAAGGCAGTAAGGAGGGCTGGGGGGATACTGGGATGCATAGGAAGACGCATCACCAGTAGAAAACAGGAAGTTGTTATCCCTCTGTACGAACAGTTAGTGAGACCCCATCTGGAGTACTGCGTGCAGTTCTGGAGACCCCATCTTCACAAGGACATAGAAAGGATGGAGGCAGTCCAGAGGAGGGCAACTAAAATGGTGCAGGGTCTGCACCAGAAACCATATGAAGACAGATTAAAGAAGCTTAATATGTATACCCTCGAGGAAAGGAGGGAGAGGGGGAACATGATAGAAACTTTCAAGTACCTCAAGGGAATCAACAAAGTCCAAGAGGGTAGCATCTTTCAGAAAAGAGTTGTGCAAGAACAAGGGGCACAATTTGAAGACAGAAGGGGATGGCTCAGGGCAATGTGAAGAAGTATTTTTTCACCGAGAGAGAGTGGTGGATGCATGGAACAGCCTTTCTGAGAAGGTTGTGGGGTCAAAAACAGTGGGGGAATTCAAGAATGCATGGGACACACATAAGGCAATTATAGTGGGGGTAGGAGGAAGTAGGCTGTTAGTTAACTAGGATCTGCAGCTTATTCAATAGGTAGGGAAATGGGCAGACTGGGTGGGCCAAGCGGTCCTTATACGCCGTCAAAGTCTATGTTTCTATGTACTGTGGAGAAGGTAGTTTCTCTGTTTTGCAATACAGTCATGGGACTCTAGCTGAGTGGGAGAGGGAGTTTAAGAAAAGTGAAATCAAATATATCTGCAGCCTAGATTGTCTTTTTTTGGTAAACAGAAATGGTAGTTCCCTTCATTAGGCTGCTAGCTAGCAGAATCATTAAAATGAGTAGAATCAGCTGACAAGATTAGTCTAATCCTTGAGTGTTTAGCCAGTCTGGCAGCGTTGCGGTAGTGTTACTGCTCGTGACCTGGGTACGAGAATGGCCTCGGCTGGCTCAGAGGCTGACTAGGGTTGGAAGGATCCAGTGTCCCAAGGACAGTTCTCTGGGAGGGGAGATGCTGCTTCCTGCTGTTTGTCTGCCTTCTGGTAGAGGCCTGGTGGCTGCACAGCAAATGCAAAGATAAGGACAAGTAGCAGCCATCAGATACCAATCCTGCATGCATATAGGTCATTACATGACAGCACCCACAGCGGAGAAAGCAGAGGAGAAAAATCCCTGCTCTGCTGGAATGATGCCCCCCCCTCCCCCACAGGCCTTTGTACAACTGATAGGGCAGATCACCCATGACATCTGTGGTCCTGGGTAAGTGGTGTATAACCTGTAAGTCCCAGAGAAGGTTGGTGATGGGGCTGGAGGGGAAAGATCATGTGCTGGGAAGAAACCACATAACCATCCGGCTATTACTGCATAATGAAACAGATCACCCAGGGTTTAAGGTTTGTGCAACCTGTCATGTGTTATCACATATTATAAGTCTAATTAGATATTAATGAGGTAGTCTTGTCCTCTGATTGGTTTCTGGATCGATCATTAACCTCCAGTTATTGACTGATCCAGATGTGTCACTAGTGCAAGAAGCCACTTCACATAGTGCCAAGATTTAACCGCGAAGCAAAAAATAGTTGTCTTACTTCAGAACATGATACCATTCAGCACATATACACGGTGACAGGGGGAAAAATTACAGCCACAAGTCCAGCAATCGGTTGACAAAATCAGGCAACAGTTCAGCCTAACAGTTGCTCAACTGCATCAACAGAAAAAAACAAGTAATCACAAAAGTAACTGCGACCTCCTTAAGTCCATGTGGTCACATTAATTTACAGCAGCATGGCGGATGCATATAGCATCACCAGGACGTAACTGAATCACAGATGTAAACAAGTTGCGCGCCCACACCACAGACACCAAACAGCAAAAAACATTAAGTTGTAAGCATATTTTAATATTTTTAAAATAAATGCAGTTGTAATTGGACTTACAATAGTGATAACGAACTCACTGGCAGTCATGTCCTGGTGAATTAATGACTGTGTAACGAGTCCCCCACACGGTCATTAATCTCCAGGAAATGACCACCGGCTCGTTCATTATTGCTTAATTATCCCACTGCCACCCAGTCTCACTGAGCTAGCCATATCATCTAGCATCAACGTTCATCCATGAAGGACATGGGGGGGGTACCTGGTCACCTGTGCAATGGTTATCAAGTGCTGCTCATGAAGTAGCCCAAGGAGGGGGCACAGAGTGAGGTGATGGGGCTTTCATGGTGCAGCCAGTCTCTGCTATCCTGGGAATTCAAAAATCGGAGGTCACTCCCAAACCCAACTCTCCCATGCAGCCTTAGAGCCACCATTCCAGCTGCCTCCCTTCCTTCAGCTCATCAGATGTGTTGCAGCAAATACCGAGATCCCTTACTCTGTTTTTCAGCTATGTGTAGCAGAAAGAATTCCCTCTGAGGATGATCGTGTAAAATGTTTACTATTGCAAGGCATTTAAGTTTATTAGGCTTGCTGAGCCCCCTACCCCCACCCCCACTCCACCCTTGGTATTCTGTGCCATTTAAAAATATGAATACAGTTTACTTCTGAACTAGACAACTGTTGAACCAGTCAAGTTCAGAATTTGGTATACATCGGGGGGGCGGGGTTGTATATTACTTATGAAGCAATGGGAGAATTGGATATCACACTTAGTAATTGTAGGCCTGCCCTCTCCCCTGCCTCATAAACAGGGACCAACAAGAAAGTTGTGCAAACGTGTATAAATTTAGAAGGACTCCCCACCCACCCTACTACCCAGGGTGCCCAGTGATTCCCCTTCTTAAGCACAGTTAGAATGTCAGAAATCTCACTCTAAAAAAGGCAGAATGGGCATCTCGAAGCACTCATTTGTTATTACACATGTTACTATACTGACCCAAATATACTAGCTTGTTTACAGCAGATGTCTTAGTGAGTGCACGTAACTAACAGCAAAATTCAGGGGCAAACCCTGCTGTACAAACACACACAAGATAGGGAGGTATTGACATACCCTTCTCAACATTAATCCAGCAGTTACTGAGACACTTAAAAGTGTTTCTTCTTCAGTTTGGCAATAAAAGGAAGGCAAGATACCCTCCCTTCAAAAAACAAACAGAAAATGAAGCAGTTGTAAATGCAGTCCACACTCTGTTTGCAGGCGAGATAGGAGGGTTGGTTTTTTTTTGTGTCTTGGTTAGAGTTTGGAGATCAAGAGAAGATTTTTCTGTAGAATGTTGGTTAAGGTATTACGAATGCAGGAAAGATGAAAAAGGGCAGCTTGTCTAGACCTGTTTACATCAGGTTAAGTGAGGTATTCATTGATAAGCACATGCGGTAATAAAGCTGGGAGTGTTTGCACTTGAATAGGCCCTGGAACAAATGAGGATTGTTCTAGTGGCGAGGTATATAATTCCTACCAGTGATTCGGTTTTCACTTTCCCCTTGCATCTGGAGGGAGTCCACGTATATGGTTCTGTTTCCAATGAATCGTGCGCATGCAATTCCCCTGTACGGCTGACAGAATCCGTCTTCATGGTCATCGTCCCTGTGAAATGCAGAAAAAGGGATTCTCTAAGTGGAACTGCAGATGTCTAGTCTTGGATGAGTCTCAAACTTTTCATTCAGATACACTCATACCCCCCACCCACCCCCAAATTAACTCTTCAGGTACTACTAGCTTTTGTATTTCAGGAATATTTTCAGAGGCTATTGCTACAAAAAAATAAAAAAAACTTTGTGGCAACAGACCACAAACAATAAACTGGGTTACCTGTATATATGTAAATGTATCAACAGGTAACAAGTTTGTATATATTGTTACACGAACAATAGACTCTTTTACATATGTCATTGCATCAGTAGGTAACACATTTGTGTACATTGTTACAAGAACAGCACATATTCTTTCCTCAAGATCTCCAAGGTGGCACCAGCATTTCTGCATGCACTGCAAGTGGATTCAAACATCCATAGACCCAAAGCATAGAGCTAGTCTTCTACATTCCACCACCTCCTGACTTTTTTTTCTTTTATTCCTGATTGACTGGGACTGACAAAGACAAATTTACCAAGTCTAAGTTACATCCCCAATGTCAAGAACTCCCAATACAAGTCCAAACCAGAGCCTCTGCTTTCTAATTTTAGACATGGACCATTTTCCAACCTGGTTTACTAACTTCTGTTTTTGTTTTACTGTAATACATTATGTACTCTTAGGATTAACATATGAGCTGAAAAGCAGTATAGAAATGAAGCGCCCCCCCCCCAACCCCCATCATCACAATTTGTTTTTTACATTCGTATAAAAGAACAGCAGGGAATTACTGGCCCACTGATGTCCTTTTCTTACAAAGGATGGGAAACACAATGAGGGGGCTTGGCCCTATTTGTTCACAACAGCATTCTATGGGCAACCAATTCATGCCGAGCATTCCCAATTTCCAGAACACGGCTGTGCAACTTGCGATGTGACAGTATTCCATATAGTAAGATTTATGCTATACAATATACAGGGTAAAATAAAGGCAGTGATGCCTGAAATCAACGGGGTAGAATCAATCGTTTGCTTCAAAGGGCAAGCCTGAAACTTCACTGTAAGACAGGGAATTCAAAGAACTCCCCACAGTGGAACCACTCTGCCACAAAACTCATCTCATCTGAAGCCAGCAGAAAGAACCCGTTTGGCTAATACAATTATTAGCTTAAACTGACCCCTGTTAAATTGAGCAGAACCTTCTAATATGCCTGCAACCTCCTGCTCATCTGATACTTTCCATTACTGATCACTGTAGGACAGTCCCGTAGTATGGAAAATCATTCCATTTTTTTCACTACTGCCCTACAGATGGTTATGCCCTTTCCCATAGAGTTGCTAGTGGGAAAAGAACCCAACGGGTCCAAGTTCCTCTCTAGTTGCAATTCCTGTCTGACGGTAGCCCTGCCTGGCCAAAGTCCCATGTGTCCTCCCACAGTCCCCACCCCCACCATTAGAAATGAGCTGTGGTACAACTACAAAGGTTCAGAAATATGGAAGTCAGTGACCAGCTCAGTGTTCGGACATTTTCTATCATCTCATTTGCTGTTTATGACTATTTAGAATATCTAACCATGCTTCTGATTCACTAGTTGCAGCCAGTCTTAGATTTTGGGTTGCTATTTTTATTTATTTACTGAAGTTTCGGAATTACAGTCCTTTGAGTCAGAGACTCTTTTACAAAGGCTCCACGTCAGACAGTGCAAGTAAATACATCAGTCAAAGTCATTACAAATCATAAAACAGTACAATAGGAACACTCAGGAGCAGAAAGAATACAAACAAGTGCAATACAATTTACAATAGGAAAATAGTACAATTGGAACCAACAGGGACAGTATGCAACCTAGAAAGTGGAAGGAAAGACAAACATGGCAGATGGAACCTGTGAATGGCCTGTCTGTCACCAATAAGGGACAGCCAATGGCAGATGGCAGGCTATTTCTCTCCTTGTCCCTCACAATAGTTCAGATGTAAGCTCCTTTCTGTTTGACAGCAGAATAAGGCTCCTAGGACCTGGGCATCCATAGGTTGCGCATGTGACAGAGATGATGCACCCTGTCTGAAGAGGACAAGGGTGCTGGCCATGTGACGACACATTTGCCCCACCCAACCCCAAACCAGGCAACCAGAAAACAGCAAAGAAAATACCTGTGTAACCCCCAGGGGGCACTACCCTAAGGGCTACTACCTCTGCCTGCCCTAACTGTAACAGGGTGAGTGGCCTAGATCCATTGGTGGGTGCCTCCACCCAGAGGTCGGGGTTAGAATGGTCGAGGATGACTTGGTCACAGCCCTCTGGGTTGCTGCAACCCCCCTTTCTTCCCACTAGTGGCCCACACAATTCAATTACAGTGTCCTTACCATATACACTTACCCCCCGGCTCGAACCAATCAGCTTGCTCCGGGGACCCCCTGAAAAGTAAGGTGCAGTTACACAATATTCACTGTGCAGTAATGCACCATTAACACACAAACTAGCCAGTGTACCTTTGCAAAACAAGCAATCTGATTTATTTAAGGGGAAATAACAAGGACCAGGGGAAATCAGGTTGATTAGCTTACCACTACAATATATGAGTATCTACCTAGGGCTCTGTGCACAGGCCTAACCTATAAGTTATGTCTATGGGTACTCAAGCCCTAAAGGCTAGTTCCTCGATGCAGCTGGTTGGGGCCCTGATACAATGAGCATTTAATTCCTATGAAGATTAAATGGAGCTAGCAGGCCCAGATAGTGTCACCAGTACAGAACCCAAACCGTCCTGCCCTCACTAGGACCATTGGCCAGGGAGCTACCCTGATTTAGTACTCACGACTCCAGCAGACAGAGCGCTCTTTCACCTCTCTCAGGACCGAGCCTGTACTTCAAGCACTTCTCCACACATTTATATGCAAGGCAGAGGGGTACCACACCAGGCAGCTGCTGTCCTTTTCGATCACCTGCCCGCCACACACTGGGCCCAACCGACGCAGCTTCACTATTCCTGACAGACTGAGTGCGATTCAAGCAGATTCTCCAGTCTTCTACAGGGTGAGCCTGGTAGGTAGCCATGCTCCTGCACGGCCTCCTCTGACCACTTCCCAGCGGATTTAGTCCAAAAATTACTGGCGTTTAAAAACGTCCGACGCTGGCCTTACGCGCGCTTCCCGCGTGACCGCTCAAACGGCACCAGAGCCCCGAGCTCCTTACTTGCTCACAGCCACAACGTCTCTGCTCCTTGGACAGTATGGGGCAAGACTTTCTGTTTGGGTGCCACCCAATCCCATTGGTGGGCTGCTGGAACCAGCCACTAAGTTCGCCCTTCATTGGAGCAAAAAAGGCGCCATGGTCCAGAACTTCACTTCCTAGAACCTCTAGCTATGTCCCCATTGGTCAGCAGGCTCCATTGAGAGTCCCGATCCTGGTTGGTCGCCAGTTACTCCATTTTAGATACCCCCTACCCCTACTGGACCCTTCAGACAGTCCTGGTCCAAAATGGAGGGGCACAGCACACAAAGTCCAGCTGCAAGAAAAGCAGGTTAAACAGCTTACATTCCCACGACCACATCTAAAGGTATGGGACAAACAGTTACACTTTCTGGAAAGTGCTCACTCTTCCTCTTCTGCGACGGCTGAAACCGGAGCAATTAGTCAGCGGCTCGAGTGGGACTCGAGCAGGAGAACACACAACCCCCCTCATAAGCAGTGAATATGTCTGCAAGCAGACAGCTCTTAAAGAAACAGGATGGGGAGGCTCTACAAGCACTCACAGAGCCATTTAAATGGCTTTGAGCATTGAACGCCAGGGGGACGCTTAGACAGCTCCTAGACGGCTGTTAGAAACCCCCATTTGTAGGGGGGGTTACACCTGTAAAGTGAGAAGTGCCTATCTGGCCCTCCCAGCAAGGACTGGTGCTGAAAATGGAAGTGGCATGGGAAGGAGACTGGAAATAAATTACATTGATTTCATCCTAAAAATGTATTAACACAGTGCATCCTGCTTAAATGCATACCCTCAGGACAGACGAAAAGAATGCGTTTAAGTGGGTTATGTGCTTATGCGGTCCTCTATACTTAGCATTGTGCCATCTATTGGCTGACCATGTGTTTGTTGGAGGCCGCTTCCATTTTTTGTGCTTCAGGGCTGATGTGGGTACACCTGAATATAGTGTGCTGATTTTAAAACTTCTATAGTTTCTCTAGCTCTCTGGACCTGTTGTTTGGCGGGGGGTGGGGAGCAGTGTTCCTCTGTACTTGATACCGTAGTGCTTGGTATTCTGTACTGTTAAAACCACTTTTATTCAAGACAACAAATTAAAACACTAAAAAATGTCAGCTCTGTTGTGCGCAGATGATTTCAGTAATTTTACTCTGCCCAAATTATAGACATCTTTGGCAGGGATTTATTTAACTACAAAAATTGATTAGCGATTTGCTCATAAAAGTGCTTAAACATTGTGAAAATGCATAGCACTTGCCTCATTGTGTTTAACAAACATAACGCTTCTAGAAAACCTACACAAATACTTTCTGTACAGTTAGCATTGTCCCAAGAAAAAAAACTGCTAATCAATTATTTAAAACCCTGTTTGGGCTGGAGTTTTGACAAAACTGTGGGTAGCACTGTCTGTGCCCAGTTATCTGCCCCTGCAGTGTCAGCGTCTTTCTTTTCTCCATGAGCCTTCTTAAACACAATGTTGTGCCACTGTTTAAACCGGCACAGCCAGTCATTGCTGGATTCAAATTCTGGCTTCACCAACACCTCAGCTAACTTTTCTGCTTTAGTATGCTTTAAGGGACCAGACACCAGCACGTCAGAGCCATGACCATTTTCAAACCAGCACAGCAGTGCCTCCTCGACAGTGGAATCCTTACCCTTGTGGTGTTGTTTGCGGTTCATGTTGGAGTTGTTGTGAAATTCAGCTCTGATGACATCTTTGTTTTTTTTGTAGATGACTGACTTGTGATTACAAGATTCCCCATCACCGGGCCACTTCACTCTGAGCAACCCCAGGCAACTCAAGAGCTTCAAGTACAGCAACCTTATCAGAGTAGCTAAGCTCTTTCTTCTTGGGAGAAGAAGAAGTGGGACCAAAGTTTGCTGCAAACACCATCGTCAGCAGTTTAGAGGGGTTATTAACATAGGATCCTTAAATAACGGCAATCTGCTACAACTATCAAATAATCAAAAGCAACTACGAGTGCTAATGAGATTCAGGTAACACCAGTGACTCAGACACAGTCACAGACAGACAGGCAGTCAGGCACTTACAACACTGGGGGTACTGGAAGTGAGAAAGAAAAGTATGCAATTAAACAGGATGCTTTATGCATTTTTAACATGGAAAGCATATGACAAAAACTGGGCTTTGACTTTTTTTTTTGCAACCAAGTGGGCTATGCATTTAACAGGTATGCGTTTAAGTGGGCTCAACAGTATTAAGCCATCAAGGTAATGTTACACTTGCCTTGACTGTAACTAATGTTTAAAAGGATAGGTAACCTGTAGTATTGTAATGAAGGGCACACACCACTGTATTGTACTGCAAAACTTTACAACAAAATACAGGCATAAACAACAGATATTAAGCCATCAAGTTCTGTACCATATTCTAGTGTTCTGTGAATGTGTACTCCACAAAACAATAGCAAGCCCCAGTCTTTTCTGTTTCAAATGTTGTGGAGGTTTTAGATCAATGTTTACCTTTTATAATGTCAAGTACAGCATAACAGCATGAACTAAGGAACAGACACCTAATACTAAACCATTGGCCCACTGTATATGCAAGCCCCATTTCTGAGAGTCCAAGACACATGAAGGACCAGTTTATACATAGTCAAACAAAGCTGTGCAGTGGATGGGAAGGAGGCATCAGCATCTAAAGTGTAATTTAGCAGAACTGGAGAAGTCAGTCCGGTAGCACTGATAGGCTAAACCCAGGGTCCATGCTAGAGGACTTCTTCGACTGGGCCTGAAACGTTGAAGTCTGAGAATGTTCAAATGCAGGTGCCATCGATGAGGAGGCCTGGTCCATGCAGGAGGACTGGGACATTGACTAAGAGTGACCCATCGATGGCAGAGGAGCTGTCTTGGTCAAGACCAATAAGGCCTGTGTGAGCGTCGACAATGACAGGACAGATAAGGCCATCATCGATTAACTAGTCTGTTCCTTAGTGCAGGGGGCCTCATAACCTTGGGCCAAAGCCACTGGGACCATTTGAGTTCTTTCAATAGGTATAGGAGAGGCCTGGCTCGTCGATGTATGACTAGATCCAGCAGTCGGCGATGGGCGGGTTTCCTTACCAGTGCTCATCAATGGTTTCTCCTTCTCTTGATGCTTATGTTTTGAGGAGTGTTTGGAGTGCAATGTCTGGGAGGTCTGCGAGGATGTCTACGGTTGATGAGAAGTGGAGTGGGAGTGGACCTCCTGCTTGAGGAGAGCTACCTTCTGCTCCATGAGAAATGCTTCAAGCTCCTGAAGTCATCATCAATGAGTTGCCTGGCTGAATTCTTGGCAGTGGGCACAAGAACATACATTGTGAGCAGCCTCCAGACATCAGACACAAACAGTATGATTGTCATATCTGTAAATTTTCCAGTCACAGCAGCACTTCCAAAACAGTAAATCCGAATAAGACATATGGTAAAATGGGAAAAACAAGAAAACAATGTTAGGGTGTTGATTTCCACGTCGACGAAATGAGTAGATACACTTGCAGCGAAAGCTACATGTGCAGCGAGCTGGGAAATGGCGGGGAAAAAAACTGAGGCTGCTTGGGGACCACCCATGTATTTATAGACACAAATGGAGTGATGTCATTGTAGGTAGCACCCATTCAACACTGCTGGTGAACGCTACCTTCAACAAGGGTGCCCTCTGTCAGATATCCCACGAGTACGACCTGCTGCAAGAGATACCCTAAAAGAAGATCTGGAGAAGTCAGTGTGGTACAGTGGTTAGGGCACTGAACTGTGAAACAAGATGGCAGGTTCAAATCCCACCACAGTCACAAGCTCACTACGTTACCCTGTGTATCAGTTTGCCACACGGGAAACCTTTTGGCAAAGATACTTGAGTGCCTATTGCTGCAATACAAAATATTTGAGCAGCAGCAGAAGAAATACATATGTGCACTGTTTTGCATGCAACCTTGTGAGAAGTTGCTGTGTAGCCTCTTTTAGGGGAAATATGTTGCATAGCAAGTGACTGCTTTACATATATAGAATAATGTATGGGCAACCATATACAACAGGGGTGTATTTCCATCAAGGGGTGAGAGGATGTTAAAGACCTCAAAAGTGAAGCTCAAGAGGTCTCTCTCTGATGTCATCTCAACTCGAGATGGAAACATCAGAATTGTTGTATATAACTGCCCATACATTATTTTGCATAGTATAAGTTCGTTTGAAGTCAGCTACCTTATTTCTAAGGCTGTATTGAACTGTGTACAGATAAACAGAAAACAACAATTAACAGGATAAGAGTAAAAACATTTCATTGTGATTTAAAGAGCAACGGGCACAATGTTTGGCTCTAGGAAGGCAACCCATACAATGGCATCACCTGCTCTAGGAACTATTTTAGCCACATTTAAACTTTTTGATTACTTACAGAGAGTTATAGCCTCCATAAAGGCCAGCTCATAACTTCTGAGTACGGGTCGATTAGCCACCGAGCACTGCAGTCCCACCACTAAAACCAACATAATTATGACATAAGGTAGGGAACAAGGCTGCAGGTGCCCTATGGAAATAATATTAGTATCGGGGGGGGGGGGCACCTAAATATACTTAGATTATCTTTGTTGGCAGGTATACAAGTTTGGGGCTATAATATATGCTATATATTAGCTCCATAAATGTATACTTGCCAGCAAAGATAATCCAGGTATATTTAGGTGACCCCCCCTTCCTGATCCTATTATCTCCATAGCGTGCCTGCAGCCCTGTTCCCTACCTTGCGCCGTAATTATGCTGGTTTAAGGGGTGGCGCTGCAGCGCTTGATGGCCCACCTGCTTGTACATGGAAGTTACGAGCCAGGCTTTACAGAGGCTGTAACTCTTTCTATAAGCAATCAAGAAATGTGAAATATGGCTAAAATAGCTCCTAGGGCTGGCAACTCCATTGTATGGGTTGTCTGCAAGTATGTGTCAGTTGCTCTTAAAGTAATATCTGCATGACCTGCAATATTTCTCACGTTTGCCATTTTTAATCTTGTTGATATCTTTGTTATAATGAATCAGCAGGACAGGTAAGCATGAGGAATAACAGACAAGGGATTTTACACTGCTGTACCTCAATGCCACTGTGGTACAAAAGCACTTCTGTGGTACAACAGCATCTGGAAATGTATGGATTTTCATGCAAAACAACAACGTTGAACCATATATTATAAGCAATTTTACGTAACGGTTGATGAAAATTGCATAACTGTCTGCTACACTTTAACAGGTAAAATGTTCCCCGCCTTCCCACAGTAAAATTGGGGAGAAACATGGCCACAGGGAAGACAAGAGGTTACATCTGGATAAAGCAGTTCTGGAAAATGACTAGAACTGCTCCAAGAGTGCAATGTCCATTACAGATCCTGATTTACACAGTTCTCTGGAAACGAATCTGAACAGATAGGCTCAAATGGTGGATCACAGAGCACATAATCAAGATAATATGACTGGATAATGACCCCAAGCTCATAATATACATCGACAAAAATGGCCACAATACAGGGTATCTGATCGAGCTCACAAATTATCTGAGCAACTGTTGTCTAAACTGCATTAGCAAATGTAGACAAATCTGAATTAAAGGGCTTCCCATTCCATTAAATTTCATGGGTAATTTTGGTGCAGATTTCTATACTGATCTCATTAGAAAAATATAATTCTTGAGAGCCCAGTGAACCTTCTTAAGTCACTTTCTCCCCAACCCCACTTCCCACTCTCCACCCCATCCCCAGTTCTCCCACACACTTGTTTTTAAAAACAAATTCCAGCTCCTGGTGCTCTGTCAGGAACTGACCATGTATTTTCACTCATCCCCCCCCCCCAAAATGTCATAATTTGGTAATGCCCCCTGACCCCGATCTGGCAATGGTGGTGGTGGGTGACAGTCCAAAATTCCTGTCAGTCTTCCTTTTGTTATCAATGATGACATCACTTCACCTCCCCCCCATCCCGAGTCGAATGCTCTCTCACTCTTATCTTCACATGATTGTTTAACTGTATGGGAGTGGATGTCCTGCGGGTGGGGGGAGGGGGGACTGTGTTAGCTGTGATTTTATACTACTATTGGCTTCCCAAAAGACGGATCATTGTTGGGGTGACACTACTAAATGATGACATGTTGAGGAGGGGAGGTCAGGCTAGAGAGACATATGAAAACAATTTAGCTCTTTAAGTTCACAAGAGCCCACAAGAATCAAATACCTGAAGTTTGAGATGATTGATTCTTCAGTAGAACTGAACTTGCAACTCCATTTTTATTGTAAATTGTTCTGTTTTACATGGGGGGTTCCAACCATTTACATAACCCTATGGAATGCTAGTCAGCCAATAAGAATGCTCCATTTCCAGCCACTGTTATATAATCTAGGAATAGTATACAAAATGGGTATGGGATATGAGGGGATATCCCCTCGCCTCGGTTAAGTAATGAGGCATGATACCGCAGGCCAAGTGCCTTATGTACCCAAGAAGTGGCACTATCCCACCATATCTGACACCCCGGGAATGTATTATTCCTACTGTGCTATCAGTTATTTATTTATTAAGAATTACGAAAAAAAAATTTTTTTTTAATATTTTTACAACTTTTTTTCTATGGGTATGTGTACATTTTTGAAAAAGAGTGCTGCTATTTTGCCATTGACCATTAGGTGATGCTGTGATAATGTGCAATGACTGTAGAGCATACTTTCCATTGAATTTTTAATTTCATTAGAAACATAGAAATTGCTGGCAGATAATGACCGTCTGGCCCATCTAGTCTGCCCATAAGCCCTTGTACTGGATTACTGCTTCCGACCCACCCGCAGCTGTACCTCTATGGTTCCCCTATGCCTGTCTCAAGCATGCCTGAATCCATCCACAGTGCTCGCTCCCACCACCTCCTGAGGCAGACCATTCCATGTGTCCACCACCCTTTCTGTGAAGAAAAACTTCCTCACATTCTCTTTTAACCTCCCACCTTCCAATTTCATGTTATGCCTCCTCATTCCTGTGCTCCTCCTATAATGGAAAATGTCTCCCCCCTGCACCTTGTTTTTACCCTTTAGGTACCTGAATGTTTCTACCATGTCCCCTCTTCACCTCCTCTCTTCCAGTGAGTACATATTGAAGTCCCTTAATCTCTCCTCATAAGTCTTGTGCTGCAAGCCCTGTACCATCTTAGTCACCCTTCTCTGGACCATCTCCAGCCTGTTAATGTCCTTACGAAGGTGCAGCCTCCAGAACTGCACACAGTACTCCATGTGAGGCCTGACAATGATTTTATATAATGGCATCACTACCTCCCTCCTTCCGCTGGTGATACCCCTGCCTATGCACCCCAGTATGCTACTGGCCCTCCCAGCTGCCTTATTTCTCTGCTTTGACATTTTCAGGTTCTCAGACATAACAACCCCCAGGTCCCTTTCCGCCTTTGTGACTGTCAGCAACTCCCCCCCCCCCCACATCCTGTAGCTTTCCCCAGGGTTCCTGTGTCCCAGGTGCATAATTTTGCACTTCTTTGAATTAAACTTCAGTTGCCAGTCCTCAGACCATTTTGCAAGCTTCCCCAGGTCCCTCCTCATTTTCTCCACCCCCTCTGGGGTATCCACTCTGTTACAGATCTTGGTGTCATCTGCAAACAGGCAGACTTTTCCCTCCAGCCCCTCTGCAATGTCGCTAATGAAGACATTGAACAGGACTGGCCCCAGGACCAATCCCTGAGGCACCCCACTGGTCACCCCCCCTCTCCCCAGACTGCACCCCATTTACCAACACCCTCTGCCTCCTGTCTGTTAGTCAGTTGCTAACCCAGTTTACCACCCTGTCCCCCATGTCCAGCCTACCTAGCTTGTTTATCAGCCTCCTATGTGGAACGGTGTCAAAGGCTTTGCTGAAATCAAGGTACGCGACGTCCACTGCCCCATTCTGATTTACTTCCTTTGTCACCCAGTCGAAGAAATCAACCAGATTTGTCTGACATGACCTCCCCACTGTGAATCCATGTTGTCTATGGTCCTGGGCTCTGATGGCTTCTAGATGCCCCACAATCCTTTCTTTAAGCAAGGTCTCCATGATCTTCCCCACTACTGAGGTGAGGCTAACCAGCCTATAGTTCCCTGCCTCCTCCCTGCTGCAGGATTTATGTAGAGGTACTTCATGTGCCCTCTTCCAATCCTCTGGTACCACCCCTGTGTTGAATGACTCAGTGAACATGGCTGGCAGAGGTTCTGCCATCTCCCTTCGCAGTTCTCTTAATATTCTTGCGTATACGCCATCTGGTTCCATTGCTTTGTCCACCTTCAATTTAGTGAGCTCCTGCAGGACTCTTTCTCTTGTGAATGGACTATTGTCCACCTCTTACCCCCTTGGCAACTGCTGTACTACTGTGGTCCCTGTCCCTCCCCCTCTTCTGTGAATACTGAACAGAAATATTTCTTCAGTATTTCTGCCTTTTCCATGTCACCCTCCTTGCATCCCCCTTTACATTCATCTACCCCAAATGAGGAGGATAATGGCACTGGATAGATTTGTGCTGGACAGACTGGATAGTTGTACATGAAAAAAGTTGCACTGAGGCCATGGTACTCTCAATAAAATCAGTAATCGTAAACAGTAAAATCAGGCACTCACTACCTCAAATACAATAATACCATTCCATACAAGTTTCTGGTGCAAAAGTGCAAAGGTTTTACTGGTGCCTCGAATGACCCACAGATAGACTAAGAGACTTGACAGTGTTTAAATAATTTCTGTATAGCTTCTTTTTAACTCTGTTTTTGCACTTCCATCTGGCAGGGCGGGTACTGACTTTTGACCAAACAGACTATTATAGAGCTGGATGGATGGAATTCTGCCCTTATCTACCCCCAGCTGCTTAGCCCACCCTATGAGGATGCCGGCTAAAGGACAATTTGTGACAGCGGAAGCATGTGTGTGCATAAACCCTGCCATGAGCTCTGCAGCATTGCCCCTCCATGTCACCCCTGCCTGCTGCACTATTGACTCTATTCCTAAAGGCCACAGTGATAGCATTGAACAACACAACCCCCCTGCCTCCCCACAGGTGGACAGCGTCCTGTGGGATGCTTAATCGTCCTCCTCCCCTGGCCTTCCCCCAAAGTTCCTGCTCACTTCTGCACCCAGGTCTACGGCATCATGACTGGCAGACTTGCCACTGCTCCAACAGGTCAGCTCATGGCTTTTGTTTCAGCTGTGCAGGCAGCACATATTAATGCATTACAGCAGAGATCTACTGGTAAGAGAAGCTGCATTTTCAGTCTATGGTTGGCAGCCAGGAGACCCAGAAGACATTATCCATTCTGCGCCTTTCATTTAAAGTCTATGGCATGTGGGTGAAGCGACAGTTCAACATTTTATCCACATGGCAGCGTGTATTTAATGTGCGTGTGGCAGAGGCTGGAGTGTCAGCAACTACTGTGTGACTGGCAGGCAGGAGGAAATTTGCATCCTGGTTTTCATTTTATGTTTGTAGGCTGCCAGAATTGAAGGTTCTGTACATTAGCCACATGGCGCTTTTGATCTGACACGTGAGGCAGGTGGGGTGGGAGTGACAGCTGGGGACACTGGCCGCAAGCTGAATTTAATTTAACAGTGTGGCAGGTGGGTGGGTGGGAGGAGAGTCAATGCACTGCTCTACTGTGAAGACTGTGCTTGAGGCAGGCTGTTGACAGATACTGAGTAAGAAAAAGTGTGTTTAAGAATGTAAAGAGTCTTTGAGTGGAGGAACTAATTTTTCCTAGTGCACTGTGGGCTGATAATGCCACACACTAGTAAATAACGCTGATAGCCAATCAGGTCTGTGTATTCTTAAGGTCCACTGCATTATGCTTTTTATACAGACTTTCTGGATACACAACCAAAATGCATTAAAAACCCCAGGATAAAAAACTGAAAGAATAAAAAAATACATTCCCGTATAATCTGTGGTAGCTGAAACATCATGTTTATGAATGTATATGCTGCAATGCAGAGCTACTCTTCAAATGAATACAAAACTAAAAGGTCCTTCTGAGAAGGTTTGGATCGGTAGCGAAACTTTCCATGGTTTGTCAGAACCTTTCAGAAGAGCCTTTTGGGGTTCTACCACCCATGACACAAAATAAATCCACTGTTCACTGAAGACCGGATAACCCCATTTTGGGGATCAGGGCTCACTATTTCCCTTGAAGGACTGTTATACTGTATAGTACATCTGGTCAGTAAAAGCTCCAACTTTGTAGGTGAGTCCTGGATTCCAAAACTGCCGCAGCAGAGGCAGGAAACCGGTAATAGGAAGTAGCACAGCACACTTTTTGACCTACACTGTTACTGTCAAAGGCCTCAGGGACCATTTGGCCTGGTGACTGGCAATCAGCCTATGACAGGGTTGCAGCTTTGACTCAGAGGGTCAGCACTGAAATTCACTGGGGAGGAAAGCAAAGGGCTTCTAATCCTTTCCTTCTGGATAAGCCAAAGCAAGATGATGACTTTGACTGCAGAGCATTACATAATGTTGGATGCTGTTGAGCAAGGGGGACTTACTATATGGATTATGTGAGTCAAATGCAGTGGAAATACTCTAATGCTAAGGTTCTTTGAGTGGGCATCCACTTGTGTCATTTATTTGGCCCATTTTGGGAGTGTGAGTGTTCATTACTGATGCATACTTTAAATCAAAGTGTAAGCAGGAGAATCTGTACTCCATTTTGACTTCAGGTTTCTCTGGTGCAGACAGACTGCAGAAATATTTCCAGGGACATGCAACACTTGCACCTTGAGATCTTAAGACCTTTATAATGATACTGAGGCATCTAGAACTTGCACGTTATCATCACAACAAACAAATCTGCTGATGTGTAGTTACGGGGGTGGGGTACCATGAGATACTTCCCCCATCTGAGACTCGTCAAATGACAAAGATTTGAGAAAGGGACATCTTTAGCATCACCAAAGATGGGCTTCTGGTGCTGCAAGACGGCTGCAGTGTTGTTTGTTTTGAACGACATCAAGAATGGACTCCTGGTGTCTGAAATAGTGATGGTGGGGTGATATTGTGAGATACCAGTGGTTGCCTCACAGTGACACAAAACAGGGTGGCAGAGATGGCACAGTACAGATGTGTTACCAAGCAAGGGCTCCCTGCATTGTAAATTGTAAAGATATAACAGTTTATCAGCTGTGAGGATGTGCTTCCAATGCCACATTTAAAGGAGTATTACAGTCAAAATCTGAAAAAACATGTTGTGCAGAGTGTTTTGATTTGTGTGTTTAGTCCTGGTGTGTCCTTCCCTTTGTCAGTTATTAGGAGTTTTTTCTAAATCTGCCTACAGGTTTTATGCCCTCTGGGGACAATGCCTCCTGCCTCATGTGACAGTGATGCACCCAGGACCGCTGATTCAGTGAGGGGAAAGTACTGCAGCAGTAATCTGAAGATAGGAGCCTGATGTTCTGGCCTCAGCTAGATAACTCTGATTCAGTATATTTGTGTCTGTATGTTTTTCTAGGTCTAGCCAGCAGGAGTAAATGTTTTGCTTTTAATTTCATCAAACTACACCCAGTCATAAAAAGCACACAAATCACACTAGGTCATCAATGCTATAATTAGAAAAGACTCTAGCTGTTTTTCTTATGGAATACCAATTCAATTAGACCTCAAGTGATTGCTAAGCATAGCCTACAGTACCTACTGGATAAAGAAAATGACTAAAAATCACAGCTGTAATGCTTTAAAAGTGACTGTTGCTGAATCTATGGTCCCAGATGCATCACTGTCACATGGGACAGAAGGCATTGTAGGAAAACAAAGTTCAATAAACCATGGTAATATGGAGATCCCCAGAGGCCATAAAACTAGTAGGCAAACTGACAAAAAATTTGTAATAGCAAACAAAGGAAAGGACACACCAGGACTAAACACACAAATCAAAACATTCTGCACAACATATGTTTTTGCAAATTTTGACTGCAGTAGTCCTTTAATGGCAGGGGAGGGAAGAAAGCTAAATGATCATGGCCATGCCTGTAATTGCAGAGTGTGTTTATTGGTGTGTCAAAAAAGAAAAAAATTACTTACCATAGTAATCTTGTTTCTTCCAAGGGATCCCTCAGTATTCTTGACTATAGCAGTTAGCCAGCTGGGTTCAGCTGGCCCCAGAGGACTAAACTACCAGTCAGATTGTAGTAAGAGATTACTGCCTGCAGGTCATGCTGTTTACTAGTCAGATTCTTTTCGAAGCTGAAAGGGGCAAAAGGCCCTACTCTAAACCCTATGACTAAGGAAAAAAGAACAATCTATAAAAAAGAACCAGAAAAACACCAAACCGCCCAAGGTCAACAATAAAACATTCCATGAACTGTGAAGCCTTGTACCAAAAATGCTGCTCTACAGGAAAACATTTAGCCACAGTAAAGGATTGTAGAACCTCAAACAGAAGGTTCTGTGAGGGGAGGATGGGTGGAAGGTCAAGAAGAAAAAATTACTCACCTTAGTAATTGTGTTTCTTCTAATGTAGTCTTGCTGTATTGTGACAATTTGCAGTTAGCTCCAGCTCTCGAACCGCACCGGAGAGTGAAGGGTTAAATTCTATGCCAGGCATAGAATGTTGGGCTCGAGCTCGGTTGAAAACTCTGTCTGTGTCCTTCTGAAACTAAACCATCAGATTCTTACGAGCTAAAACTCACTGACAATATAATGTGGAAATTGTAAAAACTCCTAGTAGTCAACTGGCAACAAAGACTTTGGATTCCCTAAAAGACTCAAGTCAGGAAACCCAAAGAACCAAAACCAGGTAATAAGAACTAAAAACTCTTAATTAAACAAATACAAAGCACCCAACACAACAGGAGTGGGGTAAAGACACCCCTGGGGTACAGCATTGCACCTGCCCACCCACTTCCCAAAACAGGTTCTGAGAGGAGAGGCAGGGAGGGAGGTCAGAATACAGCAAAACTCCATTAGAAGAAACACAGTTACTAAGGTGAGTAATTTTTTCTTCAAACAACATGAAGTCTTGATGTAGTCTGACAATTTGCAGACTACCAAGCAGTACCTCCAAGGAGGAGGGACAGAATCTACTTTGGGAATAGGCTCTAAAGTACTGCTTTACCAAACCTAGCATCACTCCTAGCCTGGATATCCAGAGAGTAATGCTTAGTGAAGGTATGAACTGTTTTCCAGGTGGCTGCTTGACAGATTTCTAACAAGGGGATATCCCTAGCTGCAGCTAGAGATGCAGCTGTACCTCTAGTGGAATGAGCCCTCAGGCCAGTTTTTCCCAGTTTTTCATAGCAGAATTAAATACAGGACACAATCCACCTGGCAATGGTTCTCTTGGTGGCAGGTTTTCCCTTACCTATTTCCCCATAAGTGAGGAACAACTGGAGGGAGTCAAACCTGTGACCCTTTGTACATTCTATATTAGTAACTAAGGGCCCTTTTAACATCTAAACTGTGTAGCCTCTGTTCCCCTGAGGAGGCGTGATCAGTGAAGAACATAGGAAGAGCCATAGATTGGTTTAAGTGAAAATCAGAAACCACTTTAGATAGGAACCTTCTATTGGTTCTAAGGACCACCTTATCTCTATGGAAAGAAATGAAGTCAGGCTCCTCTGACAGGGCTTGCAATTCACTGATACGTCTGGCAGAAGTAACAGCAACCAAAAACACAGTTTTCCAAGTCAAGTACTTGAGCTCTGCTGAGGACATAGGCTCGAAGGTGGGGTTGCATCAGCTGAGCAATACAAATATTCAAATCCCAGGCAGGAGCAGGATCCCTAAAAGGGGGATTGATATGAAGCAATCCTTTGAAAATTTAAGAATACAGGGTGAGATGACAGAGAGGAAGATTTCCCCACTGAGAGGAAAGCAGAAATAGCTGACAAATGAACTTTGAGAGTAGCTGGTTTGAGGCCTAGGCCATTAAGTTAAACCATGTAATCCAGAACTGTAGACAACTCAGCAGTGTCTGGGGAAATGTGCTTCTTGGAACACCAAATACTGAACCTTTTCCATTTGGAGTTGTAGGTTTTTCTTGTGGCAGGCTTTCGAGAAGCCTTGAGGATATCCAGAACCCCTTGGGACAGATGTAAATCTGCATACTCTAACTTTTCAAGAGTCATGCCTTGAGATCGAGTGACCGGAGACTGGGGTGCCAAATCATCCCCTGAGAGGAGGTTAGCAGATTGTGATTCCTGGGAACAGATGGGGAAGATGGACTGCTAAGGACAGCAACAGGGGGTACTAAGGCTGCCTGGCCCAGTCTGGAGCAATCAGAATCACTCTGCATGGTTGTGACCTTACTTTGACTAGAACCTTGAACAATAGAGGAAAAGGAGGGAAGGCATAAAGAAACTTCCCTTCCCAGTTCAAAATCAGAGCATCCAGAGGGACTGAACCCAAAACTGGGGGTCTGCAACAAAACAGAGGAAACTGATGATTATCTGGGGCTGCAAAGAGATCTATCTCTGGAGTGCCCCACCTTGAGAAGATCACCTTCAACACCAAAGGATCCAGAGACCATTTGTGATGGCCCTGTGAAATCCTGCTCAATGCATCTGCTATCACATTGTCCTTTCCTGGGAGGTGGACCACTACTAGAGAGGTCTGCAGGGAATAAGCCAGGGACCATACTTTCATGGCCTCCATGCACAAGGCCGTGGACTGAGTGCCTCCCTGCTTGTTGATACACCACATGGTGGTAGTGTTGTCTGTCCTTACCTGAACCACCTTGTTCTGTACTGACTGAGAGAAACTTGTAGGGTAAGAAGTACTGCCCTGAGCTCCAGAAGGTTGATGTGAAGAAGGGATTCCGGAGGGGACCACAGTCCCTGGGCTGTGAGAGCTCCCAGATGGGCTCCCCACCCCAAAAAGGAAGCATCTGTGATAAGAACCACAGAGTGAGTCTGAGAGACAAATGGAACACCTTGCCTCAGATTGTCCAGGTCCTGCCACCACTGAAGGGCCTGAATTAAGGTCTGAGTAACAGGAACTAGCTTGGTAAGATGATCTTTCCTTTGGGACCAAAAGGTTGTCAGATGGAACTGAATGTCCCTCATCTAAAACCTGGCCCCTTGGACCACTGTTGTGGAAGCTGCCATGTGTCCCAGAAGCTACAGAAAATGCCTTGCAGGTCAAGAAACCAGAGGAAGAAAGGAAGAGGCCAGCTGAAAGATGGCTTTTGCCCTTTCCAAAGGAAGGAAGGCTCTTGCCTTGAGGGTGTCCAGCTCTGCTCCTATAAAAGTGAGGCGCCGTACTGGTTTGAGAACTGACTTGGGAAGACTGAGAAGGAACCCCAGGGAAGTGAGAACTTGCTGGGTGACCTGCAGATCTGACTTGACTTGGTCTGGAGACTGGCCCACCGGAACCCAATCACCCAGATATGGAAAAATAGAAATCCTTTTCCTTCTTAAAAAGGTCACCACCACTGCTAGGCACTTTGTAAACACCCTTGGAGCTGAGGTTAGACCGAAGGGCATTGTTCTGAACTGATAATAGCCTGAGGGCAATTAGAACCTGAGGTACTTTCTGTGGGAGCACCTGATGGGAATGTGAAAATAGGCATCCTTGAGGTCCAGGGAGGCTAGCCAATCTCCTGGTCTCAGAGAGGGAAGAATTGTTCACAGATCCACCATCTTGAATTTTGGCTTTATTAGGTGCTTGTTTAGGTATCTTAGATCTAGGATGGGTCGCCACTCCCCTGTCTTTTTTGGGGTAAGAAAGTACCTGGAGTACAGACCTTTGCCCCTGTATGGAGTAGGAACTCTCTATATGGCCTTTAAAGCCAGTAGAGACAAAACCTCTGCCTCTAGAGCAAGGCTTTCTGAAGTATTTGCAGGTGGAAGGATCTGAGTCTCATTTTCGGAAAACTTTTGAAACTGAGAATCACCCCTGGCTTACAACCTCCCGGAACCACTTGTCTGAGGTAACAGACATCCAGTCCTGGACAAAGTAATCCAGCCTGCCTCCTACTGGAATGGGGGAGTTGACCCAGGCTGACACATCAGGGTGTCTGCTTGGCAGGAGCCTTAGGCTGAGGGGTGGATGCAGCCCTACTCATCCCCCTTCTGCCTCTCCCTCTGAAGAACCCCCCCTCTGAGAAAAGGAAGAGGAGGCCTGCGCCTGGTAGAAAGGCCTGTGAAAAGACCTGCCCCAGCCCCTAGCTTGCTGCCTCTGAGGAGTTGCCTGCCTCTCCTTGGCCTGGGCACTCCTATAAGTGGTCCTGTACTCATCTATTTTCTTCATGTAATTCTCTGTCTGCTCCCCAAACAGAGAATTACCCACTACAGGGAAATCCATGGCCTTAGCCTGGGTGTCCTGTGAAAGGCTAGTACATCTGAGCCAAGCCATTCTCTGAAGAGCCACAGATGTAGCCATGACTCTTGATGACACATCACTGGAGTCCACAGCAGCATGAAATTGCACCTTTGATGCTCAATCCCACCAGCAGCCACCCCCTCCAGCTTCTTGGCTAGCTGGGGGGAGGCCTGTTTATCCAGTGCCAGTACAGTGTCCCACCTGGACTTCTGGTACCTGGCTGAATAGACCATATAATTAGCCTGCCTGAGTCCCAAAGATGATGCCAAGTACTGTTTCTTTGCCATGGCATCTATCTTCCTGGAATCTTTGTCTGGCAGGTGTGAAGCCAAGGGGATGTTTGCCTTGTCACAGGCAGCAGCCTGCACAACCCCAACATGGCTGCATTGTTGGTAAAGAAATTCCATATCCGAGCCTGACAAGGTGTACCTCTTGTCCATTCTCTTGTCAAAAGGAGGTAAAGAGTTGGGAGACCTAAGAATGTTTTGTGTCTGTTTTCCAAATGACCTATGAAGGGGAATAGACAGTCTCTTAGACTCTGGGATGTCCATCATCTCTATGTAGTCAGGCTCCTCCTGATCCTCTACAGCCTCCTCAATAGGAAGCTGGAGGGTTTGAGCCACTTTTCTGTAGAACAGAAAGTGGGGAAGGGACTCAGAAAGCCTAGGATGGGAAACACCAGAAGGTCTGTCTGGGGAGATGTCCGGTTCCACAGGCATATCCAGACTTTCACCGTCATAATCATCCTCTTCAAAATCCCCCTCCTCATCAAACTCCAGCTTGTAAAAATCTTCAGAGGAATAATCCTGAACCAGGGGAACCGACCAAACCGAACCTCTGCCAGAAGGCGCCGGATCGGTCGGAACCGGACGAAGCGATTCCACAATCTGAATCACTTTGGCTATTTCCTCGGTGGTCGGAACATGCAGCTCTCGATCCGAACCGGCCGATTTATCCTTTCATTTTCTTTTTGTAGGAACCGATCCCTCAGGATCGGCTCTCCTCTTGCCCGAAGAAGTATTGCCCTGGTCAGAGGGCCCTCCTTCTGGTTCGGTAGGAACCGAACCAGGCTGGCCTTCCGGGTTGGCGGATTTCTCGGCCTCCTTATCCCTAAGTCTACCTAACCTTTTCTCCAGGGTAGACTTAGGGAAATTCTTACAGATTTGGCAGTCTGAATCAAGGTGGTCAAACCCCAGACAGTAAACACAGGGTGGTGTGGGGATTGGCCTTAGCAAAGACCTCCCCACACACACTGCAGTGTTGAAACCCAGTAGGCCCATTTTTTTTCTTGGGTTTCTCAGACATGGCCAACCTAACCAACTTACCCTTTATACGACAACTGTCAGGCAAGACTCTCCTATCAGTTTCACACCATGTCATGAATGATGGAAAAAAATGCTAAAATTACATTTTTTTTAAACCAATACGGACCGGTAACCACACACTAACTTTTTCTTTTTAAGATCTTATTACAAGATCGGTTCAGCCAAACTGATCGGAAAAAGTTTACAATTTCCACACAACAGCTACTAATCTAAGTACTTACGGTACCACAGACAGAGTCTCGAACCGAAAAACGGAACGAAAATCGGACTAGAACCAAAACTTTAACCGCGATAGAACTGAGCAGAAGGAGAAATCTCCGGAGTGACTGCTCAGTGAGGCGGAGTAAAGAATCTGACGGTTTGGTTTCAAAAGGACACAGACAGAGTTTTCAACCGAGCTCGAGCCCAACGTTCTATGCCTGGTATAGAATTTAACCCTTCACTCTCCGGGGCAGTTCAAGAGCTGGAGCTAACTGCAAATTGTCAGAATACAGCAAGACTTCATGTTGTTTGAATACTGAGGGATCCCTTGGAAGAAGCAAGATTACTATAGTAAGTCATTTTTTCTTCTCACCCCAGGAATCTCTCAGTATTCTTGACTATAGCAGATTACAAAGCAGTGCAGCTGGGAGGAGGGAACAGAACCTACTTTGGAAACAAGTTCTGCAGAACTGCTGTGCCAAAGTTGATGTCCGATCTAGACTGTATATCTAAGCAGTAGTGCCTTGTGAAAGTGTGTACAGTTTTCCAAGATAGCACATAATTTGGCCGAAGCAAAAAGGGCGAGAGCAATTTGGGTGACGGCATTTCGGCAAATGTAAGTACGGTGCCTGTACAAATGGGTGATCACCAAAATGGCGACAGATGCTTCCTCCCCCTCCTCGAGGTGCTACGACCATGGAGTTGGTTAATTTAGTAAGGGGGTGTGGGGGTCATGGGGGGGGGCCCCCACAGAAAAGCATTTGTCAAACTGTCGCCATTTCAGCACTCACCCATATGTATGGGCGCTACACTTGCAGTCACCAAAATGCCATCGCCCATATTGCTCTCGCCCTTTTAACTTCACCCAAATCACATGGAACCATTTTCCAAGTAGCTGCTTTGCAAATATCAAGCAAAGGAATGTCTCTTTGAGCAGCCACTGAGGCCACAGTGCCCCCGGTAGAGTAAGCCTTGATGTCTTGGGGAGGCTGCTTGCCAGCTTTGGAACCACTTTGTCTCTGTGGGAGACAATGTAGTTGGGTTCAGTACAAATAGCCTGTAGTTCTGAAATTCTCCTGGCAGAAGTAATTGCTACAAGGAATACTGTTTTCCAGGTAACATACTTTAAATCTGCTGTAGCCATAAGTTTGAATGGGGCATCCATTAGCATGGCTATACACAGGTTCAAATCCCAGAGAGGGACAGCTTCCCCATGTGGGGGCTGACGGTGCAGCAGAACTTTTATGATTTTTTTTAAAAATGGGGTGAGAAATAACAGATTTCTCTTTGTCCACCGAAAGGTAAGCTGAAATTGCTGTCAGGTGAACTTTCAGAGAGGAGGCTCTCAGGCCCGAGGCCTGCAGGTGCACCAAGTAATCCTGACTAGAGAACAGGCTTGACTGCATGGGATCAATTCAGCTGACACACTGTCAAAAGTAGCGGAAAGCAGCTCCCATAACAAGTTTGATTTGAATGAAACTAAGTTTGTTTTTAAGATAAATGTCTAAAACTAAGCTGAAAATGCAATGGCCAATCACAAGCCACAACACACACATAATAAGGGGACCAACAAGGATAACATGCTGACAGCTTTAACAATTAGTAGTAGAAAGGAACTTCCAAAGCAAGTCTGATGACAGCTGAATACGCTGTTCACAAGATGAAGCCCAAATATGGAATTAAAAATCTAACAACCAATCACAAGCCACAATGCATACATAATTAGGTCACCTTGCTTGGGGTGCCGAAAGCATCAAGAATTAGTAGTAAAGGGCATGTCATGTTTGACTCTAACTGGCTAATGCATTCTGAAATATAACTCAAAACGGATGAACATGTGACACATAATCAGTCACCAAAATTCAAGCTTAATTATGCTACTGTGGCCAATATGTTGTTAGCCTCAAGGGGAGGTACCAGGGAATGTCTATAGGTATACAAAGTTTGACAAAAACAGAATAAGAATAGATGCTGAGAAAGCTTTTGACTGGGTGGAGTGGCCCTATATAAAATTCATAATTGATGCATATGGGTTTGTCCCAGGATTCTGTAAATGTGTACACATACTATATTCGGGACTGGTAGCCAGAGTAAAAACTAATACAGATATCTCCCGTTTGATTAAATTGTAATGAGGCACCCGACGGGGTTGTCCATTATCACTGCTGAATTTTGCTTTAGCTATAGAGCCATGGCTATAGCATTCAGGACCTTGACTAAGATACAATGCCCTATTATTAATGGGCAGGAACAACGCATCAGTCTTTATGCTGATGACACTCTCTTTTATGTAAAGAATTTAAATCACAGCTTTCCCTATAAAATGGAAATAATATCAGAGTTTGGGGAGGTCTCAGGCTATAGGGTAAATTGGTCAAAGATGGAGGTATTGGAATCAGCTTTCCACACAAGCCCCTTTATCTCCCCTGCTTCTTTAGATACAAAAAAGTATCTCAAATTACTTATTTAGGGGTTAAACTTGACAATAAATTCACAGATTTACAGTCATTAAATTTTGATCCATTATTGGAGGAGGTTAAAAAACATTTATTTTCATTGGGAATCACTCCCTTACACGGTAATGGGCAGAATAAATGTGATAAAGATGTCTATTTTACCAAATTTTTTTGTTTGTATTTCAGGCAGTTCCTATAATATTACGGGACAATTTTTTTGCAGTATTGGATGTTTTGATTAAAAAAATTTTATGGAAAGGGAAAAGGCCTCAATTAAAAATTGATAAATTAATTTTACCCTACACAGATGCTGGGCTGGCCTATCCACACTTTAAGATCTATTATTATGCTGCCAACCTAGCAGTCATACCCACATGGTTTAGTGATAATAGACAGGATTCCTCTTTTAGCATTGAAACTTCATACACTCCCTTTTACAACAGTAAACATGTTCTATATATCGGCATCTCTAGAAGAAAGCTTAGTTTATCTTTTACCACAAGAACACTGTATATTTGGAACAACATTTTCCAGACCAATAGGCAGAAAGGTATGTTCTTACTAGAAGCTCCAATTTATCTAAACAATCACTTTCCACCCTCCATGCAAAACCGTGTATTCAAGTTATGGTAGAACAAAGGCTTACAAGAATTCGGGCAAGTTATGGAAGATGGGCATATACAAGATTTTGAAACCATTAAAAATAAATATGACATTCCTAATTCACATTTTTGGTGGTATTTACAAGTGCAGGACTACACAAATAAACATATTAATAGGGTTGGTAATGACAAACTTAAGAATTTAGAAACTTTGTTCAAAAGAACCTCCACCTTAAAAACCATTACATTCATTTATAAAACATTACTGCACCAATTTACGAATCAATTGAAAACTAAGTGGGAGGAAAAATTAAACATACCCATACCAATAAATGCATGGAAAAAAAACCATTAACATAAAATCATGGGGGCTTAAATCAATAAGAATGCAACAAACCATTTTCAACTTCCTGCATCGTGTATATTATACACCAGAATTCCTTCAAAAATAAATTCAAGTATTTCATTATGTTGCCCATGATGTGAGAGGGAGGTAGGAACCTTGGAACATATGCTGATAATGTGTTCAAAATTGGACCATTGGTGGGAGTCGATTCTGACTTTTGTTTCGGAAGCTATTGGGACCCTTTACCCAAATCGCCCTCATGGATGTTACTGAGAATTGGCAACCCCAATAATGGGCTATCTTGGCCAAATCAGTCCTTGATAAATATTAGTTTGGCACAGGCATTTAAACAAATGTTTCTGAAGTGGAAAGACCCTGATCCTCCCATATTTACTACCTGGCTGAATTTTATCGCAGAGGTACATACACTGGATTGAATACACTATATGTCAGTGAAACAAATTAAAAAGTATGAAGCAACCTGGCACCCATTTAAGGCTAAGCTAGAACTTTATAGAAACTCTTAGTAGCACATATGGGATTCTGGGTTGATAAGACTGATTGAATGTTTTCTTCTAAATGGATAAATATTTATTGAACAGTCTGTTCATTGTGATTTTGATGTGCTTTGATCATGTATTGTGCACCTGGGAAACAAAAACACAGGGGAAGAGTATGCAGTCGGGTGGGGGGGAGGTTACTAACAACAACAAAAATGGAAAGGGACCTGGGGGTAGTCATATCAGATGACTTAAAGGTAGGCAAGCAATGTGAGAAGGCAGTAAGGAGGGCTGGTGGGATACTGGGATGCATAGGGAGAGGCATCACCAGTAGAAAACAGGAGGTTGTTATCCCTTTGTACAGACAGTTGGTAAGACCCCATCTGGAATACTACATGCAGTTCTGGAGACCCCATCTCCGCAAGGACATAGACAGGATGGAGGCAGTCCAGAGGAGGGCAACTAAAATGGTGCAAGGTCTGCACCAGAAGCCATAAGAAGAGAGACTAAAGGAGCTTAATATGTATACCCTCGAGGAAAGGAGGGAGAGGGGGGACATGATAGAAACATTTAAGTACCTCAAGGGAATCAACAAAGTCCAAGAGGGTAGCATCTTTCAGAAAAAGAGATGTGCAAGAACATGGGGACACAATTTGAAGATAGAGGGGAGATGGATCATGGACAATGTGAAGAAAAGGCAGTTATGAAAAACATTAGACTAGAACCACCAAGTAACCAGCAGATTGTAGTAAAAATATACCAGGTCAGCATGTTAGCATAGCAGCAGCACTAGCATTTGTAGCTACTGACAACCTGGGTTCAAGATAGGCCCTGGGTCACTGGAGGACCGGCAGGGGGAGGAAAGTCGAGTGTCCAATCAGAGGCATCCTCTGGGGAAGTAAAGCAGGAGAGAAAAAGTAGGGCCTAGATGCAGGATGAACACAGGGTCTCGCATGACCCCACAACTGCTGATTAGGCACCGCTCCAAATGGAACACAGTCTCTGCTGGGAGTGTCCCCCATCCTGGCAGCCTTGCCTTAAGAGGGAGCGGGGTGCCACAGACAGTGTGGGGTCAGGAACGTCTTGGGAATGGTGGGATGACAGGGGGGTACACAGTGGGTGTGTAAGTGCAATAACAAAGCTAAATCTATAACAAGCCCACAAATACATGAGAGGAGTGTGTAGTTAAAATTACTAAGAGCAGTAAGTAAAAGAGGCAGTTATGAAGAACCACAGATTAGACCTCCAAGTAACCAGCAGACTGCAGTAATAACATACCTGGCCAGCTCATCAGTGTAGCAGCAGCACCAGCACTCACACCAGTGACCCAGATTAGAGATCAAACCTGGGTCACCGGAGGGAAGGAAAGTGAAGCATCTGATCAAATGCTCCTTTCAACCATGGGGTGGAGGACTTTAGTTCACCACTACCACAGCACTCCCTAGATGACTACGGGGAGGGGGCAGTGCAGAAGGAGACAGCAGCTTAGGGAAGGACATCTCTGACATAAATGGAAGGGAGGGACCTTTATTACATCACATAGAGATGTCCTGAGGGGAAGTGAAGCAAGAGAGAGAAAGAAGGGCCTGAACACAGAATGAACCAGACATCTTAGAGGGCCCCACACCAGCTGACCAGGCATAGCTCCAAATGGAACGTGTCCTCTGCCGGAAGTGTCTCCCATCTTGATGGCTTCACTTTTGGGGGTATGTCATTGACAGTGAGGAGAAAGGTAAGGCCATTCTCCAGGCGAAAAGTATACAAAAACAGAGGTCAGTACCAGGAGCAGACTGGGGAATAGTAAGCAATGAGGTGTTATCTGAAAGAGGGTCAGTATTGAAGGTGGTAGATGGTGTGGGGAAGGGAGTTCCAGTGGGAGCTAACACCATACCTCTCAACCTTTTGTCCCCTAAATGTGGAACATTCCCTCTCAAAATATGGAACAAATGAGCAAAATGTGGAACACTTACTTAAATATTTACCTAAGAAGCTCAGAACACTGTTAAAATGTTTGCATTTATGTTCAGAAAGTCTGTTATTAATTGAATAATATATTTTTTGCATAATTTACTATAGATTTTTGCTTTAGAATGTTAACACTGAATGTGGGACAAGTCCTCACAATGTGGAACAGGGAGCTTTTGTGAAGTAAAATGAGGTACGTTCCTCATAATGTGGTACAGTTGAGAGGTATGGCTACACACACCAAAAAGGCAGACTGGCCAACACAGGTGTTACAGTAAGGAAAGATAAGAGAGTGCAGATCCGAGGAGCCGAGTGAGTAAGAGGAGGCAGTACAGGGTGAGAAGCACCGTGAGGTAAAATAATTAGGTCATCATATCAAATGCTAATAGCCTCAAGCAGTCACAGCATGGAATGTCTGTATTAACTTTGATCACAATTATATTATTGGTTTTCAAGATATTAACACACACACACACACACACACACACACGGTATAAAGAAAAAAAAAGAGCAAAATGTCTCCTGAAAATGCTGTCATGGAAGGCTGCAGTTCTTATCAAATAATAAGTGGTTAAGTGTGATTCTAACATGATTTTAGAAGTTACAGATTGCTGGTATACACAAATATTACATCACAAATTCATTTATACATGGCTGTGATGCCACACCTTGGTATAAATGGAGTTTTGTAATGCAAAAAATATCTGCTGCCATTTCTTCTAGGTCTTCCAACTCACTTCCATCCTCTTCCCAAAGTAAACAATAAATGCCCTCCCACCAGATTCCCCAACCCAGCAGACCTGTTTTGCTCTGTGAATTTGAGTTAACACTTACACATAAACACTGAAAAACAGTTATGATGTTAAATAAAATATGAGTGGAGGGCAGTATAAACTCATTTTTATAATACCATTGATTTGTGATGACCTTGCAAACCACTTGAACTTTGCACTTGTGGTTTATGAGGTCACCACAAACCTTGGTTGTGTGAAAATACCTTGTTATACAAGCCAACCTCCCCCTACATTGTTCTTTGTTAGTTCTCAGACTAAAATACTAAAACCTGCTGTTAAAGGAAAACAGCTAATCTTGATCTACTGATGCAGTGTTCTTCTGTCTGTTAACAAGTTCATTCTATTTGTACAGTGAGTCAGTATTTGCCCACCAATGTAGTTTAAGTTTTTTCTCCACTAATGAAAGGATCTTGTTCTCCTTATAACTTCCTTTGAGCCCACAATGTTTTCATTTTCTTGTCTTTTTTTGGCCTGAAAGCACAGCTCTCCACGAACAGTCACCTTGTGCTCTCCCACAACACTGCTTAGACACAAAAAAAGCAGTGTGTTCTGCTGGAGGCCTACAGCAGTCACACAGGGTGGTTTCTCTACTTGTCAGCCCTCTTATCCCCAATCCACAGTGCCTAGACATTGGAATAACACTGTCGGCCGCCCACAGCAGACCACTGAGAACTGGATCTATCGATAATCAGAATTTATCAGTAGACTTTAGCACTGTTTTCTTTAGCATCAGTCACCAAACAAAACGGAGATAACTGCCTTGCTTACTGTTCATTCTTCTCAATACTAAAGATGACAAGATCCAGACAGCTGGATCAATTACCAGACATCTATCAGACTTCACTGGCTATAGTCAATCAGAAGTCAAGCAACAATGATCCATGTTACGCTGGACATTTTGATTTTTATGCCCACACCTGTTCTAGCTTAGACTGACATTTTTCCTTTTGATTGAACAACACTCTACAACGCTCTTTTTATTTTTTTAATTCTGCTTTAGTGAGGCAGAGGGTAGGTGGGGGGCTAGTGTGAAGCTACTGTTTTTGGCATGAGGAAACAAAATGGTGCAAGGGCTGGGTTCAGGTAGGACTTAATGACTGTGTTAAGGTAGGGCTTGCTGGGCTGGTGCAGGGTGGTCATGTTATAGAGGTGATGTGGTGCTGGGTAATGTCTTAAGACTCTGGTATCCCCTTCTGTCTATTGCCAGGCGGGAATGGTCTCATATGAAGAGGAGACCACTGCTTGCTCCCCTTTTGGCTGAGGTCTGGTGCTGTAATTTGGGACATTATTTGAAAAGCACTCCCTCTGGCTGGCCTGCTAATTCAACAGTAACACTCCAGATGACTTGGGTTGTGTCCTGATCCTGGAATATCTGGTATCAATTGGTGGGGCTCTGGCATCTGTCATGGATGCCTCCTGCCTCGGGGAGGGAGCCATCTTTCATGGCATATCAGCTGTCTGGTGGCCCAGCAGAAGGAACAAAGTACTCCCTTATGGAGTAGCCTTACCTCTGCACACACTCACTGCCTTGCATGCAATGTGGATGTTTGCATTTGATGTGGAACTGGCAGTGCAATTATGAAGGAATGGTAGAGCTGATACACCCTTCCAATCGCCCTGACATGCTTATGTAAGGTCGCTCCATGGGAGCACACCCTGGGGGAGGGAAAAGAGAGGGGCTATGGGGAGAAACATAGAGGGTGGACTTAGGACAGATTTAGTCCTCTCATCCCACCATGCCAACCTTTGTTGCCAGACCCACCTCCTTTTCATTGGTTCCACCCAGTATATCCTCAAACGCCTTATCCTCCTCCAAGGTCCTGCCTGGGGGGGGGGGGATATGCTGTAGGTTGCTAATTCTGGGGTCATAGTTATATGTGAGTGAAGGCAGGAAGGGAATATCAGTCCCAAGGGTGGGAAAAAGGGGTACTGTGGGAGCTAGAACGAGGGTCATAGGTCAGGTCCAGGTTGCTTGAAGAAAAAATATAAAACAAAATGTACTCTCCTTTTAGTATGGTTGCCCCAAGTTTCAGCAGCCTTCTACATCATTTCAGTATACCTGTTGTTTGACATCACAATCATTCTAAGCTGCGCTAGACCAGCAGGAGACAGACACTGTTCCCTCACCTTATGGAAAATAACAAACATCACAGCTAACTCCAGCCACCAAAATCAAAGTTGTGACATATCAGTACTACAACAACAATAAACACTGAAAAAACTCTGCAACACCAGATAAATGCTTTCAGAAATGAAACTCAATGATCGGGACAGTGGATGGAGAAAGGATGTTTACAAGGATGGCTGATTGTAAAGGGCACTACTGGGCTGGACCAGAGGGTGGCAGCAGCACATTCCACTGACCCCTGCAAGATCAGGATTTTCATGTAATCCCCATTAGTCACATGAGAGAAACTCAAGGTCACATCACTGAATATGAGACTCCATGTGGCTATATACCGCATGTGCTGACAAGTCACAGCATGGCAATCTGAGATCTATTTAACAAGCACAATGGTTAAAACTGAAAATACAGATTTCATTTTTGTTTTCTTAAACACATCCTGGTAGAGTTGGGTTGGGAGACTGGGGTTCACATGGCAGCCCTAAAATCCCACTCTGGAGCTAGTGGGGCTGAACCACATCCCAAAGGTGGGGTGCTCAGCTCCTGGCTAGACAGGGGCAGGCAACCCACCATTAGTGCACCTCTACTTACTAACCAGGGAGAAGCACTGGGTCTTCTGCAAATAAAAGGAAACTCCCAGGGGGTGGGGAAGACTAGCAGCCTCCTCTCCATCCCACATTGGAGAATTCTGATTATAATATGAGCTTCAGAATCCTTGCAACCTCACGGGTCTTAAAACATGTCACCAGACAGTTCATTAACCTCTGATATATGAACAGTTCATAACTAACCTGTCCTGATCTACCTAGTGACAGCCTAACCAAATAAAAATAATTTCTTTAAAAAAAATTCAAATTTTTAATCACAAAAACCCATAACAGGGAAAATGTTTCTTCAAAATAAATGCACATCTTGGGTACACTCAGGCACTCAACCTTTCTTATCAAACTCACATATTCTACCTAGCAGAAACCTAACTAATGGAAAATAAAATATTTTCCATTAACAAAAAGTTTTCCATTTCATAAGTGCAATAATCCATTTCTGGGCATATGTTTCTTAAGAATTTATGCACTTTCTGGGTGTGTTCAAAGTTACTCAGTCATTTGGCCTAGTGCCTTCCAATTCACCCAGTACATACATTAATTCTCTAGAAATGTATGCCCTGTTGTGGGTTATTGCTTACCTATTTGAGAATAAAGCACAAAATAAAGTTCAACGCAGAACTGATTTCTGTCCATTAATGCATACATTCAGATTCTTTTGCATTGAGAAGTGCACACATTTGGAGGAGCTGAGCATGCTCAAAGGGCCAGCACATAAGTATGACAAATTCTTGATTTTTTGTTATATACAAAATGTAACACAGAAACCACATTTTTTTAAAAATGAACTTGGCCCTACCTTTCTACCTTCCCCCACAGAGTTCTACTATAATTTGCTTTGTACCTTATTATGTAAAGGCAAGGCAAATTTTATTTATATAGTGCTCTATCCATAGGCTCAGAGCGCTTTACAGAAAAAACAGAACCTCCAACAATTAAAACAGCAATTAAATAAAACTAAAGGCTTTTTTGAACAGGAAAGTCTTTAAAGAGTCTTTAAAGGCCTCCACTGAGCTGGCTGCATGTATGTAATGTGACAAGGAGTTCCAGAGCACTGGTGCGGCAATTCCAAAGGCTCTGTCGCCAATCTCTTAAGATGAGAAGGGGGCACCACAAGCAGGTCACCTTCAGCGGAGCGTAGGAGGCAGAGAGGTTGACAGGGGATCAGGAGCTCTTTAAGGTAGTCAGATCCCAAACCATATAGGGCCTTGTATGTTAACAAGGAGATCTTGAAGGAGATGCACAAACTTGCAGGCAGCCAGTACAGAGCATGCAGAACAGGAGAGACATGATCCCTAAAGGAGGCAGCTGTCAACATCCTGACCACGGCATTCTGCACTAGCTATAGTCGATGCATCAATCCTCCAGACAACCCTATGTATAAAGCATTGCAGTAATCAACTCTGTTAGTGACAAAAGCATGAATGACCATAGCCAGATCATCAGGCATCAAGAACGGCCAGATTCTGGCGATGTTCCGGAGATGGAAAAAAACGGATCAAACAACCGACACCTGTTGTTCAAGGGTCAGTCAGTCATCCAGAAAAACCCCAAGATCTCTAATATACTCACCATCGACAGGGGCCACCTGCCAACATTTGGGGTGAGCAACCTCCCATCAGTGGAGGGGCTTGATCACCATAACCTCTGTCTTGCCAGGGCTGATACATAGCCAGTTTGTACACATCCAGTTAATTATCTTAGCCAAACAATGGCTCAGCGTAACTGAGGAGGAGAGGTCACCTGCAGCACAGGACAGGTACTGGGTATCACCCACATAGCAGTGAAACCCCACATTGTACCACCTAATGTTCTCCGTGTACATGCTGCCACTGGGGGAAATCAAGAAGGGGGCCAAAATAGAACCCTGCGGAACACAACAAGACAGCACAAAAAGGTCCTAGGAAAAATTCCCAAGGACTACACGCTGTGATCTCATGGTTAAGCATGAACTAAACAAACCCAAAACTTTGCTGGTGGTGCCCACACAGTTCTGCAGGCAATCCATAATCTACCAAATCAAAAGTTTCCTCAGCACCATATAACACCTGGTTCACCAACCTTTGGAAAGTAGCTGGGGTGTTCTTCATTCCAAAAGGCATTACTTTAAATTCAAATAAGCCTATCGGAGTGATAAAGGCCAACCTCTTCCTAGCTCTGTCCGTCAACTCTACCTGCCAATACCCCTTGGTCAGGTCAGTCGTCGTAAGGTAGGTCGCCCCTCCCAACTTTTCCAGGAGTTCATCTGTCCAGGTCATCGGGTGGGCGTCTGACTTCGTGACTGCACTCAGTCCACACAGAAATGAGTAGAGCCATCTGGCTTAGGTACAAGGACTATGGGTGAGGCCCAGGGGCTCTTGGGATCTCTGGATTACCCCATAAATCCAGCATCTCCTCCAGTTCCCTCCTAATGTCCATTTGGACAGCCTCTGACACCCGATATGCTGTCCACCATATGGGCGTCTGTGTCCCTGTCTCCACATCGTGAGTTGCTAAGGGGGTTAGTCCACACTTGGCGCTAAACAATGGGGCAAAGTCTGCTAAAACCTCCCTTACTTCCTGGATCTTGTCCAGGGTCAGCTGGGGAGAAAATGTAACTGCTTCCACAGAGGACTCCCGCTTACTTTCTTCCAGCAAGTCCAGAAGGGGGTCTCCTTCGTCCGTCCCCTCCTCAGGACTACACACTGCAAACACCATGTCAGCCCTGTTTGCATATGGCTTCATCATGTTGACATGGTACATCCTTTCTGTCCGTCTTCGGTCAGGAAACTCTACAATATAGTTCACGTCATTTACCTTCCTGACCACTTTGTATGGTCCTGTCCACTCAGCCTGCAGCTTGCCTTTCCGGACCAGAATAAGGACCATGACCTCCTGACCCACCATGTACGAGCGAGCTCTGGCTCTGCAGTCATACCACACATTTTGTTTCTGTTGGGTAGCTGCCAGGTTGCTCTGGGCTGTTCCCATAAGCTCCTTCAGCCTTTCCCTAAACTTAAGGACGTAATCCACTATGGGAGTTCCCTGGGTGGCGTGCTTGCCCGCCCAGTCCTCCCGGATCAAGTCTAGGGGCCCATGTTCCCGGCGTCCATATAAGAGTTCGAAGGGTGAAAATCCTGTCGACTCTTGGGGCACCTCCCTGTATGCAAACAACAGGTGGGGAAGGTTTTTCTCTCAGCCCCTCCCATGCTGTTCAGCAAACACCTGCAGCATTGACTTTAGGGTACCACTGAATCTTTCCACAAGCCCATTGACTTGTGGGTGATATGGTGTAGTGCATCTCTGCACCACCCCTCACTTCTCCCATAAACATTTCATCAGGTCCGACATGAAGGAACCCCCTCGATCGGTGATAACCTCCTGTGGAAACCCAACATGGGAGAAAATCCCAAGTAAGGCATCTGTCACTTTGTCTGTCCTCAGTGAGGATAGGGCGACTGCCTCTGGGTACCGGGTGGCATAATCCACCACAGTCAGGATGAATCTCTTCCCTGAGGAGCTGGGGGTATTTAAAGGCTCCACAATATCCATTCCCTCTGGAATGGCTCCTCCACTATGGGCAATGGAATCAGGGCAGCCTGGGTTTTCTTGCCCACCTTTCCTATTTCTTGACACCGGTGACAAGACCTGCAATACTCCTTCACCTGCTGGGGGAAGTTAAGCCAATAGAAATTCTGGGCCAACCGCTGCATAGTGCGCATGATTCCCAGATGACCAGACAAAGTAATATCATGTTCATTCTTGAGCAACTGCTCACGATACCCTTGGGGAATGACAAGCTGCCTGCCTAGCACCCCTCCCTTTGTCTGCACAGCCTGAGTATACATCAGTCCATTTTCCCAATAAACCTTATGTCTGCTGTCACCTCCCTGTGTGCCGTCCAAGTCTGCCCAAGACCTCAGCTTCTCTAGACTAGGGTCACTTCTCTGAGCAGCTGCAAACCCCTCACATATTCCCAAGGCATGGGACAGGTCCCCTTCAGTCACTAAACTAGGGTCCCTAGCACTAGCATCAGGGCACTCAGGATCACTGTCAATCCCAACCCTCTGACAATGAGTCACCCCTCCCTCTTCAGAGTAACCCTCCGTAGTTGTGTGGTTACTTGCTACTGGGGAAATTTCAAACCCCTTTTTGTTAGTCTCCATATCAGGAGACACAGGCTGGGGAACCAGCCTCTCAGTGGTTTCCACAATGGCTCCTGTGGGGTTCAGGGAACTACAATTTTCCCTTGCTGCTTGGCTACGGGTAAATGCACACACCATCCCTTGTTTGAGATTGTTGCCCAGGATCACATCCACTGCTAACGTTTTGGCTACTGCTACCTGTTGCACAGTTCCCCCTGTTTCACCCCAGTGTAGGTGAACACTGGCCAGTGGCAATGTTTTCTCTTCACCAGTAAAGTCCTGTACAGTGACGTATTTATTGGGTATAAGCTGACCCGGCTCTACTAGATCCCCTTTTACCAATGTCAGGGATGCCCCTGTGTCCCTTAACCCTTGCGTCTGTACACCATTTACCATGACTGGGTGCATGTGTTCCCTCATGTTCACTGGCATGCTTCCAGGGACACACAAACAACCCACTTCCTTCCTAGCACCCTGTTGTGCATTGCTCGACTTTTTGGGACACTGTCTGGCAATACGCCCAGTTTCTTTACATAACCAACATTCATTTCTTTTCTCAGAGAAATCCTTTCCCTGAAACCTGGGGCTAACTGGTTTTGGTGGAGGCAGTGAGGGTTTTAGTTGCCCTGAAGGTGCGCTTTTCCCTTTCTGCACTGTCACGCGTGCCCTATTTGCTCTCAGAGCAGGTCTGCTCTTGGCATAGCGGTCCGAGAGTTCAGCAGCCTCTTGCACTGTTTTGGGCTCTCGGTCCTCCAGCCAGGTTTTTAGCTTGGCTGGGCATGCCCAATAAAACTGTTCTAACAAAATCACATTTTCAATTTTATTAACAGAGTTTGCTTCAATTCCTTCCCACCAACATTTTAAAAACTGACGTTGTTTCATGGCTAGCTCCTCATAGCTCATGTCAGGGCTTCTCCTGAGCTTAGGGAATTTAGCTCTGTATGATTCAGCAGTTAATTCAAATTTATTTAACAGTGCAGCTTTAAGTTTGCTGTAATAATCATTGTCCTCATTGTCCATTTGACCCAATGCATCCCGAGCTTTCCCGGTAAGTAGCGGGGATAGCTGGAAGCTCCAGGACTCTCCAGATATTTTGGCCTGAATACAAACTTTTTCAAAAGAATTTAAAAATGCATCCATATCCTCCCCCTCTTTAAATTCAGCTGTCAATTTGGAATTCGGTTTGTAACCCAGTCCTGTAGTCCCAGTTAAACCCAAGCCACTTACCTGCTCTGGTGCTGGTGGCTGGAGTCGTAGCTTCTCCAGTTCATGTTGCCTCTGGTGCTCACTCTCTTCATGGTCCGTATCTCTCTGTTCTCGCTCTGCCTCTTGGCATTCTCGCTCCCTCTTCTCCTCTGCAGCTCACCGGTGCTCACGCTCCTCACAATCTGCCTCCCACTGTTCCCGGTCCCTCTCCCTCTGGAACTCCAGCTCCATTCTGTGCAATTCAATTGGCAGCCTGAGTACTTCTGGATCCAGGATACTGGTGACCTTCCCCTGCTGCTGTGGCCCTTCACTGACAGTGGCACTGTTGCCCTCATTGGATCTGGACACTGCACTGGCCACTAGCCCTGCCACACTCAAGGTTTGGTCCTTTTCAGTCACTGTCTGGGTATCTGCTACCATCAGGCATCCACAAGGTTCTGTTTGCTGGCTTTCACCTTGAACCGGACTCCTCTGTTCTCACACAACTGCTTTAAGTAGTCTACAGTGTGCCTGCTGTAGTTGGAAGCCATCTTCTTCCCTAACTACGGCTACTCTGACTTGCACTTTAGAAAAAGAAATAAAACAGGTAGGAACTTGACTGTATGCCAAGTGATATAGTTCTGTCTCCTTTTTTAAAAAATAAATCACTGCCTTTTTCTTTCTTTGTAAGTGAGCTGACAGTCTCAAGCTGACACACTGAACAATAAAAGCTTGTAATACCAAAATTATGCACACCGCTGCCAACCAATCTGTCACAACCCCACTCAGCAGGTCAGGCCCTCTGCTCCCACAGTGCCAACCTCTGAGCGTAGTATTGTGAACAGTTAACAGAAACAGGGTAACCCTCCTGTCTGTTTTGTGGGTTCGAATCAACCTTTGGTCTCAAGTCTTGGAGGGATTCAAACTGTGAACCTCTTGCTAGCATACCCAATGTACAGGCTCAGATAATTCTGCTCTTCGGGGGCGGGCCAGATATCTTTTGCCTACGGGCACCTAACCAGGAGTACAAAATGAACCCTTAAAACTCTATGGAAGACTGTACGAAAAATTCTTACCCTTTCCCAGTTTGGTAAAACCAGTAAGCTTTGTACAGTGTCAACTTTAACCATGTATGCTTCCCTTGTCAAGAAAAAGAATTTCAAAGGCACACCAAGTAGTCTCTAAAGTAGAGGTTTACTTAAGACAGATAAATAAAATGTAAAATGTAAATACAGAATCATATATCACAAAACATACAAATCACTTAAAAAAAACAGGTTTAAAAGTGCAGACTAAATCTCCTACCACAGTACTCTTAGAATTGTCTCTTCTAAGGTATATTCTTCTAACAGTGCCTGATGTTGCTTTTTCAGAGTCTAAGCATTTGTGTGTTTGAGTGGAAAACAGAATACTGTTTTTAAAACTGGCTTTGCCAACCTCTTTGCATGAGGTCACCTAGCTCCTTCCTGTCAGAATATAAAAAATATACTATCAGGATGTCATCACTCAGAAGGTAGATTAAATAAGATTAATTTCTAAGTCCTTCTTTCATCCATGAGCAACATCCTGCTTTCACAGACATCAGAGGAACATTTATGACTTTGCACCAGTGTGATACATCCAGGTTTTCCTCTAAACGCCATAAAAGTTTATGATTTTCCAGCCTAGCAGCTGGCAGCTGCAATAAAGCTAGATAAACAGGAAATGCTTAATTTAGGCCTCTCCTAGCCTGTAATTATCACAACCCACTGATGCGCCCCGGCGCGATATTCAAACGGGAAACGTGCATGGCACAAATCCCGATGCGCTGGAGTGCATCAGTAATATATGAAGGTGCAGGTGGGGGGTGTGCCCATGCATACCCTGCACAGCCCGATATTCAGCCCGGGATGTGCAGAGCCATGCATGTGCAACCCCTACCTGCGCCAGCACAAAGCTGATACAAAAAAAAAGGAACAAAGGATGGCCACCCACAGGTGAGCTGCCGCATTTCAGGGTACAACACGGCAGCTGCCATCGTAGGTAGCCACCAGTTCCAGCTGCTTCCCGATGGTGGTGCCCCATACTCGATTGTGGGCATCAGTAAAAGAACTTGTCCAAATCCCTGGTGGTCCAGTGGACCTGCCACGTATCGCGGGTTAAGTACAGAAAAAAATCCCTAATATTCCTGGTGGTCCAGTGGACCCCCCACCCCACCCGCCACTGAATCCCTGCCCGCTCCCCAGTCAGTGGGCGGGCGGCGCACCACCACACGCCTGACACCGTTGGTAGGGCTATCGCCCATTGGTCCACAGAGTGAGCCAATGGGCGTGCAGCCCATACCATACTACACATTCCAGATATGTGAATGGATCCCATTGGATTGTAAAGCACTCAGGAATACAGTCTGTATGAAAGGTGCTATATAATCAAACTTTCTTTTCACACAAGCCACAGGCACAGATCTTCCTTCTCTAAACTGCCAAACAACTGTGTAAAGACTCACGCTACACAGCCTTTTAGATGTGTACCACATCTGTGCCTGTCTGAAAAATATACCTGCTGTCCAAGCAATGCTGACTGTGTTGGCATGGCAGTTACTAAAAGGTGGTCACCAATCCCGATCCCAATTTATGTCACTCGCTCCCAGTCCTGTCCAGGTGTTCCCTCCCACAAAGCAAGGCATGCCAAACCTCTCATGCTTCTGAACCAACTGAACAGAGACTAGAGGAGGCAGAGCACATTTGTTGTAACTCCCCCCCACACACACACACTCCCTGTCAGATTTAGATCCAACTAACCTGGGAGTGATGATGACAAATTCCTGCCCCAAGCTCTGAGCTCTCCCATGGTGATGTCCTGACTCCTGTCCCAATGTTCTCTTTGTCGAAAGCACAGTACACAGCAGTCAGCCACCAGTCCGCTCACGAGACTTACTTTCTTTTTTCTCCATCAGACTTGCAAGTAGACAAGTGTAGTGCCCCAAAGTTTGCCAGGCAAGCAGTACAAAGAGGATTCAGGGAGGGGAAGGGTTAATTCCCCACCCACCCCATGCACAGCCAGCTGGCTTATTGATCAAACTGGCTGGCTCACCATTTCCTGTCTCTATCACCTCCCCCTCCCCTCCTGGAGCCTTTTGGCACTGGATCCTTTGTCTTGGCCAGGCCAGGTCTCTGGCCAGTGCCTAAAGGGGCCATAAATCAGCCAAGTGGGCTGATCTTAGCTCCAGATACCCAATGATCTGTCCAAAAGCCAGGTCCACCTCTAGGCTAGAAAGGGTCTTCCCTGCTAGCCAGTGGCAGTTCTGGACTGGGTGACTGACAGAGTAGAGAGCACAGGAGTACAGATGGCTGGAGGCTTACCTGAAGCTCGGATTCGTAGCTCCTGGGTGGCTGCTCCTCTATAGCCAGTGGTCCTCAGAGGTCTCCAGCAGCAGCAGTCACACCTTAGCTCCAGAAAAGGACCAACAGTCCTCCTGATGGCCAGCAGCCAGTTCCATAGGGTGAGCTCCCTTTAGTTGTCTCCTCCCTCGGTTTGCAGTTTTTGTATTGGGGTTTTCTGGGGTGTCCTGACACTGGGTGCCTAGTAGTGCATGTAGGACAAGCATCACATTTCAGATGCAAAGTGATGAGGGTAATGCTCACACAGGTTCTCTTTTGTTCTAATAAAAATATGGCTTGGCAAGTCTGTTAGTTTGCTTCCTGCTATTTTGCAGAATAAGTGTGGCATGGTTTCTGTTTTTTGGGGGGCTGCCATTGTAGTTCCCCTGTCTCCCCTCTCCAGTATGCTGGCTGTTTTTTGTTTTCCCTGGCATTTACATTGGGTGTTGCCACACATGGGGCTGCCATTGCAGTCCCCTGTCTCCCCTCTCCAGTATGCTGGCTGTTTTTTGTTTTCCCTGGTATTTACGTTGGGTGTTGCCACACATGGGGCTGCCATTGCAGTCCCCTGTCTCCCCTCTCCAGTATGCTGGCTGTTTTTTGTTTCCCCTGGTATTTACATTGGGTGTTGCCACACATGGGGCTGCCATTGCAGTTCCCTGTCCTTCCCCCCTTTGTTTACTGCCTCTAGTGCCACTTGCTCATCGGCAGGCTGTTGCCCTGCCCAGCTTTGCTGGAGTGGTTATTTTTTTCTCTTCTTTGGTTTGTTAAATTTCTTTCTCTTCCCTTTTGTGGGGGCTCCAGGTTACTTCCCATCCCTTTGCCCGGCCTTCTGTGCTGGTTGTGGGATGTGGTGCCCTTTTGGGGGGGCCTCTTTATTTTCTGCCTTCAGTTTTGCTATTTTTTTGGTTTTATATTTATCTGTTTTGTGGGCTCCTCAAATCCCTTTCTTGCTCAAGTCCCCTGAGATGACCCCCTACTGTGATCCTTCTCCTGTAGCCCCCCTCCCTCCGAATGAAGTGACGGCGTTCGTTTTGGTGGTCATTGGTGGTGGAGTTCCCCTCCTACTCAGCTCTCTTCCCCACCTCCCTTCCACAGTAAATTAGTGCCACTGCAGTTGCAGACCTGGGTGCCCAGCTGATCGCGATCCATGCGGCATTCACCAAGAGGGGACAAGTTTGGCAGACAGACCATGAGGTACAGCAGCAAAGTGTGTCTGGGTGGAAACCAGCACCCAGACCACTAAAGTTCCACCCTGCCACTGTTCAGGGCCAACCAAAGCACTGGGTGGGAGCAGAGCTCCCCAACCTCCACCACTAGCACCACCAACGATCGCAGTGGGATCCGGAAGACCCGGGCCAGGCAAAGAAAAAGGAAAGTGTGCTCCATGTGGTAGAGCTATGAAGTGCTGACTCTAAACCATGGCTTCTTTTTTTCCTCAGCAAGCAGTGAAACTGTGAGTGTTTACATTTTTCAGGGAAAATGATTGGGGTGGCTTGAGCTTACATTAGGGGGGGCTTCAACCTCCCCCAAAACAGCCTGGAGATGCCACTGGATCAGGCCTTAAGATTTGTGACAAAGCTGTGAATATTTCGACTTAAAATGTCCTCATCCACACAATAACGTCTCTGAAAAGTGCTGTGTAATAATTTTTTTTTAAATGAGCAGTTGATGAATCTCACAAGAAGCCCCCAAGTTAAAGGGTGCATTTTTAGACTGCTTACTGTCAGAGCTGCAATGCGAGAGAATCAAACATCTTGAACTGCAGGTTGATTCTTGCACACATTTCGGACCAGTTTATGGTTCAGATGGTGTGAACCAGTCAAACTGGCCAATGACGAATCCAAACTCCACACCTTGTCCATTTTCTCTCACATACATGCATGAAAAAACTGCAGGCTCCTGTACACATTCTGTTTAACCAGTCCCCCTCCCCAGATTACTCTCAGCCCCCCAAATAAAGTAATTTAATAGGTACCCCTTCTCCTGACCTATCATTTTTTTTTGGGGGGGGGGGGTTTGTAAAAAAGGCTTACTATTTGGGAGATTAGACAAAGGCAACATAAAGTTCTAGCTTTACATTTTTCAATAATTGGGAGTCAGGGGATAAAAAAGAACATGAACTACAGCTGTAGCACATCAACCCTTCTTGGTCCTTTCTTCTGGCTGACTTTAAGCTACTTGTATTCACAGCCAACTTGTCTGAGAGTTTATTAGGAGAGCTGATTTCCTAGGTCATTTGGTTTTTTTGTATTTTTGTTTATATACAGAATGCCTCACTTTGACAGCTGCTTCTCATGTGCGAGAGACAGATCACGAACATAGTTATGCACACAAGCGTATTCAGAAAAGTGTCCAGGAAAGGTTACAGGGGCCAGATCTTTAAAATGTCAAAAATTACAAACATGCAGTAAAAAGAGTTATGCAACAGGGGGTTCCCTGTGCACAACCACAATTTCTGATTCATGTGCTTGATTTTTGAAAGGGGTGCCTTTTTGCAACCTTTTTACAAATGTACTGAAGCTTATGCAAATGTTGCTGCACAGATTCTATGCCTGATGTTACTAAGCATAACATTTTCACAAAAAAATGGAAACTAAGGCCCATGCCTAGAAAATGTTAAAAATATCATTTTTGCCAGTGCAGAGATTTTTTTTCCTCACACCAGCGAGTTGCATACAGGGATTTGCACTTCGGGCCTCACACCCAGGCCTTTGCAAATTAAGTCCCAAGAGGCCCTGGATGAGATAAATGAATCAATTAAAGAAAATAGAAAATCAATCCATTGATGATCAAGCAAAAGACTGTTACTTACTAGTAACAATAGATTTTCGAGAGACCCTCCTCTACAGAGCCACAGCTACTGGACTATAAGTCGCTGGCATAATGACCACGTCGAGACCTTGTCACCACTTCAGCTGCCCATGCTGACGTATCCATGATACCTCGATGACATATGTCCCATCTGTGTAACATGGGTGGCCCACTCACTCTTCAGTTTAGTGGTTCTGCTGGAGACTCCTTATAAGTGAGTCTGTCAGGCATTACAGGAAACCACAGAATTAGTCAAACCTCCAAGGGAGGCTAGAGATGAGCATAGACTCACATAGATGCTGTATACCAGAAAACTGACTGTGCATCTAGCAGGAGGCCCCTTAAAGATCCCTCTACATGTATGGGGTGGGTGGGAGGAGGGCGAGGAAGATCAGGATATTGCTTACCAGTAACACTAGAATTTCAAGAGCCCCTTCTCTACAGAGCCACAGCTACTGGACTACAAACTGCTGGCATCATGACTACATGGAGACTTTTTCACCACTTGGGCTACCCATACTGACGTATCCATGATACTTCAATTACATATATCCCATCTATGTAACATGGGTAGCCACTCAATCTTCAGTTTAGTGGTTCAGCTGGAGACCCCCTTATAAGTGAATCTGTCAGGCAGAAGAGGGAACCATAGAATTCTAGTCAAACCTCCATGGGAGGCTGAAAATGTGCACAGTGGCAAATAGATGCTGTACACCAGAAAACGGTCTGTGCATCCAGCAGGAGGCCCATCAAATATCCCTCTGGATGTATGGGGGATGGGGGGAAGGAGGGTGGGGATGATAGGGATATGGGCAACTGGTTCCTGTGTTCAAAAATAAAGAACTAATGGCAGAATCCTGTGTTATCACTGACATAAGGGGATTCCTCAGATGCCCACTGTAACTCTTGGATGAAACTTGGTATAGTGGACCACAGCCAGTATGCCTAGAAGGACAGCTCATGGTTATAAAGCCAAGTGAGTGGAAAGCGACCACTGGGAATGGCAGCAGTTGGTCTCTAAGGGTGACCAGATGAGGACCATACCCCATAAAGGAGCATTCTGACACTGCCAATGATGGGGCTAAGATGTAAAGACAGGCAGAGCTTACTGGGAAAGGGTACTGTACTTGTACTTACAATAATGACTGTGCTGGAAAACATTCCCAGCCCATACAAGATACAGAGAAAGAAGCACCTTAACTGGAAGGTGTGTAAGAGCCACTTATAAAAGGCTGGTTAACTATGATGGTAATGGAAGAGAAGCTAGTTAACCAGATAGTAGTCACAGAATAACAGGGGGTGTTCATTTTATTGGTAGCAGCAAGTACAGTCTGCACAGTGTACAAATGAGAAGCACTATGGAGATCTCAGCAGTCAAGAATCCCATCAACTCTGTGAACATCTGAATTAAACAAGGGTGGTCCTGGCTTAATCAGTGCTGGGAAGAGAGAGGGTCTTTCTGACTAGGGCTAGCTCCCTTCTCTTTGGGCAGCTTAAAAGGAGTACCCAACTGTTTCAGATTGGAAAAAAAGTAGTAGATATAGACTGCTTAAGTAAACCTTTTGTCTGGGTGGGGTGGGAAATTTTACTTAGGGTACAACCACCCTGCAAAGAAGTACTGTAGGATAGATCAGCAGATGGGTGTAAGATTCTACATGCGGACTTTAGCTTTTACAGAGTAATTTCCCCACCAGTGTCAAAAAGCCATGGGACTATAAACGGGGTGTTCAGAATGAAATGATGCATATCAAAAGCTAAATCTGTAATGAGGGGCCAGAAATGCCTGCAAATGGATACTCCTGTAGCTGCAGCCCTAGTCAATGCATCTGAAGCATCATGAGCTGATCTCAATAGATGTTTATCAGTGTCCAGTTCTCAAGTTACACATTGTTGGGCCTCATCTTTTGCGGCACCTTCAGGCATGTGATCCATTATGACTAGAGGTCATTTAACAGGCTGTTCTGATATATGATCATATAATACAGATAAATGGCAATTCTGAGGCTTAGGGAGTCTAAAGCAAACATTTGTTTGCCCCAGGAATCCAACTGATGTGGTTCATCGTTAGGGTGGTTTAGATGTTAAGTGTTAGGGAATGACAGATTAATCATGTGCTCCCATAACCACTACTGAAACAACAGCTGGTGGGGCAGACCAAAAAGTCTTCACTGACAGTGCAGGGTGCCTCCTGTTAGCCTTTACAGACAAAGCAGGCAGGGAATTGGGATGGTACCATGCTCCCATAGTCGATTCTTCCAGCACCTGAAAAACAGGAGAGGCTATGACAGGATGTGCTAGAGGAACTTCCAAGAAATCATATAGATTTCTTGTTGTCGAATCCTCCTCCTCACCATCAAACTGCTGTTTTTCTTGCATGTGGTGAAGTAATGCCTGAAAGAAGAAATCCTCTGGAGGGGCTTGTGACATATATAACACTGAATCTTCACTTCATGAAGATACAGACGAGCATGAAACTATGCCATAAGGAACAGGATACTGCACTTCCTCCTGAGTCTTCATCCATCTTTTTGGAACAAGATAGATTCTTAGCCCTGGTTCTCTGAGTATTATAACAATAATTCTTCACAAGACCTTAATGCTTGTTTGGAGTTTACAGGAAAGAAGGTCTGGGAAGATGATACTGTGGGGACAGTGTGACCATTGATGACAACATGGCCATCGATGACAACTTTCCCCTGGATATCGACAACACTGTTGATGGCAGAGGGGGTACCGACCCCTTGGACTGCATTGACACTGGTGACAGTAGGAGTGGTGGAGCCATATAAGTCTGCGTTGCAATTGTGACAGTGATGAATCTGTCTGGACTGTGACAACAAATATGATGTCAGGGACAGATAGGTCATTGATGAGACAGTAATAAATATAGTAAAATTTCTGAATGAAATCAGAAAATGCCAATGCTTCCACATTACTGTTGATCACACCAGCAGGTGCTGATGACGATGACTCTGAAGAAGAGCAAGTTGTTGACGCCAAGCAGGCAGGGAGCTGCACTGCTGCATTTCTGGGGCCCGAGCCTGAAATACAGGTTACTCACCTGTAACAGGAGTTCTAGGAGTGGTATATGTTGTTTATCCACACTTACTGGCAGGTTTCTTGCCGCTTTAAATCTTGCCAGAAGGTCTTCAAGCTGGCTCCTCCCACCCACCCGGGTGGTAAAATTCTCAGCTCTACCCCATGACGCCAGATCTAGCCCGCTGGAAGCCAGGTTGCGCGTCGAAGCCGGGGAGGTCGGGTGGGTCGTGTGGATGAACAACATATACCACTCCTTGAACTCCTGTTACAGGTGAGTAACCTGTATTTCTAGGGACGTGGATATGTTGTTCAATCCACACTTACTGGCAGACTCCTAGCAGTTCTCCAGGAGGAGGGAGGCAAGGCGCGCACCCCCTACTTGGGAAAATAAGGACTGGAGAACCGAGGTCCCAAAACCAACATCCCAGCATGACTCTAGGTCGATGTGGTAGTGGGTAATGAAGGTGTGTGTTTGCTGACTTCCAGTTAGCAGCCCTGCAGATTCTTGGGTAGGGACGTCCCTGGAAGCAGCCACCGAAGCAGCGGTATGGCGGGTAGAATGAGCTCTTATCCCTTTGGGAGGCTCCATGCCTGCCAACCTACAGCAGATATCTATGCAGGAGGTGACCCACCTGCCTATCGTCTGCTTGGCTGCAGGTCTGCCAGGTACGGCTTCAGCATAGGTGACAAACAGCTGGTGAACCTCTCCCCGAACTTCAGCCATCCGCTCCTTGTAATAAGAGAGCGATCTTCTAGGTTCCAAAGTATGGAGCCTATATTCGGCCTCCGAGGTGTGATTGGGGTAGAACACTGGTAGAGTCAACACCTGGTTAAGGTGAAACTCCGACACCACCTTCGGAAGGAATTTTGGGTGGGGGCACAGGACAACCTTGTCCCTGTGGAAGACCAGATAAGGAGACTCGATGGAAAGTGCCTGGAGCTCTTCCATCCTTCTGGCTGACGTGATAGCCACCAAGAAGGTGGTCTTCCATGACAGGTGAGATATATCACACCTATGCATCGGTTCGAATGGCTTGCCCATGAGCTTAGCCAATACCAGCAGTAGATCCCACGGAGGTGAAGGTTCTCGCACCGGAGGGGATATGTGATCAAGACCTTTGAAAAAATACCCGACCACCTTCTACTGCGCCACCGACTGATTTCCGGCCTGCGCCCGGTAAGCAGAGAAGGCTGCCAGGTGCACCTTAAGGGTCGTCGACCGAAGCCCTAGCTGAGAAAGGGACCACAGGTAGTCCAGAATGCTAGCCAAAGAACTGGAGGAAGGGTCCAACCTCTTATCCTGACACCAAATGGAGAATCTTTTCCATTTGAAGGCACAGCATTTTATGGTCGACTCCTTACGGGATGCCTCAACAACGTTCAGAACCTCGTCGGAAAGACCCAAGGCCTGGAACTCTAGCCGCTCAGGAACCAGGACATCAAGTGCAGGGACTGAAGGTCCGGGTGGAGTACTTTTCCCTTGTTGACTGAGATCAAGTCCGGGTGGGCTGGATGCCCGCCTCGGAAGCCTGGAGCTGAGGCTGAGGAGATCTGGATACCAGAACTGGCGGGGGCAGTCTGGGGATACCAGAATCACCTGCGCCTTGTCCCTCTTTACCTTGAGAAGCATCTTGTGGATCAAGAGAAATGGAGAGAAGGCATAGAATAGGCCCAGGGTCCACGGCCTCGAGAAGGCATCCCCCTGCAGCGAGCCCTGCTGAGGGGGGTGGGCGTGGAACAGCCTCAGCTTCACATTCTCCCCTGGAGGCAAACAGGTCCACTTGAGGAGTGCCCCAGTGGGAGAACAGATCTTGTACTACCTCCAGCAGGAGAGACCACTCGTGAGATGCAGCACCTATCTGGCTTAGGGCATCGGCCAGAGTGTTGGAGGCTCCTGCCACATGGATGGTTAGGAGATCCACCTCCAGTCTGCTCAAGAAAGACCAAGTGCAGAGAGCCTCCTTGCACAGAGGCAAGCTATGCATCCTGCCCTCGTGGTTTAGGTAGTACATGGTCGTGGTGTTGTCCATCTGAACCTGGACCACCTGACCCCGTACAAACGGAGCGAAGGCAGTGAGGGCTAGTCAGACTGCTCGAAGCTCCAGCAGGTTGATGTGGCATCGAGACTCCTAAGGGGACCAGAGGTCATGCGCTCTGAGCTCCCCCAGATGGGCACCCCAACCCATCAGAGAGGCAACGGTCATCAGAGTGACCACTGGCTCTGGGCAGACAAACAGGATACCCTCCTGCAAATCAGCTGGAATGAGCCACCACTGGAGGCCGTTCCACATCTCCTGGGTCACTGTCACTGGCTGGTCCAGAGGACTGGAGCACTGTGACCATTGGCGGGCCAGCCCCCATTGCAGGGGACGCATGTGCCAGCGGGTCCAACAGACCACGCTGGTGCACGCCGCCATGAGGCCCAGGAGGCACAGAAAGTCCCGGGCAGAGCGCAACTGCCCAACCATAAATGATTGGGCAAAAGACAAAAGAACTCAGCCCTGTCTGCTGGGAGCCATGCTCTGGCTCAAAGAGAGTCGAGCTCTGCCCCGATGAACTGGATCACCTGCGGTGGCACAAGTTCTGATTTGGCCTCGTTGATGAGGAAGCAAATCTGAGAGCAGACCTGGAGGGCCAGATCCCTGGACCGCTCCACCTCCAGTTTGGAGGGGGCTGCAATCAGCCAGTTGTCCAGGTAAGGGTACACCCGGACCCTTCAGCACCGCAGGAATGCTGTCACCACTGCCATGCATTTGGTGATGACTCTGGGAGCTGAAGATAGGCTGAAGAACATGGCACGGAACTCGTAAAGGGATCCCTCTGCTCTGAAGCAGAGGAATCGCTGGTGAGACGGACGATTGGGACATGAAAGAACGCATCCTGGAGGTCCAGAGAACATAACCACAAGCCTCGCTCCAAGGATGGAATGATCTGAGCCAGAATGACCATTCTGAAGTTACGAGACCTTAGGAACTTGTTCAGGTCGTGTAGGTCTAGAATGGGGCGCCAGCCCCCCATCCGTTTTGGGACCAGAAAGTACCTGGACACAAACCCTGGGTCTGGTGGAGGATCCGCCACCTCCCTGATCACATCTTTCTGGAGGAGCAAGGCAATGTCAGCTCAACGAGCTGACAGAGAGGCTGCAGAAACCATAGCCCCCCATGGGGCAATGGCTCGATAGGGTGGGGACTGCTCGAATTCCAGAGGCAGACCCTTTCCTACCACCTCCAGCACCCAGCGGTCTGTGGTGATATCGGACCAGGCGGAAAGGAAGTGGCAGAGCCATCCCCCCACGGGAGGAAACAGGGGAGGAGTGACGAGGTTGGGAGTGACACCTCTCAACCCGTCACTAGGCAGGCTTGGAGGAAGGGCCGGCCGAGGAGCCGCCTGGACCTTTTCCTCCCAGCTTCCTGCTGGAGGAAGCAGCAGGCTTGGCTTTGGGGTGCCAAGTGTGAGCCTGCTGGCCCTGATGCTGTTGTTGCTGGTCCGGATGTGCCGCAGGGCAGGGGCTGAAGGACAAAAGGGCTTATGCTGCTGCTGGCGGCCTTTGTCCTTCTGGGCAGATGTGACCGAGTCCAAAGTGGCGCTGGACTTCTTGATCCATTGCAGGTGACCCTCCACACCGGGACCGAACAAGTCGGTACCCAAGAAGGGAACATCTGCCAGCTTGTGCTGGGTATCCACTGTAAAAGTGGAGATTCGCAGCCATGCTCTGCAGCGCATGGCCACTGCAGCCGCTACTGACTGGGCACACGAGTCAGCTGATGTCCAAGGAAGTTTGAGCTGCTGTTTGCCACCGCCCTTCCCTGATCCGCACCTGCTTGACCGCCATTTGAAGGTCAGCCGAGATGAGGAATCACCTCATCCAGGAGCCCAAAGGGCATGTGAAAAGTGTGCCATCAGAATGGCCGAGCTGGCCTGATGAAGGCCTAGGAAGAAGCAGCATAGACTTTCCGACCAGAGTAGTCCAGTTTCTTGGACTCCTTATCGGGTGGCTTGTCGACATCCCGAGTGTTCCCGGAATGCTGGAAAACGCTGTCGGTCACTAACCCCTCCACGGAGGGGTGCTCCGAGAAACCAGAGAGTGAACCGGTGGGAACAGCATACTTCCAAGCCATCCCGGCCGAAGATGCTGGACAAAAAGCTGGCCACTGCCATAGCTCCAGGGCTGGGCCAACAATGGCTTTGGCCACCAGGAAGGCCTCCGTGGGGGAATCCCCTCGGTCCAATATCTCCATGAGGGAATACTTGGCCCATTTTGAAACGGGTTCGAGCTTCATCCCAGTGGACTCTGAAATGAGCTGAAGCATTCTAAGGAATGAGGATGGGCTCTCATCCACCAACTGACCCCCAGTGGACTCCAGGTCAAGCGGTCTGGAGAACAAGGAGTCGTCGTCGTCAGACTCAGAGGAGTCTGTGAACAGCTGCCGAGCGCCTGAGCCATCCTCCTCCTGCCAAGGTCGATCGGGAGTGAGGGTGACTGACAACCGATGAGGCAAGCCTTGACCCGACCGAGGATCCTTGGTCAGGGCCCCAGATTTAGGTTGTGGAGGCGGGGCTTCCACCACAATGGGTGGCGCAGCTGGTTTCAGCCAAACAACCGGTGCCAGCTTCAGCTCCTCGACTACTATGAGGGGTTGTTTCGGCCACTCCGGTGACAGCCACTTAATGGCCGGGGAAGGCGACAGAGTCAGCTTATTCCCGGACAAAAGAAGCTGCTGCCACACTAGATACTCGTAGCGCCAACGCAATTTGCGCTGGAGCCTATCCTCCGAAGAGGATGACAATGAGGTTGAGCCACGCCACCGCTTTCCATGGTGCCGAGACCGAGACCGCCGATGTCGGTGGGATTGGCTGGACCTGGAAGAAGTCCGAGACTGAGACCTTTGGGGATTCCGAGGGTGGGTCTGAGAAGGGGCGGGGGAAACCCGCTCCTCCTTCAGTTCAAGGATCTTAACCAGGGACTCCAGCACCTGAGGCAAAGGCAAGTCCTCGGTTTCCACTGGGGGAACCGGTGAAGAAGGGTTATCGGCTTCTCCAGTCGACATACTATCCGACGGGTCGAGAAAAATCTCGACCGCGTCAATGGGTGTCTTGGCCGGCTGACATGACGGGGACACCGTGAAGCCAGCAGCCTTAGCCGCAACCTCGACCGAAGTAGAGTGTCGACTATCCGGGGAAGGGGACCTCTCCCGCTCCCATGAATGTAGACGGTGGGACTTACCTTTAGAGTCCTTCTTTTTGGACCGAGAGGAATGTCCCGAAGGCCCTTCTCCCTTGGTGGAGAGGGATTGACAAAGCTCCTTAAACGAAGCCGTGTAGGAGGAGCCCAAGGAGAGAGGGATAAATGCCGCGACCAAGGATGATGATGCTGCGGCCTGGGCCGCCTCCTCCTCCTCGAGGGCGTTCATCTGTTCGAGCTTTTCAGCCGAGCCTGCAGCTGTGGACAATGCCCAGTGGGCCTCCTTCGACTTGACCAGAGGATAACGTTTCTCGGGGCGCCCAAGTTGTAATCTGGCAGCATGATCCTCTAAGACCGTAGCCGAGAAGGACTTGCACAAGTTGCAGGCCTGCGAATCGTGGCCAAGCCCCAGGCAGTAAATGCATGTGGAGTGCAGATCGGTCTGGGACATCTTCTGCTCACAGGGGAACTGACGAAATCCAGGAGTCGATTTGTCCATTGCAGCTGCCAGGGAAGATAAAGACTGAAGTCTTGTAAATTTTAAAATTAGTTTCGGGTTAACCGAAGAGTTTGGATCCAGGCCTAAAACACAGAGCGCTAAGGAGACAACCTGAGCTTCCAAGTGGTAAGGAAGATCTGGCGTCATGGGGGCAGAGCCGAGAGTTTTACCACCCGGGTGGGTGGGAGGAGACAGCTTGAAGACCTTCCAGCAAGACTTAAAGTGGCAAGGAACCTGCCAGTAAGTGTGGATTGAACAGCATATCCATGTCCCTAGAAACAACATTTGACCATGGTGTCTTAGTGATGGTCAGGGTGGTAATGGAGGCCACCAGTGTGTCCTTCATGGTCTTACCCTCACAGTGCTTTAGTAAAAGAGAGTGAGACATATTTCAGCTCTGTTCTACTTCTGCTAAGAGCAAGCTTGTCATTTCATATTGTTTGAAACAGCTGATGTTTTTAATTTATTATGGCATCTGCAATATTATCCAAGGACTCAGTCCTATATTATGGTGAGTATCATCTCAAACGTTGTTTAAGAAGACTAGATAAGCAAAACTAAATAATGTGAAACAGGTGTGTCATATGTGTTACCAATTTTACTCACTGAAAGTTTTTGATATGTGAGTCCTCTCTCTAGTGGTCTGTTATAAAACCAATGTATGTGTTCTAATGTTACCACATTTCATTTACATTAATTTACTGAGTTTTTGTTGACCAGGAAAGGAGGGCTAGGCAATTCTGCATATTTGAGCTTCGTCCCAGTGAAGGAAGGGAGATACAGATGGTAACCAACCAGAACTGAACCAGATTAAGCTGTTGGTGGTATTAAATCAGGCCATCTCCCTCATATTTGGCTTCCAAGTTTGGGTTAGGGTAACATAATCCAGGTCATAATGCTCACATGTAATGGCTGCCCAGCCAGGGCATGGGATCTTTCAACATAACTGGTGCCTAATGCATGGCCAAGTTAGATAATAGATCTGATCCTAAGATCTGAAGCATGCTGTACCATATAATGTAACGAAAATTTAAACTAAGATTAGTCATAATGTTCACAACGTCCTTTTCAGCAAATGTCTGTTTTTGTAGAATGCAATTTCCTTTGGTACTAATGGTGACTGGTCCAAAGTAGTATTCCTAGACTAGAGGGTTCCTAGCTGGAGCTGTATGATCAGCTGTCTCCATTCTTGCTAGGAAGGCTTCCAACAACTTATTTCAGCATGGCTTTGTGGTTTTGTTGTAGCCCTAACAAACAGTGCAATTCTTTTACTTTATGGGAAATACCTAAGCAGAGATTATGAGTGTCTTCAAGGTAACATTTTTGCTTTCTGTACCAGCAGTAATGAAACAATGTCTGATTTTTTTGGCAGCTCTCGCGAAAGCATAAAAGCACTTTTTCAGTTAAAAAAAAAAGTAACTTGAGCAACTCTTAGAAAATATGTATTCAGAGTACAATATGTGGCCAATGGCAGAAGAGGGAAAAACTGAAGACTCAAGTGGGTTGTTCAAATTTATAGGCAGGACATATGCTGCCAGTGTATAATGGGACAAATCAATACAGATAGCCCAACAGTTAAAAGTTCCCAGGTGATGCCAATACCAGCAGCTTACAGTCTAATAGATGTGGGCACATGGAAGGAGATATCCTTGAAGCAGATATATAATTTACTGGGAGGAATCGGAGAGAAACTCTGAGCCCAATTAGCATGGATGGGGTTACCACCAATGAGGAATGGGAGGTGACTGTTTTAGGTGTGAGAATCTCTATTCTCAGTAGAGATGTTAAATGGGGTTCACTTATTCATGATTTAGTAAGGAGAAGGAATAAGAGGTTGTACTACATATTGATGTTAGAAAGAGCAGGAGGTTCCTGTTAAAGATTTATGAGTAATTCGTGCAGCAATTGTTAAGTTAGTTCTGGAATATGCATGCCCAGCGTAACACTACTTCCAGTCAAAGAAAGAGAGTGGTAACTAGGAAGGAAAGTCTGTTAAAATAATCTGTGCTGTACTCAGGATGTGATGATAGAAAAGGGGGCAGAAGCACTGGAGAAGAGAAAGATTTCCCTGTGGAGGTGTTTTAGCAAGAAAAATATGACAAGAGAAGCCCACCTTTTGGCAGCCTGAATAAGGACTTACTCTACGCAAGGGGAAAGCAAACAATTAATATCTAGGCTCTATTCAGAGCTAAATAAGGATACAGGTAAGCAACATGAAAAAAAAAACACTTACAATATAAATGGGAAGATGAGACAGGTACTCCTCTTAACACCAAAAGAGTGGTCCAAGATTTGGCAAGCAACCCACAAGACAATCACCTCTGGTAGTTGGAGTGAATTCAGATGGAAAGTTAATAGTGTATACTTCTTAACACCAGAGAGAACAAGGTATATAGGCACTAGTCACACAGATGTATGCTGGAGGGGTTGCAGGGAGAGGGGGATACCCCAGCATATTTGCTGGAGTTGTGGAAATATCTGCACATTCTGGTCTGAAACAGAGACTCAAATTAGGTTAGCTTTGGATATAACCTAGGAGCTGAATAGCTTCCACTTGGTATGCAGATTATATCCCCATGACTCGAAGGGCAATGCAAAAAAAAATACATTTTATTTTGTAATATACTCACGGTAGCCACAATTAAAGCAATAACACAAAGATGGATGACAAACTTCATTCCATCAATAGATAACTGACTAACAAATTGTAAAACAATTAGCACCATGGAAGAAATTACAAGCAGACTGCAGCTTCATGTGGAGCTCTTTAATACAAGGTGGTTATCCTCTGCTCATATTATAGAAGACATCAAGTGTACTTCAGTTCTAGACCAACTGCTACACTAATAAGGTACCCTGATACAGTAATGTTCTGTTCTTAATTATAATTAATTGATGGATCACTGTTCCCTAGCTCAACAGTTTTGTATGTTACAATCTGGTCCCAGTTCTGGGGGGCCTTTATTTAGGATCTGAGTATTTTTAATCTGTCACACAAAACTGAGACACCTGATAGTCATAAGTCATAGAAGGCGTGTAATGTAATGTTATATGAAATTATATTAGCAATGCCTCGTAAGAATTTCACCTGAAACATTCCAATATTTCCCCATCTTTTCATAAAACCTGAATCTGAATGAGGAGAAAATGAACGCCTTCTGGCTGAATTCAAAGTGCACTATTAAAATTTTTTGGTACTGCATTTTTTTCTTCTTTTTCGGTTTATGTATCTGGGATATCCTAACTGGGCTGCAGTATCTATTTTTGCACTAGGCCTTGCAAAAGGAGATCAACTTGGTCAGGGTCCTGCATTAAGCCAGTGGCTATGGTTGGATAGGAACAGAGACCTACAATACAGTTTGACAACTTAGTGCTCTAACCATTCTACCACACTGCCCCAAAAAAAAAAAAAAAAAAAATCAACATACTTGGTTTGTATAGTTTCATGATGTTTAAACTCTATGGATTGGTCACACACGGCTTACAGTTAGCATACACAGACCCCAGAGAGCTGCACTGATAAAATTACCTGAAGCCAAACAGTGAATAAGAGTCTGGGTTCTCGTGTTTAAATACAGGGGTCTGTTCAAACCTGGAAAGCCCACAGCAATTTTTTTTAGTTTACTGTTAAGTGTTTTGTAACAAATTTCATTCTGTCTGCACTCAAAACAATAAACGGTCTTACACACTCTTTTCAGATGTTTTCCATGTAGAGAGAGAGCAAGTGTAGGATTGCATGGCTGTAGAGAGACATAATCCCGTGGCGCTCTACCGGGAAATGTTCCATACTCTGCAGGGGAAGAAAAGTGGTGCCAGGCAGCAATTAGACAAAGCTGATGCCAGCCAAAGAGATAAAGAGCTGAAGTGGAGACTAAATCAGGCTTCATTAGGTACACAATGCTCTTCAGGAGGCCAGACTGGCCTGGCTTCTAAGGCCTGATTGAAGTTACTGAACACTGCACTGCCAAAAGGCACAGGGATGGCCAGGGAGGAGGCCTTACACAGCAGGCACTGTATAACCAAGATTATGATCAATTCTGAACACTACACTTTCCCACTGAAAGGATTTTCACTTGTTAGACTTAAAAGTTTGCTTTAGTGTACTTTCCCAGGATTCATAACTGTATGTCAGATAATGAGACCAGGAATGGTGCAGCTCCGTGAAATAACATGCATTCTTTATGAGATCAAGACTATATCAGTCCCACAATTCCTAACTCTATGTCAGACTATGTACATTCATAAGAATGGACTAAGATGGTATGGCACCTTTTTTTTTTGTTACGAACATACGAAAATGCCAGCAGAAACGTGCCATTTCGGTCTATCTAGTCTGCTCAAGTGTGCAGCTCTCAGGTGAATTTACTGGAGCTGCCCCCAACTTTCCACATAGAGCCTTCCTCCCCTCTACCCATCTTCCCACCTGTTATGACTCTCACTTTCACTCTGTCCCAACCCCTTTTAAAGGTGTCAACTGTTTTTGGTGATATCACCTCCCTTGGCAGTTCATTCCACTTGGACACCACTCTCTCTGGGAAACAATGTCTTCTCATTTCCCTTCTGAATATTCCCCCACTAAGTTTAGACTGTTTCCCCTAGTGGACCCATCCCCCCTGAGACTGAAGATACTTTCCATTCTAACTGTGTTAATACCTTTAAGGTATTTGAATGTCTCCCCTCTCTCTTCTGTCCTTGAGGGAATACATCTCGAGCTCCTGCAGCCTCTCCTCATAGGGTTTGTCCTGCAGAGATTACATATTGAGCTCCTGCAGCCTCTCCTCATAGAGTTTGTCCTGCAGGGAATACATATTGAGCTCCTGCAGCCTCTCCTCATAGGGTTTTTCCACCAGGGAATACATATTGAGCGCCTGCAGCCTCTCTTCATAGGGTTTGTCCCGCAGGGAATACATATTGAGCGCCTGCAGCCTCTCTTCATAGGGTTTGCTCATAATAAATAAAAAAATACATTATAGTTGCTGTTTACAGAACTTTAAGAGAACTGCTGCCGAAACCTGGCTCTCCTCCCTCATGCCTGACTCTGCCATCTCCCTTCCTGGTTTTACCATTTTCAGGGCCGATAGGATGGGCCGGCGTGGAGGGGGGTGTGCTATCTACTTGCGCAACTCGATCCTCGGGCTTGCCCTCCCCACCCCCAAGCTTAACCATGGGGCACAAGCCATTACCTTAAAAATCACCCCCTGCCCTGGACGTGGTCCACTCTATCTAACTGCGGCTTATCTACCCCCGGGGACTAACAAAGACTCTGCAGCCTCCTCTCTCCTTGACTACCTGGCTACCTTACCCCCGAAAGCTGAACAGTTAATTATGGGTGACTTAAATTCAAATTGGCTCAGCCCCTCAGCAGATAATCTGAAGAATGAGCTTGCAGCCCTTGACCTGTCCCAACTGGTCACTCAGCCCACTAGACTTAACAAAGTAACAGGAACTAGCTCCCTCCTGGACGTCATCCTCTCTAACCGACCTCATAAAGTCGTCTCCGTTGATGTCCTTGCGGACTCACTCAGTGACCACTCCCCAGTCATCTGCTTCTGGTCCTCCCCCACCCTCAGCCCTGGTTACAGCAGGACCCCTCGCCGCCAGTTTCTCCCCGGAGGTCTCGCCAACCTCAAACGTCACCTCGCCCAAATCGACTGGTCCCCATTGGCCAGTGCTCCTGACGTTAATTTTGCCCTTACCTACCTCTCCACGGCCTTCAACCACGCCTGTGATCTGTATGCACCCCTCAACACTCGTAGGATAAAAAAACGGACTGCCGCATGGATCACTCCTGCGCTGATCCAACAACTAAAAAAGAGAGATAACCTCTGGCACTTAGCTAATGACTCCGGCAGGGTTGCTGACAGGCAAGCCTACAGGGCAGCCCACAATCAATGCTCCTGGACAATCAAGCAAGCTAAAGCCAAATTCTACCAAGCTCGTTGACATCCACCTGGGGCTCGTCCAGAGCTTTCTGGGACAACATTAAAGATTTAAATGGTAAGACCCACCCCCCTCCATCCCAGATTGTCATAAATGGGACTGTCTCGACTGACCCCACCTGTATTGCTAACTGCCTTAATAAAACTTTCACTGACTTAGCGCCGTCCTCCGGCCCATTTTTCTGACCAGTTGCCAAACCCTCCACGCTCCCATTCCCAGGCATAATTCCACTTCCGAATGATCTCACCCCACGATGCCAAACCTTTCTTAATAAAGGCCCTGCCTCTCAGAACCCTACAATGACCCTCTCGACTCCAGGATACTTTGCCTCGTGCTGGATGTCATGCTCACCCTGCTGGCGCTTATCATTAACAAATCCTATGCCTCGGCCAATTCCCTAAGGCCTGGAAGCATGCAGAAGTAACCCCCATCCATAAGTCGGGGACCGCACTCTGCCCTAACTACAGGCCCATCTCCATCCTTCCCCACTATCCAAAGCCTTAGAAAAATAGTAAACACTCAGCTCTCGAATATCTTTTAACTACAACCTCCTTTGTCCGGAGCAACCACGGGTTTCGCCCTGGCCATAGCACATCCACTGCCTTCTGGAATTCTCCCACCACATTCACTCAGCACTAGACAAGGTCATCTTGCAGGCGGTCTTTATAGACCTGTCCAAGGCCTTGACACGGTGTGCCACCCCTGCTACTAAACTCCCTCAGTACACTAGGTCTGCAGCGGCCCCTGAAGTGGTTGCAAGCTACCTACACAACAGGTCCCAAAGAGTCAAACTAAATGGGACCCTCTCCTCCTACCTTCCGGTATACTGGTGTCCCCAAGGCTCCATCCTTGGCCTGACCCTTTTCAGCCTATTCCTGAACACCCCAGCTCCTGTTCCAGTAAAATATTACTCTATGCTGATGATGCTGTTATCCTTGCATCACACCTGACCCTCCCACTCCAAAGCATGCTGCAAAGCGCCTTCCTCCAAACCGAAAAGTGGTTCAATAATCACCGCCTAGTCCTGAACCTAAAGAAAACTAAGTCCATGCTATTTTCTCATCGGCAAAACAATGCCAGAGACTTCCCCCTCCACATCACCACCAGCACGCCCCTCCCTCTGGAGCAGGTTACATCCTATAAGTACCTGGGCATCACCTTTGACTCCGGCCTTACTTTCCATGCCCACCTTAAAGCTCTGTCATCTGCAATGAACTCCAGGATCGGTCTTCTCTACCGCCACAAAGACTGTCTCCCTGAACCTGCCTTAAAACTAGCCATCACCTCATCGGTATTATCACTGGCCGACTATGGTCTCCCTGTCTACGCTGCTGCTGATGCCTCTGCCTTATCCAAAGTCCAGACTTCTATCAATAAAGCATGTAGGCTCCTTACCGGTGCCCACAGCAGAACCCACACCTGTTTGCTATACTCCGACACAAAAATACTCACTCTTGAGGAAAGACTGATTTATCAAACCTGCCTACTGGCCAAAAATCCTTGTCAGGTCTCTGCCCTCCTGGGAGTCTCTGGACCTTTGCAGCGGGCTGCTAGAGTCCCTGCCAACCAGTACACATGCAGCCACCTTCTAGCGTTCCCAGGCGGAGGACCTCTCGCTACCAAAATCTTCCATCACCAAGCCCCATCCTGGTTTAACTCCTTCCTGAAACTATCTCCAAGATCCCTGGTATTGGCCGCTTCAAAATTGCCCTTCGCCAGCATATTATAGACAGCCGATGTTGTAAATGCTTGTAGCTGCCCCACGCGTCCCTACTGCCTCTATGCGGTCCTACTAACCTTTTTCAAGCCCCTCGCCCACCGGTCTTATATATCTACATATTAGCTTGGACATGCTCAATTATGAATAATGTATCTATTATTGTTTTACCAATGTTAGTACCTATTAACTTGTGACTTGCTGTCAAATTGAGTCTCTTGTTGTTCTCACCAATGTTAGTACCTTCCACAAGTTTAATCCAGCGCAGCCTCGCTGTCTGCTCTCTCCAAGTGTAATTTTTTATGTATCTAACCTGTTTCGTCATTTCCCTGTCCTAACCTCACACTTTTGTTGTCCCCCTTTTTGACGCGGTACCTTTGTAAACGAGTCTTTGACTCAAAGGTTGTAAATCTGATCTCTACAATAAATAAATAAAAAATAAATATAAAACACACAGAAACTGCATTGACAGGATACAGCCATGTTACACAGTACTGTAAGGGTACTGATGTATATCAAACAAACAGAAACTGTACTTACATGATAACAGTCACGTTACACAGTACTGTAAGGGTACCGATGTATATCAAATACACAGAAACTGTACTGACAGGATATAGCGATGTTACACAGTACTGTAAGGGTACCGATGTATATGAAACAAACAGAAACTGTATTGACAAGATACAGCCATGGTACAAAGTACTGTAAGGGTACCGGTGTCTATGAAACAAACAAAAACTGTACTGACAAGATACAGCCATGTTACACAGTACTGTAAGGGTACTGATGTATATTAAACACACAGAAACTGTACTTTCAGGATACAGCCATGTTACACGGTACTATAAGGGTATTGATGTATGTCAAACAAACAGAATCTGTACTTATAGGATACAGCAATGTTACACAGTACTCTAAGGGTACTGATGTATTTCAAACAAACAAAAACTGTACTGATAGGATACAGCCATGTTACACAGTACTGTAAAGGTACTGATGTATATTAAACAAACAGAAACTGTACTTACAGGATACAGCCATGTTACACAGTACTGTAAGGGTACTGATGTATATCAAACAAACAGAAACTGTACTGACGGGATACAGCCATGTTACACAGTACTGTAAGGGTACCAAAGTATATCACACAGAAACTGTACTTGCAGGACAGAGCCATGTTACACAGTACTACAAGGGTACCAAGGTATATTAAATAAACAGAAACTGTACTAGCAGGATAGAGCCTTGTTACACAGTACTGTAAGGGTACCCATGTATATCAAACAAGCAGAAACTGTACTTACAGGATACAGCCATGTTACACAGTACTGTAAGGGTACTGATGTATACCAAACACACAGAAACTGTACTAGCAGGATAGAGCCATGTTATACAGTACTGTAAGGATACTGATATATATTAAACAAACAGAAACTATACTGGCAGGATACAGCCTTGTTACACAGTACTGTAAGGGTACCGATGTATATCAAACAGAAACAGTACTTACAGGATACAGCCATGTTACACAGCACTGTAAGGGTACAGATGTATATCAAACAAACAGAAACTGTACTTACAGGATATAGCCATGTTACACAGTACTGTAAGGGTACAGATGTATGTCAAACACACAGAGTGTACTGACAGGATACAGCCATGTTACACAGTACTGTAAGGGTACCGATGTATATTAAACAGAAATTGTACTTACAGGATGCAGCCATGTTACACAGTACTGTAAGGGTACCAATGTACATCAAACAAACAGAAACTGTACTTACAGGATACAGCCATGTTACACAGCACTGTAAGGGTACTGATGTAACACACAGAAAATGTACTAACAGGATACAGCCATGTTACACAGTACTGTAAGGGCACCGATGTATATCAAAACAAACAGAAACTGTACTTGCAGGATACCGCCATGTTACACAGTACTGTAGGGGTACCGATATATAATAAACAAACAGAAACTGTGTTGACATGATATAGCCATGTTACACAGTACTGGAAGGGTACTGACATATGTCAAACACACAATAAGTGTATTGACAGGATACAGCCATGCTACACAGAACTGTAAGGGTATCGATATATATTAAACAAACAGAAACTGTACTGGCAGGATACTGCCATGTTACACAGTACTGTAAGGGTACCGATGTATATCAAACAAAGAGAAACTGTACTTACAGGATACAGCCATGTTACACAGTACTGTAAGGGGAACGATGTATATCAAACAAACAAAAACTGTACTTACGGGATACAGCCATGTTACACAGTACTGTAAAGGTACCGATGTATATCAAACAAACTGAAACTGTACTTACAGGATACAGCTATGTTACACAGTACTGTAAGGGTACCAATGTATGTCAAACACACAGAAAGTGCACTGACAGGATACAGCCATGTTCCACAGTACTGTAAGGGTACCGATGTAACACACAGAAAGTATACTGACAGGATACAGCCATTTTACACAGTACTGTATGGGTAGCGATGTATGTCAAACACACAGAAATGTACTTGCAGGATACAGCCATGTTACACAGTACTGTAAGGGTACCGATGTATGTCAAACAAACAGAATCTGTACTTATGGGATACAGCCATGTTACACAATACTGTAAGGGTACTGACATATGTCAAACAAACAAACTGTACTTACAGGATACAGCCACATTACAAAGTACTGTAAGGGTACTGACGAATGTCAAGCACACAGAAAGTGTACTGACAGGATATAGCCATGTTACACAATACTGTAAGGGTACCTATGTAACACACAGAAAGTGTACTGACAGGATACAGCCATGTTACATAGTACTGTAAGGGTACCAATGTCTATGAAACAAACAGAAACTGTACTTGCAGGATACAGCTATGTTACACAGTACTGTAAGGGTACCGATGTATGTCAAACAAACAGAATGTGTACTTACATGATACAGCCATGTTACACACTACTGTAAGGGTACCGATGTATATCAAACACACAGAAACTGTACTGACAGGATACAGCCATGTTACGCAGTACTGTAAGGGTACCGATGTATATCAAACACAAAGAAAGTGTACTGACAGGACTTCTGGTTGGGAAATGGCACTGTGAAGATGCAACAGATCTCAGCTCTCACCCAGTGCCAGGGGCAGACTGGCCCGGGATGCCTGGGATGCTAATTGCATCCTGGCCTGCGTAAGTAATGGCCTGCTGCCTGCACTTCTTGCTTTTTTTTTTTTTTTCTCCACTGCCCCGAGCCCCCGACCGTGGGTTTGGTCACTAATTTTTTTTTTCAGGGTGGCGGGGGGTCAGGTCTGTAATTGTAAAGTTAAGTAGCCACAGGAGAGTGCCGCGCTGCCTAGCTCTTTCCATTGGTTTCGATGAGCCATGAGCGGCAGCTGCGGCACACTAAAGTCGTGCGCGTGCACCCCTTCCCCTGCCTGAGAGAGACTGCTGCAGTGTCACTTGTGCCTAAACAGGGAACGGAGGACAGTGATTGGTGAAGACAGTCACAGGCGGGGCTGCAGACATGTCTTGGCATGCCCTTCCTTTGGTTAAGCGGCAATTGTTTCCAAGAGCAGAGGGACTTCTGCGTGAAGCGCCAGCTGCCATTGTTGCTTGTGGAGATCAGTCATCCCTCCCTCAGTACCGCCTAATCAGCCACTCACAGCTCGCTTGCCACCCAGAATCCAGATCGATCAATTCATGATCGCACGCTGAGACAGCGTTGCTTGCTGTTGCCTTAAGTGTGGAGGAGATCAGCCCTCCCTCAGTGCCGCCTAATCAGCCGCTCGCAGCTCGCTTGCCGCCCAGATCGATCAATTCATGATCGCTGAGACAGTGTTGCTGTTGCCTTAAGTGTGGAGGACTGCTGGTTCGGTGAGTGTGTGTGGTGGGTGGGAGTCATCGTGGGACAGGCAGGGCAGGGACATGAAATTATTGGATTTTTTTTTGTTGTATTTTGTTACTGTATTGTTTTTGTCACGTTGTGTATTTTGCTGCCTTTGCATTTTCCTGTAAAGTACTCTGAGCTGACCCTGGAAGGGCCTCTGTATTACATCTCTCTGTCTAGTAGACATCTTACTGTATAATTATGGTATTTACCTAACCTGGAAGACTTACATAAATGCAGACCAATCAGGTTCCATGGAGAGTCCTCTGGATGGGCTGAAGGGTGCAGAGGAGCTACAGCCTCCCCTTATGCTGTGTAGCTTCTACCCCTACCATCAGTCCTCTGTGCTCTGTGGCACAGAGTAGGGCTCTCCTGCCCTTGACCAAGCCATGTGCATGGCAGGGGATCAGGTGTGGTGGGGCACATGGCCAGGGCTGGGGATAGGCAGAAGTCTCCTCGTGTGTGGAACAGGACCACTGTGCACATCTGCTCCATATAGGCACACCTCCGTAGGCACAGATCTCCCACATTCTAAAATGGATTTTAAAGGTATGATGAGCTACTAAATTATCTTTTCACTTTTTTGAAACAGTTTTGTAGCACATACCTCCCAAATCAAGTTTTTTTTAAGAAAAGATATAAAACAGTGCTCTAGTTCGATGCACACAAGTTCTCCCCCAAATAAAGCTGTAAAATATTAACATTACATAACTGAGTAGCTTTACACAGTGACTCTACGGTTTTTCTGTTAATTTCTGTTTTTTTATTCTAACTTTATGAGGGTTATTTTAAGATAATAATTTGGGACTGGTTAGGATAGGGAAGGTTTCTTTTTGCTTGTTACTTATTTCCTATAGCAAGAAGAATCTTGTTTTAAGATTTGGGTGGTTGGCATGGGTGGACTGGCAAGGGTGCCTGGCATGCTGATTGCATCTTGGCCTGTGTCAGTATATGGCCCGACTGTGCAGTGGCTGTTTGTAGGTTTTTACTTTTTCCCCCTCCCTGACCATCATCTAGTCTAAGTGCATTTTTCTGGGGGGGTTGTCTGCCTGTTGAGTTGGCGGGTGCGGGCCCAAACAATCAGTCAAAACACTTAATTCATTTTGAATTGAATGGTGCCAAGACAAATAATTAGCCACCGTTGTCACCAATTAACTACCACAGACAGTTAAATATTGGTATGTTGTTGGTGTCCATCCCAGTCCTCCCTCCTAGCTAGCCCATGCACCACAAGTCAGCTTGGCAGCCAAATTAGCCAACCAAGAACCTCAAAGCAAGACAAAATAGTTGCATGGTGCAGTGCCTGTAGGTGCAGTATGTCATTGGGTGGGGCCGAGGCTGCTAGCTGCGTGCGCTGCTCATATGTTCTCGAATCCCGCTGCTTCTCATTGATGCCAAAGCTACAAACCCGAGTGGTGAGCAAGCGCCATTTCTCAATCACAATCACACTGTGAATTCCCTCGGTCGCTGCAGTGCACTCTCAATATTTGCCTCCCTGGCTCACCTTTTTTGTTGGTGTTGGTGTGGGGTGGGCCAGGGTATTGAGCTGGAGTCCATCACTCACCATACCACCATGATTTCCCACAGTGAGTCAGTCTGTCAGCTCCAGTGAAACCCATCACAACTTCACCGTCTCACACCAGTCACCAGAGTCAGATGGTCAGAGAAGTAGAGGAGGTGGCGAGCGAGTGACTGCAGACTGCACTGCAGAGTCTAAGGCAGCAGAGCGCAGACCAATGATGAGCTGAGAAATATAGAGGAGCAGAGCAGCAGAGCCAGCCTGGAGCAGCAGGAGCCAGGAGGTGAGTTGGCTCGGAACTGGAATGGGACAGGAGTACTACTACTCGAGTCGGGAGTGGCCTGGGACACAGTCAGTGGGACTGAACTGTAATTGTTGTATTGTATTTCTTTGCTTAGGACCAGGAATCTGTTTTTTATAGATATTTCCTCACCTACTGTTCTATTTCCCTTTTTAATTCTCCTGTTATGCTTCACAACACACCAGTCTGAATCATCTGTGAATGTGATCAATCTACAGTACGTTTCCACACAATACCCACGTCTACCAGTGCCTGAAGTCAGACACTGCAATATGCCATCAGAGGAGGGACAGTTTGATAAAAGCTATGAGTTGTGAGAACAGAAGCTCTTTTATAAACATAAATTAGTGTGAGAAATAGGAATGATACCATAGTAGTGAGCGTGGTAAGGAGTAAGTAAAGGAGATGATCTTTCCCTTCCTCTGTAAAAGACATTGGTTGTACCACTATTACTCAAAAGAGATGATACGCATGCATTAATACATACATCAATTTTTTTCCCAAAAGTACCAAGACCATGTCCAAAGTCACATAGTACATAGTACAAAAAAATAGCTCTATGAGATTACTATGACCGAAAAGCGCTTGCATTTATAAAGTGATGTAAAAATTATTTTTCAAAATGTTATATAGCCTGCACTGATACTTGACTGGCCTGCTTGAACCAAATCAACCAGAGGAAGTCACTTTATCATGATGGAGCTGTTTAAAGTCATGAAAGGGAAAGTGGTAAGGGGGGAGTGGGACAGGGGTCATTCAGTCAGATGGAGTCACAGAGTAGTGGAAGATCCAAGAGAAGAAGGTGGATCTGTGTCAGTATGACTCTGAGCACTACCCATTAGCCCATTAAGTAATAAGGAAGGGAGGGGGCAGGGGCAGCAGGGAGCAACGTAACCATCTGGGGAATTTGCAAATGGTGGAGGAGGATTAATTGAATGCCACTGCCTCTAAAGCATGCTAGCTTCAGTGAGCGGAGAGATGCTGTCTGATGATAAGCTTGGAGGGAGCAGCCGCCGTGCCACCTCCAGCGAGTGGCACCAAACAGTATAACAAGTATTAAATGATGAGATCCCATCAGGCACTGTTTTGGAGACTCATGATGTGCTACTTCCCACTACCACCTGCAGTCTCCTCACTGGGTTGGGTTCTTCTCCATCTTGGTTTGGTTTGGTTTGAGTTTGGCACAGTGACAGTCGTGGGTGGCCCACCTCAGGACAAGGGTGTAAGTCCCTGTGATTGGAAGGAAGGAGAATGTTTTATAAAATATCAAAAATGAAATGTGCACATTATATTTGAGAAGTGCACCAAAAGACCAAAGTCTGTGTATAATATTGATCCCAGTTTAGTTTTAGAATAAATGCTTTCTGGGTAGAGCCATAGGGTTAAAATTATTACCAGCTATCTGCATTTGTTCATACAATCATTGGTAGAGCATGCTAAGGTCTACAAAAAAAAAAAAAAAGAAAATAATTTTAGGTCTTTAAAACGACCAATAAATGATATATGAATAAGTTCAGTCTAGTAAATCATAAAATATAAAACAAAAAAAAATCAATTTTAGGCCACATGGGGCTAGGTTCCCAAAACTTCTATTTAGCATAAAATAGTAAGCGTTATCATTTTTGTTGGTCTATAAAATCTCAGCCAGCATAATTTCTCTGAAGCCCAATCATTAAAGTGTGGACATCGTGGTGTGTATATTCTCAAGTTCTTACTGAGACTCTGACATGTACATTTCTGCCCGTTCTCAAAACAGATTTGGTTAAATTCATTCCTTAAAGATGCATGGAAACAAACATAGTCGTAGTTAGCAGAAATGGTTCCCCTGGCTCATCTAGTCTGCCCTAAAAATATCCTACCTATTGTATCACTGCAGACCCTGCTTGATCTGCGGCTTTACCTCCCCCCCAAACAAGCAAGCCCTATTACCGAGGTCACCCTGTGTATCCTATGCATGCATGAATCCTATAATGGTTTTCAGTCCTACCACCTCTCTACTGGTAGTGTGCTCCAGGCATCCACCACCCTTCCGTGAGAAGCATTTCCTCACATCTCCGCTGAGCTTCCGCCCCGGCCCTTCCAGCTTCATATCATGCCCCTTGTCCTTGAGCATCTCTCTCTGTAAAATGCCACCCTTCAGTGCCTTATTGATACCCCTAAGGTTTTTGAATGTTTCCATCATGTCTCCCCTATAAATAAAACCTAATCGGGAGGCAGCAGCATTTTGTAGTAGTATACTGTTTATTATTTAAGCAATAATGCATGACAGGGTGTGGGTTGTGCTGGTATAACCTTACGCCTGGCTGGTTGGGCACGAGGCTGGAGGCAGAGTTTGTCCAGTGTCCCAGAAGTGAGGTTATCCCAGCACAACCACACCCTGATTGTCATTATTGCTATCCTACAATGGCTCATTATTATATAAAATGTTTTTTTTTTAATGCTGTTAGTAGATTTTTATTTCTTTTTTCTTTGGTAACCAGGTAAGGCCACTGGGCAAAAAGCCTGTATACTATGATGCAGAAGATCTCTCCACCTCATACGTTTTATTTTTTTTGCTCTGCTGTGGCTCTGCTGCTGCCCATCTGAATCCACCCAGTACGGATGAGTTCTACTGATTCTATTGTAATAAGTATGTTGTTCTTTAATTTCAATCCGTTCATGTCAGCAGGTTGCTTTCTAAATGTCTGAGACCGAGTGCAGATATTTTCTATTTTCAATATTGATTCTGTACTTAAATTGTTTAAAATGTATTGTCAACCACCAATGTAAGAATAACAAAGACCCCTCTATATCTGCTATGGTTTTTTTGATGGGGGGGGAGGAGACCATGAGGGCTTCTGTGTAGCACTCCAAACAAAAAGCACTAAAATAAATGTTTTGTGTTTTTTTCCTTTTAAAGGAGATGAAAAGCAGGATACTGTACCCTCCAGTCAGGTTTATGTTATGTTCTTGATTTTTATGTCAGACTTTTTAAGCGTCTTTATGTAGGTGACTGAGCTTGTAGCCTTGCTGGAGTAAAACTGAGAGGGAGGAGCTAGTCAAGTTTGTATATGTTTATATGGAGGGTATGTTGATTATAGATGGATGAGCTGTGTGCGACATGACGTGGGATGGGGGTGTCAGTGATGGTATGTTTTGTTGGTTAGGAATTTGATATGTGATGACTCAACAGTATCACTTGTGTTTGGGGAAGAACCCTTGGCAGCCAACAAGAGATATCCTTGTTTTTATTTTATTTTATTTGGGGGTCCTGCTGCCAGATAACTGTGGGAGTGGTGGGGTTGGTGTGTGCGTGTGTGTATGCATTTGATTTTTGTGTCCAACTTATGTGGGTGGATGTAGTAGTCCACCATCATAGGGAGTTAACCGTGGCCTGTGGAAGTCTGGAGGTTGTCTATACTTGGGCCATACTGGAGAGGTGCATTGTCCTGCATTTTTCCCCTTTGGGAACACATTTGTTTTGCCAGTTCTTTGGTTGCCTGCCCCCATGAGGCACTGGGCACACTAGTTGCTACTTCTGGGTTTTCTGTCAGGTGTGGCGGCTGCACAGAGCCATCGCATGGATTAATTTCTGATTGGCAGGGGTTTGCCATCACTAACTGACTCTGCCTTTTGGTTCTGTGCTTGGTTGTGCATTGTTCATCCATATATATGGTTTGATTTCTTTTGTATTGACAGAGTGTGCTGGCTGCTTCTTCCCTCTTATCCCACTCCATCTGGATTGTACATTTCATCCAGTGGGCTGTGTGGTCTTGGTCTGTCTTGTCTTGGAATTTTTTTAATGTAGAAAAGCTTGGACTTTGTGGATGGATGTGATGTGTATGACCTAGAGTGGAAACAGTGGGTGAGGGTGGTCTGTGTTGGTATATTTTTTTTGGTTTGGAATTTGATCAGCTCAGTGGCTGCTCTGTTGCACTCACTTGTGTTTTGGGTAGGACCCCTTGGCAGCAGTTGGTTGATGTGTTTGGTGCTTTGTGTGTGGTGGGTGGCTGCTGCTGCTGGGTATCTGAGAGAGTGATGTGGTTTCTCTGCTTTTTGGGAGGAGGAGGAGAGGCGTGGTGGTGGTGTTAGTGTGCCACTAAGATCCAGTTTGTTGTTGACTTTTGACATTTTTGGAGGGCCAACTTGACATGTGGGTGGATGAAGTCCACCACCATATGGAGTTGGCCGTGGAAGTCCAGAGGCTGGCTCTCAGGCCGGGCTGGAGAGGTGCATTGACCTGATGGAGTCCTTTGTATAATGACGTCCTGACTAACTTGGAACGAAAAGACTTTCGGCATTAGTGAGGACACCAGAACTTCAGCAGAATGATGTTTTGCAGTGTGTGTATTTCCATACACAACCGCATACCACCTTACACTAAAACACTGTATGGACACTACTCCTGAGAAGAAAGCAGTTGTCTATGGTAAAATATTTCATAACATGTTAACTGGCTGGAAAACCTGTGTTGAAAGGTTTTGCACTTTGATTTCAAGTGGTACACATAAACTGACCCATTTACTAATGGAAGCCCTGTTACCTCATACCTACTATGTTTGCAAATCTTTATAATATATAGGTGATTTGTCCCATGGGTGCAGTGGTTGGATTTCTGGTTGTGATGCCAGTGACCCGAGTTTGGGAACGGTTGTGGGGAGAAGGCTGGAGTGTCTGACTGCTTGCCTTCTCTCAGTGGGGTCGGGGGGTAGATGACCTGGTTCTTGCGGACTCCTGGCTGAGGCCGGGGAATGGCAACACATTGGGTCATGTTGAATAGAGGGGCTAATTCATCCTCTTTTAAATACTAGTCCGTGTAAGTGTTTTTATTTTTACTTGGCTTGATCCATATTCTAGTTTTGATCTAGCAGTACATATAGGCCATAACTGAGGTGGTGTGATAGATTTCCGGTGAAAATGTCATTTATAAAAGGGAAGTGGCCTGTCCTCCTTATGTAGCATCCTGGCCTGTGATCCAGCCAGTCCGCCCCTGCCCAGTGCTCACTTTTGCAGTAGAATCTCCCCCTTACAGTATTGATTTTTAAGTATTTACAAACAATAACAACTTTGAAAGGAGATAGAGAAGAGAGATTAAAGCGCAAACGAAGAAATAAATCAGCTACTGAGACAGGGCAATGTGGAGACATGGCTCGTATACATCGTAACTGTTTTCAACAGCTTAGAGATTTACCAGATGAAGATGAAAATGAAATACAAAGCTCTGACTCTAACCAGTCCGCTCTCCCACAATCGGAATCAAAAAGAGGTAGAAGAGATCAAGAAAGGAAGAAACAAAATCCAGATCTTCCTAACTCTAAAACTATTCTGGCAGCAATAACCGAATTTCGGTCAGAGATCGGAGAGGCTCTTCGAGATATGCAAACGGAATTGACAGAGCTGCAATCTAGAACTGCCCAGATGGAAACCCAGACTACAACTAATTTAAACAAAATATTGACCATAGAGAAAGCAATATGTGCACTAGCAGACGAACAATTGCACACATCAATTAGGTTGGAGGATATGCAGAACAGAGGCAGATGGAAAAACATACATGTGTTCGGATTGCCAGAGGGAGAGGAGGGTAATGATCCGGTTGCCTTTGCTGATATGCTGCTGCGACAAACATTAGATATGGATCCGGAATACCAGCTGGATATAGAGAGGGCATATAGAGCTTTAGGCCCCCGCCCGTCTAAGCCAGACGCTCGCCCCAGATCGTTTTGATACGATTTGTTAGCTTTTGCCAAAAAGACCAGCTTTTAACGAAGGCTGGCAAAAACAGAGTGTTCAATGGCAAGAACAGTGCATTTTGTTTGATAACGACTATGCCCCGGCTACACAATGTAAGAGAAGGGAGTACACACCGCTATTTTCATCCCTTAGAGCAAAGAACTTAACATTTCATACTCCATACCCTGCAAAAATGGTAGTTCAGTTCCCGGGAGGTCCCATAACATATCAGTCAGCATTGGAGGCCAGATCAGATCTTTCACAAAGAGGAATCCTAGATGTGAAGGAATACCCAAGATGGCGATGAGAGACCAGAACACTAACTAGGCCTGGAAATAGAGGAGGAGTGTCTAGAATGGAAATTGGTGACCAGAGACTACAGACAATACTGGATAAAATCCAACACCTAAGGAATCCAACTCTCCAGTCTTAAACGGAATAACTGTGCAGGTTTTACTGAGAGATGGGGGAGGTAGACAGGGAAGCGAGACTAACGTGGCCTAGATCCAAAGTGATTAGGAGTGGAAGGAAAGGAATTTACTAGCTAAAACTGGAGTCACGTTTTCCCTTCGCTCATCGAAGGGGAAGGGAATGCGATCTCTTGGCGATTTTTCAGCGGGTGCCTTGCCCCCCCCCCCATTCCTGGGATCGAGAAGTGGATCTGTTTCTCTCCCCCCCCCAACTAACCAAACGTGACTTGGCCTGAGAGTAACAGGATGGAGGGGGCTATCTTTGTTGCACCTTCCTCACGGTAGTGATCAATAAGAAAGCTGGGAGGCTTAAAAGAGGAAAGCAAACTGGGATGGGGGGAAATCGAAGAGGTCTGAGTGAGCCGCTGACATTTGGGTCATTTGGAGGGTTGTGGGTTTGAGGGATGGCATCTCCCTTAGGGGTATCTCGCATAAAAAATGCCCCTAGGTGTAGGACGAGATAGATAACAGGATATGGAGATTGCCTTTCTCTCCCCCCACCTCCTTCGTCCCAGAGGGCGGCCCCTGAGTTCTGGATCTGTTGGGGACATATGGGGTTGAGGGAGGGCATCTCTTTCTAGAGGAACCCTGCACAATAAAAGGCCCTCTATACTAGGTGAAATAGACAGTAGGACATGGAGATTGCCTTTCTCTCCCCCAGTCTCCCTCGTTTCGGATAGCCCCCCCCCCCACGTGTTCCTCTGATCGGCATGGAAGATCTCCTATGGATTAACTTAAGGAAGGAAATACAGGATTCAAATTTGTACTTTAAGCTCTAGATTTGACTCCATTCTTATCACTGGAGGACAAGATAAACTTTAAAGGGAAAGAACATGGATGCTATTATTCTCTTGATGGGGGGGATATGAAGTTTTGGAAGGTTGCGGTCTGGGAGAGGGGAGGGGGACGAGAAGAAGTAAGATTCAGGGACGGAAAATGGAATGTTTAAAGTTTGAAGGGGGGGAGTGCCGAGGGTGGTTCTTTCTCTTCTGATGGGTGGGGCAAGTGATGGGGGACTTCACCTCGATTCTACATGCTAATTGAATTAGGAATCATTTATTGTTTTCTACTGATGGGAAACTACTGTGATATATGTATCAAAGTCTGGATTCAGTTAGGCTGAATGATTCTCTACATAATGGGGTGGGGGAACTAGATATTAAATAAATAATAAGGGGAGTACAGATCATTTAATTAGATTTAGAAAAGGTGAATCGGGGTGAGAACGTTTAAGGTTCATACTGAACATTCTATTTGGATCTAAGATTTCAATGCCCATTAACCAACCACTACAGGAATAGGTACGGTAACTCCGTGTCTGTTCTAGAGGGGGGGGGGACTCCCCCTCAGACAGGTCTATACTCTTTAGAGAAGTGCTGCCCTGTCTCCCCAGACCACAGATTCTGTAGGTCTGGACAAAGTGGGAAATGGTTTTTTTTCCCACTCGAATGGAAGACCAAATGTATATAGTTTCCTTGATAAGAGATAATGGGTTATTTGTTTTTTACTAAGTTAAAATCGAAGAGAGAGGGTGACACAAATCTAGATTTGACACTGCTGTCCTCAAAAAAGGTTGGACATGTGGTTTCTGGAGGGATAGTAGATAAAGAAACTTCCTTTATCTCTGGAGATGCTGAGTTTGGCCATTTAGGGCCACCAGAGTATGGAGGAAAGAATACTTCAAATATAATCAAATACATACAATATTCTCTGGAAACTGGACAATGCCCTGCCTACATAATAGTGATAACCCCCCTGGATACAAATGGCTAACATCCCAGTGAATATTCTGTCATTAAATGTGAATGGATTGCATTCCCCTGTTTAAGGGTATAGAATTATGCAGTATCTGCGCAAGCAGAAAGCAGATTTGTTTTTCCTACAGCAATCTCATCTCTCCCTGTCAGAACATTCCAAGTTACACTGGGGGGCAGATATCAGGTGTTTGCCTCCTCTCATGCAAAAAAAACATAAGAGGGGAATGGCTATTTTGATACCGGCCTCTACCCCATTTGAAGTTCTAGATTCCTTTTCGGATTCACAGGGTAGATTTGTGATTCTGACCGGAAGAATTTATTCACAGACTGTAACTTTAGTTAATGCTTATTTACCCCCACAGACTCCACTTCCGGTTGTTCGATCATTTCTTCATAAGGTGATGGAAAACTATAAAGGAATTTTGATCATGGGAGGAGATTTTAATCTGACATTAGATCCCTATATAGATTCATCTAATCCAAACCCCAATAGATAACCCAATACAGGAAAATTTTTTAAAAAAATGTTGGCATACTTAGGATTTGAAGATGTTTGGAGGAGGACTTTCCCAACAGTCCCAGGATCTACTTTTTTTTTCGGCACGCTATAGAACATATTCCAGGCTGGATTATTTTTTTGTCTCGGGGGAACACCTTACATTAGTTCAGGATATGATAACTGAACCAAGAATACTATCTGATCATAATCCCCTGATTCAGAAATTGACTTAGGGAAACAGTGAAAATTTTAAACTTGGAGATTTAATACATCACTTTTAAAAGATCAGGAGTTCCTTGATGCCATGAAGAAACGTATCCCCCAGGCTATTCAGGAGAATCTGACTCCAGAAGTCTCTAATGCTATCCAGTGGGATACACTGAAGGCCATACTGAGGGTGCAGATTCTAGAGTACACTTCCCAGAAATTAAAAAAACAAAATGCCAGGTTAAAATTTTTAGAAGATCGCCTGTCCTCCTATCAATTCTTATATAGAGAAGGAAATGTTAATCTCCAGAGATGGATAAGAGGCTTAAAACAGGAGACACAAAACATTATGGATTACAAAACCTTCCAACAACTGGCATATCTACGACAATACAATTATGAAGGGGGGCAAAAGGGGCAAGAAACCTGGCAAGGAAATTGAGGGCCAATAAAAGAGCTTCTACTGTCTTGAAAATAAAAACCCAATCTACTTGCTCTATTACATATAAAGAAAACCAAATCAAACAAACTTTTAAACAATTTTATAAATCTTTATATACCGCCCCCTCCCCGGAACACAAATATAGAATTCAGGAGTTTTTAGACCAAATCCCTTTACCTAAACTTTCAGAAACCCAGATTTCTCAACTACAAAGACTGATTAGACTGGAGGAGATACTTTATCAGGTAAAAAGAATTAAATCTGAGAAAAGCCCAGGCCCGGATGGATTTAGTCCAGAATGGTACAAAACGTTTATTCCCCAACTATCACCTAGCTTTCTTCCAGCCTGTAAGACAGTCTTTGAGGGACAGACCCCTACTCCATCTTGGAATTACACTATTTTAACTCTGTTACTTAAACCGGAAAGAGGCCCCTCCCTTCCCAAATCTTATCGACCAATTTCTATCGTAAGCCAGGGTTTTAAATAATTGATTAGCACTTTTTTCCTTGGGACAATACTAACTGTACAGAAAGTATTTATATAAGTTTTCTAGAAGTATTATGTTTGTTAAACACAGTGAGGCAAGTACTATGCATTTTCACAATTTTTTAGCACTTTTATGAGCAAAATGTTAATCAATTTTTAGAGTTAAATAAAATCATGCTAAACGTAGATTATAAATTATTTATGGCCATTTGGGCCAAAAAACTGGAACCCATTCTACTAGATTTAATACACAAAGATCAGGCAGGCTTCGTGAAATCAAGAAGTACTTCAGATAATCTCCGTAGATTATTTCTTATTATGGAACATCTTCAGGCCTGAAAGATTTCCTCTATTATAATTAGCCTTGATGCAGACAAAGCATTCGACAAGGTGGGATGGGATTTTCTATGGGTAGCCCTGTCCAAATTTGCATTTCCAGATTCTTTTTCAACATGCCTGAGGAATGTATATTCGTCTTCTAAGGCCTATATTAGAATTAATGGCTCATTATCCCAACCAATACCCATACAAAGGGGAATGAGACAGGGATGTCCCATGTCCCCCTTACTATTTGCTCTTTATGTTGAACCCCTAGCGGAGCTAATTCAGAGGAATGTAGGTGTGGAGGGGGTTCCTATGGGTCCGAGGGAATATAAGGTGGCTTTATTTGCTGACGATATCTTGGTTTCAGCCCTCTCTCCAGAGACTTCCCTCTTGGCCCTGTGGGATTCCCTGACACTTTTCTCTGAGATATCGGGATTTGTTTTAAATATTAACAAAAGAGACTTGCTAGATTTAAACTTTTCCCCAACCCAAACATTAAAAAACAAATACCCCTTAAAATGGTACAAAACACAAATTAAATATTTAGGTATAATAATTCCAAAAAAATTAGAAAATGTGCAGTTGCTAAATTATGAACCTTGGTCGATACAAATTCAGTCAGAGTTAACGGCTTGGTCATCTCTGCCCTTGAACTTTTTTCAGAGGATAGAGTCCATTAGAATGATCATCCTACCAAAACTGTTATATCTGTTCCAAATATTCCAACTTTCCCTGGTAATTTTTACTTTAAGGGATAGAAGTATTTCTAATTTTATCTGGCATGGTCAGAAACCTCGAGTAAGGATGACCTTGTTGCAACTTCCACTGACAGAAGGAGGCCCAAACCTTCCCAACTTAAGGCTGTATGCTTTGGCATCCTTTATCAAGATCCTAATACTGTGGCTTTCCCCATCTATTGAGGCTCCTTGGAAGGATGTGGAGTTTGCCATTAATGATTTATGCAATATTTTGAAAATAACCATGGCCTCAGTAGACAAGGCCCCACAGCTGAGGGACTTTACACCCTTCACAGCTCAAATTTTAACACAATGGTACCACCTAAAGAAAAATAAATGCTTTAAAGAATTGTTTTCCTATTTACTTTGATCTCAGAGGATGGTTCTTTTGTCCCAGCAACATTAGACCACACCTTTATTAGGTGGAGGAGGGTGGGACCTCAATTCTATAGACAACTTATAACAGATAAGGGCATTGTCAGGTTTGAAACATTACAGAGGGACTATGGTTTACCTGAAGAGGACATCTATAGATATACCCAGGTTAAAAATGATCTTCTAAGACAAAGAGATATAACACTACAATTGCCCAATCCAGTTCCAGCTGTTTGGAAACTCCTAGAAGATGCTATAACTGGTCAGCTCTGGGAACATCTAGTGGGCCATATTTACCAGATCCTACACCAGGGAATGGGTGACTCATCACTTTCTATAATGAGAAGCTGGGGTAGGGATTTAGAGATGGAAATCTCCAAGCAGGATTGGCTTCGGGCTTCTCCTATGGCTTGTAAGATAACTCATTCATGTATTTGGAGGGAATTTGCCTGGAAATGCAGAGTATGTTTTTTTCGATCCCCAGCCATTCTAATTAAATATCTCCCTTCCTCCTATGGCAGATGCTGGAGATCTTGTAGATGCTAGGTAGCTGGCCCTGTCCATATTTTTTGGACATGCCACCTATTAATGCCATATTGGTATAACCTTCAACAGGCAATGTCGGAATGTTTGGGAGAAGAGATCGAATTGACTGCTGAAATGGTTCTCCTGGCAATATTTCCCCCCCATACCCCAGCCTGGCATAAAACTTTGTTACCCATTTACACAGAGGCTGCCAAAAAGGCCATAACAAGGCACTGGATGTCAGAGATAGTTCTGACCATTGGGGACTGGAATAAGATAGTATTTAACATTTATCATTCAGAGACTATTATGGCTAAATTGCACAACATAGCCCCGCAGGCTGAGCTATTGTGGAGACCATGAGTATTTTACATTTCCAGCAGAGACCCCGATTTTATACCTTGATGATGGGAGCTAGATGAGATGAAAGACGGTAGAGGAGAGAGAGCTCTGAATTAAGTTTGGAGTTTTTCCCCCTTTAGGGGGTCAAGGGGAAATACAAGGGGTTTACTGGAATGTATGTTTTTTATCAAAATGTGGACAGAAAAAGTAGAAAAAGACAAAGTAATTGTCTGTAATGTATTGTGGTCACTACCTCTCTTTTTTAATAAAAAGAAAATTAAAAAAAAAAAAGAAACTGCACTGACAGGATACAGCCATGTTACACAGTACTGTAAGGGTACCAATGTATGTCAAACACACAGAAAGTATACTGACAGGATACAGCCATGTTACACAATACTGTAAGGGTACCGATGTAACAGACAGAAAGTGTACTGACAGGATACGGCCATGTTACACAGTACTGTAAGGGGTACCGATGTCTATGAAACGAACAGAAACTGTACTTGCAGGATACAGCCAAGTTACACAGTACTGTAAGGGTACCAATGTATGTCAAACAAACAGAATCTGTACTTACAGGATACAGCCATGTTACACAGTACAGTAAGGGTACCGATGTATATCAAACACACAGAAACTGTACTGATAGGATACAGCCATGTTATGCAGTACTGTAAGGGTACCGATGTATGTCAAACACACAGAAAGTGTACTTACAGGATACAGCCATATTATTACACAGTACTGTAAGGGTACCAATATATATTAAACAAACAGAAACTGTACTGGCAGGATACAGTCATGTTACACAGTACTGTAAGGGTACCAATGTATATTAAACAAACAGAAACTGTACTTTCAGGATACAGCCATGTTACACAGTACTGTAAGGGTACCGATGTATATCAAACAAACAGAAAATGTACTTACAGGATACAGCCACGTTACACAATACTGTAAGGCTACCAATGTATGTCAAACACATAGAAAGTGTACTGATAGGATACAGCCATGTTACACAGTACTGTAACAGTACCGATGTAATACACAGAAAGTGTACTGACAGGATACAACCATGTAACACAGTACTGTAAGGGTACCTATGTATATGAAACAAACAGAAACCGTATTTACAGAATACAGCCATGTAACACAGTACTGTGAGGGTACCAATCTATGTCAAGCCAACAGAAACTGTATTGATGGGATACAGCCATGTTACACAGTATTGTGAGGGTACCGGTGTATGTCAAACAAACAGAAACTGTACTGACAGGATACAGCCATGTTACACAGTACTGTAAGGGTACCAATGTATATCAAACAAACTGAAACTGTAGTTACAAGATACAGCCATGTTGACGAGATTTCACACGTTAATTTAAAAAAAGGACAAACACTTTCCCTTATGTTTCCAGAGTTAAACCTTCTAAAATGATTCTTTTTTAGAAAGGTATATTTTTGGAGCATTAGGACTAGGAACTTTTTTTAATGAAAGCTTAGAGTTAAGGCAACAATGATGATTCCTGTTGATATACTTGCAATGCCTTGATACAATGGAAATGCAATTTAATTAAACTGATATAATAAAATGTTTGTTAGTATGTTTATCCGGTTTGAAACACTGACACTAGCAACAGGATGGAACTTCACTGATTTGGCTGCAACATTATGTCTGTGTTTCAACCTTCTACATCATGGGGTTTACAGGACGAACACAACTGAGCTGGTAACAGTGCAAGGGACTACAGCTACCAAGGGCATACCTATAAGTTGGCAGGGGGGTACGTTCAAAAGGGACATGAGGAAGTTTTTCTTTTAGGAGAGGGTGGTAGAAGGATGGGGCGGCTTACCCAGCAAGGTGGTAAATGCTGGCACTATGGCAGGGTTCAAGTCAGAGTGAGACAGATTCCAAGGGGTGTTGGGAGGTTCAGGGAAACCAAGCCCTGAGTTAGCAGGCTGGTGTTTGGATCACTAGGTTGGTTTTTGAACAGACTGTATGGGCCTTGGGCTTTTTTCCATCCTCAGTGATCCCCAGGCATGGCTGAAAATAGATCTTTTTGCTCCAGTCCACCTGCCTGGTAAAACGAAAATAAATGTTTCTCAGTTTGTTTTCAATTTCTAGCTCTGACATTTCAAAAGTCAGCTTTCTAAAGATATTATATTTAGAAAGAGATAACTTTTGACTGTCTCAATCTTGAAAGCCGATCACAAAGGGAGAACTTGCGGCTTTATGGTTGAAAACAAAGTGCTGAAACCAGGAACATGGTAGATGTTTTAAATGACTTGCTGAAGGATCTCCCTCCTGGATATGAATCGAACATTGAACATGCCCATAGGGCACTACAGCCTAAGCCTAAAGATACAAATGCACGCCCTAGATCAGTAGTTATTACGTTTAACAGTTTCCGTACCACAGATATCCTGCACCATGCTAGGCAAAAAAAAAATAATTAAATACCTGGAGTCCCATTTATTCCTAGATCACAGATTTTCCCCTGGAGATCCAGAGGCAACATCAGGCTTATGGAGAAATAACTAAATTGCTGAGATCTAAGCAAATCTGCTTTCAAACTCCATATCCGGCAAAGTTGCAGGTCCTTTGGAATGAGGGCACCAAAGTTTATCATTCACCATTGGCGGTCCAGGAAGCCCTATAGAAGAAGGGATTAGAACTACCGGCAGAGAATAGGACAGCATTTCAGAAAAGAAAGGATCCCTCGTTAGACCACCAAATCATCTGTACCCAGAAGGCACATCTCCAGGGCCCATAATTCACCTCACAGTACTCCCTGTACTTGCGTGACCTGATACAGAAGTTTCCAGGAACATCCGAGAATGACCCTTCACAAATGGAAGGCTGAGTTTTACGTGAACAGGATGCAGAGGTTACTCCTAAGTTGTGGACTTTTTTGAACACAGTGAGTACCCAAGGCATTGTCTGACCAGAACATTCCTCTGAACCTCTTGCTTTGTTTCCTACTAGCTGTCTGATATGTGGGTACAGCGGACTGTGCCATTTGTGATTGGCATTTAACTGGCACTCGTGAAAACTGTCAAGGTTTTCTGTGCATAATTTGCAGAAAGACTTTCAGTTTTCAACTAGATAGTGGTTGCAGTAATTAAAAAACAGAGTCCTGTGAGAGTGGGGGGGTTCCCTCTCTTGTGTGTTAACCCCTCTCACTCTCCACTATATTCCTTTTCATTGTCCTTCCCTTCTTTAAACATTTGTACTTGAGCCTCAGGACTTTTTATATTTGTTATAAATGACCAGATTGCAGTACATGACATCTACTCATAAGGGTCTTCACGAGATAATTTACAATGGGTTTTTTATTTTTTGGATGCTAAGGGCATGCTATAGCTTTTGTGAGGCAGTTCTGGATATTTTGTTTTTATGATGTCTTCACCAATTAAGGATCCCCTATAGGGCACACTGTATCACTGAATGATGCAAGTTCGGGATATATAACAGGTGTCCCTCTCCACCTTAATACCTGCTCATATAAACTTCTGGATCTTGGATTTGTACTACCTGGACTTAGCCAGGAATAAGAGGAGGGCCTGAGCAATACCCGGACGAATGGGAGGGGATAATAAAATCAATGGCTACTATACAGTGGCCCCTATGGAAATAGGGAACTTTGCCTTTAGTATAGATTTGTATTTGTCTTAGAAATAACGACTGGGGAAACTCCTCTCCATTTCGAACTGATAGGGTGGTGGAGAGAGATGTTTAGAGGGTTTTTTCTCTTCTTTCCTCTCCCACTGCTCGCCGTTGGCGTTGCTGAGCATCTGGTTGGATGATTATATTTTAGAGAATGTTGGGTCCATATTATCATCTTAGGATCCCACAAGAGGACCCCCAGGGTGGGGAAGTCAATAGCTCTTGTTTCCTGCCTCAGAGATTTTTATTACATCTGACTTTGTCTGGAGATAGGATTAGAGATCTGGATATACAGATCTTCAGCCTTGGAAGTGAATTGTTTTACTGTATCGTAGTTACCAGGTTCTATGTTTGTTTCTTAATTCAAGATTTGTTGAAAATTGCCGCTGTCGCCCTTAAAAAGGTTAGAGTTCATTCGGTGCCATCCTGTCATGGTCTGATGTTGGTCTGGGGTAATCAGAGACTCAAATAGGAATTTTATATTAAGCAAAATGGCGAATACCTGTACTAATTATTTGTCTATTAATGTCCATGTTCTTACCAATCCGGTGAGGAGGACCATCATTTTCTCCTTTCTTAGGAAAGCAGCTGCAGATTTTATCCTGCTCCAAGAAACCCTTCTTTCCAGACTTGAACAGGACAAACTCTTGAAGACTGGATATGCTTAGATGGTGGCCTCCACTTATATGATGAGGCACCGTGATACAAATTCCCAAGTGGGTCCCCTTTAGAGACCAAGGACATTTTAACAGATTCAGATGGTTGTTATACCCTGTCAAAAGGTTTTTATTATGGACATATGGTAACTATTGTTTCATTCTATGGTCCATCTGGCTCAGATTACACTTTTTACTGGGCGGTTTTCACCAAAATACCCGAATGGGCAGAGGGGGTGCTGAGTTTAGGGGAGGGCTGAATCTTGTTCTTAATCCACATTTGGATATGATTTCTACTGTTCTGAGATTAGATCACAGGGTGGCACTAAAGGTAGGAAAGCGTTTGATGGAATTGGGATATTCAGATTCATGGCAACACATGCAGGGACATAATGAGGATTTAACTTTCTATTCCAATGTGCACAAGAACTATACCAGATTAGATTATTTCCTTATACCTAAGGAATGTGTGGGTCAGCTGAAGGGGCTGGGAATTGGGGATGTATTATTTATCAGATCATGCCCCAATCTATCTGAAAATGGATTTGGGGCAACCAAAAAAAAAAAACCACTCACTTTGGAGACTTAACATGTCTCTTTTACAAGATACAGAGGTTCTAACAATATTAAAAGAAACCTTAAAACTAGCAGTAGAGCAAAGCAATACTCAAGGTACCCCTCCCATGATACTGTGGGATACTATTAAAGCCATACGAGGGAAGCTGATACGTATCTCGTCCCAGCAGAAGAAACAGAGGGAAGCATGAAGGCTTCAGCCTCTCAACCAGATTTCCACCACAGAACACCAACAAAAGAGTCATTTTGACTCACAAAGACAATTAGAATTGACCCATTTTAACAAGGAATTAAATTCCTACCTCAATTATCAGGTGGAACAGAATCTACTTTTCTGAAGCAGCATTATTATGATGAGGGGTCTTGGGCCCTTCGCTTGTTAGCTAATAGGCTTTGCCAGCAGTGAGCTAAGGCAACCATAATGAAAATACTTCATTCACATACCAAAAAGCTTACTGTCTCTACGACGGAGATAGCCGAAGTCTTCACAGACTACTATATAACTTTATTTAACATGGAATCTAATCCTGACTCCTCCCTGATATACAGTTTTCTAGAGCCATTGCGGCTCCCTCAAGTAACACAGGAAGATGCTAAGTCATTAACTTCACCTATTACTGTGGCGGAAATTGATGTGGAGATAACTTTTCTGAAGACGAGTAAGTGCCCTGGGACGGACAGGTTCCTGGGGTTTTAAAAGCCCCTATGGGACTCCCTGACCCTATTGCTATATCGGACCTTTAATTCTCTGCTTGAACCGGGGGGAGGGGATTACTCCCTCATGGGCACAAGCCATAGTGGCGGTGCTTCCCAAGCTGCCCAGGGATCCCACCAACTGCATGTGGTACCGCCCTATATCAATACTTAACACAGATTATAAGATCTTGACTGGTATTCTTACTAGAAGGTTAGAAAAAAGCATAACTAAACTTATTCACATAGACCAAACAGGATTTGTCCCGGGATGTCAAGCTCAGGACAATATTCGGCGTGCAGTGCATGTAATAGATCACTTATCTAAAACGAAACAACCTGCCCTCCTGATGAGCCTTGACACTGAAAAGACCTTTGATATGGTGCTCTGGCCTTATATTCAGGTGACCCTGACCAGCTTTGGGTTCCCGAGCAGTTCTGTCAACTACTAGCTAAATTATATACTTCCTCTCAGGGATAAATCTGGGTTAACAGCCATACTGGTACCCCTTTCGATTAAAAAGAGGAACCAGACAGGGTCGCCCTCTGTCGCCCCTTATCTTCGCCCTTTTTCATTTCATTTCTTTATTTTTATACTGAAAAGGTCTGTGGGCAAAGTCCGTTTTCACAGATGTCCAGTTTTAGAACATAACATACAAAATATTACAAAATGCAAAATAAGATGTACAAACATTATAAATATAAAATACAGAGACAAAGCCAGGAAAAAAAATAATTACATCAAAAGTAGAACTAATTAAAACATCTACAGACTGAATTTTCCAATAAATATCTCCTAAGAACAGTCTTAAATGTAAACATTTTTTGACAAGCGACAACAATACTAGGTAGGTTATTATATAGCTTTAGTGCAGAGAAAGACAATGATTTTTGAGCAAAAACAGTTTGAAAAAATGGAATCTGAAACTGATATTTACTTTGCTGGCGGGTACCAGATGTAATGGGAATGGCTGGAAACAAACTCAAAATACTATTGGGAAGTAGTTTCAACTTGATTTTGTGCAAAAAAATAAGAGCCCTATTATTAAATCTCTGAGTTAATGAGAGACATCTAAAAGAATTATATAATATGCAATGGTGAGTAGATTGTGCCTGTCCAGTGGTAAAACGTATACCAGAATGGTAAGGTGACAGAAGTTTGTTAAGCATCCTACCTGATGTGTAGGAATAAACTAAGGACCTATAATATATCATAGAAAATAAAAGACCACATGTAAGCATAGTTCTAGTGTCTTCGTTAAGATATTTTCTAATCCTGAAAAGGAAGCCCAATCTTTGATGAAGCCTATTAATTAAATTTGATACATGGGCTTCGAACATAAGACAAGAATCCAATATTATCCCAAGATATTTAAACTACCTAACAAATTCAATCAACTGACCATCATTATCGAAAATATTAAATTCAGAAACAAAAGTTTTCTTATTGAAGGAAAAAACATAGTCTTGTTTTTTGTTGAATTCATTAACATTTTATGCCATTTGGTGTTGAATTGGGAGGTACGGAGCATAAATTAGGGTTATATGTGGATGATGTTTTTCTTTTTCTGGGGAACCCCAGCTGTCCTTTACCGGCACTCTTTACTCAGATTAGCACTTTCTCCGCCATTTCAGGGTATACGTTAAATACTACTAAAATGGAGGTGTTATCTTTCTCTTTTCCAGTTTCCCCACAATTGCAGTGCATATACCCTATGAGGTGGGATGAAATACTTGGGGGTATACTTTTGTCTTTCTGCATTTTCTCTATTTAAGGATAACTATCCAACATTGGTGACCGCAGTTACAAATGATTACAGATGCTGGGCACTTCTTCTTTTGTCTCTACAAGTTAGAGCACAGATGGTAAAGATGAATGTATTATTGAGGTTTTTATATCTCTTCCAGAGCCTTCCTTGTACCATTACACAACAGGAATTGTTGACATGGCAAAAACAGCTACTGTCCTTTTTATGGTGTTCGAGGAGACCATGCATAAGACAGCAGGTCTTACACTTGCCGAAACAACAAGGGGAGTTGGCGATACCTTATCTACTGGGGTACTAGGTCATCACTCAAATGAAAATTGTTTTGTTATGGCAGATACCCCAATATGTTTCACACTGGAAAACCATAGAACTTTCCATGCACCAAGAGCCTCTCTTACAATCAATCCCCTTTTTTTCAAAAGCAGACACTTAAGGAAGAAGTAGTCAAGTATAGGGGAGAGGCTACAGCCCTAGAGGGTTAGAGGTGGAGGATTTGCAGGGGTCATACAGCCTGTTCCATGTGGCATTATAGGTGGTGGGCATGGGACCTGGGGTTTCCCCCAGCTAACTTAGACCCTTGGTTCAGGAGACAATCTACTTCGGGCTTTCATTCCCCTTGTCAGCTTTTGCAGGGTACCACTTTGTTATCTTTTGAAAGGGCTGCCCAAAAGTTTAATCTTTTACCTGCTGATAGGCTATCCCTCAATCAAATAAGACACTTTATTAGCTCACAGTTTAAACAAACAGCAATATTAAGTTGCCTTGGGGGCCTGCTGCCTCCGTTTGAGGTTATTTGGGCAACGTCCTCAGGTAAAGGGGCACTCTCTTTACTGTACGTCAACTATATTTCTGATCAGGGTTTCTCTACAGGGCATATTAGGAAACAATGGGAAGTAGAGTTGGGATTGCAATCGTAGCAAAGGGACTGGGAAAGGGTTTGGACCAATACTTGGCAGACTACCTCATCACCCAGCTGAAGGGAGTTTGGGTGGCAGGTGAGGATTCGGTACTTTCTGGTTCCAATAGCACAAGCAAAATGGTATCATCATGTTGGAGACGATGCAACGAGTCTAATGTCACCCATGACCATGTTTTTTGGCATTGCCCCTCACTTAGGGTCTATTGAAAAGTGATAATTAAACATATGAAAGGTCTTTTTGACATCCCAGAAGAATTGGGACCGAAGAACATGTTATTGGGGATCATGCCGGTCTCCTTGAAGGGGAAGGATTCCAAATATCTATGGAATTTATTAATAATAGCTGCTGTGAAGGCAATCACTAGGCGGTGGTTGCAGATTGCCCCCCGGAAGAGTCTGAGTGGCTGCAAATAGTGTGGTAGATATAAGATACAAAACGTACCACTTTCCTAATACAACGTAGAAATAAGGCCTACCTTCATAGATGGGTAAGATGGCAGTTGTATAGTGTGAGTACATTTACCTGAAAATCACTAAACCTGCACTCGATGGTGGCATCCATGGGAGTTGGGGACAGAATTATGTTTTAATGTTATTTCTATCTAAATAATTTTTGCTTGGCTCTCTGCTTCAGACTAGTGTCACCGAAATGCTCTGGTGGTTGATGCTGTAGTTTCTTATAAGGTGGGAGGATATCAGGATTAAATAATAACAAATGAAGCTATTGTAAGATAAATCTATACTGGAAAACGATAAATGGCAAAAGTTTGTTTTTACTGTTATTTTACAGGTCTATAAGGTTTTGAAATTAGTTGAAAAGTATGAAAAATATCTTTACTCTGTTTTCTAAAGTACAGTCCATATCTTAGGATAACTTACTCTTAAATTCTCTCATGGATGTTTCTGTAATGTTGGCAATTGTCAATCCTACAGCTCTTGTACTAACCGGTATTGGGCCTGTACTCAATGAGGCATGCATTATTCCCTAATAACTGTATGCCTTGCCATGTGTTATTCCTTACAGAAGCTACTATGGACTCATGCGTAGAGGACAATGTTCTTGGGTTTCCGATGTACAAACTACTGCATTGTATACAACATATTCTCTTTTGTCAGAATTCTAGCATGCTATTTTTATACCAGACCAGCTAGCGACTTGGCTAGGTCACACAAACATGCACGCGCACACAACCCTCTTCCCTCCTCCCTCAATCCCTCCCTCTCTGTCTCCTTCTCTCAGATTTTCCCAAATAAATAAAGGTAAATGAATAAACAAACTGGTTTGCCAGTCCCTACGCAGAATCATTCTATTCCATGTGTGAGCCATTGTTTTTTCACTCCTGGAAATACAAGGATCAATCAGCTATGGAGAATAGACTGGACGTAATTCTGCATTCATTTATATAATACAGAATGGTCTGCCACTTTCTCATCTATTACCACTGGAAACTCCATGAAAAAGATCAAGATCAACGTGAGGAAAATTAATTAATGTGTCCTACCTAACTCCAAAAGATCTGGACAAGTTTAGGAAGGCAGAAAACAGTTGCTGCCCAATATGTGGTTTAGTTAATGTCGATTGAATCCACTGTTTTCGAACAGTAATGAAATTATAAGCTTCTGGGACACAATATTTTCTCATGTATCGTCTCAAAAAGGGTAGCATAAAGTATACCATTTACCTACTAGTATATTCAACTGGAATTGTTTTAAAGGTTTAAGAAATTATTTCTATAGTGTCAAATGCCCTCCTGTTCTTCACTCCATGTCAGGCATGCTACCACATATGCTTTAATAATTTTTTTATAAATAAAGTGATCTAGCTTTGTAGTGCCCTTAAATGTCTATGGTATACCCCCTCCTTGGTTTCCTATGGCTTTTTTGTTACATTTTTGTAACCCCATCTCCAGCGCCGTCCGGGAGAGGGCCACTATCCCACCTGGGTGGCCACTAGCCAGGTTAAGGAGTCTGGCTTCCCATAGATATATCAAGGCGGTTCTTTCCCAAAAAGATAAATAAAATGGGAGTGCCTTCACCCAGAGTACATTTTAAGTGGGTCTGATGACCTGCAGTCCAACCTGCTGGGATGTTGTACCAACCTACTTCCCCAACAGTTACCCCAGACATGGACTTACCAAGATTCGAACCTCCCCACATTCAGTTACCACATTTACCTTTTCATCTCATCAATACATAGACTCACTAAAATCAGGCTCTGGGTTCCTTTTCTGCTGTAAAACAATAACTTCAGGGTTAATTTACAGGGAGAGGGTTTAGAAGTGTGGTAGTGGAATAGAGGTTAAGGCATTTTCAATTTGCATTTCCCAAATCACA